>CM048845.1:35555000-36755000 GCA_026545225.1 Cornus controversa | reverse complement strand
TTAAGCTTACTTAAAGCCACACTGGGAAGTACCCATCTTAAAGAAGCTTTTGCTAAATTAAGTTAGGGAGAGCCTATCTTGCTGGTTGTGTCTTCTTCGTGTAAACTATCAATCCATGACATTTAAATATGAGGTTTTGATCAGTGTTAGACATCATCTTTTTGGCATTTTACTAATGGATCTGGCTTCTTGTTATTTCTTTGCGTCTTTAAAAAAAAATTTGCTTTTTAGCATTTTCAGTATTGTGTTATGAGATATTAGTTTAGGCAATGAGTTAGCAGCAAAAGATAAGAATAAACTGAAAGAAACGAACAGAGAAGAGATGAGAGTTGAAGTTGGAACATATAAAAAAATGATCAGGAAGAACTGAAGAAGAGAGAGAGAGAGCTCAAAAATTAAATCCAAAATTCATTCATTTAATGGTGGACTAATCCTGTTGTGCACCCATACAGCCAATTTACACGCTTAACAAAATCCTAAAACAAACAGAAACTACTTAAAACCAATAAAATCCACTCAAGCCCAGATAAAAACAAATATAGCCTCAAATTTTGTTCTGAAACCAGTAGAACTCCTAAAAACAATAAAATACAACAATGTTATTAATAAAAAGAGCTCTTCACAAGAGTAGAAATCAATATAATATTGAATAAATCAACCACAATGCATCAAGTATGTAACTAAACTGATACCTAAACTTGAAAACTTCATTGAAGAACTTTTCTAAAACTTTTCACAGTATAAATGAAATGGATAAAAAACATAAGCAGTCAAGTATTATTCACTCCATTCTAGTACTTCATCGTTCAGTATCTTTACTTGAACCTATTAGATTCTGAATCTAGATCTACAATAGAAGTAATGTGCACCATAAATATAGTGCTTCTAAAAGTTTAAGCGCTCAAAGGAACTGCACCTGATGCTTTGCTTATACATATTGGTTTAACCTCTTCACTTGTTACCTCAAGTTTATTCTTTCTGTCATGCATAATCTCCGAAATTGTACTGCAACTTCTTTGGATTCCTTTAGATTCTAAACAAGTGTCCAAAGGCATAGATGCAGAAGGGACCGCAAAGGTTTCAGGCTCAACATTAGAGACCCAGCCATACCTTAAAAAAGAGATCAAGTTAGAAGTTAGGCTAAAACTACTAAATGCCAAAGGCAAAGAATCAACTCACAAACCTTAAGCGAAAAATGACGGGACTTTCTATAGCTGCATACACATCTCCTGCACTAGTGCCACTGTCATTCAAAGTCCATCTTCTGCAACTAGCTAACTTCTCCAACTGTACATAGTATGGGAAAAGCACAGGGTTCCCTTGAGCTACACTTGAACTGCCCCATTTGTTATTGAGGTGCTTAAGCACAGAGGATATCTTTTTTCGAGCACTTAAAGTGAGTTCCAAAAATGGATTATGACCATCCTATAAGAAAGGAAAAATATTATTTTTGTAAACTGATAATTACAGACCTAATTAAATAGAATTCTGTTTTGCTAAATAATTTCAGTTCATAATCTCACCTTCTCCAATCCTAAACGAGTGCATTCATCTATTGGGAAAAGCTGCAGCTTAATCTTTAGAAAAGGATGTAGTTATCCAGCCTTAAGCTCTAGGGCAGGTACAATTTTAGTTGTTTCCCCAATAGAAGTAACTCTGTTTGGAAGCAGCTTACCACCTAACACTTGAGCAGCACTAAAAGGTAATTTACCTGGATCTTCTCCGGTCAAAACATATCCACAACCCCCTAGAAATAGAAGGTTCTCAACGATAAGTAGAACAAACAAGTTAATTATAAAAAACAGATGGAAATTCTTAGGGGTGCACAAAAAATGTTAGAACTGGACCAAACCAAACCGTACGGTTTGGTACGATTCCGGTTTGAGGTCGAAAAGGACTGAACCAAACCATTAGTGATAATATAAATATATGTACATCATATAATATACATGTTATTGGTAGAGAATATAACTTGCCATACAACACAATACATAAGATCATCTTATGTGTATATATATTTCAGATTTGGTTTTTCATTTGATTAATATGTATATCTATATATGCATATATATATTAGAAAGTCTAAAACCATTGAACCAATCATCTACGGTTCGGTTCCACTGATTCTAACAATTCGGTTTGATTCTAATATATCTAGAACTGCTGGGACCGGTTTGGTTCTGTTTTACATCAGAACCAGACCGAACCGAACCCAAGACGCATCGAAAAAGTTACACTGACACGCTAGATCAATCTCTCTCTCTCTCTCTCTCTCTCTCTCACACACACACACACATATACATATAGGAATGAGATAAAGTTTCTAAGGATAATGAGAAGTTAGACTCTATCTTTAACAAAAAGTATGACATGGATATGTTTATGTACCTATATATTATATACGATTTGAGGCACCAAAATAAATACGTATGGTATTCTAATCATAAATCTATTCAAAAACTATGAATGGATGGAAATCCATAAAGTTGTTACCGTGTGTGACAAGCAGCAAGTTTTCTGAAGGAAATTTATCTGCAAGGGCCTTAATAATCTGCTCATATCTGGTCCTTCCACCAACGACTGTCTCTTCCCATTTTGGCAACTTGAGTTCCTCGAGCAAACAATCTATGTCAGTACATAGAATAGTTTTTGCAGACTTATAAAGGAAAGTGAAAAGGAATATATATCAAGTATACCTTTTTATATATTCATTATTTCATTTCATTATATATTGATATTTTTGTGCTTTCTCTGTTGTAGTTGCTCCATTGACCCTCTCTCTTTAAATCCCAAGGTAATGAACCGGCTAGAGCAGCAGTAGCAGTAGCCTTCTCTCCTGTTGTACTTGCTCCATTTTGCTTCAATTGCCTCTCAATTACGTCTTCAAGTTCAGTGTTTTGCTTAAGTTCATTTGTAGTTAGAATATTCGTCTTTTAAATGTTCACTGAATATTTGTTAATGGTTGTAATTTTTAAGCATGCTAAATGTGCTAGCTTTGAATCCGCAAATTAGATATGCACATACTTTTGGGTTGGGATGAAAGTTATTCAAACTGTGTTTTTAGCTTGACTTTCATTTGAATGTTTTTAGCTTCTGATACAAATTGATGTTGGTATTGTATGTATGGGTATTAGCACAGGTTTTTGGATTGGGTTTCACAGGTTTTTGGAATGAGGTATTAGAAAAAGGAATTTTTTTTTTAAAAAAAAAAAAACTTTATAAGGCGGACAATGGCCGCCCTTAATAGTTTCTTTTAAGGCGGGCCAAGCCCGTCCTTAATAATATCATGTGGGTAGCTTCTAAGGCGGGCCAAAGCTGCCCTTAAAAAAATTTGGTTTAGCTTTTAAGGCGGCTAGAGGCAGCCCTTAATATTAGATTTTAAGGCAAGCATTACACGTCGTAAATAAATAATATTTGAAGGCAGTCATCAACCGCCCTTAATAATTAAGATTCGAAGGCGGTAACTGACCGTCGAAAATAATGACAGTTCTATGACATGCATGGTCCGCCTTAAATAATTCAACTTCTAAGGCGATCACTGACCGCCGTAAATAATGACAGTTCTATGACATGTATGGTCCGCCTTGAATAATTCAATTTTTAAGACACTAAATAACCGCCTTGAAAAATTATTTTAAAGGCGTTTATGAAATTATTAAAGGCAGTTTTTGAATGCCTTTAAAAAGTTTCCGCATGCCTTTAAAAAAACTTCGTAATTATAACACCTTAATAGAGGGCAGGCGATTGTCCGCCTTAAAAAGTCATTTAAGGCAGTTTTGGCCCGTCGTAAAAGACAAATTTTCTTGTAGTGGCTCCTATCAAGCTGCAGAAGAAATCATATCGGAGGGACCATGGCTCATTGCCAACAAACACCTTGTGCTGAAAATCTGGGATGCTCGTATGCAACTGTACTTGGAGCCTCACAACAGAATGCCACTTTGGGTCAACTTCTACAACATCCCACTACAATTTTGGACTACAGAAGGCCTAAGTTACATAAGTAGTGCAGTGGGAACCCCTCTTTATGCCATTCCAACCACTCAAGCCAGAACAAGACTTGACTTTGCAAAGATTTGTGTGGAATTTGACACATCCCTCCCCCTTATTGACAGCTTTATTCTCAACCTCAATGACAAAGATTCGGTAACCATTCGAGTTGATTACCCAAGGAAACCCATCCCCTGCAAACACTACCAATCTCTAGGCCATACAAGCAAGGAGTGCCAAGCAAAACCAAATCCGTCCAACCCCTCCTCCCCAAATCACCATAACCATCACACTTCTCAATGGACACTACTGATGAAAAACAAAAAGATCAAGTTCACAACCAATGAACCATTGCCTCCTACAAATGCTCAAACATGTCAGGACACACATTATTCCTCAAGTTTCCCAAAAGGAAGCAACCCTCAAACCACCATTAACAAACCTTCCAGCCTATCCAAGATAAACAACTCTCCTGTAAGCAATCACAACCCAATTGATCCTTACCCTTCCTCCACTTCAAAAAGTTCATCCACTTCAACCATCAAGGAGAGAACAATTCATCCTCCTGAAACCAGCAAACCCAGCAAACCTATCAATTACAACACTTCAAAACCTTGCTCTAACCCCATCTCAAAAAGCCCATCCATTTCAATCAAGAAGGAAAGAAGAACAACTTCTCCCTCTGAACCCATCAATCTTTTTATTGACTTCTCCCCATACAAACTCCTTCCCAACCTCACACCATCTTTCACCTCAAAAGGCAAACTTCCATCCCCATCCTATGTAAATAAGTTTAGCTTGCTTTCCTCTGAACCATCAAATGAGAAGGAAGGGGACTATGATGACCCTATTGAAACTGATTTTAGTACTTCATCAAGTTTTGAAATGAACTCAGCTCCTTCCAGGAACAACCCCTCCCATAAAAGAAATGAGCTTAAGAGGTTCAAGAAACTCAAGTCAAGATCTCACAATGCCCTACCTAGGTTCCCCTTGGGTTGATTTAAAGGCTTACTGAACTCCTACAGCTCCTCATCCCAATGATTATCACAACCTGGCATATAAGGGGTCTCAATTCACCTATTAAGCAATTGGGAGATCAGAAAGTTTTTAGGAGAACAAAGGGTGGACATTCTTGCCATCCTTAAAACCAAGGTCTAAGAAGAAAATGTATATAAAATCTTCCGCTCATTCTCTGGATCCCACGGCATTGAATGGAAGCTCCTTCACAACTACAAAAGCTCTCAAATAGGCAGAATATGGATCATCTTCAATCCATCAAAAACAAACTTACAAGTGATTAATGAAGATGACCAGTTCATCCTTTGTTCAATCACTAACTTGGAGCAAAATTGTATTTTTAATGTGTCCTTCATCTATGCTTTCAATTCTAGAAATAGAAGACACAAGTTGTGGTCAAGCATCCAAACACACTCAAACCTCTCCTGTCAAGAACCATAGACTCTTTTAGGTGACTTCAATTGCATCCTTTTCAACAATGAGAGGGATGGAGGAACATGCAAATGGACAACTACAATGGAAGACTTAAAATACACATGTTTTTTCTTAACTTGGTCAAATAAGAGTGAGGGTATTGCCAACATTTCTAGAAAGTTGGATAGGGCTCTTGTCAACACATGTTAGAACCATTTTTTCCCCCACTCTGATTACACTTTCTTACCATATGACATCTCTAACCACTCACCAATTCTTGTCAAAACTGGCCTTCTCCTTCCCAAAAGAAACTCACCTTTCAAATTTTTTAATTTTTGGGCAAACCATGACTCATTCTTACCACTGATTGCACAAGTCTGGTCATCTCAGATTATGGGCTGCCCTATGTACCAAATCACTAAAAAGCTAAAGATACTCAAGAACCCACTCACAAACCTCAACCAAAAGGAGTTTAGTGACATTACCAAGAGAGTTCTTTTAACTAAAGCAGAGCTTCAAACTATTCAAACACACCTTGATCATAATCCAATGGACCCCATCCTAAGATCCAAGGAAAAGCTGCTAATAGACTCTTACACTGAATTGAGCCTTTGTGAATAGCACTTTTGGAAGTAAAAAGATAGAGTTAAATGATTAGTTCTAGGTGACCATAACTCATCTTACTTTCCCAAAACTGTGAATAGTAGGCAGAATAGGAAGAAAATTTCTTCCATTGCCTTTCCTTCTGGACCAACCATCACAAATCATAGCCAAATTTGTCTTAAATTTGTTGCTTTCGTCACAAACTCTCTTGGTAGCTCGATAGCTTACCCTGGAACATCTAGCCTTTCACAGCACATCAACAAGAGTATTCCAACCAACCTTGCTCCCAATCTTTGCGCAATTCTAACATATTTGGAAATCATGCACAACATTTTCTCAATTGGGGATGACAAGGCCCCAGGCCCTGATGGGTATGTTGCCCTTTTTTTCAAAAGAGTTTGGCCAATCATTGGGGACTCAGTCATTGTAACCATCAAAAGTTTCTTCACTAAAGGCAAACTGCTGAGGGAAATAAATGCTTCCATTATTGCATTTGCTCCAAAATCAAATCATGCATCCACATTCTCTTATTATAGACCAATAGCCTGCTGGAATGTCCTTTACAAAAGCATATCTAAGCTATTAGGAGACAAGTTGCAACCTTTCCATCCTTCTCTCATTGATGATTCACAGTCTACTTTCATAAAGGGGAGGTGAATTACTGACAATATTTTCCTTGCCCAAGAAATTCTCAGAGGATATAACTGTGATCAAAATATTGTAAAGTGTGCAATAAAGGTGGACCTAAGGAAGGCATTTCATTCTCTTGGCTGGAATTTTCTTTTAGATGCTCTTCAACTGATAGGCTTTCCACATGCCTTTATCATTGGATTTCACTATGCATTACCTCACCCTCCTTCTCAATCTCTATAAATGGCAGCCTTTCATGGGTTCTTCAAGGGTGTCAGGGGTCTAAGACAGGGAGACCCCTTTACTCCATTTCTATTTGTCTTGGCCATTGATGTCCTATCTCAGATTTTGAACAAGGCAACCATTGGTAATCCTCTTTTTAAAGACCATTGCAAATGTAAGAAGCTTGGCCTTTTCCATTTTGATATTTGTTGATGATTTATTCCTCTTTGCACACAGGGATGTCCAATCCATCTCTGTGATCAATTCTTCTCTTGAAATTTTTTTTAGCTTGTTAGGCCTCTCTGCAAATACTTCCAAAAGCCAAGTTTTTTTCTCTGGATTAAATGATCAAACCATGAATGATATCTTACAAATTCTTCAGTTTAACAAAGGAACATTGCCCATTAAGTACCTTGGAGTACCTCTCATTGCTTCAAGGCGTACCGCAGCTGATTGCACTTCTCTTATTGACAAAATCACTGGCAGAGTCAACTATTTGTCTAGCAAACTCCTTTCTTTTGCTGGCAAACTCCAACTGATCAAATCCACTCTCTACAGCTCCCAGTTATATTAGATGAACTCTTTTATTCTTCCAAAAAGCATCATTTTGAGATTAACATCCATCCTCAGACAATTTTTTTGGTCCAATGCTGGTACAGAAAGTAGGAAGAAAGGATTCAGGGTCTCCTGAGTGAAAGTTTGCCTTCCAAAAAAAAGGGTCTGAATTAACCCCACAAAATTTTTGCACATGAGGTGGCTAGTCTAATACACAAAACCTGAGAGATATTTACAACTGATAGCAACAAGTATAGAGTACAAAAGATTGAAGAAAATAAATTTTAAAAGCAAAATAGAAAGTTCATCCAAATTAATATAAAACGTTAAATAAATAAAGTACATGTCTAGTAATACAATTTGGAAGTCTCGTAGCCCAAGGACCCCTTAACCAGAAAGAACAAGAGTTTTAACTCTAATTTAAAATTAAACAATAACAAAGTCTCAAAAGAGTTCATAGTTTGAACTGGAAGAAGATGCCTGTCATAACCAAAATCCAAGACTATCCTCGCGGTGAAACCGGCCTGGGACCTGAAATATCAACAAAGTGAATTAAACCCACGAGCAAGCCCTCTCTACTACATCCCAATCAGAGAACTGGTATACATAACCTCTATATGAGGGACACAAGAAAGTATAGATATAAACATATTGGTCATTCCCTATCTAGTTCATGTTTTCAGAAATAAAAATCATCTTTTACATTGTCCCTAACAAACCCTTACATACAAACTTAATCACATTCTTTAAGTTCAACACTAAGAAACATAAACATGTATTTTATTAAATCTAGGCAATCCTGACATGCCACCATTATTATCCTTGGATACCTTAATAGGTATTGCGAATCTTGACATGCCCCTGGCAATCCTTTCATGCCTCCTTTAACTTTAGTTACCTTAATAGGTATTGGCAATCCTAACATGCCCCCTGGCAATCCTTACATGCCTCATTTAACTTTAGATACCTTAATAGGTATTGGCAATCCTAAGATGCCCCCTGGCAATCCTTACATGCCTCTTTTAAATTTAGATACCTTAATAGGTATTGGTAAACCTAACGTGCCCCCTGGTAATCCTTACATGCCTCCCAAGCCAACCTACTACATGAAATAAAAGAATGTGCATAACAATTTAAATTGCACAAACATAAGGATTTAATTTAGCAAAAGTTCAATCATCACAATAAAATAACTCATCCACAATTAAACTAAAACCACGTATATCATGGACAATTATAATTTCAAAGAAAATACAGCTAAGGAGAAAAATAATGCAACCACTACTTATATGAGCAAGCACACAGCCAAACCTCCAATATACTTAAATCTTTGAGGAAGTCTAAAACTAGCTATAATATAGGTTTTCAAGCCTATTTTGCTCCTAAGAACCCTATTAATTATTCTGAAATTTTTTGAAAAATTTTGATAATTTTAAAGATTTTCCAAAATTTAAGAAAATAAAAATCTAGTTTTGAGGCAAACTTTCCACACTACTTTAACCACAAGGGAACCTCATATTGTCTTGATATTTAAAACCCAAGTGCATTCTATCCCCAAAAGATCACCAAAAATTTCTGAAAATTTTCTAGAATTTTAAAAATATTTTCAAAATAAAATAAGATAAAAACCCTATTATGAGACATACTTTTAAAATCAATTTAACTAGGAGGGAAGCTCATTTATATTTGAAAATTGAAACCCAAGCTTATTTAACACCCAAGACACTAAATTAAAAATTTGGGAATTTTTTGAAAATTTTAAAATATTTTCCAAATAAAAAAAGATGAAAACCCAATTTTGAGACATATTTTAAAAATTAATTAAACAACAACGGAAGCTCCTTTCTACTTGAAATTTAAAACCCAACCTTATTTAATCTCCAAGAATCTAAAATAAAATTTTGATAATTTTCTAAAATTTTTAAAATATTTTCCAAATAAAAGAAAATTAAAACCCAATTTTGAGACATACTTTAAAAATCAATTTTAACCACAAAGGAAGCTCATTTCGACTTGAAATTTAAAATCCAACCATATTTAACTCCCAGGAATCTAAAATAAAATTTGGGAATTTTTTAAAAATTTTAAAATATTTTCAAAATAAAGGAAGATGAAAACCCAATTTTTGAGACATACTTTAAAAATCACTTTAACCACAAGGGATGTCATTTCGACTTGAAATTTAAAACCCAACCTAGGAATCTAAAATCAAAATTTGGGAATTTTCTAAAATTTTTAAAATATTTTTCAAATAAAAGAAAATGGAAAACCAATTTTGAGACATACTTTAAAAATCGATTTAACCACAAGGGAAGCTCATTTCGACATGAAATTTGAAACCCAACCTAGAAATCTAAAATCAAAATTTGAGAATTTTCTAAAATTTTTAAAATATTTTTCAAATAAAAGAAGATGAAAACCCAATTTTGAGACATACTTTAAAAATTAATTTAACCACAAGGGAAGCTCATTTCGACATGAAATTTAAAACCCAACCTTATTTAACCCCCAGGAATCTAAAATAAAAATTTGAGAATTTTCTAAATTATTATTTTTAAAAAAATGATTTTCCAAAATTTCAACCCCCAACCTGCGCGCACTGTTCATGCGCGAAGGCAATCCCTTTCTGGCCAGAGTTCGGCCACTTCCCGGCCTTCGTCCGATCCAAATTTTATACCGATCTTCTCGTTTTGTCGTAAGCTATCTATTGGTACCAAAAGCCCCATCAAAAATGCCCCGAAACAAAAACCCCCAAATGATAACTTCTAGGGTTCTTCAACAAATTTTTAAAATTAAATTTAAATCCCTCCATGATCCATTCCTGAATGTTCAAGGGTAAGTTAATCCAGCAAGAACAACTCAACAAACCACATATTGCTACATTAAACAGCCACGAATTTAAACTTAACATATCAACATATTCATCATATACATGTATGTGTGTATCTATATGCGTGTACATAAATATTTCAATACCGAACCTCAATTGCAAATTTAATTGCACAGAAATCATGAACCACAGAAAAAAATCAGATTTATAAAATCAATTTTATACCAAAATGAAATATTAACAAAACGATTCATCAAACAATTTACACATTGTATGATTTAGTCTATGTATACAGATTCAAAGGGAAAGATAGAAGTCGAACTTGCCTCTTCGATGATTTGAAACTCGTCCACTCGATCGCTCCTTCTCTCCCTCCTCTCTTTCATCTACACCCTTAGTTTTTGTGCGTAAAACTAACGGCAGAAACCCTAGTCCCCTCTTTTCTTTTCTTTTTTTTTTCTTTTTTTTTCTAGAAAACTAAATAACTCCAAAATAAATAAAAGAAAAATATTATAAACATAAACCTAGCCCATCAGAATAAGTATACTCCTAGTCCAACCATTCCAGCTCAACTCAACCCAGATTCCTCCCTAGTCCAATCCAAAATTAAAAATAAAGAAAAATACCAAGACCCAGTCCAAAATAAAACAAAATAAAAATAACGTAAACTACACCACAATATTTCAAGCACTCAAAGAATTTAATCCAACCAATAAAGTAATTCAATTTAACTAATAAAGAAAAAAATATTTAAATTAAAATTAAAGACCCTTAAATTACGGGGTATTACAGGGTGGGTTAGGACTGCCAAACTGGCACACATGGAATAGAGCAATTTTGATGAAGCATATATGGAACCTTTTAGGCATTCAAACAATTTGTGGAGAAAATGGATCAGAAGTAACCTGCTGAAAGGAAAGAGTTTTTGGAAGGTTAACTGTCCATCTTCATGCTCATGGACATGGAGAAAGCTGCTACAAATGAGATCTCAAGCAAGACCTCTCATCTCTCACAAGCTAGGCAATGGTGAGCATAATTCCATTTGGTTTGACTGTTGGCACGAGATTGGCCCCTTGAACTGCAGAATTTCAAAACCCACTTCTATGAGCACATCCACTAACAAATATAGTTATGTTAGTTCACTTATCCAAAAAAATCAATGGTCAATCCCATCTAGATTATTTAGGCAAGTATACTCACATGAGAATACAGGTGAAACCATTTTTTTTATTAGGCAAGTATACTCACATGCATGCCTATGCGGGACTACAACCCCCAGCCTTTTACTTTGGACTTTGGAAAGGTAAAGAATGGAGATTTGAAGATTTGGTGGTTTAGAAATACATATATGGCCCATATCCATTTAACTAGAGGCATACTCGAATGTGTCAATGTCATTGGTGTGACTTCGAGTCTCAAAGCAGTTCTTTATGTCTATCTTAAGTTCTACCTTTAGCGGGACCGGAATTGGATATTTTTAATGAATGAAAAAGAGGTAAACAGAGATAGATAGAAATAATTCAGAAAAGCTTTTTTAACTCGATATTTAAAAATTGTAAAATCGTCAACCAAACGAATTTACCCCTTAGAGCCAATCCTAAATTTTTTTATTAAAGTTTTGGTGTACGTGAGAAGTGAAAACTGCATGTGATTGAACTATGGGGTGATTTATAAGAGACCCGACACTAGCATTGACCAAAAAAAAACAAAAAAAGCCCCCCCTCTGTCCATCACCCAATATCAATCCACCAGTACAAAGTTCAGTCCATTTTCTCCATTTTGTCTCTAGGACCAAGTTTATTTCTTCCTTACTTTGTCTTAATATATTTGTCATGATTTTTAATGAAATACCTCTCTCTCATCTTAGCTCCAAGAGTTCACTCTAGCGCAGGAAGACGAAGATGTAATTGAAGCATTAGAAAGCGATATACACGAGGGAGTAAGAGAACGGCATTTAAGTTTGAATGGAAAAATTCTCTCTGACAAATCCAGTCACATGTGAGGCTTTCATAAATTTACGAGTGGGGTTTGCAATTGCTCACTCAAAGTCTTTCGTATTTCCCTTGATAAATTTTTATTTGTGTTTTAATGTAGAGGAAGATATTAATAGATTTTTGCAAATAACGTACCCATGCTACTTTGACAAGAACCTCCTAATCTTGGTAAGGTAGAAGCCAAATTTGGTGATGGAGGATTCCCTCCTCTCTAAAGCTTTTGTGTGGATTAATTTGGTCAATACTCCTATAGAATGTCTAACCATTGAAGTAGGAAAGAAAATAACTCAAAATTTTTGGCAAGTATAATATATAAGATTGA
Source organism: Cornus controversa (assembly GCA_026545225.1). Lineage (NCBI taxonomy): Eukaryota > Viridiplantae > Streptophyta > Magnoliopsida > Cornales > Cornaceae > Cornus > Cornus controversa. Next base: position 36,742,426 of record CM048845.1, on the reverse strand, counting down.
AATTTCAGACAAAGGAATAGGATTCGAACATTTATTTAGGGAGCTGATATTACCGATATCCTCGCACACTCCACTCTCATCCTTTTTTAAAGTAAAATTACAAAAGTGGTCCTCTGATATACCATCTTTGTTGCTTATATTTTTAGTACCCTAATTGTCCTTCTAAATCAAGACTCAATTATAATTATATTTTATCTTTCTTAAAAAAGAGTTTTTTTTAACTATATCCTTGTTATCCCAAGTAATTTGTGATTGATTTTTGTTTTTCCTTTAGGTTTACAATATAACAATCCATTTATTGCCAACCAGATACTATACCTTAGACATTTTTCAATTAAAACTTGTTGTTCGTGCCCTATCCTATATAATTAAAAGAATCCAAATTTTGAAATATTGTGTTTTTTTTACTCACCAAACATGTAATTTATTTTCCATGTGTCTTATTTATAAAATAACATAAATTAAAAATTAGAAACATACCATAAATTTGGAACAAACAAAATAGAAAGGAAGGGGAAAAAAATAAAAAGTAAAAGAAGAAAAACATCATATTAATTTTTTTAAAAAAATTTTGGTGCAAAGGCTCCTTTCCTTACCTAAATTAAGACAACTACAATTGAAAAAAGATTTGATAGAGTCATGCTTTTCTATTTTCATCTTTTAATTTTTAAAAGTTTCCTATTAAAATAGGGAAAATTAGATTTTGGGGACCAATCCTAAACAAAATTACTCTAAAGTGACCATAAAGTTTGGAAAAGATGAATAGTCACCAAAATTGAAACTTAATTATTAATGAGTGACCCTTGGATCACTTATTACATAAATATCCTTCCTCTAATAAATTATTTATAATTTGACAAATTGACCCTTTACATTAAACTCAATTAAACATTTTACTTCAAGAGTTGCCTAATAAGCAACCACTCTTTCAAGTTGCCAAATAAATATTTAGAAATAACTTTTAACTAATAATTATTTATTTTTATTTTCAAATATTGTATTATTTATATTCTTATTTATTGTAAAATTGGATTCAAATAATGTGTAAAAGTGGAGAACTTTTTTGTATTTTTATTATTTATTTGTAAGTGATGCTAGAAGTTGTTATTTGGTGATGGCAACTAGAATACTAGAGTAACAATTAGAATAAGAAACAATAATTTAGAGTGGCAATAATTAAAATCTTTTTCTCACTTAGTTGGATCTCGTAGTGATTTGTTTTTTTTTATGGTGGTCTTGTTTTGCATAGCGCTTCCTGTACAATTTATATCCATAAGAATTCTTTTTTCATATTAAAAATTCTGCAAATAAAAAAAAATGTTAATAGAATGAAATCTCCAACATAAAGTACCATAGATCTTTTAATGGTTTATCCAATCCAATCAATTGAATCTTCTGAGTTCTGTGCAGAAGTAGAGTGAATACCTATAGAGGGGTTGAATAGATGTAGTTAGCATGGTTGATTTATTTTAGAGCAAGCTGATAGATATATTATTAATCAAGAATCAAAACATTAGTTGCTAACATTTATATCAATACTATCTTTTTAATTAGTAGACTAACAAATTAAAAAGAAAAAAAAGAGATTGATGAATGAGAAAGAGAGAGGAGAATGAATTCAAGGAGTTTATCTTTATATTGAATGGTAATTTCATCATCTAAAAATTATTTTTAAAATGTTTAATAAATATGAAGTGTTTTTTTTACCAAATTAACTTCAAATGGTCACTCATCAGCAATTAAGTTTCAATTTTGGTAACTATTTATCTTTTTCGGACTTTAAGGTCACTTTAGAGTAGTTTTGTTTAGGATTGGTCACCAAAATCTAATTTTCCAATTAAAATAAAAAAAGCTTTCTTTAGTTTCCTTAAAGAACTATATATCATAATTTTTATTTAAGTAAAATTAAACTTCCTTTTGATTTTAAATACAATTAATTTTTTTTCCAAATAGGTTTTATTCATTGAAATAATGTTTGTTTCCAACTCAAATACTTTTTAAATATTTCTGTAGGTAATCTATTATTGACAATTTCTTCCCAACTTATCTAATCGTGTAACTTTTATTTTCATAATCATATGCATTTGATCGATACTCTTTAAATCATTATATTGAATCATAAACTTTTATACTTCTAAAATAAATATTGATTCAACAAGAAGAAGTAATATTTTTAAAATAAGCTCAAACAATATAATTTGAAGAATAAAGTAAACCAAAAAAAATCGCATTACTATGAAAATTAGGGTTGAGTGATTTATAGATTTCTGAAATATCTTCAATACTGCTTGTCTTAATAATTTCAATGACAGGAGAGGGAACGTGAGAGAGAGAAAGTATTTTCACACAAAAAAAAAAAAAGGGAACATGAGAGAAAAGTTGCAATTTGCAACCAAGAATTCTAAACTTATCAAATAAGTACAATTAGGGTATTAAAAATATAAGAATCATAAATTGTATAATAGATGGACACCTTTGTAATTTTATTTTTTAAAAAATATGAGAGTAAAGTGAGAGGACATTGATGGGTCAGATCCCTTTATTTAATTTGAAACGTAGGCTTTAAAATAGCTGAGGCATATAATAACCCAATTCCTAAATGTTAAAGATAATCCGTTATACATTAATAATAAAGTTACCAGGATAGAATAAAACTACCCCAATCCTAACTCAAAATTTTCAAAAAAAACAAGAAATCTTTGTCAAAACTATCAAATCCTTCACTTTCCATATATGTGTGATGTGATATATATATATATATATATATATATATATATATATATATAATAGTGTTCAACTGCTCCCCGGTGAGTAGGGAGTAGTCTACACACTTTTAATTATAACCTTAAGATCTAATCCTAAGGTTGTTAATTAAAATAAGGTTCTTCACTCTTATATTAGGAAACTTACCAAAATTTTATTTCTATTAAACACTAATAATGTAAAATGATAATAATAGACATTACTTAAAGAAAAAAGAAACTGTTATGGTGATGCCTGAATCAAACTAGGTTCCGACCACAGCTACAAATTATATATATATATATATATATACACACACACACACACATACATACATCAATGAATATTAGTTTATCGCGAAGCTAATGCGAAACACATAATCATGTTCTAATTCTTTCCTATTTACTTATTATAAGTGAGAGAGAGCGCGCTATTTTTCCACACTAAAAGAGAGGGAAATTGACTAGCCATTGATGATCAAAAGTGTCTCTCTCTCTCTGTAATCTATGTATAAACATATACATGTGGCTTTTTATTCTCTAGTGTGTATATATATATAGTTGATCATAATATATAGTAGTTTTGTTAAAAAAAATTTAAATTATTTAACACAAATAATGAATTCTAATATAAAAACAAAAAAAAATTACATGAGATTTTATAAACAATATTTATTATGTGTTTATAATAATTAGTATAGAATGAAATATATATAATCTTTGCTTTTGTAGGTGTGTATATATATATAAAATGAATATATATAATGAAATATATGTATACAATTTTTATTATGTGTTTATAATAAGGGAGGCAATATTCGCATACTCCTTTTCTACAATTACACTTCAATTTTAAAAGAAATGACAATTCAATTCCTAACTTCATAAATAAATAATTTTTTTTTTTCAAATATCAGAGGTACACTTTCAGTTATTAATAAGTTTATTTAGAGGCTTTATTCTTGTTCTTGTTTGTTGTTGTAATTGGTTGTTGGGTTTAATAAAAGTGGATTTAGGAAAAATAAATAAATAAATAATTGTGCACATGCGTTATTCATCAAAATTGGGTTCTGAATGGTAGTTCCTTGTAACTTAACTGATCTCTTATTTCTTACACTGATGCATACAAATATGTAGCAGTTAGTAACTGTGTAAGCCTCTTGATCAGGAAGATTTTGTTAGTGCTATTTCGTAGTGCAAGTGAAGATGATTCGAGTTGCACGATCCGTGAATCAACTCATGGCTTTTCCTTCCACTGTATGCCTAACAGGATGATAATTAATTTATGAAAAAAATTTATAATTGAGGAGTAACGGTGGAACTTACAAGTTAAAGATTGGAAAATGGTTTCTTCTTTCGATTAATACAGGGAGTATGCAATTAGGACTTTGATAAGGTTATTGGATTTCATAATAGTTTTTTTTTCTCTTTAAGTAATGTCTATTATTGTCATTTTACATTATTAGTGTTTAATAGAAATAAAATTTTGATAAGTTTCCTAATATAAGAGTGAAAAACCTTATTTTAATTAACAGTCTTAGGATTAGATCATAAGGTTATAATTAAAAGTGTGTAGACTACTCCCTACTCACCAAGGAGCAGTTGAACACCATTGTGTATATATATATCACATGTCTATATATATAACTCTAATGTTAGTGGAAGGTCTGCGCCATTCGTCATCGCATACTTGACAGACGAGTGCCCATGTTTTTTTATTTTTTTTATTGGATAAATCAAAATTTTATTAAAAAACACTGACAAAACAAAGCCTAACCTGAACCAGGCAAAGGCCCAAACCAGCCCAAAGGCAAGAAAGCAATATTCAAAAGGCCCAATGATGCCCTAAAGTCGGTCGAACCAACAACCTTATAAACAAGTTGATGGGCTAAACTCTACAGAGCATCAATGGCTAGTCAATTTCCCTCTCTTTTAGTGTGGAAAAATAGCGTGCTCTCTCTCACTTATAAGAAGGAATTAGAACATGATTATATGTTTCGCATTAGCTTCGCGATAAACTAATATTCACTGATGTGTGTGTGTGTGTGTGTGTGTGTATATATATATTTCTCTAATTTGTAGTGGTGGTCGGAATCTAGTTTGATTCAGGCATCACCATAATAGTTTTTTTTTTCTTTTAAGTAATGTCTATTATTGTCATTTTACATTATTAGTGTTTAATAGAAATAAAATTTTGGTAAGTTTCCTAATATAAGAGTGAAGAACTTTATTTTAATTAACAGTCTTAGGATTAGATCCTAAGGCTATAATTAAAAGTGTGTAGATTACTTCATACTCACTAGGGAGCAGTTGAACACTATTGTATATATATATAACTCCAATGTTAGTGGAAGGTCTGCGCCATTCGTCATCGCATACTTGACAGACAAATGCTGATGATTTTTTTTTTTTGGTTGGATAAATCAAAATTTCATTAAAAAATATAGACAAAACAAAGCCCAGCGTGGACAAGGCAAAGGCCCAAACCAGCCCAAAGCAAGAAAGCAATATTCAAAAGGCCCAATGATGCCCTAAAGTCGGTCCAACCAACAACCTTATAAACAAGTTGATGGGCAAAACTCTGCGGAGCGTCTTGGAGATACAAAGTAGGAAAAAACAGAGTGCCCATGTTCGTTGCTTATATAAATCTATAGAGCTTGGTAACGCACTATAGGAACCCAACTATTATCATCTTTCCCTTCGCAAGAAACCGCAGCAATTTGAAACCTGTTCTTTCGCGATCTGTTGAAGAATGTCTTGCGACACCCTGTTAGACCATTCTTGCGATGCATGGCAAGCCGATTCTTCTATCATACCGGACGCCGAACCCAAGTCATATGAGCAGTTCTACATCGACTTTCACGTTCAGTTCACTTATCCTCCAACCCATGTCATGGACAACGATAACGACGAAGACGACGATTTTCTGGATATTGATAGCTTAGAGTGCATCACACGTAGCATGCAATTTTGGGTTCCATGTGACGAATTGATATGTCAGAACACATCATGGTCCGCTATATCGGACATGCTCTCTACCCTAAGAGTCCCCTTAGAAGTTCAGCCTTTCATGATTTGTCGCATCGCTACGTGTGCCCAATCAATGGTCAGAAATAAAAAGAATCTGGGAATCAAAGTACTGCCCATGAAAGTGTTTATAGATGTAGTGGACTGTATGGAATACCAAGAAGAAGGTGTTGCAGATACAATAGTGCCGGCTAGTGACTCGTCGGTGGAGGCCTTAGAGAAGGTGAAGGTTGAAAATTGGGGAACTAGGGTGCACTGTGTGATATGCTTGGAAGAGCTTTTGGTTGGTTCAGAAGCGACCCGGATGCCCTGCTCGCATGCTTTTCATGAAGCTTGCATTGTTCGTTGGTTCGGGGTTAGTAACTTGTGTCCACTATGCCGATTTCAGATGCCTACTTGAGTAGTTGATTTGATATTTGAAGCAATTAATTACTGTATATTGGGTTTTCTTTGTAGTTTTCTGTTGTGAATAATCATAAACATTTGAAGTTTGTTTTGAATTAATTAGTACTTCATATATATCATCTATTATTATTATTATCAAAACCTATTGTGTTTGTGTTTGTGTTTGGGTTCATAAGAGGAATTAAGGGTAGCAGTGAAAGATATAGGCCCCTGTTTTTTCAAAACAATTGAGAAATTATCAATCACATTCCTGTTGTGGTTGTTTCAAAACAATTGAGAAATTATCGAACACATTCTTGCTTGATATGTGGAAGCTAGGTGTATGATCTTGTTGAATAAGGAATTTTAAAAGAACGAAATATTACTGAAATTGATGATGTCATGTATGTCAACCTTGGTATCATACTCTCTACTTTTTAGTTAATAGAGAAGCTGAGAGCATTTTCCAACCCTCCAGGAATCTAGAATGAATCAACAGGGTGCTCAATGAGCTGCTCGTAAGAAGAAGTTAATTCTTCAAATAGTTCTTAGAAGGTTTGGAGGAGAAGTTATACTCTCTGGAAGAATGTGTTTCACATGTTATGTCAATGCCCTTCTTCCCAATTTATATGAAAAGCATGTCTTCTTCCAATTCATATGAATTCAAAACCAGCTTTCTCATGGGCTCACAAGTGGAATCAACTTCTAGCTCTATGCCTAAAACAAGAAAATTCTAACTACAACTTATAAGACTTCCCTCATTTGTTTATCAGCAAATCTAGAAATCAAGGAATGAACTACAACTTATAAGATTTCTCTCATTTGTTTATCAGCAAATTTGGAAATCAAGGAATGATTAAGATGAAGCATTCTTAGGAGACGAATGGTGTTTTTCTCACTTTTTTTCTTTGATTGAATGAAAAGTATAATGAAAAGAGTAATGAACCATAGTGAAAAGTTATCACCAAATTGGATAACCAAATCACTTTCATTCTTCAGACAGTGCAAGTGAAACCCAATGGATGAGAGCATCTTCAGTTACTCATTGGGTGATATAAATCATTATCCTAATGGAAAAAAAATAATGCAACAACTTTCTTTGTTGGGTTGGAAGGGAAAGAGAATTTTATATATATTTTTTTACCAATATATCCTCTCTATATAAAGTAATACAAAGTAATTTTGTAAATAATTTTAGGGTAAAAATGGTATTACATATGTGCAATTTTTAATTCCTTAATATTGGCCCAAAAGGAATACTTGATCCCTCCTTGCTTCCTTTCTATCTTTCCTCTTCTATCCTTCTTCTCTTCCATCCTTCCTTCCAACCAAACAAAGCACTAGTGTTGGGAACCCCACAAATGCTATGCAAAGAACAAAAAAATTCTCTTTGACATAACATCCAATGGTCTCATTCCTGGTTAGGAAGCTGTGAAGTAGGTCATGTTTCATTTATTTGCATACATTTCTTACCAGACTAGTATGTCAGGAATCTCAGGCATATTATAAGTTATTTTATCGCTCAAAACATAAAATTAACAACTTTCTAGTATGTCACAAGGAAAATCATATGAAATACTTGAACTAAAAAAGGTAAAACAGACCTCAAAAACATCACAAATACAAGGAATGACACAAAATCCACCTAAAACTCTCTTAAGAAGTGTGTCCCTCCTCTGTTGCTGCTGCTTCAAAGGTCTCTCCAATCACAAGCTCTGGGACATCATCATCATCATCATCATCCTCTTGTAATTTTACCATACCAGCACCTGCACCTGCACCTGCACCAGGTGCCTGTTTCTGGAACTGCTCAGCCAGCTTCCTCAAGTTGTCCAAGTTATCTGGTCCTGAAAAGGGGAGTAAATATGTGATTGCCTCTTCATGATTGAAGTGCATGCAATAAATGAATACAAGTACTAAAATTGAAAAAGGCACATACCCAATTGGTTAATAATTCCAGGCAGAATATCTTGCAATTCTGTACACAGAAAAAAAATCAAAGATTTAATTGAATCTCTTGTCAGTCTATATCTAAACTAGTACAGCTAACATAATGAGTCAAGAACCTAGACATAAATTTAGTGACAGTTGACAGAATCCATATACTGGAGCAACAGCTCAAAAATATGATACTAGTAAAATGATCTAGACAAAATTTAAGTAAACAAGCACAATATAGTATAGCAGAGAGAAAGCATACTCTTCGTTTGAGGAGAACCACTAACAACCCAAGTGTTGGCTGCAATAGAGGCTTGAACTGAAATTTGATTGCAAAACAGCAGTTATTAGTCGCCTGAAGGATAAGATGCATATGAACAAAATACAGGAGTTACTACCATGGTAGGTGTTATTGTTACCTTTCGGGTTTATGAATTGGATAACTACGTCATCTTTAAATATGTTCACTTCCTCAATTGCAGGTAGTGCATTCACCCCTATTCTCTTCAGTGTGCTTTGAAGCCTCTTGTCATCTGTGGTGGTTGTCCTGTGGACAGCCTTCTTTTTTCTGTGGTTAAGAGCAGAGATTTAATGATACTAAACAGCAAGCAGGAAAGAAAAATATGTAACTAAGATGTTTAAAGAACATGATGTTCTCTGAAACTAGCTTTTACTGTACCTCGGCCCAGACTGAATCATGACCGCCTTAAACATTTCTCCTACTCTCCCACTTCCTCCTGCTCCCCCTCCCCTTCTCCATCCTCCACTTTCCATCCCACGCCCTCACCTCTCAGCTGCTGCATCAAACAAAAAAGACCAACTTCATCCCAAACTTAAACCTCCCAACCAGGTCTTTGACATCTGCTCTTCAAACCCCCTCCCCAGATTGCTAAAACCTCATGGGAAGAAACCTAGCCACCCCTGCAAACTAATCAAACCCAATCCCTGTCACCAACCCTCCATCAGCCTTTAACCAAGAACCATGTCCAAGGTTCTTAAAGCCCTCCAAGAGGACAGCTCTCTCAACCCAAACAATGAGGATTTCACTGACATCAGATATCTCCCAGATGGACTTGATCCTTCTGTCATGGACACTTCTAAAGCAGTCTCATCCAAATGGTGGCCTCCCTTCAAGAGAAGCTCCTGATGATCGAAACCTCATCCATAGCAGAAGCTGAGTGGAAGATCTCCAACCTCAATATTCAACTCACAAGGACTAATCAGCTTGAAGACCAACTTGCCCATGTAAGAGCCGAGCTAAATGCAAGTGACCTCAAAGTTGCCATGTATGCCATGAAGTACAAAGAACTAGAAGAGCATTATGAATTTCAAAGACGGAAAATCCAGGTGAGAGCACCGAACCCCCCCTTTCAGAAATTCTCTCGCACTTCTCTTCAGCTCACAAACCAGATTGAGGAACTACAAAGTGAAATTGCAAGACTACAGGGGCTTATCTGTGGCTTTGAGGCCAACCAGAAAGCCATGGAAACCACCACTCTTGCACTGATGAACTCTCTACAGTCCTTTATCTCTCCAAAGCCCGATTGTCCTGCTAAAGAGTCAAAAACAAGCCTGGATGCTATCATGCCACTATCCCCCATGTCACTCCAATCTAGGGCTTTCCTCTCGCGATGACAAGCGACAACCGTCGAAGTGGTCTATGATCAATGTTGCGATTTCTCTGACGCCAAGTGTATCGCAATTAGTTCTCTCTCTCAGACTTGTTCAATTCATTTCTTCTCTCAGATCCGTTCAGTCCATCTGAATATTGTCTATCAACATCGTCTTCATCGAAGGTTTCATACTTGTCAACTTTGCGATTCGCTGTACTCCAATGCTTCCTCTGGTGGTAATTTCTCATTTCCCTCAATATCTTTATTTTTCTTTTTTTTTTTTTTTTTTTTTGCAAATTTGTTACTTTTAATTTTTTCTATGATTTATTGTGGTTAAAATTGTACTCTTGTAGTGATTAAGTTTTTTGGAGCTTAATATTCTTGATTTTTTATAAGAGCAATTGTCGAATAAATTGTGAAACAAAAGTAACCTAGTAAATCAACCGTCTATTGAAACAAAATTGCTTTGATTTTTTTCTTCAGCTGTAACTTCAATGGCCACTGGTCGGTACTATCTCAAACTCTCTCTTTATCTTCTCTCTCCTCGTTTGAATATACAATATATGTTTGTGTGTATGTATAGTTTGAATTTGTAAGACCACCATATACAGGGCTTAAGATTGAAACACTGTTTCTTATTGTTTTCATTGATATGGACTGGTTATGCTGTTTTAGCTGGTTGCATTGGAGGATTTTGCCAAATGATTTTTTAAAGTTTATTTTTGGGTTTGGTTGTTATTGAAGATAGTCAAAGCTCTAATTTTAGGTTTCTGATTATTGTTCTGATGATAGAGCAGAAGCTGTAATATGTAGTCTATAATTTGTTCTTGGATCTAGAACGTTTGGATATAGAACGTTTATTCTGGAACCATATAGCAACCTGGCATGGCTGTAGCCCAGTTTTTCTAGCCAGCTCCTGCTTCATCCACAGCTTGGGCCTCGACTCTGATTCAAACATGGGTTCCAATTCATTGATCTGTTCATCACTGAATTATCTCTTGTTCTTCTTTTGATTCCTAGTAGTACTTGACAAAGCTGTGTCTGTTATACGAAAAACATGATTTTTTTTAGTCATACTTAAAATTTGATATGGTGTTTTGTTCTGAAAATATCTCTTAACTTTTTTTAGTCAAATAAACATGATTTTTTTGCATAGTACCGGATTCTACGCATGATCCCATGCTAACTTGTAGAAGAGAGATGCCTAGACAAAAATTGTTTAAATCTTTTGGATTATTAACTCTGGAGTACTGGAATAACTGGATGTAGTGCTTCAGAAACATTGCTGCTGCTCTTGCTTTATAGGTCTCAAGCCTGGATGTAGGGCTGTATATGGCAGACTACCATCATAGAATCCTCATGCAAGTTATAAGAACATGAATGCTGATACTGCTTCATGAATCTCATACAGCTGGGTTAAGGCCGTCATTTTTATTTGAAAGTGTTTAAAGACAACTGGATGCTTTGGTAGTCAATTTTTTGCAAATTCTGTGGCTGTATGCTATCAGAGATTCAGAGTTGTTCATACATGTGCAGATTGCATATTATGATTGCTTCTAGTTGTCTATGTATACATGAGATTTGGGTTTTCACTATTTTATTTGCATCAATTCTGAGTGTCAATTGAAATTTTACAGTTTGCACTTCACACCTTCTCCCTCAAATTGTACAGAACCTTTCTTTGAAATGCAGACTCCAATGGTGCATTGTGTCAATATACTGATAACTATTTGAGTGGTTTTGGCACTGTCTCCATGTCATTAAACTCCTTTAGCGATTATTTACTCCTTAAATGATGTTCAGTAACTCATGGTTATATGAGCCAGTGAAACTAATGGCTTTTGGTTTTTTTTGATATATTTGAATGTTGAAAAAGGGTTTTTGTTTGTAGAAAGATTCAGTTCTGATTTTGTTCACTACCTGTTTTTCGAAATTAAATAGATCTAGGTGAAAGCCCTCGTACTAAGCAGAAGCAAAGCACAAATTGTCCTCAATATTTACCTTTTTGTTTCTATTCCTACCTACAATGACAGGAGAATTCTTATTTTCTTGCAGGAAGACCTGTACTATCCACACCCCCTTGTACAAGACATACTTTGGGCATCTCTTGACACGCTTTTGGAACCTATTCTGATGCGTTGGCCTGGAAAAAAGTTGAGAGAGAAGTCTCTTCGTACTGTGATGGAGCATATACATTATGAAGATGAGAATACTCGTTATATATGCATAGGGCCTGTAAACAAGGTTTGCATTTAAAGGATCTCAATGACATTCTTTTACTGTGTTAAGATTTTTCTTTGTGAAATACGGTGAATATTGTGATGTTGCCTCTGTAACTAGTTACTATGAAGAAACAATGGTCATAAATGTTTTAAGTTTTCTAACGTTTCATAATATTAGTGTGTTAGATTCTTTATATCCTTCACTGTTAGATGATCCCAAAACTTTTAGAGGATGACTTTGGACCTGTTTGGTTTATTTCTGAAAACAATTTTCAGATCTGAGAAACTGGAACTGTTTTCAAAGAAGTATAAAAGATTTTTCTCTGAAATCAGCAGTTTCAGAAAAACATTAAACTATTCTTAGAAAACTGAATGAAGCAGACCCTTTGCATTGCCATTTTTCCTTTTTCCTTCTCAAGAAATCATACATGATTAAAAAGGTTCTTTCCTTCCCCTTTTGTGGGTTTTTTCTTTAGTGCATCTAAGGGATTACATAATGATAGAGATTTCTTACTGTATCAGTTTATCCAGTCGGTCCTTCTCTTTCTTTTCTAAACAGAACTTTTATTTAGGTGTTGAATATGCTTTGCTGTTGGGTGGAAGATCCAAACTCAGAGGCTTTCAAATTACATCTTCCAAGACTGTTTGATTTGCTGTGGCTTGCTGAAGATGGCATGAAAATGCAGGTACAGAAATAGGTCTATACCATTTTTAATTATTCTGTGGGTGGACTCATACTTCTCACTTTGTTACAACCAATACAAATATACAACTCTAGTAAGGGTCAACTGTTGGAAGAGTTTTATAATTTTTAATTGCATTTATATACAAAGGTTTACCGTAACAGTTCATATTGGAAGTATATATATATATATATATTTCTAATTATCTTAGCAGATATAGTGAATCAATTGCAGGGTTATTATGGAAGTCAATTATGGGACACTGCTTTTGCTGTTCAAGCAATTATCTCAACAAACCTTGTTGAAGAATATGGTCCAGTTATAAGAAAAGCACATATGTACATAAAGAACTTGCAGGTGATTCTCATTTTTAATTCACTGTGATTTATGTCATGCCACATGTTTTAGTATCTTAACAATCTGATTTAGTTACTTCTATTTTCTTTTGACTACCTTCTTTTTTGCTTCATAGGTTTTAGTTGATTGCCCAGGCAATCTTGATTTCTGGTACCGCCACATTCCAAAAGGTGCTTGGCCTTTCTCAACTACTGATCATGGATGGCCCATTTCTGATTGCACTGCAGAAGGACTGAAAGTAATAGTGGACCAAAGTCAAATTATTCCATTTGTTTATTTTCAATCCTGGTTTTTTATATTTTATTTATTTGTTCAGGCCGTTCTTTTATTATCAAAATTGCCATCAGAAATTGTTGGTGAACCATTAGACGCAAAACGGTTATATGATGCTGTAAACGTTACCCTTTCGTTACAGGTAATTGAAATCCTTGAAATTTGACAGAAATAATTATGTTAATTTGTTTGCCAAATGCATTGTCAGTTTATATTTTTCCCCTTTTTTTAGTTTTTGTAACCTGTGATTTAAATTTTTTTTATCTTAGAAAGTGGTTATATTCAGCATTCTCATGACTGAACATTTGAACAGATTTAGAATCTTGTAAATCATGCTATTTCCATTTTCTTATTGAAGTTTCTACCTCGAAGTGGTTTTAAATACAGATTTTGTGAATTTCTAATAAGCCCTTTTCTTGGTATTCTGCAGAATCCTGATGGTGGCTTTGCAACATATGAACTCTCAAGATCCTACAGTTGGTTGGAGGTAGCCTCCTTTGCTAAACTGTGTTTTTTTACTCAATATTGATTTTTATTTAGCCAGTAACATAATATCTACTTAATTGTCTTCTTTCTCTTGCAAGATTGAATGTTATTATAGGTATATCACCGACTGTCTTCCATCCAGAGTAGTGTTCATCTGAGTGCTAAAGTTGTCTGAAAGTGATAGGGATAGTGGAATAGTATCAGCTTTGAATTGGTCTTTTCTTAGTGCAACTACCTGGATAATTAGAAAATGTCATGTTTGTCAGACCAAGTCTAACAGTATGTGGATTTTAGCTATCTTATTTCTCCTGTTTATTAGAAGAGGTCGTTTGGTAAGGAAGTAAACTGTTTTACTGGTTTGTTCATCCTAACAATCCTTGCAAGTTTTGAATGAGCTCACTAGCCTTTGGGTGTTGAAACTAGAACTAATATATCTTTTTTTATTTTTCCTAGTCTCTTTAGTAGCAATCATTTTTTTTCCTGAAGAGGCTTGTTCATTATGCTTGTTTCTCAATTAATTAAAATTTTTTTTAAAGTTCCATGAGCCCTTGTTATAAAGTTTTGGGCGGCAATCTTATTGTAGAATATAGCCTATAGGAATATAAGCCTTCCATTTTTATCCATAAGATGATGATATTCCCAATCCTTCACCTCTAGTGATTTCTACAAAACTTCTTGCTATATGCATGGAGATTGGGGGATGGGAAGATATCCTGTATGCACTACAAGAAATTAGGTTTTTAACGACAGACTTTCTACGAAGGGCCTGCATAGCCTCTCGTAAAAACCAGCTTTCTACGACGGTCCCATTTAACCTCTCGTAGAAAGTCACTTTCTACGACGGGCCTGCACAGCCCGTTGTAGAAATCAACTTTCTACGAGGGGCCATGCAGACCCGTCATGGAAAGGTGCTTTCCACGATGGGCCATTGGCTTGTCATAGAAAGCTTTATATAACATTACGGGTAATGTCCGTAGTTGAAAGTTTTTTTTTTTTTTTTAAAACAAAAACAAAAATTTTCTTGATTTTATTTTGGATTCCTACGAGATAGTTTACCTCTCTCTTATTCTTCCTCTCTCTCATTCGATCGATGCCCTAACTCTCTCTGGTTTAGAGAAGATTCGTTTGGTGTTTCGTGTTGATTTACTATGCCATCCCTCAACGAATGAGCCTTATGAACCCTTTGTCAAAAAATAACCCACCCTCTCAAAATCTCGCTCTCAAATCCATTCTCTCAAAATCTCTCTCAAACTCATTCTCTGAAGATTGAACAATTTTAGCCCTAAAATGTCGGCTTCTCAAACCACAATGAAACAATCTCAACCCTAAAATGTCTGCTACACAAACCAAAATTTCCTATTTTGAGTGGTTCTCAAACCCTATCAGATCGGAAAGTATTCCATCACCGATTTCCTTTTCAGATCGAAGCCGTAACCCTCATCACTGTACCTCTCATCTCTCTAATCAGATTTTCATTCGATGGAAGCCCTAAACTCTTTCCCGCAGCTCCCGTCGACGTCATTCTCATCTCTCACGCTCCACTCCCCCAATTTTGTGGGCCAAATCAGATAGAACTCTCAATCTGAAGCTTACCTGCTATCAGGTATCCTCTGTTCAAGAGCTACTTCAAATGGAAAAAATTGTAATGGATGAATTGTTGGTGTTGTTATCATGAGATGTCGCATGTTACTGCTTACGTCTATCTTGATTCATTTGATATTTAAATTGCTGTTTCAATTAGATTTTTGTTTTCATTTATCTTCAATACATTGACCCAATTAAACTAATATTTCATTTTGCCTAACCATGCACTTGGAACTTTCCAGTATTAATAATGCTTTGGTTGTGTAAAAGAGGAAGCAATATATGTTTTTGTTTTGTGATTGAGAGTTCCCAAACCGACCATGAAAGTAGTAGCTTCTCTTCTCCACACATCCACTGTAACCACAGTTCATGGGCCTACCATTAACATGATCTGTAATTAAGTGGATCCTTATCTCATCAGTAATTGCTAAGAAAATGAGGGAAAAAAACCACAATTTGGAACCTGTTATTGACCATTTCAGTCCCAGCAGTTAGATAACAAATGTCAATGTTTCACCAAGTAGTTATATATAAAGGTTAGTTGATGTTATTTTAGTTTTCATGAACGTATTTTTCTGCTAAACTTTTTATTTGTAGTTCTTGATGCTCTTGCTCTATCTCTGTTACTTGAAGTCGCTAACCTTCTCTGTTATTTTTTCATACTTAAAAAATTTGTTCTTATATCTAATATAATATGTATTAAATATATGCAATTTCAGGGGCTGGGTTTTGGTCCAGAAGCAAGTATCTGTTTGGGAAAGTCACCATTCAGATAAAGCTTGTGGAATTTATATTAGCAGGTTCATATCCTAGAATTCTCTCAACATTATGAATCCACTTTTACTCCCTGTGTTTGTTCAGCAGTGACAAAATTTACTAACAAAAGTTCCAGCCAATACGTGAAATCTCCTGTGGTTTGACTAATCGTCATCACCGTCATCATATTTGCCTTTGACATATGAAGTATAGATTTTTTTTATCTGTTTCTGTTCTTTTTACTTTTTGGCTGTTAAGCTGTATTAAGTTGACATTTAATTAAATTTTATTACAATTTATAAAGCTGGGAATTATACTTCTTTTATCAAGATTCTGTTCCCTGTCTAAATCATTTCTGTGGTTGTTAAATTCAAAACTGAGTATATTTCTATCTTGGTTCTCTTTATAAGTTGGTTTCATTTGATCCAATGAATTTTCTCTTTCAGGACCTGCACGACGGTGTCTTGGACATTCCGCATATTCTATGAGAAGGTAACATTTTTTTTGCTGGACTGTTCCCCACCCTGCCCTAGTATTCGGGCATTTTCATGTGTTTTTCATTTGTTAGACAACAAATAGTTGGTATAAATATATAATTTTGTTTTCCAAGTATGAGTTTTAAGTTATTAGGCATCTTGTTTCCTAGTTGACCCCTGATTAGTTGTATAAAGTTCAAAGGATGTCTACAACAACCTTTTGTTTTTTTATATATATATTTTAAATCCTCCTGATGTTATCTTTATGAATCGTGTACCTTAGACAATGTTGCTTCTTTTATCATTTATTTCAAAAATAAAATCGTTTTTGTTTTATTGATGTATATATCTTTGGAGAGGTCTGTTGGAGAACTTCAGTAGCACAGGCAAGATTTGTACTGGAGTTTCTTTTTTAGGATACCCATTTGAGTCAGTTACAGAGATCTCAACAAAGGTGACAATTGCAAATACTCCCCTGCTTCTTTAAAAATTACAAATCCATCCCCTCTGGTATAGTTGTCAATGCAGATTTCCCTTTTATTGATCTGTTACTGACAATGACTATTTGCTGATGTAAGCTAATAAAATATTTTTTCCTTCTTCAAGTGGAACAATAAATACAAGGTCAAATGTAACCTAAAAATCCAAAATCAAATTCTCAATATCTGCTCACCAATTTGACCCCTCTAGCATCTTGTCAATAGAAGCCCATCAATTTATCAATCCGTTTTTCTTTAGAAAGACTACAAGTGAGCTTCTTCAGACTTTGGTGGCTTTTGGTAATTATTTACCTGAATTGAAACACTAGATATAGTCAAATTTCTTGTGGTTTGTTGTAATTGATTAGTTTGATTCAAATTAATTGGTTGCATGATGGATGAAATTGATTATTTGAATTCTTTAAAACTCAAACAAGCTCAATAACAAGTTCAATAGAGAGGCAGAATAATTTAACCAATAATCTATATAAGATCTCTGAAGTTAATGACTGACATTTCCGGTAATTGGTGCTGGGAACATACCTCTTAGTTTGTGGCATCGATTTGAATAGGGATTGTCTATATTAGTTGTCCTTGTTCCAAGAATTTGCAGTTTTACATTTCAATTGCCTGTTAATGTATGGCATTGAGCATCATGTAATTTGTTGGCCAGATAGCCCAGCCTTGGGTTGTTTAACTATGCAGGCTTGAGTTGTCCTTGTTTGTTCTTTTGTTCCATTGATGTGTTGCCCCTAAAGTATTGAATTTTTATGCCAGAAAATGTTGTGTAATCTTTTTTTGATCTTTCTTTGCAATGAGATTGTGCAAATATTTGTATGAAATAGAGCATATTTGAATTTTATAACTTAAAAAACAACCTATTAAGTATGACCATCAATTAAGTTGATGCTCAGCCTGAATAAATTAAACCTGATGGACTCTCGGGTTTATTGTACATGTAAATTCTGATTCTGGTCTGACAATAAGGAAAGAATAACAGGCCTCGCTTTCTCTAATGTTCTGAAGGAGCTTGTATCTTCAGTTGCTGATTCTCGAGTAAGATATTGGAGGCAATATGTTCATCTATTCTTTTGTTTATGTTAGAAAATGCAGTAACTTATATTTAAGAATTTAGAAGAACAGAAAATACCAAGTGATAGCCAATAAATAGTCTGAAGAACTCCGTTGTCTCTTACTTAGCTTAGCATTTGGTTTTTTTTTTTGTTTTTTTAATTTTTTTTCACTCTCCATGCAGTAGATGTTGATGCCACTTTATTATAGACTGCAAGTGTAGCCCTGGTTGGGGATGATTCTTTAAAATTAACTTCATTAGTAAAATAAATATATATGTTGATTACTCGAGGCTTGATCCATATTTCAGTTAATTTACCTCCTGTAACAAACCAAATATTGATTAAGTAGGCAAGATGTTACATTCTGGATTATATAGAGAATTATTCCAGTTTGTTTGCACAGATTTGTGTCGGGGGTACGGATGGATGGAAGAAGCGAATGAGTAATTGCTTGCAGATTCTAGTTGGGCGAGCCACAGTTCCTCTTACTGATACCTGTGTACAATTTCACCAAGATCAGACACGTGTACTTGCCGTACATGTAACTCAGATAGCCATATATAAAACACCTAAGTTGGAACTCATTAATCAGGTGTGGCATATAAATTTTAATTTTTTTTCTTGTTAGATTTATTCAGATTAAGCATCCTCACAACCCAAGTGTATTATTGATGCTTCAATTTTTACTTGTACTGCTGAAACTCTTATCACTTGGAAATTCTTGTTGGATATTTGATTAGTCCATGTATCAATTCCAGGCAAGCATGTGCAGACGTTTGCAAATTATTTTGAAAAAAAAGGGTCACTTTTATGGTTTTTTTTTTCATGTTTTTAGTTTAGTCTGGGATATTACTAGATTTCTGATATTTTTATTGGCAATATATGTTTTTAAAATAGTGGGTTCCACCAAAAGCAAGTTCTGCTCTGATCACACATGCAACATACTCTTGTGATAGCCAGTCAATATATGTCGGTTTTGATGATGGAAGTGTGGGTATTCTTACTGCTTCAGATTCATTGCAATTGAGATGCCTAGTTAACTGTACTAGTTATCTACCTGCCAATCCGAGGTGAGTACTTTGACAATTTCCTTCACAAGATTAGAAAGGAAAGGTTTTTTGTTTTACCTTTCTTGTTGTAAGAATCTCACTGAATAATTTTAGTGATATATATTTGACTCACCTCTACAAAAAAAATATATATATATTTAATAAATAAAAAATAAAAATTACAGAGAGATAAAGACACTTTGAACCAAATTTCTCTACCATTCTCTACCATTGGAAGATTGAAAAGAATGAGAGGAATGAGATATGTTATTTTTAAATAAAGGATGCTTGTGCTATAGATAAACAACCTTGTACTTTCCCTAAAAGATATAATAGAATTTAGATGGAAGTGTTGTATGTCCAATATTTCAGTTTCTAGTGTTTTACCAAGTCCTGAATGTATAGAGTGAGGAAGTGTATATATATAGGCTAAAATTATATATAATTCCTACATGTAAAAATACATAATTAAAAACCTAATAAGAAGAGTTTTACATCATAATTAAAAACAAATATCATGAATTAGCATTGATTCAAGAATTTTTTTTAAAAACATAGACTCTGATGTCGCGTTGTTGGAAATAATTGTTAGAAATGAATTTGAATCACTATAAGATTGAGGTCAAGACAATATTCTTACAACAGGATGAATTAATTAAGGTTAGCTTAGTGACCAACATCTTTGGAAAAAAAATCAAAAAAAAGAAAAAGAAAGAGATCTAAGAAAGAACAATTAAATAGGGGAGAATTTAATTTTAACTTTAAAGTTAATGTTAATGGGTTTGTCTGCAACAAAATGAATAGAAAAATAACTTCATCTGTTTTGCATGGTATTATAACTTATCTTTACACATCAATATATCATTGTATGCCATTATAACTTACCATTTGTTTAAAGCATTGGTAGTCAATGGTTTGGTGATTTTATGCAAAAAAGCAAAAGAAGAGAAGTTGAGAAGAGAAGGCCTAATTAGAGTGGCTCTTAAAGGAAGTGGATCAACTCAGCCCAGTCTTTAGGTGGTGTTAGGAAAGATAATTTTTCTTTTATATACTTGATTTAAAATTGGAATTTGGATTGCTGATTAATGATACCTTTCATAGATCATATTTATTTCATTAATCAATTAATATTTACTCTTTAAACTTTTTTGTGTTATAGTGGCAGATATGAATTTCTTATGAGGATGTGTTCCATTATGGATGTTTCTTATTTGTTAATTGCCTTCTTATTTTCTCTCATGCTTCGATTTTTATTTAGCATTGTGCTATTTGTACAAGGCTTGGCTTTGGATGAAATTTTGGTTGAATAGGAGGTTGTACGGGTTTTTGTGTTGGGAACAATGTAAAGCAAGCTTATTTTATATATTTTTTTTTTAAAAAATTACTTTTTACAAGGGGCAAAGTCCGTCATAGAAAGTCATCTTTCTACGAGGGGCAAAGCCTGTCGTGGAAAGATGACTTTCTACGACGGAAAAATGACCGTCATGGAAAAATCAACTTTCTACGAGGGGCAAAGGCCATTGTGGAAAGACAACTTTCCACGACGGGCCAATGACCGTCGTGGAAAGACATCTATCTACCAAGATAGGGGATACTACGACGGGCAAGGACCGTCGTAGAACATATTTTTGCCCATCGTAAAAAGTGAATTTTGTTGTAGTGATGGTAGATATTTGGAGGCGGCAAAAGTCAGGCACATGTCATGATCATGCATTTCCAAGGATGTAATTTATGTTGCCTTTTTATTACTACTATAGTTTTCAACTAACTATTGTTTTCATTTCTTCTATATATATATAATCTTTGGTTGCTTATAATATTGATTGTTGGATGTCAATTATAGTGGAGTGTGTTGCTTAACTTGCTTGTACATGCATTTTTATAAGTGTTCTAAGATGGTCATTTCTTGTAGGAGCAAGGTTAGAGAAAGGGGGAAAAGCAAATATGGCAACCTGTTTTGCATTCATGACTGAGGAAGGTCCTTGCATCTTCAAATATTTTGTGGGTACTAAAGATTGCCCAAATTTTTATTTTCTTGTATATATATGTTAACAGTGATCGCAATTGTGTACCTTGAACTTTTTTATTGAATATAAAAGAAGTTCGAATTTAATTATTTCTTTTTTATTTGTGAGATTTAGATGCCAATTTACCTTTTTTATGCCTTGAATTTATTTTTATTTTTTTGGTTAGCATCATGAACAGTTTGTAGTTGTGGTTGTGTTTTTATTGGAAGTATTAAGTGATGTTGTTGGTTGTTTGGACAAATTTAATTACGCAAGCATTTTTTTCTAATTTTTTTTTAAAAAATATTTTTTTTCTACAACAAGCTATGCCCGTCATTGAAAGAGGCTCTTTACACGAGGGGTTTAGCCCGTTGTTCAATCTAACATTTCACAATGAGATTATGCCCGTCGTAGTTGCTAAAGGTTTTAAATGATGGCCTAAGGTTCGTCGTGGAATAATAAATCAACGACGGCCACGTGTCCATCGTTGAAAGAGATATCAAAGATGGGTAATGCCTGTCATAAAAGGAAACATTCAACGATGGCCATTACCCGTCGTGGAATTTAACATTCCACGACGGGCATTTCCCGTCGTGGAATGTGAGATTCAACGACGGGCATTTCCCTTCGTGGAAGGCGACAAGCAACGACGGGCATGGCCCTTCGTGGAAAAAGAGTTTCCACAACGGGCATTAGGTTGTCGTTCAAAACAGCCAGTCAATTACGATGGGGCTTATTACGACAGACGTTGCGTGTCGTAAAAAGCTTCTCTGCTCGTCACTAAAAGCCTATTTTGTTGCAGTGAATTCATCCTCCTGAAACCACCAAACCTGTTAATTACAACCCTTCTAAACCTCGCTCTGACCACCCCATCTCAAAAAGCCCATCCATTTCAATCAATAAGGAAAGAGGAACAACTTCTCCCTCTAAACCCATCAATCTTTTTATTGACTTCTCTCCATGCAAACTCCTTCCCAACCTCACACCATCTTTCACCTCAAAAGGCAAACTTCCATTCCCATCCTATGTAAATAAGTTTAGTTTGCTTTCCTCTGAACCATCAAATGCGAAGGAAGGGGACTGTGATGACCCTATTGAAACTAATTTTAGTACTTCATCAAGTTTTAAAGTGAACTCAGCTCCTTCCAGGAACAACCCCTCCCATAAAAGAAATGAGTTTAAGAGGATGAAGAAACTCAAGTCAAGATCTCACAATGTCCTGCCTAGGTTCCCCTTGGGTGGATTTAAAGGCTTACAGAACTCCTACAGCTCCTCATCCCAATGATTATCACAACCTGGAATATGAGGGGTCTCAATTCACCCATCAAGCAATTAGAGATCAGAAAGTTTTTAGGAGAACAAAGGGTGGACATTCTTGCCATCCTTGAAACCAAGGTCAAAGAAGAAAATGTAGATGAAATCATCCGCTCATTCTCTGGATCCCACAGCATTGAATGGAAGCTCCTTCACAACTACAAAAGCTCTCAAATGGGTAGAATATGGATCATCTTCAATCCATCAAAAGCAAATTTACAAGTGATTAGTGAAGATGATCAGTTCATCCTTTGTTCAATCACTGACTTGGAGCAAAATTATATTTTTAATGTGTCCTTCATCTATGCTTTCAGTTCCAGAAATGGAAGACACAAGTTGTGGTCAAGCATCCAAACACACTCAAACCTCTCCTGGTAAGAACCATGGGCTCTTTTAGGTGACTTCAATTGCATCCTTTTCAATAATGAGAGGGAGGGAGGAACAGGTAAATGGACAACTGCAATGGAAGACTTAAAATACACAAGTTTTTTGTTAACTTGGTCAAATAAGAGTGAGGGTAACGCAGCAATTTCTAGAAAGTTGGATAGGGCTCTTGTCAACACATGTTGGAACCATTTTTTCCCCTCTCTAATTGCAGTTTCTTAACATATGGCATCTCTTACCACTCACCAATTCTTGTCAAAACTGGCCTTCTCCCTCCCAAAAGAAACTCACCTTTCAAATTCTTTAATTTTTGGGCAAACCATGACTCATTCTTACCAGTGATTACACAAGTCTGGTCATCTCAGATTGTGGGCTACCCTATGTACCAAATCACTCAAAAGCTAAAGATATTCAAGAACCCACTCAGAAACCTCAACCAAAAGGAGTTTAGTGACATTACCAAGAGAGTTCTTTTAACCAAAGCAGAGTTTCAAACTATTCAAACACACCTTGATCATAATCTAATGGACCCCATCCTCAGATCCAAGGAAAAGTTGCTGATAGACTCTTACACTGAATTGAGCCTTTGTGAAGAGCAATTCTGGAAGCAAAAATTTTAAGTTAAATGACTAGCTCTAGGTGGCCATAACTCATCTCACTTTCACAAAACTATGAATAGTAGGCAGAATAGGTAGAAAATTTCTTCCATTGCCCTTCCTTATGGACCAACCATCACTAATCATAGCCAAATTTGTCTTAAATTTATTGCTTTCTTCAAGAACTCTCGTGGTAGCTCTGCAGCCTACCCTGGAACATCTAGCCTCTCACAGCACATCACCAAGAGTATTCCAGCCAACGTTGCTCCCAATCTTTGCGCAATTCCAACATATTTGGAAATCATGCACAACATTTTCTCAATTGGGAATGACAATGCCCTAGGCTCTGATGGGTATGTTGCCCTCTTTTTCAAGAGAACTTGGCCAATCATTGGGGAGTCAGTCATTATAGCCATCAAAAGTTTCTTCACTGAAGGCAAACTGCTGAGGGAAATAAATGCTTCCATTATTACATTTGCTCCAAAATCAAATCATGCATCCACATTCTCTGATTACAGACCAATAGCCTGCTGAAATGTCCTTTACAAAAGTATATCTAAGCCACTAGCAGACAAGTTGCAACCTTTCCTTCCTTCTCTCATTGATGATTCACAGTTTACTTTCATAAAGGGGAGGTGAATTACTGACAATATTTTCCTTGCCGAAGAAATTCTCAGAGGATATAACTGTGATCAAAATATTGCAAAGTGTGCAATAAAGGTGGACCTAAGGAAGGCATTTGATTCTCTTGGCTGGGATTTTCTTCTAGATGCTCTTATATTAATGGGCTTCCACAAGCCTTCATTCACTGGATTTCACTATGCATTACCTCACCCTCCTTCTCAATCTCTATAAATGGTAGCCTTCATGGGTTCTTCAAAGGTGTCAGGGGTCTAAGATAGGGAGACCTCTTTACTCCATTTCTATTTGTCTTGGCCATTGATGTCCTATCTCAGATTTTGAACAAGGCAACCACTTGTAATCCTCTTTTTAAACACCATTGCAAATGTAAGAAGCTTGGCATTTTCCATTTGATATTTGCTAATGATTTATTCCTCTTTGCATATGGGAATGTCCAATCCATCTCTGTGATCAATTCTTCTCTTGAAATTTTTTTTAGCTTGTCAGGCCTCTCTAAAAATACTTCCAAAAGCCAAGTTTTTTTCTCTGGCTTAAATGATCAAACCATGAATGATATCTTACAAACTCTTCAGTTTGACAAAGGAACATTGCCCATTAAGTACCTTGGTGTACCTCTCATTGCTTCAAGGCTTATCGCAGCTGATTGCTCTTTTCTTATTGACAAAATCACTGGCAGAGTCAACCATTGGTCTAACAAACTCCTTTCTTTTGCTGACAAACTCCAACTGATCAAATCCACTCTCTACAGCTCCCAGTTATATTGGATGAACTCTTTTATTCTTCCAAAAAACATCATTTTGAGATTAACATCCATCCTGAGACAATTTCTTTGGTCCAATGCGGGTACAGAAAGTAGGAAGAAAGGATTCAGGGTCTCCTGAGTGAAAGTTTGCCTTCCAAAAAAAAGGATCTAAATTACCCCCACAAAATTTTTGCGCATGAGGTGGCTAGTCTCATACACAAAACTTGAGAGATATTTATAACTAATAGCAACAAACATAGAGTACAAAAGACAGAAGGAAATAAATTTTAAAAGCAGAATGGAAAGTTCATCCGAATTAATATAAAATGTTAAATAAATAAAGTACATGTCTGGTAATACAATTTGGAAGTCTCGTAACCCAAGGACCCCTTAACTAGAAAGAACAAGAGTTTTAACTCTAAATTAAAAATAAATAATAACCAAAGTCTCAAAAGAGTTCATAGTTTGAACTGGAAGAAGATGTCTGCCACAACCAAAACCCAAGACTCTATCATCACGGTGAAACCGACCTGGGACCTGAAATATCAACAAAGTGAATTAAACTCACGAACAAGCCCTTTCTACTACATCCCAATCAGAGAACCGGTATACATAACCTCTATATGAGGGACACAAGAAAGTATAGGTATAAACATACTGATCATTCCCTATCTAGTTCATGTTTTCATAAATAAAAATCATTTTTTACATTGTCCCTAACAAACCCTTACATACAAACTTGAACACATTCTTTAAGATCAACACTAAGAAACATAAACATGTTTTTTATTAAATTTAGACAACCTTGACATGCCACCATTATTATCCTTGGATATCTTAATAGGTATTGGCAATCTTGACATGCCCTCTGGCAATCCTTACATGCCTCCTTTAACTTTAGATACCTTAATAGGTATTGGCAATCCTAACATGTCTCCTGGCAATCCTTACATGCCTCGTTTAACTTTAAATACCTTAATAGGTATTGGCAATCCTAAGATGCCCCCTGGAAATCCTTACATGCCTCCTTTAAATTTAGATACCTTAATAGGTATTGCAAACCTAACGTGCCCCCTGGCAATCCTTACATGCCTCCCAAGCCAACCTACCACATAAAATAAAAGAAGGTGCATAACGATTTAAATTGCACAAACATAAGGATTTAATTTAGCAAAAATTCAATCATCACAATAAAATAACTCATCCACAATTGAACTAAAACCAAGTATATCATGGACAATTATAATTTCAAAGAAAATACAGTTAAGGAGAAAAATAATGCAACCACCACTTATATGAGCAAGTACACAGCCAAACCTCCAATATACTTAAATCTTTGAGGGAGTCTAAAACTAGCTCTAATATAGGTTTTCGAGCCTATTCTGCTCCTAAGAACCCTATTAATTATTCTAAAATTTTTTGAAAAATTTCGGTAATTTTAAAGATTTTCCAAAATTTAAGAAAATAAAAATCTAGTTTTGAGGCAAACTTTCCATACTACTTTAACCACAAGGGAACCTCATCTTGACTTGATATTTAAAATCCAAGTGCATTCTATCCCCAAAAGATCACCAAAAATTTCTGGAAATTTTCTAGAATTTTAAAAATATTTTCAAAATAAAATAAGATAAAAACTCTATTTTGACACATACTTTTAAAATCAATTTAAGTAGGAGGGAAGCTCATTTATACTTGAAATTTAAAACCCAAGCTTATTTAACCCCCAAGACACTAAATTAAAAATTTGGGAATTGTTTGAAAATTTTAAAATATTTTCCAAATAAAAGAAGATGAAAACAATTTTGAGACATATTTTAAAATTTAATTTAACAACAAGGGAAGCTCATTTCTACTTGAAATTTAAAACCCAACCTTATTTAACCTCCAGGAATCTAAAATAAAATTTTGATAATTTTCTAAAAAATTTAAAATATTTTCCAAATAAAAGAAAATGAAAACCCAATTTTGAGACATACTTTAAAAATCAATTTTAACCACAAAGGAAGCTCATTTTGACTTGAAATTTAAAATCCAACCTTATTTAACTCCCAGGAATCTAAAATAAAAATTTGGGAATTTTTAAAATATTTTCCAAATAAAAAAAGATGATAACCCAATTTTTGAGACATACTTTAAAAATCAATTTAACCACAAGGGATGCTCATTTCGACTTGAAATTTAAAACCAACCTAGGAATCTAAAATCAAAATTTGGGAATTTTCTAAAAATTTAAAATATTTTCCAAATAAAAGAAGATGAAAACCCAATTTTGAGACATACTTTAAAAATCAATTTAACTACAAGGGAAGCTCATTTCGACATGAAATTTGAAACCCAACCTTATTTAACCTCCAGGAATCTAAAATAAAAATTTGGGAATTTTCTAAGATTTTAAAATATTTTCCAAATAAATGAAGATGAAAACCTAATTTTGAGACATACTTTAAAAATCAATTTAACCACAAGGGAAGCTCATTTCGACATGAAATTTAAAACCCAACCTTATTTAACCCCCAGGAATCTAAAATAAAATTTTGAGAATTTTCTGAAATTTTTAATTATTTTTAAAAAGATGATTTTCCAAAATTTCAACCCCCAGCCCGCGCGCACTGTTCATGCGCACAGACAGTCCCTTTCTGGCCGGAGTTTGACCACTTCCCGGCCTTCGTTTGACCCAAATTTTATATAGATCTTCTCATTTCATCGTAAGCTATCTATTGGTACCAAAATCCCCACCAAAAATGCCCCGAAACGAAAACCCCCAAATCGTAACTTCTACGGTTCTTCAACAAATTTTTAAAATTAAATTTAAATCCCTCCATGATCCATTCCCGAATGTTCAAGGGTAAGTTAATCCAGCAAGAACAACTCAACAAACCACATATTGCTACATTAAACAGCCACGAATTTAAACTTAACATATCAACATATTCATCATATATATGTATGTGTGTATCTATGTGTGTGTACATAAATATTTTAACACCGAACCTCAATTGCAAATTTAATTGCACAGAAATCATGAACCACAGAAAAAAAAATCAGATTTATAAAATCAATTTTATACCAAAATGAAATATTAACAAAAAGATTCATCAAACAATTTACACATTGTAGGATTTAGTCTATGTATACAGATTCAAAGGGGAAGATAGGAGTCGAACTTGCCTCTTCGATGATTCGAAACTCGTCCACTGGATCGCTCCTTCTCTCCCTCCTCTCTTTTGTCTACACCCTTGGTTTCTGTGCGTAAAACTAACGGCAGAAACCCTAGTCCCCTCTTTTCTTTTCTTTTCTTTTTAGAAAACTAAATAACTCCAAAATAAATAAAAGAAAAATATTATAAACATAAACCCTAGCCCATCAGAATAAGTACACACCTATCCCAACCATTCCAGCCCAACTCAACCCAGATTCCTCCCTAGCCCAATCCAAAGTTAAAAAAAAAGAAAAATACCAAGACCCAGTCCAAAATAAACCAAAATAAAAATAACGTAAACTACATCACAATATTTCAAGCACTCAAAGAATTTAATCCAACCAATAAAGCAATTCAATTTAACTAATAAAGAAAAAAACATTTAAAATAAAATTAAAATTAAAAGACCTCCAAAATTAAGGGTTTTACAGGGTGGGTTAGGACTGCCAAACTTGCACACATGGAATAGAGCAATTTTGATGAAGCATATTTGGAACGTTTTAAGCATCCAAATAATTTGTGGAGGAAATGGATCAGAAGTAACCTGCTGAAAGGAAAGAGTTTTTGGGAGGTTAACTGTCCATCTTCATGCTCCTGGACATGGAGAAAGCTGCTACAAATGAGATCTCGAGCAAGACCTCCTATCTCTCACAAGCTAGGCAATGGTGAGCATACTTCCATTTAGTTTGACTGTTTGCACGAGATTGGCCCCTTCAACTGCAAAATTTTAAACCCCACTGCTATGAGCACATCCACTAACAAATACAGTTCTGTTAGTTCACTTATCTAAAACAATCGATGGTCAATCCCATCTAGATTATTCAGGCTCATTCTTGAGCTTAAAGATGCTTCAAACCTCCCTTCTTTCAACACAACTAACCAAGACTCTGTGATATGGATTCCATCACCATCTCACAATTTCTCTATATCCCATACAATGGATGCCATTTCTGACCCTCAGCTAAATGTCACACAGTCGTATCACATTATCTGGTTCACACCCTGCATCCCAAAACAGAACTTCATTGTATGGATGGCAATCCAAGGAAAGCTAGCCACTTTGGACAGCCCTTCTTTGGCCTCACTTCACATTCCAAATGCTTAATCTTTTTGCCTATCTGCCAGAAAAAGCCATAACCACCTTTTCTTCCAATGTCCCTACTCTTCACAAATTTGGCATCACTTCACTTCCTTTTGTAAGGTCATGACCATCCCATCTAACATCATCACATGGAATGACCTCATCAACTTGCTCTCGAAATCTTGGGATGGTAGGCAGGTTTTTCTATTCCAGAAACATGCAATGGTAAGATGTGTTTATGGCATTTGGAAAGAGAGAAACAATAGGAAATTTAGGAAAAAGAGCTCAAGTCCCCAAGTTCTCATTAAGGAAATCCACAACCTCATCGACTCAAGCTAAGTATCATAGCAGTGAAGAATTATAGAAGTAGCAGAATTCTCGCTGACATGTGGTCTCTTCCAAGCACTGTTATAAGGCCTTCTAAAGAACCTCCTGACTAACATCTTCACTATACTTCTTCTGCAGATTCTGCTATTAGTTTCCATGGCATCATGTAGGTTGAACATTGTATGCATAGCACACAGTGCTCAAGTTGTTTAGCTAGGCCTTTTCTTCAAATAGGCTAGCTTAGGTTATTGTACAAACATCTTTTGTTCAATACAATCTTACTATATCGAAAAAAATAAGCAGGAAAGAAGAAAACACAATGTCAGGACAATTATATGCCAAACATAAATCAGTTTCTCTCTCCAACAAGAAAGCTATATTTTTTAACAATCAAACTAATTGAAAGGCATGCCTTCACAATTAGCAGTGCCTTCAACAACCAACAAATTGAAACCCATGAAGAATTTATAACATCTGGTATGGACAATGCAAAGATTACTACACCATTTATCTACCACCATGGAGTGCATGACTGAAACTCACTATTCAAGCTTTAGTCCCATCCAATACATGCCTTAACAATATAAGCCATGACATAAAATTATTAAGCAAATGACAAAACTATTAAACTATTTAGGCCCAATTGGCAGCCAAAAATTCTAAACTTATCAAACAAGGACAATTAGGATATTAAAAATATAAGAATCAAAAATTGTATAGTAGATGGACACTTTAGTAATTTTATTTTTGAAAAAATATGAGAGTAAAGTGTGAGAGGATATTGATGGGTTAGATCCCTTTATTTAATTTGAAACGTAGGCTTTAAAATAGCTCAGGTAGATAATAACCCAATCCCCTCAATGTTAAAGATAATCCGTGATACATTAACAATAAAGTTACCAAGGTTGAATAAAACTACCCCTATCATAACTCAAAACTTCAAAAAACTAGAAATCTTTGTCAAAATCGTCAAATCCTTCACTTTCCATATATGTGTGATGTGATATATATATATATATATATATATATATATATATATATATCCCAATTTTCCATAAATGTGTGTGATATATATATATATATATAGAGAGAGAGAGAGAGGGAGATTGACTAAATCACTCTCCAATCTCCAAACATGTGTATGATATGATATATACTGTATTGGGTTTTGTTATTTTTGGGAAGATTATATATTAGGTCTTTCACCGAAACTCTGACTTTAGTGGAAAGTCTGCGTCGTTCGTCATCACCTACTTGACAGACGAGTGCCCATGTTCGTTACTTATATAAATCTATAGAGCATGGTAACACACTATAGGAACCTAACTATTATCATCTTTCCCTTCATAAGAAAATGCATCAATTTGAAACCCATTTTTGTGTTCTTGCTTGTTCTCTCGTGATCCGTTGAAGAATGTCTTGCGACACCTTGTTAGACCATTCTTGCGATGCTTAGCAAGCCGATTCTTCTATCATACCGGACGCCGAACCTAAGTCATATGATTAGTTCTACATCGACTTTCACGTTCAGTTCACTTCTCCTCCAACCCATGTCATGGACAACGATGACGATGAAGACGACGATTTTCTAGATATTGATAGCTTAGAGTACATCACACGTAGCATGCAATTTTGGGTTCCATGTGACGAATTGATATGTCAGAAGACATCATGGTCTGCTATATCGGACATGCTCTCTACCCTAAGAGTCCCCTTAGAAGTTCAGCCTTTCATGATTTATCGCATCGCTGCGTGTGCCCAATCAATGGTCAGAAATTAAAACAATCTGGGAATCAAAGTACTGCCCATGAAAGTGTTTATAGATGTAGTGGAATACCAAGAAAAAGGTGTAGTAGATACAATAGTGTCGGCTAGTGAGTCATCGGTGGAGGCCTTAGAGAAGGTGATGGTTAAAAATTGGGGTACTAGGGTGTACTGTGTGATATGCTTGGAAGAGATTTTGGTTTGTTTAGAAGCGACCCAGATGCCCTGCTCGCATGTTTTTCATGGAGATTGGATTGTTCGTTGACTCGGAGTTAGTAACTTTTGTCCAAAGCCCAAAGTAAAATGCTGTTCAACAAATTCCCAAATCTTTTTTCTTTTTCCTGTTCAACAAATTCCCAAATCTTTTTTCTTTTTCCTGTTCAACAAATTCCCAAATCTTCCTCTTATTTGCCTCTTCCTTTCTTTTCTCCAATTTTGTTTCCTTTTTGCATCTCTTATTATTTTTAATACCGACTTTATCTTGAGTTGGCTACATGTAAGGGTTGTCTTGTCCTGTGATAGGCGTTGAATGTTACGCATTCTAGCCTCTTAACTTATGTATTTTATTCTCTTAGTGATAGATTATTTTGTGATTTTACTTTGTTTTAGTGTTTTCTGTATTTTCAGGGCCTTAATGATTATTTCAGTTAAAACCAGGATTTTGGGCTTTTAAAGAAGACATCCAAGATGGTGAGATGAAGCCTACATCAAGGAGATTCACTCAACCATTTATTTCAACTCAAATCAGCCCAAGAAAGAGGTCCAAGAGAATTACAGCTGCTTAAGAAGGTTTCGGGCCTGAAGCCCAAATCTGTGCATAATGCAGTCTTAATCCCGTTTTAGAAAATGGACCAGAAGTCTTATTTCCGAGCCTCAAATCGACATTATTTTCGCGTAGGATTGAATGAAATTTGATTCTGCACACTTTTGTATTTCACGAAAATTCCGTAAATCGGACTTCTAGTGGGTCAAAAGTCGGGCCAAAGTCAGCAGAAAAAATCCACCTGATTAGTGCTGCGGGAAACCCTAATTAATTCCTAATTGGATTAGGACTTTGGTATATTCTCTTGGAGAATAAAGTGAAGACTTGGAGGCTGAATTGAGAGATTAGACAGAGAGCTTACACAGAGAGATTAGACAGAGAGCTAACACAGAGATTGGAGAGTCTGAGAGGGCTGAAGAGAACAGAAACATATTGCAGAGCCATTGGAGAACGAAGTCATACGCGTAATTCAGAAAGATGATGTCTTCTTCCTCAACAGTTGAAGCTTCTTCTTCTACCATGAGCGGCTAGTTCATCCACTAGGGTTTTGATGTAGCCCTAACAAAGCATCAATGGTTTGATTGTTTTAATTATTGGAACCTTTATATACATGCATAGATTGTGTAATTGTGAGGATTCTTATTAAGGAATTGAGCAATAAAAGTCTTATAAATTCAATCTCAATGATTTCTTATCTTGTCTTAGATATTTAGTTGTTGTTATTGAACTCAATCTCTCTTGTTTTCTGTGATCATGAGAAAGATTATTACACAATGGTAATCACTGAATATATTGTTATGAGCTTTGATGGATTATGCCTAGAGAAGATGAACCATACTGCACCCTAGATTAGAGTAGTTAGGCAGATGGCCCATGCCAATCGAAGATAGTCCATGGCTTAGCCTTAATCATATGTTATCTTCTTGACGGATGAAGGTGAGCTTGTAGCCACCGACACCACTTATGCATGATGTAATTCCCCTATAGTTGATTCAATTGACCATTGATTGTGGAGTTAGTGGTGAAGTCAAACACCCTAGATTTCTCTCCTATTATCTTCACTATCTTGTTTACTTTGATTTATTTTATTTTATCTTTTTAATTAGTTTAAAAATCAGAATTCTTTTCTTCTAAATTTAATTAGAATTAGTTCCGTATTCCAACTCATCAGACCATAATCCCTGAGGTACGATACCCCTTTCGATAGCCCTATTCTGCAAGGAATTCGTTCTATTGCGAAGTGTGGAAAATTTTAATTGGTATACTTTTTGAGTCACACTCACACACGAATCATCCTGTTGTCTTTTTCCTGTTGTCCAGTTCCCTTTCCCCTTGTTGGACGTTCCGGTGGTCCATGGGTAGTGACATAGAAAAAAAGAAAGGTGTGGATTAAAAACAATGTGGTAATCAACCTAGTGAGTAGGAGTGAGATTTCGAGGAGGGGGTGACCATTCTACACTTGATTTCCAATGATCCAATCCATTAATCAAGCTAGGAACACGACTGATGTATATCTGGCCTATGTCCATTTAACCTGAGGCGTACTCGAATGTATCAGTGTCATTGGTGTGACTCTGAGTCTCAGAGCAGTCACTTTATGTCTATCTTGAGTCCTCTCTTTAGCGGGACCGGAATTGGATATTGTTAATGAACAAGAAAAAAGTAAACAGAGATAGATAAAAATAATCCTGACAAGCTTTTTTAACTCGGTATTTAAAATTGTAAAATCATCAACCAAACGAATTTACTCCTTAGAGCCAATCGTAAAAATTTTTTATTAAAATTTTGGTGTGTGAAGTGAAAACTGCATGTGATCAAACTATGGAGTGATTTATAAGCTAGAAAGTACGGACACTTCATACAGGGGTGTCGTGCCCGTGTCGGACACTCGGACACTCTTCGGACACGTGTCATACACTCCTTAGAAGTGTCCTGAAATTTTTTTTTTTAGGACACGCAGGGGACAAGAAGGGACACGGCAAAGACACGCGGGGACAAGGCGGGGTACATTTTGTAATTTTTAAAAGTGCAAAAAAACTCTTAGAATTTTTCAAAGTTACAAAAGACCCCTTTGAATTATTTTTTTTAGCATTTTAGCCCCTCATCTTCTAAAAGTTGACACTTGACCCCTTGAAATAACTATAATGACATATATACCATTTAATATGACTATGATGCCCTTTTCTATATAAATATAGTATTTTCTAAAATAAAAATAAAAAATAGTTAGATAAAATTCCTAAATAATAAATTTTAAAACAAAAAAATAAAAAAAGCCAATAGAACTTTATTTAACATAAAGTCATGTTGGTTTATTTGGTATTTTTTATTTAAATTTATTTGTTTGTTATTAGAAAAATGAGTAATATGCAAGATTCTACTAGTGAGTTTGAATATAATGAACATCCTTTTTGAAAATACATTAATTGTTTGATAATAAATTGAAGTATTTGTGTGATTTATTATTTTTTTATTGTTAGATTTATGGTATTGTGAATATTCGTTAACTTGTTGAATATATATTAATATAATATTTCATAGCCGTATCCCCGTCGTGTCTTGTCCTGTTTTTTTGAAATTTGTCGTGTCATCGTGTCCGTGTCGTGTCGTATCTGTGTCCCGTATCCGTGTCTCGCGTCCGTGTTCATACTTCATAGTTTATAAGAGACCCGACACTACCATTGACCAAAAAAAAAATGCAGAATAAAGAAATTGGGTCCCCCTGTCCACCCAATATCAGTCCACCGGTACAAAGTTAAGTCCATTTTTTCCATTTTGTCTCTAGGACCAAGTTTATTTCTTCATTACTTTGTCTTAATATATTTGTCATGATTTTTAAGAAATACCTCTCTCATCTTAGCTCCAAGAGTTCACTCTAACGCTGGAAGACGAAGATGTAATTGAAGCATTAGAAATCGATATACACGAGGGAGTAAGAGAACGTCATTTAAGTTTGTATGAAAAAATTCTCTCTGACAAATCTAGTCACATGTGAGGCTTTCATAAATTTACGAGTGGGGTTTGCAATTGCTCACTCAAAGTCTTTCGTATTTCCCTTGATAAATTTTATCATCTTTGTTTCTTATATTTTTAGTACCCTAATTGTCCTTCTAAGTCAAGACTCAATTCTAATTATATTTTATCTTTCTTAAAAAAGAGTTTTTTTTAACTATATCCTTGTTATCCCAAGTAATTTGTGATTGATTTTTGTTTTTCCTTTAGGTTTACAATATAACAATCCATTTATTGTCAACCAGATACTATACCTTAGACATTTTTCAATTAAAACTTGTTGTTCGTGTCCCTATCCTATATAATTAAAAGAATCCAAATTTTGAAATATTATTTTTTTTACTCACCAAACATGTAATTTATTTTCCATGTGTCTTATTTATAAAATAACATAAATTAAAAATTAGAAACATACCATAAATTTGGAACAAACAAAATAGAAAGGAAGGGGAAAAAAATAAAAAGTAAAAGAAGAAAAACATCATATTAATTTTTTTAAAAAAATTTTGGTGCAAAGGCTCCTTTCCTTACCTAAATTAAGACAACTACAATTGAAAAAAGATTTCATAGAGTCATGTTTTTCTATTTTCATCTTTTAATTTCTAAAAGTTTCCTATTAAAATAGGGAAAATTAGATTTTGGTGACCAATCCTAAACAAAATTACTCTAAAGTGACCATAAAGTTTGGAAAAGATGAATAGTCACCAAAATTGAAACTTAATTGCTAATGAGTGACCCTTGGATCACTTATTACATAAATATCCTTTCTCTAATAAATTATTTATAATTTGACAAATTGACACTTTACATTAATCTCAATTAAACATTTTACTTCAAGAGTTGCCTAATAAGCAGCCACTCTTTCAAGTTGCCAAATAAATATTTAGAAATAACTTTTAACTAATAATTATTTATTTTTATCTTCAAATATTGTATTATTTATATTCTTATTTATTGTAAAATTGGATTCAAATAATGTGTAAAAGTGGAGAACTTTTTTTTATTTCTATTATTTATTTGTAAGTGATGCTAGAAGTTGTTATTTGGTGATGGCAACTAGAATACTGGGGTAACAATTATAATAAGAAACAATAATTTAGAGTGACAATAATTAAAATCTTTTTCTCATTTAGTTGGATCTCATAGTGATTTGTTTTTTTTTTTTATGGTGGTCTTGTTTTGCACAGAGCTTCCTGTACATTTTATATCCATAAGAATTCTTTTGTCATATTAAAAATTCTGCAAATAAAAAAAAAATGTTAATAGAATGAAATCTCCAACATAAAGTACCATATATCTTTTAATGGTTTATCCAATCCAATCAATTGAATATAGATATATTATTAATCAAGAATCAAAACATTAGCTGCTAACATATATATCAATACTATCTTTTTAATTAGTAGACTAACAAATTAAAAAGAAAAAAAAAAGATTGATGAATGAGAAAGAGAGAGGAGAATGAATTTAAGGAGTTTATCTTTATATTGTATCGTAATTTCATCATCTAAAAATTATTTTTAAAATGTTTAATAAATATGAAGTGTTTTTTTTAACAAATTAACTTCAAATGGTCACTCATCAGCAATTAAGTTTCAATTTTGATAACTATTTATCTTTTTCGGACTTTATGGTCACTTTAGAGTAATTTTGTTTAGGATTGGTCACCAAAATCTAATTTTTCGATTAAAATAAAAAAGCTTTCTTTAGTTTCCTTAAAGAACTATATATCATAATTTTTATTTAAGTAAAATTAAACTTTCTTTTGATTTTAAATACAATTAATTTTTTTTCCAAATAGGTTTTATTCATTGAAATAATGTTTGTTTCCAACTCAAATACTTTTTAAATATTTCTCTAGGTAATCTATTATTGACAATTTCTTCCCAACTTATCTAATTGTGTAACTTTTATTTTCATAATCATATGCATTTGATCGATACTCTTTAAATCATTATATTGAATCACTAACTTTTATACTTCTAAAATAAATATTGATTCAACAAGAAGAAGTAATATTTTTAAAATAAGCTCAAACAATATAATTTGAAGAATAAAGTAAACCAAAAAAAATCGCATTACTATGAAAATTAGGGTTGAGTGATTTATAGATTTCTGAAATATCTTCAATACTGCTTGTCTTACTAATTTCAATGATGGGAGAGGGAACGTGAGAGAGAGAAAATATTTTCACGCAAAAAAAAAAAGGGAACATGAGAGAAAAGTTGCAATTTGCAGCCAAGAATTCTAAACTTATCAAATAAGTACAATTAGGGTATTAAAAATATAAGAATCATAAATTGTATAGTAGATGGATACCTTTGTAATTTTATTTTTTTAAAAATATGAGAGTAAAGTGAGAGGATATTGATGGGTCAGATCCCTTTATTTAATTTGAAACGTAGGCTTTAAAATAGATGAGGCATATAATAACCCAATTCCTGAATGTTAAAGATAATCCGTTATACATTAATAATAAAGTTACAAGGATAGAATAAAACTCCCCCAATCCTAACTCAAAATTTTCAAAAAAACAAGAAATCTTTGTCAAAACCGTAAAATCCTTCACTTTCCATATATGTGTAATGTGATATATATATATATATATATTCCCTCTCTCTCTCTCTATATATATATATACAATAGTTTTCAACTGCTCCCCGGTGAGTAGGGAGTAGTCTACATTTAATTATAACCTTAAGATCTAATCCTAAGGTTGTTAATTAAAATAAGGTTCTTCACTCTTATATTAGGAAACTTACTAAAATTTTATTTCTATTAAACACTAATAATGTAAAATAACAATAATAGACATTACTTAAAGAAAAAAAAAACTGTTATGGTGATGCCTGAATCAAACTAGGTTCCGACCACCACTACAAATTAGAGAAATATACACACACACACACACACACACACACACACACACACACACACACACACATACATACATCAGTGAATATTAGTTTATCGCGAAGCTAATGCGAAACACACAATCATGTTCTAATTCTTTCCTATTTACTTATTATAAGTGAGAGAGAGCGCGCTATTTTTCCACACTAAAAGAGAGGGAAATTGACTAGCCATTGATGATCAAAGTGTCTCTCTCTGTAATCTATGTATAAACATATACATGTGGCTTTTTATTCTCTAGTGTATATATATATAGTTGATCATCATATATAGTAGTTTTGTTAAAAAAAATTTAAATTATTTAACACAAATAATGAATTCTAATATAAAAACAAAAAAAATTACATGAGATTTTATAAACAATATTTATTCTGTGTTTATAATAATTAGTATAGAATTAAAAATATATAATCTTTGCTTTTGTAGGTGTGTATATATATAAAAAATGAATATATATAATGAAATATATGTATACAATTTTTATTATGTGTTTATAATAAGGGAGGCAATATTCGCATACTCCTTTACTACAATTACACTTCAATTTTAAAAAAATGACAATTGAATTCCGAAC
The DNA here is from genome assembly GCA_026545225.1 of Cornus controversa. Taxonomy (NCBI): domain Eukaryota; kingdom Viridiplantae; phylum Streptophyta; class Magnoliopsida; order Cornales; family Cornaceae; genus Cornus; species Cornus controversa. The sequence continues at coordinate 36,703,968 of CM048845.1, read as the reverse complement.
TTCATAAATAAATAAATTTCAAATATCAGAGGTACACTTTCAGTTATTAATAAGTTTATTTAGAGGCTTTATTCTTGTTCTTGTTTGTTGTTGTAATTGGTTGTTGGGTTTAATAAAAGTGTATTTAGGAAAAATAAATAAATAAATAATTGTGCACATGCATTATTCATCCAAATTGGATTCTGAATGGTAGTTCCTTGTAACTTAACTGATCTCTTATTTCTTACACTGATGCATACAAATATGTAGCAGTTAGTAACTGTGTAAGCCTCTTGATTAGGAAGATTTTGTTGGTGCTATTTCGTAGTGCAAGTGAAGATGATTCGAGTTGCACGATACGTGAATCAACTCATGGCTTTTCCTTCCACTCTATGCCTAACAGGATGATTATTAATTTATGAAAAAAAATTATAATTGAGGAGTAACGGAGGAACTTACAAGTTAAAGATTGAAAAATGGTTTCTTCTTTCGATTAATACAAGGAGTATGCAATTAGGACTTTGATAAGGTTATTGGGTTTCATAACAGTTTTTTTTTTTCTCTTTAAGTAATGTCTATTATTGTCATTTTACATTATTAGTGTTTAATAGAAATAAAATTTTGATAAGTTTCCTAATATAAGAGTGAAGAACCTTATTTTAATTAACAGTCTTAGGATTAGATCCTAAGATTATAATTAAAAGTGTGTAGACTACTCCCCACTAAGGGTGGCAAAATTGGACACGACACGACAACACGACTCGAACACGACACGAATTAAGCGGGTTTGGGTTTGAGATAAGCCGACACGTTTAATAAATGGGTTGACACGAACATGACATGAAAAAAATGGGTTGGGTTTGGATTTAAACTGTCTAACCCGCGACACGATTACAACACGATTATAATATGAGTTATTCATATATTATGGTTTTATACAAACATATATATACATAGTTACATATATTGCAATTGTTTGTAATCTATTTGTTTGTTTACAGGACTGATGTAACCATAAAACGCAAGGATGAGATTGTTATGATGTTTTCCCTGTTGTTGAATCATCTTAGTATGTTTTTAAGTTTATATATAGATACAAAATTTATAATATAGTTTAGTTTTAGAATTTATGTATTGCTATGTACTTTATTTTTATATGATCTTCAGAGAGATTTTTAGGGGTGGAGAAACTCATATAATATAAGTTAAATGGATTAAAAAGGTTATTAAACAAGTCGTGTCATTATAGGACATGTTTATTAAACGGGTTACACGGGTCGACACGAATAACACGTTTAATAAACGGGTTGGGTTAGTGTTGAGGGTTTCTGACACGATTATTAAATGGGTCGGGTTAGGGTTGACCTGTTTAGTAGAATACCTATATATCGACACGACACGAGAACACGAATTGCCACCCCTATTCCCCACTCACCAAGGAGCAGTTGAACACCATTGTGTATATATATATCACATGTCTATATATATAACTCTAATGTTAGTGGAAGGTCTGCGCCATTCGTCATCGCATACTTGACAGATGAGTGCCCATGTTTTTTTATTTTTTATTTATTGGATAAATTAAAATTTCATTAAAAAATACTGACAAAACAAAGCCTAACCTGAACAAGGCAAAGGCCCAAACCAGCCCAAAGGCAAAGGCCCAAACCAGGCAAGAAAACAATATTAAAAGGCCCAATGATGCCCTAAAGTCGGTCCAACCAACAACCTTATAAACAAGTTGATGGGCAAATCTCTACGGAGCGTCTTGGAGATACGAAGTAAAGGAAAAAACAGAGTGCCCATGTTCGTTGCTTATATAAATCTATAGAGCTTGGTAACGCACTATAGGAAACCAACTATTATCATCTTTCCCTTCGCAAGAAAACGAAGCAATTTGAAACCAGTTCTTGCCTGTTCTCTCGCGATCCGTTGAAGAATGTCTTGCGACACCCTGTTAGACCATTCTTGCGATGCATGGCAAGCCGATTCTTCTATCATACCGGACGCCGAACCCAAGTCATATGAGCAGTTCTACATCGACTTTCACGTTCAGTTCACTTATCCTCCAACCCATGTCATGGACAACGATAACGACGAAGACGACGATTTTCTGGATATTGATAGCTTAGAGTGCATCACACGTAGCATGCAATTTTGGGTTCCATGTGACGAATTGATATGTCAGAACACATCATGGTCCGCTATATCGGACATGCTCTCTACCCTAAGAGTCCCCTTAGAAGTTCAGCCTTTCATGATTTGTCGCATCGCTACGTGTGCCCAATCAATGGTCAGAAATAAAAAGAATCTGGGAATCGAAGTACTGCCCATGAAAGTGTTTATAGATGTAGTGGGCTGTATGGAATACCAAGAAGAAGGTGTTGTAGATACAGTAGTGCCGGCTAGTGAGTCATCGGTGGAGGCCTTAGAGAAGGTGAAGGTTGAAAATTGGGGTACTAGGGTGCACTGTGTGATATGCTTGGAAGAGCTTTTGGTTGGTTCAGAAGCGACCCGGATGCCCTGCTCGCATGCTTTTCATGAAGATTGCATTGTTCGTTGGCTCGGGGTTAGTAACTTGTGTCCACTATGCCGATTTCAGATGCCTACTTGAGTAGTTGATTTGATAGTTGAAGCAATTAATTACTGTATATTGGGTTTTCTTTGTAGTTTTCTGTTGTGAATAATCATAAACATTTGAAGTTTGTTTTGAAATTAATTAGTACTTCATATATATCATCTATTATTATTATTATCAAAACCTCTTGTGTTTGTGTTTGGGTTCATAAGAGGAATTAAGTGTAGCAGTGAAAGATATAGGCCCCTGTTTTTTCAAAACAATTGAGAAATTATCAATCACACTCCTGTTGTGGTTGTTTCAAAACAATTGAGAAATTATCAAACACATTCTTGCTTGATATGTGGAAGCAAGGTGTATGATCTTGTTGAATAAGGAATTTTAAAAGAAAGAAATATTACTGAAATTGATGATGTCATGTATGTCGACCTCGGTATCATATATCAAATGCCTTGGTGGTGAGTTGCGAAGAATATGTGTTTCACATGTTATGTCAATGCCCTTCTTCCCAATTTATATGAAAAGCATGTCTTCTTCCAATTCATATGAATTCAAAACTAGCTTTCTCATGGGCGCACAAGTGGAATCAACTTCTAGCTTTGTGCCTAAAACAAGAAAATTCTAACTACAACTTATAAGCAAATTTGGAGACGAATGGTGTTTTTCAGCAAAGTTGGAAATCAAGGAATGATTAAGATGAAGCATTCTTAGGAGACAGAATGGTGTTTTTCTCATTTTTTTTGTTTGATTGAATGAAAAGTATAATGAAAAGAGTAATGAACCATAGTGAAAAGTTATCACCAAATTGGATAACCAAATCACTTTCATTCTTTAGACAGTGCAAGTGAAACCCAATGGATGAGAGCATTTTCAGTTACTCATTCTTTAGAGTTACTCATTCGGTGATATAAATCATTATCCTAATGCAAAAAAATAGTGCAACAACTTTCTTTGTTGGGTTGGAAGGGAAAGAGAATTTTATATATATTTTTTTACCAATATATCCTCTCTATATAAAGTAATACAAAGTAATTTTGTAAATAATTATAGGGTAAAAATGGTATTACATATGTGCAATTTTTAATTCCTTAATATTGGCCCAAAAGGAATACTTGATCCCTCCTTGCTTCCTTTCTATCTTTCCTCTTCTATCCTTCTTCTCTTCCATCCTTCCTTCCAACCAAACAAAGCACTAGTGTTGGGAACTCCACAAATGCTATGCAAAGAACAAAAAAATTCTCTCTGACGTAACATCCAAAGGTCTCATTCCTGGTTAGGAAGCTGTGAAGTAGATCATGATTCATTTATTTGCATACATTTCTTACCAGACTAGTATGTCAGGAATCTCGGGCATATTATAAGTTATTTTATTGCTCAAAACATAAAATTAACAACTTTGTAGTATGTCACAAGGAAAATCATATGAAATACTTGAACTAAAAAAGGTAAAACAGACCTCAAAAACATCACAAATACAAGGAATGACACAAAATCCACCTAAAATTCTCTTAAGAAGTGTGTCCCTCCTCCGCTGCTGCTTCTTCAAAGGTCTCTCCAGTCACAAGCTTGGGACATCATCATCATCATCCTCTTGTACTGTTGCCATACCAGCACCTACACCTGCACCAGGTTACTGTTTCTAGAACTGCTCAGCCAGCTTCCTCAAGTTGTCCAAGTTATCTGGTCCTGTAAAAGGGGAGTAAATATATGGTTGCCTCTTCATGATTGAAGTGCATGCAATAAATGAATACAAGTACTAAAATTGAAAAAGGCACATACCCAATTGGTTAATAATTGCAGGCAGAATATCTTGCATTCTGTACACAGAAAAAAATCAAAGATTTAATTGAATCTCTTGTCAGTCTATATCTAAACTACTACAGCACCTAGACATAAATTTAGTAACAGTTGACAGAATCCATATACTGGAGCAACAGCACAAAAATATGATACTAGTAAAATGATCTAGACATAATTTAAGTAAACAAGCACAATATAGTATAGCAGAGAGAAAGCATACTCTTCGTTTGAGGAGAACCACTAACAACCCAAGTGTTGGCTGCAATAGAGGCTTGAACTGAAATTTGATTGCAAAACAGCAGTTATTATTCGCCCAAAGGATAAGATTCATATGAACAAAATACTGGAGTTACTACCATGGTTGGTGTTGTTGTTACCTTTCGGGTTTATGAATTGGATAACTACGTCATCTTTAAATATGTTCACTTCCTCAATTGCAGGTATGGCATTCACCCCTATTCTCTTCAGGGTGCTTTGAAGCCTCTTGTCATCTGTGGTGGTTGTCCTGTGCACAGCCTTCTTTTTTCTGTGGTTAAGAGCAAAGATTTAATGATACTAAACAGCAAGCAGGAAAGAAAAATATGTAACTAAGATGTTTAAAGAGCATGATGTTCTCTGAAACTAGCTTTTACTGTACCTCGGCCCAGACTGAATCATGACCGCCTTAAACATTTCTCCTACTCTCCCACTTCCTCCTGCTCCCCCTCCTCTTCTCCATCCTCCACTTTCCATCCCACGCCCTCACCTCTCAGCTGCTGCATCAAACAAAAAAGACCAACTTCATCCCAAACTTAAACCTCCCAACCAGGTCTTTGACATCTGCTCTTCAAACACCCTCCCCAGATTGCTAAAACCTCATGGGAAGAAACCTAGCCAACCCCTGCAAACTATCAAACCCAATCCCGTCACCAACCCTCCATCAGCCTTTCATCAAGAACCATTTCCAAGGTTCTTAAAGCCCTCCAAGAGGACAGCTCTCTCAACCCAAACAATGAGGATTTCACTGACATCAGATATCTCCCAGATGGACTTGACCTTCTGTCATGGACACTTCTAAAGCAGATCTCATCCAAATGGTGGCCTCCCTTAAAGAGAAGCTCCTGATGATTGAACCTCATCCATTGCAGAAGCTGAGTGGAAGATCTCCAACCTCAATATTCAACTCACAAGGACTAATCAGCTTGAAGACCAACTTGCCCATGTAAGAGCCGAGCTAAATGCAAGTGACCTCAAAGTTGCCATGTATGCCATGAAGTACAAAGAACTAGAAGAGCATTATGAATTTCAAAGACGGAAAATCCAGGTGAGAGCACCGAACCCCCCCTTTTCAGAAATTCTCTCGCACTTCTCTTCAGCTCACAAACCAGATTGAGGAACTACAAAGTGAAATTGCAAGACTACAGGGGCTTAACTGTGGCTTTGAGGCCAACCAGAAAGCCATGGAAACCACCACTCTTGCACTGATGAACTCTCTACAGTCCTTTATCTCTCCAAAGCCCAATTGTCCTGCTAAAGAGTCAAAAACAAGCCTGGATGCTATCATGCCACTATCCCCCATGTCACTCCAATCTAGGGCTTTCCTCTCGCGATGACAAGCGACAACCGTCGAAGTGGTCTGTGATCAATGTTGCAGTTTCTCTGACGCCAAGTGTCTCTCAGTTAGTTCTCTCTCTCAGACTTGCTCGCTTCATTTCTTCTCTCAGATCCGTTCAGTCCATCTAAACATTGTCTATCAACATTGTCTTCATCGAAGGTTTCGTACTTGTCAACTTTGCGATTCGCTGTACTCCAATGCTTCCTCTGGTGGTAATTTCTCATTTCCCTCAATATCTTTATTTTTCTTTTTTGCAAATTTGTTACTTTTAATTTTTTCTATGATTTATTGTGATTAAACTTGTACTCTTGTAGTGATTAAGTTTCTTGGAGCTTAATATTCTTGATTTTTTATAAGAGTAATTGTCGAATAAATTGTGAAACAAAATTAACCTAGTAAATCAACCGTCTATTGAACCAAAATTGCTTTGATTTTTTTCTTCAGCTGTAACTTCAATGGCCACTGATCGGTATTATCTCAAACCCTCTCTTTATCTTCTCTCTCCTCGTTTGAATATACAATATTGTTTGTGTGTATGTATAGTTTGAATTTGTAAGACCACCATATACAGGGCTTAAGATTGAAACACTGTTTCTTATTGTTTTCATTGATATGGACTGATTATGTTGTTTTAGCTGGTTGCATTGGAGGATTTTGCCAATTGATTTTTTAAAGTTTATTTTTGGGTTTGGTTGTTATTGAAGATAGTCAAAGCTCTAATTTTAGGTTTCTGATTATTGTTCTGATGATAGAGCAGAAGCTGTAATATGTAGTCTATAATTTGTTCTTGGATATAGAACGTTTATTCTGGAACCATATAGCAACCTGGCATGGCTGTAACCCAGTTTTGCTAGCCAGCTCCTGCTTCATCCACGGCTTGGGCCTCGACTCTAATTCAAACATGGATTCCAATTCATTGATCTGTTCATCACTGAATTATCTCTTGTTCTTCTTTTGATTCCTAGTAGTACTTGACAAAGCTGCGTCTGTTATACGAAAAACATGATTTTTTTTTAGTCATACTTAAAAATTGATATGGTGTTTTGTTCTGAAAATATCTCTCAACTTTTTTAATCAAATAAACATGATTTTTTTGCATAGTACCGGATTCTACGCATCATCCCATGCTAACTTGTAGAAGAGAGATGCCTAGACAAAATTGTTTAAATCTTTTGGATTATTAACTCTCGAGTACTGGAATAACTGGATGTAGTGCTTCAGAAACATTGCTGCTGCTCTTGCTTTATAGGTCTCAAGCCTGGATGTAGGGCTGTATATGGCAGACTACCATCATAGAATCCTCATGCAAGTTATAAGAATATGAATGCTGATACTGCTTCATGAATCTCATACAGCTGGGTTAAGGCCGTCATTTTTATTTGAAAGTGTTTAAAGACAACTGGATGCTTTGGTAGTTAAATTTTTGCTAATTCTGTGGCTGTATGCTATCAGAGATTCAGAGTTGTTCATACATGTGCAGATTGCATATTATGATTGCTTCTAGTTGTCTATGTATACATGAGATTTGGGTTTTCACTATTTTATTTGCATCAAGTCTGAATGTTGATTGAAATTTTACAGTTTGCACTTCACACCTTCTCCCTCAAATTGTACAGAACCTTTCTTTGAAATGCAGACTCCAATGGTGCATTGTGTCAATATACTGATAGCTATTTGAGTAGTTTTGGCACTGTCTCCATGTCATAAAACTCCTTTAGCGATTATTTACTCCTTAAATGATGTTCAGTAACTCATGGTTATATGAGCCAGTGAAACTAATGGCTTTTGGTTTTTTTTGATATATTTGAATGTTGAAAAAGGGTTTTTGTTTGTAGAAAGATTCAGTTCTGATTTTGTTCACCACCTGTTTTTCGAAATTAAATAGATCTAGGTGAAAGCGCTCGTACTAAGCAGAAGCAAAGCACAAATTGTCCTCAATATTTACCTTTTTGTTTCTATTCCTACCTACAATGACAGGAGAATTCTTATTTTCTTGCAGGAAGACCTGTACTATCCACACCCTCTTGTACAAGACATACTTTGGGCATCTCTTGACACGCTTTTGGAACCTATTCTGATGCGTTGGCCTGGAAAAAAGTTGAGAGAGAAGTCTCTTTGTACTGTGTTGGAGCATATACATTATGAAGATGAGAATACTCGTTATATATGCATAGGGCCTGTAAACAAGGTTTGCATTTAGAGGATCTCAATGACATTCGTTTACTATGTTAATATTTTTCTTTTATCAAGATTCTGTTCCCTGTCTAAATCATTTCTGTGGTTGTTAAATTCAAAACTGAGTATATTTCTATCTTGGTTCTCTTTATAAGTTGGTTTCATTTGATCCAATGAATTTTCTCTTTCAGGACCTGCACGACGGTGTCTTGGACATTCCGCATATTCTATGAGAAGGTAACATTTTTTTTGCTGGACTGTTCCCCACCCTGCCCTAGTATTCGGGCATTTTCATGTGTTTTTCATTTGTTAGGCAACAAATAGTTGGTATAAATATATAATTTTGTTTTCCTAGTATGAGTTTTAAGTTATTAGGCATCTTGTTTCCTAGTTGACCCCTGATTAGTTGTATAAAGTTCAAAGGATGTATACAACAACCTTTTGTTCTTTCATATATATATTTTAAATCCTCCTGATGTTATCTTTATGAATCGTGTATCTTAGACAATGTTGCTTCTTTTATCATTTATTTCAAAAATAAAATCGTTTTTGTTTTATTGATGTATATATCTTTGGAGAGGTCTGTTGGAGAACTTCAGTAGCACAGGCAACATTTGTACTGGAGTTTCTTTTTTAGGATCCCCATTTGGGTCAGTTACAGAGATCTCAACAAAGGTGACAATTGCAAATACTCCCCTGCTTCTTTAAAAATTACAAATCCATCCCCTCTTGTATAGTTGTCAATGCAGATTTCCCTTTTATTGATCTGTTACTGACAATGACTATTTGCTGATATTAGCTAATAAAATATTTTTTCCTTCTTCAAGTGGAACAATAAATACAAGGTCAAATGTAACCTAAAAATGCAAAATCAAATTCTCAATATCTGCTCACCAATTTGACCCCTCTAGCATCTTGTCAATAGAAGCCCATCAATTTATCACTCCGTTTTTCTTTAGAAAGACTACAAGTGAGCTTCTTCAGAATTTGGTGGCTTTTGGTAATTATTTACCTGAATTGAAACACTAGATATAGTCAAATTTCTTGTGGTTTGTTGTAATTGATTAGTTTGATTCAAATTAATTGGTTGCATGATGGATGAAGTTGATTATTTGAATTCTTTAAAACTCAAACAAGCTCAATAACAAGTTCAATAGAGAGGCAGAATAATTTAACCAATAATCTATATAAGATCTCTGAAGTTAATGATTGACATTTCCGGTAATTGGTGCTGGGAACATACCTCTTAGTTTGTGGCATCGATTTGAATAGAGATTGTCTATATTAGTTGTCCTTGTTCCAAGAATTTGCAGTTTTACATTTCAATTGCCTGTTAATGTATGGCATTGAGCATCATATATTTTGTTGGCCAGATAGCCCAGCCTTGGGTTGTTTAACTATGCAGGCTTGAGTTGTCCTTGTTTGTTCTTTTGTTCCATTGATGTGTTGCCCCTAAAGTATTGAATTTTGATGCCAGAAAATGTTGTGTAATCTTTTTTTGATCTTTCTTTGCAGTGAGATTGTGCAAATATTTGTATGAAATAGAGCATATTTGAATTTTATAACTTAAAAAACAACCTATTAAGTATGACCATCAATTAAGTTGATGCTCAGCCTGAATAAATTAAACCTGATGGACTCTCGGGTTTATTGTACATGTAAATTCTGACTCTGGTTTGACAATAAGGAAAGAATAACAGGCCTCGCTTTCTCTAATGTTCTGAAGGAGCTTGTATCTTCAGGTGCTGATTCTCGGGTAAGATATTGGAGGCAATATGTTCATCTATTTTTTTGTTTATGTTAGAAAATGCAGTAACTTATATTTAAGAATTTAGAAGAACAGAAAATACCAAGTGATAGCCAATAAATAGTCTGAAGAACTCCGTTGTCTCTTACTTAGCTTAGCGTTTGGTTTTTTTTTTGTTTTTTTAATTTTTTTTCACTCTCCATGCGGTAGATGTTGATGCCACTTTATTATAGACTGCAAGTGTAGCCCTGGTTGGGGATGATTCTTTAAAATTAACTTCATTAGTAAAATAAATATATATGTTGATTACTCGAGGCTTGATCCATATTTCAGTTAATTTACCTCCTGTAACAAACCAAATATTGATTAAGTAGGCAAGATGTTACATTCTTGATTATATAGAGAATTATTCCAGTTTGTTTGCACAGATTTGTGTCGGGGTTACGGATGGATGGAAGAAGCGAATGAGTAATTGCTTGCAGATTCTAGTTGGGCGAGCCACAGTTCCTCTTACTGATACCTGCGTACAATTTCACCAAGATCAGACACATGTACTTGCCGTACATGTAACTCAGATAGCCATATATAAAACACCTAAGTTGGAACTCATTAATCAGGTGTGGCATACAAATTTTAATTTTTTTTCTTGTTAGATTTATTCAGATTAAGCATCCTCACAACCCAAGTGTATTATTGATGCTTCAATTTTTACTTGTACTGCTGAAACTCTTATCACTTGGAAATTCTTGTTGGATATTTGATTAGTCCATGTATCAATTCCAGGCAAGCATGTGCAGACATTTGCAAATTATTTTGAAAAAAAAGGGTCACTTTTATGGTTTTTTTTTTTCATGTTTTTAGTTTAGTCAGGGAGATTACTAGATTTCTGATATTTTTATTGGCAATATATGTTTCTAAAATAGTGGGTTCCACCAAAAGCAAGTTCTGCTCTGATCACACATGCTACATACTCCTGTGATAGCCAGTCAATATATGTCGGTTTTGATGATGGAAGTGTGGGTATTCTTACTGCTTCAGATTCATTGCAATTGAGATGCCTAATTAACTGTACTTGTTATCTACCTGCCAATCCGAGGTGAGTACTTTGACAATTTCCTTTACAAGATTAGAAAGGAAAGGTTTTTTGTTTTACCTTTCTTGTTGTAAGAATCTCACTGAATAATTTTAGTGATATATATTTGACTCACCTCTACAAAAGAAAAAAAAAATTAATAAATAAAAAATAAAAAAAGAAAAATTATAGAGAGATAAAGACACTTTGAACCAAATTTCTCTACCATTCTCTACCATTGGAAGATTGAAAAGAATGAGAGGAATGAGATATGTTATTTTTAAATAAAGGATGCTTGTGCTATAGATAAACAACCTTGTACTTTCCCTAAAAGATATAATAGAATTTAGATGGAAGTGTTGTATGTCCAATATTTCAGTTTCTAGTGTTTTACCAAGTCCTGAATGTATAGAGTGAGGAAGTGTATATATGTAGGCTAAAATTATATATAATTCCTACATGTAAAAATACATAATTAAAAACCTAATAAGAAGAGTTTTACATCATAATTAAAAACAAATATCATGAATTAGCATTGATTCAAGAATTTTTTTTAAAAACATAGACTCTGATGTCGCGTTGTTGGAAATAATTGTTAGAAATGAATTTGAATCACTATAAGATTGAGGTCAAGACAATATTCTTACAACAGGATGAATTAATTAAGGTTAGCTTAGTGACCAACATCTTTGGAAAAAAAATCAAAAAAAAAGAAAAAGAAAGAGATCTAAGAAAGAACAATTAAATAGGGGAGAATTTAATTTTAACTTTAAAGTTAATGTTAATGGGTTTGTCTGCAACAAAATGAATAGAAAAATAACTTCATCTGTTTTGCATGGTATTATAACTTATCTTTACACATCAATATATCATTGTATGCCATTATAACTTACCATTTGTTTAAAGCATTGGTAGTCAATGGTTTGGTGATTTTATGCAAAAAAGCAAAAGAAGAGAAGTTGAGAAGAGAAGGCCTAATTAGAGTGGCTCTTAAAGGAAGTGGATCAACTCAGCCCAGTCTTTAGGTGGTGTTAGGGAAGATAATTTTTCTTTTATATACTTGATTTAAAATTGGAATTTGGATTGCTGATTAATGATACCTTTCATAGATCATATTTATTTCATTAATCAATTAATATTTACTCTTTAAACTTTTTTGTGTTATAGTGGCAGATATGAATTTCTTATGAGGATGTGTTCCATTATGGATGTTTCTTATTTGTTAATTGCCTTCTTATTTTCTCTCATGCTTCGATTTTTATTTAGCATTGTGCTATTTGTACAAGGCTTGGCTTTGGATGAAATTTTGGTTGAATAGGAGGTTGTACGGGTTTTTGTGTTGGGAACAATGTAAAGCAAGCTTATTTTATATATATTTTTTTTTAAAAATTACTTTTTACGAGGGGCAAAGTCCGTCATAGAAAGTCATCTTTCTACGAGGGGCAAAGCCTGTCGTGGAAAGATGACTTTCTACGACGGAAAAATGACCGTCATGGAAAAATCAACTTTCTACGAGGGGCAAAGGCCATTGTGGAAAGACAACTTTCCACGACGGGCCAATGACCGTCGTGGAAAGACATCTATCTACCAAGATAGGGGATACTACGACGGGCAAGGACCGTCGTAGAACATATTTTTGCCCATCGTAAAAAGTGAATTTTGTTGTAGTGATGGTAGATATTTGGAGGCGGCAAAAGTCAGGCACATGTCATGATCATGCATTTCCAAGGATGTAATTTATGTTGCCTTTTTATTACTACTATAGTTTTCAACTAACTATTGTTTTCATTTCTTCTATATATATATAATCTTTGGTTGCTTATAATATTGATTGTTGGATGTCAATTATAGTGGAGTGTGTTGCTTAACTTGCTTGTACATGCATTTTTATAAGTGTTCTAAGATGGTCATTTCTTGTAGGAGCAAGGTTAGAGAAAGGGGGAAAAGCAAATATGGCAACTTGTTTTGCATTCATGACTGAGGAAGGTCCTTGCATCTTCAAATATTTTGTGGGTACTAAAGATTGCCCAAATTTTTATTTTCTTGTATATATATGTTAACAGTGATCGCAATTGTGTACCTTGAACTTTTTTATTGAATATAAAAGAAGTTCGAATTTAATTATTTCTTTTTTATTTGTGAGATTTAGATGCCAATTTACCTTTTTTATGCCTTGAATTTATTTTTATTTTTTTGGTTAGCATCATGAACAGTTTGTAGTTGTGGTTGTGTTTTTATTGGAAGTATTAAGTGATGTTGTTGGTTGTTTGGACAAATTTAATTACGCAAGCATTTTCTTCTAATTTTTTTTTAAAAAATATTTTTTTTCTACAACAAGCTATGCCCGTCATTGAAAGAGGCTCTTTACACGAGGGGTTTAGCCCGTTGTTCAATCTAACATTTCACAATGAGATTATGCCCGTCGTAGTTGCTAAAGGTTTTTAATGATGGCCTAAGGTTCGTCGTGGAATAATAAATCAACGACGGCCACGTGTCCATCGTTGAAAGAGATATCAAAGATGGGTAATGCCTGTCATAAAAGGAAACATTCAACGATGGCCATTACCCGTCGTGGAATTTAACATTCCACGACGGGCATTTCCCGTCGTGGAATGTGAGATTCAACGACGGGCATTTCCCTTCGTGGAAGGCGACAAGCAACGACGGGCATGGCCCTTCGTGGAAAAAGAGTTTCCACAACGGGCATTAGGTTGTCGTTGAAAACAGCCAGTCAATTACGATGGGGCTTATTACGGCAGACGTTGCGTGTCGTAAAAAGCTTCTCTGCTCGTCACTAAAAGCCTATTTTGTTGCAGTGAATTCATCCTCCTGAAACCACCAAACCTGTTAATTACAACCCTTCTAAACCTCGCTCTGACCACCCCATCTCAAAAAGCCCATCCATTTCAATCAATAAGGAAAGAGGAACAACTTCTCCCTCTAAACCCATCAATCTTTTTATTGACTTCTCTCCATGCAAACTCCTTCCCAACCTCACACCATCTTTCACCTCAAAAGGCAAACTTCCATTCCCATCCTATGTAAATAAGTTTAGTTTGCTTTCCTCTGAACCATCAAATGCGAAGGAAGGGGACTGTGATGACCCTATTGAAACTAATTTTAGTACTTCATCAAGTTTTAAAGTGAACTCAGCTCCTTCCAGGAACAACCCCTCCCATAAAAGAAATGAGTTTAAGAGGATGAAGAAACTCAAGTCAAGATCTCACAATGTCCTGCCTAGGTTCCCCTTGGGTGGATTTAAAGGCTTACAGAACTCCTACAGCTCCTCATCCCAATGATTATCACAACCTGGAATATGAGGGGTCTCAATTCACCCATCAAGCAATTAGAGATCAGAAAGTTTTTAGGAGAACAAAGGGTGGACATTCTTGCCATCCTTGAAACCAAGGTCAAAGAAGAAAATGTAGATGAAATCATCCGCTCATTCTCTGGATCCCACAGCATTGAATGGAAGCTCCTTCACAACTACAAAAGCTCTCAAATGGGTAGAATATGGATCATCTTCAATCCATTAAAAGCAAATTTACAAGTGATTAGTGAAGATGATCAGTTCATCATTTGTTCAATCACTGACTTGGAGCAAAATTATATTTTTAATGTGTCCTTCATCTATGCTTTCAGTTCCAGAAATGGAAGACACAAGTTGTGGTCAAGCATCCAAACACACTCAAACCTCTCCTGGTAAGAACCATGGGCTCTTTTAGGTGACTTCAATTGCATCCTTTTCAATAATGAGAGGGGGGGAGGAACAGGTAAATGGACAACTGCAATGGAAGACTTAAAATACACAAGTTTTTTGTTAACTTGGTCAAATAAGAGTGAGGGTAACGCAGCAATTTCTAGAAAGTTGGATAGGGCTCTTGTCAACACATGTTGGAACCATTTTTTCCCCTCTCTAATTGCAGTTTCTTAACATATGGCATCTCTTACCACTCACCAATTCTTGTCAAAACTGGCCTTCTCCCTCCCAAAAGAAACTCACCTTTCAAATTCTTTAATTTTTGGGCAAACCATGACTCATTCTTACCAGTGATTACACAAGTCTGGTCATCTCAGATTGTGGGCTACCCTATGTACCAAATCACTCAAAAGCTAAAGATATTCAAGAACCCACTCAGAAACCTCAACCAAAAGGAGTTTAGTGACATTACCAGGAGAGTTCTTTTAACCAAAGCAGAGTTTCAAACTATTCAAACACACCTTGATCATAATCTAATGGACCCCATCCTCAGATCCAAGGAAAAGTTGCTGATAGACTCTTACACTGAATTGAGCCTTTGTGAAGAGCAATTCTGGAAGCAAAAATTTTAAGTTAAATGACTAGCTCTAGGTGACCATAACTCATCTCACTTTCACAAAACTATGAATAGTAGGCAGAATAGGTAGAAAATTTCTTCCATTGCCCTTCCTTATGGACCAACCATCACTAATCATAGCCAAATTTGTCTTAAATTTATTGCTTTCTTCAAGAACTCTCGTGGTAGCTCTGCAGCCTACCCTGGAACATCTAGCCTCTCACAGCACATCACCAAGAGTATTCCAGCCAACGTTGCTCCCAATCTTTGTGCAATTCCAACATATTTGGAAATCATGCACAACATTTTCTCAATTGGGAATGACAATGCCCTAGGCTCTGATGGGTATGTTGCCCTCTTTTTCAAGAGAACTTGGCCAATCATTGGGGAGTCAGTCATTATAGCCATCAAAAGTTTCTTCACTGAAGGCAAACTGCTGAGGGAAATAAATGCTTCCATTATTACATTTGCTCCAAAATCAAATCATGCATCCACATTCTCTGATTACAGACCAATAGCCTGCTGAAATGTCCTTTACAAAAGTATATCTAAGCCACTAGCAGACAAGTTGCAACCTTTCCTTCCTTCTCTCATTGATGATTCACAGTTTACTTTCATAAAGGGGAGGTGAATTACTGACAATATTTTCCTTGCCGAAGAAATTCTCAGAGGATATAACTGTGATCAAAATATTGCAAAGTGTGCAATAAAGGTGGACCTAAGGAAGGCATTTGATTCTCTTGGCTGGGATTTTCTTCTAGATGCTCTTATATTAATGGGCTTCCACAAGCCTTCATTCACTGGATTTCACTATGCATTACCTCACCCTCCTTCTCAATCTCTATAAATGGTAGCCTTCATGGGTTCTTCAAAGGTGTCAGGGGTCTAAGATAGGGAGACCTCTTTACTCCATTTCTATTTGTCTTGGCCATTGATGTCCTATCTCAGATTTTGAACAAGGCAACCACTTGTAATCCTCTTTTTAAACACCATTGCAAATGTAAGAAGCTTGGCATTTTCCATTTGATATTTGCTAATGATTTATTCCTCTTTGCATATGGGAATGTCCAATCCATCTCTGTGATCAATTCTTCTCTTGAAATTTTTTTTAGCTTGTCAGGCCTCTCTAAAAATACTTCCAAAAGCCAAGTTTTTTTCTCTGGCTTAAATGATCAAACCATGAATGATATCTTACAAACTCTTCAGTTTGACAAAGGAACATTGCCCATTAAGTACCTTGGTGTACCTCTCATTGCTTCAAGGCTTATCGCAGCTGATTGCTCTTTTCTTATTGACAAAATCACTGGCAGAGTCAACCATTGGTCTAACAAACTCCTTTCTTTTGTTGACAAACTCCAACTGATCAAATCCACTCTCTACAGCTCCCAGTTATATTGGATGAACTCTTTTATTCTTCCAAAAAACATCATTTTGAGATTAACATCCATCCTGAGACAATTTCTTTGGTCCAATGCGGGTACAGAAAGTAGGAAGAAAGGATTCAGGGTCTCCTGAGTGAAAGTTTGCCTTCCAAAAAAAAGGATCTAAATTACCCCCACAAAATTTTTGCGCATGAGGTGGCTAGTCTCATACACAAAACTTGAGAGATATTTATAACTAATAGCAACAAACATAGAGTACAAAAGACAGAAGGAAATAAATTTTAAAAGCATAATAGAAAGTTCATCCGAATTAATATAAAATGTTAAATAAATAAAGTACATGTCTGGTAATACAATTTGGAAGTCTCGTAACCCAAGGACCCCTTAACTAGAAAGAACAAGAGTTTTAACTCTAAATTAAAAATAAATAATAACCAAAGTCTCAAAAGAGTTCATAGTTTGAACTGGAAGAAGATGTCTGCCACAACCAAAACCCAAGACTCTATCATCACGGTGAAACCGACCTGGGACCTGAAATATCAACAAAGTGAATTAAACTCACGAACAAGCCCTTTCTACTACATCCCAATCAGAGAACCGGTATACATAACCTCTATATGAGGGACACAAGAAAGTATAGGTATAAACATACTGATCATTCCCTATCTAGTTCATGTTTTCATAAATAAAAATCATTTTTTACATTGTCCCTAACAAACCCTTACATACAAACTTGAACACATTCTTTAAGATCAACACTAAGAAACATAAACATGTTTTTTATTAAATTTAGACAACCTTGACATGCCACCATTATTATCCTTGGATATCTTAACAGGTATTGGCAATCTTGACATGCCCTCTGGCAATCCTTACATGCCTCCTTTAACTTTAGATACCTTAATAGGTATTGGCAATCCTAACATGTCTCCTGACAATCCTTACATGCCTCGTTTAACTTTAAATACCTTAATAGGTATTGGCAATCCTAAGATGCCCCCTGGAAATCCTTACATGCCTCCTTTAAATTTAGATACCTTAATAGGTATTGCAAACCTAACGTGCCCCCTGGCAATCCTTACATGCCTCCCAAGCCAACCTACCACATAAAATAAAAGAAGGTGCATAACGATTTAAATTGCACAAACATAAGGATTTAATTTAGCAAAAATTCAATCATCACAATAAAATAACTCATCCACAATTGAACTAAAACCAAGTATATCGTGGACAATTATAATTTCAAAGAAAATACAGTTAAGGAGAAAAATAATGCAACCACCACTTATATGAGCAAGTACACAGCCAAACCTCCAATATACTTAAATCTTTGAGGGAGTCTAAAACTAGCTCTAATA
The DNA here is from genome assembly GCA_026545225.1 of Cornus controversa. Taxonomy (NCBI): domain Eukaryota; kingdom Viridiplantae; phylum Streptophyta; class Magnoliopsida; order Cornales; family Cornaceae; genus Cornus; species Cornus controversa. The sequence goes on along the minus strand of CM048845.1, from coordinate 36,685,967 downwards.
TAGGTTTTCGAGCCTATTCTGCTCCTAAGAACCCTATTAATTATTCTAAAATTTTTTGAAAAATTTCGGTAATTTTAAAGATTTTCCAAAATTTAAGAAAATAAAAATCTAGTTTTGAGGCAAACTTTCCATACTACTTTAACCACAAGGGAACCTCATCTTGACTTGATATTTAAAATCCAAGTGCATTCTATCCCCAAAAGATCACCAAAAATTTCTGGAAATTTTCTAGAATTTTAAAAATATTTTCAAAATAAAATAAGATAAAAACTCTATTTTGACACATACTTTTAAAATCAATTTAAGTAGGAGGGAAGCTCATTTATACTTGAAATTTAAAACCCAAGCTTATTTAACCCCCAAGACACTAAATTAAAAATTTGGGAATTGTTTGAAAATTTTAAAATATTTTCCAAATAAAAGAAGATGAAAACAATTTTGAGACATATTTTAAAATTTAATTTAACAACAAGGGAAGCTCATTTCTACTTGAAATTTAAAACCCAACCTTATTTAACCTCCAGGAATCTAAAATAAAATTTTGATAATTTTCTAAAAAATTAAAATATTTTCCAAATAAAAGAAAATGAAAACCCAATTTTGAGACATACTTTAAAAATCAATTTTAACCACAAAGGAAGCTCATTTTGACTTGAAATTTAAAATCCAACCTTATTTAACTCCCAAGAATCTAAAATAAAAATTTGGGAATTTTTAAAATATTTTCCAAATAAAAAAAGATGATAACCCAATTTTTGAGACATACTTTAAAAATCAATTTAACCACAAGGGATGCTCATTTCGACTTGAAATTTAAAACCAACCTAGGAATCTAAAATCAAAATTTGGGAATTTTCTAAAAATTTTAAAATATTTTCCAAATAAAAGAAGATGAAAACCCAATTTTGAGACATACTTTAAAAATCAATTTAACTACAAGGGAAGCTCATTTCGACATGAAATTTGAAACCCAACCTTATTTAACCTCCAGGAATCTAAAATAAAAATTTGAGAATTTTCTAAGATTTTAAAATATTTTCCAAATAAATGAAGATGAAAACCTAATTTTGAGACATACTTTAAAAATCAATTTAACCACAAGGGAAGCTCATTTCGACATAAAATTTAAAACCCAACCTTATTTAACCCCCAGGAATCTAAAATAAAATTTTGAGAATTTTCTGAAATTTTTAATTATTTTTAAAAAGATGATTTTCCAAAATTTCAACCCCCAGCCCGCGCGCACTGTTCATGCGCACAGACAGTCCCTTTCTGGCCGGAGTTTGACCACTTCCCAGCCTTCGTTTGACCCAAATTTTATATAGATCTTCTCATTTCATCGTAAGCTATCTATTGGTACCAAAATCCCCATCAAAAATGCCCCGAAACGAAAACCCCCAAATCGTAACTTCTACGGTTCTTCAACAAATTTTTAAAATTAAATTTAAATCCCTCCATGATCCATTCCCGAATGTTCAAGGGTAAGTTAATCCAGCAAGAACAACTCAACAAACCACATATTGCTACATTAAACAACCACGAATTTAAACTTAACATATCAACATATTCATCATATATATGTATGTGTGTATCTATGTGTGTGTACATAAATATTTTAACACCGAACCTCAATTGCAAATTTAATTGCACAGAAATCATGAACCACAGAAAAAAAAATCAGATTTATAAAATCAATTTTATACCAAAATGAAATATTAACAAAAAGATTCATCAAACAATTTACACATTGTAGGATTTAGTCTATGTATACAGATTCAAAGGGGAAGATAGGAGTCGAACTTGCCTCTTCGATGATTCGAAACTCGTCCACTGGATCGCTCCTTCTCTCCCTCCTCTCTTTTGTCTACACCCTTGGTTTCTGTGCGTAAAACTAACGGCAGAAACCCTAGTCCCCTCTTTTCTTTTCTTTTCTTTTTAGAAAACTAAATAACTCCAAAATAAATAAAAGAAAAATATTATAAACATAAACCCTAGCCCATCAGAATAAGTACACACCTATCCCAACCATTCCAGCCCAACTCAACCCAGATTCCTCCCTAGCCCAATCCAAAGTTAAGAAAAAAGAAAAATACCAAGACCCAGTCCAAAATAAACCAAAATAAAAATAACGTAAACTACATCACAATATTTCAAGCACTCAAAGAATTTAATCCAACCAATAAAGCAATTCAATTTAACTAATAAAGAAAAAAACATTTAAAATAAAATTAAAATTAAAAGACCTCCAAAATTAAGGGTTTTACAGGGTGGGTTAGGACTGCCAAACTTGCACACATGGAATAGAGCAATTTTGATGAAGCATATTTGGAACGTTTTAAGCATCCAAATAATTTGTGGAGGAAATGGATCAGAAGTAACCTGCTGAAAGGAAAGAGTTTTTGGGAGGTTAACTGTCCATCTTCATGCTCCTGGACATGGAGAAAGCTGCTACAAATGAGATCTCGAGCAAGACCTCCTATCTCTCACAAGCTAGGCAGTGGTGAGCATACTTCCATTTAGTTTGACTGTTTGCACGAGATTGGCCCCTTCAACTGCAAAATTTTAAACCCCACTGCTATGAGCACATCCACTAACAAATACAGTTCTGTTAGTTCACTTATCTAAAATAATCGATGGTCAATCCCATCTAGATTATTCAGGCTCATTCTTGAGCTTAAAGATGCTTCAAACCTCCCTTCTTTCAACACAACTAACCAAGACTCTGTGATATGGATTCCATCACCATCTCACAATTTCTCTATATCCCATACAATGGATGCCATTTCTGACCCTCAGCTAAATGTCACACAGTCGTATCACATTATCTGGTTCACACCCTGCATCCCAAAACAGAACTTCATTGTATGGATGGCAATCCAAGGAAAGTTAGCCACTTTGGACAGCCCTTCTTTGGCCTCACTTCACATTCCAAATGCTTAATCTTTTTGCCTATATGCCAGAAAAAGCCATAACCACCTTTTCTTCCAATGTCCCTACTCTTCACAAATTTGGCATCACTTCACTTCCTTTTGTAAGGTCATGACCATCCCATCTAACATCATCACATGGAATGACCTCATCAACTTGCTCTCGAAATCTTGGGATGGTAGGCAGGTTTTTCTATTCCAGAAACATGCAATGGTAAGATGTGTTTATGGCATTTGGAAAGAGAGAAACAATAGGAAATTTAGGAAAAAGAGCTCAAGTCCCCAAGTTCTCATTAAGGAAATCCACAACCTCATCGACTCAAGCTAAGTATCATAGCAGTGAAGAATTATAGAAGTAGCAGAATTCTCGCTGACATGTGGTCTCTTCCAAGCACTGTTATAAGGCCTTCTAAAGAACCTCCTGACTAACATCTTCACTATACTTCTTCTGCAGATTCTGCTATTAGTTTCCATGGCATCATGTAGGTTGAACATTGTATGCATAGCACACAGTGCTCAAGTTGTTTAGCTAGGCCTTTTCTTCAAATAGGCTAGCTTAGGTTATTGTACAAATATCTTTTGTTCAATACAATCTTACTATATCGAAAAAAATAAGCAGGAAAGAAGAAAACACAATGTCAGGACAATTATATGCCAAACATAAATCAGTTTCTCTCTCCAACAAGAAAGCTATATTTTTTAACAATCAAACTAATTGAAAGGCATGCCTTCAGAATTAGCAGTGCCTTCAACAACCAACAAATTGAAACCCATGAAGAATTTATAACATCTGGTATGGACAATGCAAAGATTACTACACCATTTATCTACCACCATGGAGTGCATGACTGAAACTCACTATTCAAGCTTTAGTCCCATCCAATACATGCCTTAACAATATAAGCCATGACATAAAATTATTAAGCAAATGACAAAACTATTAAACTATTTAGGCCCAATTGGCAGCCAAAAATTCTAAACTTATCAAACAAGGACAATTAGGATATTAAAAATATAAGAATCAAAAATTGTATAGTAGATGGACACTTTAGTAATTTTATTTTTGAAAAAATATGAGAGTAAAGTGTGAGAGGATATTGATGGGTTAGATCCCTTTATTTAATTTGAAACGTAGGCTTTAAAATAGCTCAGGTAGATAATAACCCAATCCCCTCAATGTTAAAGATAATCCGTGATACATTAACAATAAAGTTACCAAGGTTGAATAAAACTACCCCTATCATAACTCAAAACTTCAAAAAACTAGAAATCTTTGTCAAAATCGTCAAATCCTTCACTTTCCATATATGTGTGATGTGATATATATATATATATATATCACAATTTTCCATAAATGTGTGTGATATATATATATATAGAGAGAGAGAGAGGGAGATTGACTAAATCACTCTCCAATCTCCAAACATGTGTATGATATGATATATACTGTATTGGGTTTTGTTATTTTTGGGAAGATTATATATTAGGTCTTTCACCGAAACTCTGACTTTAGTGGAAAGTCTGCGTCGTTCGTCATCGCCTACTTGACAGACGAGTGCCCATGTTCGTTACTTATATAAATCTATAGAGCATGGTAACACACTATAGGAACCTAACTATTATCATCTTTCCCTTCATAAGAAAATGCATCAATTTGAAACCCATTTTTGTGTTCTTGCTTGTTCTCTCGTGATCCGTTGAAGAATGTCTTGCGACACCTTGTTAGACCATTCTTGCGATGCTTAGCAAGCCGATTCTTCTATCATACCGGACGCCGAACCTAAGTCATATGATTAGTTCTACATCGACTTTCACGTTCAGTTCACTTATCCTCCAACCCATGTCATGGACAACGATGACGATGAAGACGACGATTTTCTAGATATTGATAGCTTAGAGTACATCACACGTAGCATGCAATTTTGGGTTCCATGTGACGAATTGATATGTCAGAAGACATCATGGTCTGCTATATCGGACATGCTCTCTACCCTAAGAGTCCCCTTAGAAGTTCAGCCTTTCATGATTTATCGCATCGCTGCGTGTGCCCAATCAATGGTCAGAAATTAAAACAATCTGGGAATCAAAGTACTGCCCATGAAAGTGTTTATAGATGTAGTGGAATACCAAGAAAAAGGTGTAGTAGATACAATAGTGTCGGCTAGTGAGTCATCGGTGGAGGCCTTAGAGAAGGTGATGGTTAAAAATTGGGGTACTAGGGTGTACTGTGTGATATGCTTGGAAGAGATTTTGGTTTGTTTAGAAGCGACCCAGATGCCCTGCTCGCATGTTTTTCATGGAGATTGGATTGTTCGTTGACTCGGAGTTAGTAACTTTTGTCCAAAGCCCAAAGTAAAATGTTGTTCAACAAATTCCCAAATCTTTTTTCTTTTTCCTGTTCAACAAATTCCCAAATCTTTTTTCTTTTTCCTGTTCAACAAATTCCCAAATCTTCCTCTTATTTGCCTCTTCCTTTCTTTTCTCCAATTTTGTTTCCTTTTTGCATCTCTTATTATTTTTAATACCGACTTTATCTTGAGTTGGCTACATGTAAGGGTTGTCTTGTCCTGTGATAGGCGTTGAATGTTACGCATTCTAGCCTCTTAACTTATGTATTTTATTCTCTTAGTGATAGATTATTTTGTGATTTTACTTTGTTTTAGTGTTTTCTGTATTTTCAGGGCCTTAATGATTATTTCAGTTAAAACCAGGATTTTGGGCTTTTAAAGAAGACATCCAAGATGGTGAGATGAAGCCTACATCAAGGAGATTCACTCAACCATTTATTTCAACTCAAATCAGCCCAAGAAAGAGGTCCAAGAGAATTACAGCTGCTTAAGAAGGTTTCGGGCCTGAAGCCCAAATCTGTGCATAATGCAGTCTTAATCCCGTTTTAGAAAACAGACCAGAAGTCTTATTTGATTCTGCACACTTTTGTATTTCACGAAAATTTCGTAAATCGGACTTATAGTGGGTCAAAAGTCGGGCCAAAGTCAGCAGAAAAAACCCACCTGATTAGTGCTGCGGGAAACCCTAATTAATTCCTAATTGGATTAGGACTTTGGTATATTCTCTTGGAGAATAAAGTGAAGACTTGGAGGCTGAATTGAGAGATTAGACAGAGAGCTTACACAGAGAGATTAGACAGAGAGCTAACACAGAGATTGGAGAGTCTGAGAGGGCTGAAGAGAACAGAAACATATTGCAGAGCCATTGGAGAACGAAGTCATACGCGTAATTCAGAAAGATGATGTCTTCTTCCTCAACAGTTGAAGCTTCTTCTTCTACCATGAGCGGCTAGTTCATCCACTAGGGTTTTGATGTAGCCCTAACAAAGCATCAATGGTTTGATTGTTTTAATTATTGGGAACCTTTATATACATGCATAGATTGTGTAATTGTGAGGATTCTTATTAAGGAATTGAGCAATAAAAGTCTTATAAATTCAATCTCAATGATTTCTTATCTTGTCTTAGATATTTAGTTGTTGTTATTGAACTCAATCTCTCTTGTTTTCTGTGATCATGAGAAAGATTATTACACAATGGTAATCACTGAATATATTGTTATGAGCTTTGATGGATTATGCCTAGAGAAGATGAACCATACTGCACCCTAGATTAGAGTAGTTAGGCAGATGGCCCATGCCAATCGAAGATAGTCCATAGCTTAGCCTTAATCATATGTTATCTTCTTGACGGATGAAGGTGAGCTTGTAGCCACCGACACCACTTATGCATGATGTAATTCCCCTATAGTTGATTCAATTGACCATTGATTGTGGAGTTAGTGGTGAAGTCAAACACCCTAGATTTCTCTCCTATTATCTTCACTATCTTGTTTACTTTGATTTATTTTATTTTATCTTTTTAATTAGTTTAAAAATCAGAATTCTTTTCTTCTAAATTTAATTAGAATTAGTTCCGTATTCCAACTCATCAGACCATAATCCCTGAGGTACGATACCCCTTTCGATAGCCCTATTCTGCAAGGAATTCGTTCTATTGCGAAGTGTGGAAAATTTTAATTGGTATACTTTTTGAGTCACACTCACACACGAATCATCCTGTTGTCTTTTTCCTGTTGTCCAGTTCCCTTTCCCCTTGTTGGACGTTCCGGTGGTCCATGGGTAGTGACATAGAAAAAAAGAAAGGTGTGGATTAAAAACAATGTGGTAATCAACCTAGTGAGTAGGAGTGAGATTTCGAGGAGGGAGTGACCATTCTACACTTGATTTCCAATGATCCAATCCATTAATCAAGCTAAGAACACGACTGATGTATATCTGGCCTATGTCCATTTAACCTGAGGCGTACTCGAATGTATCAGTGTCATTGGTGTGACTCTGAGTCTCAGAGCAGTCACTTTATGTCTATCTTGAGTCCTCTCTTTAGCGGGACCGGAATTGGATATTGTTAATGAACAAGAAAAAAGTAAACAGAGATAGATAAAAATAATCCTGACAAGCTTTTTTAACTCGGTATTTAAAATTGTAAAATCATCAACCAAACGAATTTACTCCTTAGAGCCAATCGTAAAATTTTTTTATTAAAATTTTGGTGTGTGAAGTGAAAACTGCATGTGATCAAACTATGGAGTGATTTATAAGCTAGAAAGTACGGACACTTCATACAGGGGTGTCGTGCCCGTGTCGGACACTCGGACACTCTTCGGACACGTGTCATACACTCCTTAGAAGTGTCCTGAAATTTTTTTTTTTAGGACACGCAGGGGACAAGAAGGGACACGGCAAAGACACGCGGGGACAAGGCGGGGTACATTTTGTAATTTTTAAAAGTGCAAAAAAACTCTTAGAATTTTTCAAAGTTACAAAAGACCCCTTTGAATTATTTTTTTGAGCATTTTAGCCCCTCATCTTCTAAAAGTTGACACTTGACCCCTTGAAATAACTATAATGACATATATACCATTTAATATGACTATGATGCCCTTTCTATATAAATATAGTATTTTCTAAAATAAAAATAAAAAATAGTTAGATAAAATTCCTAAATAATAAATTTAAAAACAAAAAAATAAAAAAAGCCAATAGAACTTTATTTAACATAAAGTCATGTTGGTTTATTTGGTATTTTGTATTTAAATTTATTTGTTTGTTATTAGAAAAATGAGTAATATGCAAGATTCTACTAGTGAGTTTGAATATAATGAACATCCTTTTTGAAAATACATTAATTGTTTGATAATAAATTGAAGTATTTGTATGATTTATTATTTTTTTATTGTTAGATTTATGGTATTGTGAATATTCGTTAACTTGTTGAATATATATTAATATAATATTTCATAGCCGTATCCCCGTCGTGTCTTGTCCTGTTTTTTAGAAATTTGTCGTGTCATCGTGTCCGTGTCGTGTCGTATCTGTGTCCCGTATCCGTGTCTCGCGTCCGTGTTCATACTTCATAGTTTATAAGAGACCCGACATTACCATTGACCAAAAAAAAAATGCAGAATAAAGAAATTGGGTCCCCCTGTCCACCCAATATCAGTCCACCGGTACAAAGTTAAGTCCATTTTTTCCATTTTGTCTCTAGGACCAAGTTTATTTCTTCATTACTTTGTCTTAATATATTTGTCATGATTTTTAAGAAATACCTCTCTCATCTTAGCTCCAAGAGTTCACTCTAACGCTGGAAGACGAAGATGTAATTGAAGCATTAGAAATCGATATACACGAGGGAGTAAGAGAACGTCATTTAAGTTTGTATGAAAAAATTCTCTCTGACAAATCTAGTCACATGTGAGGCTTTCATAAATTTACGAGTGGGGTTTGCAATTGCTCACTCAAAGTCTTTCGTATTTCCCTTGATAAATTTTATCATCTTTGTTTCTTATATTTTTAGTACCCTAATTGTCCTTCTAAATCAAGACTCAATTCTAATTATATTTTATCTTTCTTAAAAAAGAGTTTTTTTTAACTATATCCTTGTTATCCCAAGTAATTTGTGATTGATTTTTGTTTTTCCTTTAGGTTTACAATATAACAATCCATTTATTGTCAACCAGATACTATACCTTAGACATTTTTCAATTAAAACTTGTTGTTCGTGTCCCTATCCTATATAATTAAAAGAATCCAAATTTTGAAATATTATTTTTTTTACTCACCAAACATGTAATTTATTTTCCATGTGTCTTATTTATAAAATAACATAAATTAAAAATTAGAAACATACCATAAATTTGGAACAAACAAAATAGAAAGGAAGGGGAAAAAAATAAAAAGTAAAAGAAGAAAAACATCATATTAATTTTTTTAAAAATTTTTTGGTGCAAAGGCTCCTTCCTTACCTAAATTAAGACAACTACAATTGAAAAAAGATTTCATAGAGTCATGTTTTTCTATTTTCATCTTTTAATTTCTAAAAGTTTCCTATTAAAATAGGGAAAATTAGATTTTGGTGACCAATCCTAAACAAAATTACTCTAAAGTGACCATAAAGTTTGGAAAAGATGAATAGTCACCAAAATTGAAACTTAATTGCTAATGAGTGACCCTTGGATCACTTATTACATAAATATCCTTTCTCTAATAAATTATTTATAATTTGACAAATTGACCCTTTACATTAATCTCAATTAAACATTTTACTTCAAGAGTTGCCTAATAAGCAGCCACTCTTTCAAGTTGCCAAATAAATATTTAGAAATAACTTTTAACTAATAATTATTTATTTTTATCTTCAAATATTGTATTATTTATATTCTTATTTATTGTAAAATTGGATTCAAATAATGTGTAAAAGTGGAGAACTTTTTTTTATTTCTATTATTTATTTGTAAGTGATGCTAGAAGTTGTTATTTGGTGATGGCAACTAGAATACTGGGGTAACAATTATAATAAGAAACAATAATTTAGAGTGACAATAATTAAAATCTTTTTCTCATTTAGTTGGATCTCGTAGTGATTTGTTTTTTTTTTTATGGTGGTCTTGTTTTGCACAGAGCTTCCTGTACAATTTATATCCATAAGAATTCTTTTGTCATATTAAAAATTCTGCAAATAAAAAAAAATGTTAATAGAATGAAATCTCCAACATAAAGTACCATATATCTTTTAATGGTTTATCCAATCCAATCAATTGAATATAGATATATTATTAATCAAGAATCAAAACATTAGCTGCTAACATATATATCAATACTATCTTTTTAATTAGTAGACTAACAAATTAAAAAGAAAAAAAAGAGATTGATGAATGAGAAAGAGAGAGGAGAATGAATTTAAGGAGTTTATCTTTATATTGAATGGTAATTTCATCATCTAAAAATTATTTTTAAAATGTTTAATAAATATGAAGTGTTTTTTTTAACAAATTAACTTCAAATGGTCACTCATCAGCAATTAAGTTTCAATTTTGATAACTATTTATCTTTTTCGGACTTTATGGTCACTTTAGAGTAATTTTGTTTAGGATTGGTCACCAAAATCTAATTTTTCGATTAAAATAAAAAAGCTTTCTTTAGTTTCCTTAAAGAACTATATATCATAATTTTTATTTAAGTAAAATTAAACTTTCTTTTGATTTTAAATACAATTAATTTTTTTTCCAAATAGGTTTTATTCATTGAAATAATGTTTGTTTCCAACTCAAATACTTTTTAAATATTTCTCTAGGTAATCTATTATTGACAATTTCTTCCCAACTTATCTAATTGTGTAACTTTTATTTTCATAATCATATGCATTTGATCGATACTCTTTAAATCATTATATTGAATCACTAACTTTTATACTTCTAAAATAAATATTGATTCAACAAGAAGAAGTAATATTTTTAAAATAAGCTCAAACAATATAATTTGAAGAATAAAGTAAACCAAAAAAAATCGCATTACTATGAAAATTAGGGTTGAGTGATTTATAGATTTCTGAAATATCTTCAATACTGCTTGTCTTACTAATTTCAATGATGGGAGAGGGAACGTGAGAGAGAGAAAATATTTTCACGCAAAAAAAAAAAGGGAACATGAGAGAAAAGTTGCAATTTGCAGCCAAGAATTCTAAACTTATCAAATAAGTACAATTAGGGTATTAAAAATATAAGAATCATAAATTGTATAGTAGATGGATACCTTTGTAATTTTATTTTTTTAAAAATATGAGAGTAAAGTGAGAGGATATTGATGGGTCAGATCCCTTTATTTAATTTGAAACGTAGGCTTTAAAATAGATGAGGCATATAATAACCCAATTCCTGAATGTTAAAGATAATCCGTTATACATTAATAATAAAGTTACAAGGATAGAATAAAACTCCCCCAATCCTAACTCAAAATTTTCAAAAAAACAAGAAATCTATGTCAAAACCGTCAAATCCTTCACTTTCCATATATGTGTAATGTGATATATATATATATATATATTCCCTCTCTCTCTCTATATATATATATATACAATAGTTTTCAACTGCTCCCCGGTGAGTAGGAAGTAGTCTACATTTAATTATAACCTTAAGATCTAATCCTAAGGTTGTTAATTAAAATAAGGTTCTTCACTCTTATATTAGGAAACTTACTAAAATTTTATTTCTATTAAACACTAATAATGTAAAATAACAATAATAGACATTACTTAAAGAAAAAAAAAAACTGTTATGGTGATGCCTGAATCAAACTAGGTTCCGACCACCACTACAAATTAGAGAAATATACACACACACATACATACATCAGTGAATATTAGTTTATCGCGAAGCTAATGCGAAACACACAATCATGTTCTAATTCTTTCCTATTTACTTATTATAAGTGAGAGAGAGCGCGCTATTTTTCCACACTAAAAGAGAGGGAAATTGACTAGCCATTGATGATCAAAGTGTCTCTCTCTGTAATCTATGTATAAACATATACATGTGGCTTTTTATTCTCTAGTGTATATATATATATAGTTGATCATCATATATAGTAGTTTTGTTAAAAAAAATTTAAATTATTTAACACAAATAATGAATTCTAATATAAAAACAAAAAAAATTACATGAGATTTTATAAACAATATTTATTCTGTGTTTATAATAATTAGTATAGAATTAAAAATATATAATCTTTGCTTTTGTAGGTGTGTATATATATAAAAAATGAATATATATAATGAAATATATGTATACAATTTTTATTATGTGTTTATAATAAGGGAGGCAATATTCGCATACTCCTTTACTACAATTACACTTCAATTTTAAAAAAATGACAATTGAATTCCGAACTTCATAAATAAATAAATTTCAAATATCAGAGGTACACTTTCAGTTATTAATAAGTTTATTTAGAGGCTTTATTCTTGTTCTTGTTTGTTGTTGTAATTGGTTGTTGGGTTTAATAAAAGTGTATTTAGGAAAAATAAATAAATAAATAATTGTGCACATGCATTATTCATCCAAATTGGATTCTGAATGGTAGTTCCTTGTAACTTAACTGATCTCTTATTTCTTACACTGATGCATACAAATATGTAGCAGTTAGTAACTGTGTAAGCCTCTTGATTAGGAAGATTTTGTTGGTGCTATTTCGTAGTGCAAGTGAAGATGATTCGAGTTGCACGATACGTGAATCAACTCATGGCTTTTCCTTCCACTCTATGCCTAACAGGATGATTATTAATTTATGAAAAAAAATTATAATTGAGGAGTAACGGAGGAACTTACAAGTTAAAGATTGAAAAATGGTTTCTTCTTTCGATTAATACAAGGAGTATGCAATTAGGACTTTGATAAGGTTATTGGGTTTCATAACAGTTTTTTTTTTTCTCTTTAAGTAATGTCTATTATTGTCATTTTACATTATTAGTGTTTAATAGAAATAAAATTTTGATAAGTTTCCTAATATAAGAGTGAAGAACCTTATTTTAATTAACAGTCTTAGGATTAGATCCTAAGATTATAATTAAAAGTGTGTAGACTACTCCCCACTAAGGGTGGCAAAATTGGACACGACACGACAACACGACTCGAACACGACACGAATTAAGCGGGTTTGGGTTTGAGATAAGCCGACACGTTTAATAAATGGGTTGACACGAACATGACATGAAAAAAATGGGTTGGGTTTGGATTTAAACTGCCTAACCCGCGACACGATTACAACACGATTATAATATGAGTTATTCATATATTATGGTTTTATACAAACATATATATACATAGTTACATATATTGCAATTGTTTGTAATCTATTTGTTTGTTTACAGGACTGATGTAACCATAAAACGCAAGGATGAGATTGTTATGATGTTTTCCTTGTTGTTGAATCATCTTAGTATGTTTTTAAGTTTATATATAGATACAAAATTTATAATATAGTTTAGTTTTAGAATTTATGTATTGCTATGTACTTTATTTTTATATGATCTTCAGAGAGATTTTTAGGGGTGGAGAAACTCATATAATATAAGTTAAATGGATTAAAAAGGTTATTAAACAAGTCGTGTCATTATAGGACATGTTTATTAAACGGGTTACACGGGTCGACACGAATAACACGTTTAATAAACGGGTTGGGTTAGTGTTGAGGGTCTCTGACACGATTATTAAATGGGTCGGGTTAGGGTTGACCTGTTTAGTAGAATACCTATATATCGACACGACACGAGAACACGAATTGCCACCCCTATTCCCCACTCACCAAGGAGCAGTTGAACACCATTGTGTATATATATATCACATGTCTATATATATAACTCTAATGTTAGTGGAAGGTCTGCGCCATTCGTCATCGCATACTTGACAGATGAGTGCCCATGTTTTTTTATTTTTTATTTATTGGATAAATTAAAATTTCATTAAAAAATACTGACAAAACAAAGCCTAACCTGAACAAGGCAAAGGCCCAAACCAGCCCAAAGGCAAAGGCCCAAACCAGGCAAGAAAACAATATTAAAAGGCCCAATGATGCCCTAAAGTCGGTCCAACCAACAACCTTATAAACAAGTTGATGGGCAAATCTCTACGGAGCGTCTTGGAGATACGAAGTAAAGGAAAAAACAGAGTGCCCATGTTCGTTGCTTATATAAATCTATAGAGCTTGGTAACGCACTATAGGAAACCAACTATTATCATCTTTCCCTTCGCAAGAAAACGAAGCAATTTGAAACCAGTTCTTGCCTGTTCTCTCGCGATCCGTTGAAGAATGTCTTGCGAAACCCTGTTAGACCATTCTTGCGATGCATGGCAAGCCGATTCTTCTATCATACCGGACGCCGAACCCAAGTCATATGAGCAGTTCTACATCGACTTTCACGTTCAGTTCACTTATCCTCAAACCCACGTCATGGACAACGATAACGACGAAGACGACGATTTTCTGGATATTGATAGCTTAGAGTGCATCACACGTAGCATGCAATTTTGGGTTCCATGTGACGAATTGATATGTCAGAACACATCATGGTCCGCTATATCGGACATGCTCTCTACCCTAAGAGTCCCCTTAGAAGTTCAGCCTTTCATGATTTGTCGCATCGCTACGTGTGCCCAATCAATGGTCAGAAATAAAAAGAATCTGGGAATCAAAGTACTGCCCATGAAAGTGTTTATAGATGTAGTGGACTGTATGGAATACCAAGAAGAAGGTGTTGTAGATACAATAGTGCCGGCTAGTGAGTCGTCGGTGGAGGCCTTAGAGAAGGTGAAGGTTGAAAATTGGGGTACTAGGGTGCACTGTGTGATATGCTTGGAAGAGCTTTTGGTTGGTCCAGAAGCAACCCGGATGCCCTGCTCGCATGGATTTCATGAAGATTGCATTGTTCGTTGGCTCGGGGTTAGTAACTTGTGTCCACTATGCCGATTTCAGATGCCTACTTGAGTAGTTGATTTGATATTTGAAGCAATTAATTACTGTATGTTGGGCTTTCTTTGTAGTTTTCTGTTGTGAATAGTCATAAACATTTGAAGTTTGTTTTGAAATTAATTAGTACTTCATATATATCATCTATTATTATTATCAAAACCTCTTGTGTTTGTGTTTGTGTTTGGGTTCATAAGAGGAATTAAGGGTAGCAGTGAAAGATATAGGCCCCTGTTTTTTCAAAAAAATTGAGAAATTATCAATCACATTCCTGTTGTGGTTGTTTCAAAACAATTGAGAAATTATCAAACACATTCTTGCTTGATATGTGGAAGCTAGGTGTATGATCTTGTTGAATAAGGAATTTTAAAAGAAAGAAATATTACTGAAATTGATGATGTCATGTATGTCGACCTCGGTATCATACTCTCTACTTGTTAGTTAATAGAGAAGCTGAGAGCATTTTCCATCCCTCCAGGAATCTAGAATGAATCAACAGGGTGCTCAATGAGCTGCTCGTAAGAAGAAGTCAATTCTTCAAATACTTCTTAGAAGGTTTGGAGGAGAAGATACGGGGGGATCCCTCAGCTAATTAATAGTGCAAATTGTTTAGCCAATTCCATATATCAAATGCCTCGGTGGTGAGTTGCTGTTATACTCTCTTATTTCTTACACTGATGCATACAAATATGTAGCAGTTAGTAACTGTGTAAGCCTCTTGATCAGGAAGATTTTGTTAGTGCTATTTCGTAGTGCAAGTGAAGATGATTCAAGTTTCACGATCCGTGAATTACAATAGTGTTCAACTGCTCCCCGGTGAGTAGGGAGTAGTCTACACACTTTTAATTATAGCCTTAGGATCTAATCCTAAGACTGTTAATTAAAATAAGGTTCTTCACTCTTATATTAGGAAACTTACCAAAATTTTATATGGGAAGCATGTCTTCTTCCAATTCATATGAATTCAAAACCAGCTTTCTCATGGGCTCACAAGTGGAATCAACTTCTAGCTCTGTGCCTAAAACAAGAAAATTCTAACTACAACTTATAAGACTTCCCTCGTTTGTTTATCAGCAAATTTGGAAATCAAGGAATGAACTACAACTTATAAGATTTCCCTCATTTGTTTATCAGCAAATTTGGAAATCAAGGAATGATTAAGATGAAGCATTCTTAGGAGATGAATGGTGTTTTTCTCACTTTTTTTGTTTGATTGAACGACAAGTATAATGAAAAGAGTAATGAACCATAGTGAAAAGTTATCACCAAATTGGATAACCAAATCACTTTCATTCTTTAGACAGTGCAAGTGAAACCCAATGGATGAGAGCATCTTCAGTTACTCATTCTTTAGAGTTACTCATTCGGTGATATAAATCATTGTCCTAATGGAAAAAAAATAGTGCAACAACTTTCTTTGTTGGGTTGGAAGGGAAAGAGAGATTTATATATATTTTTTTACCAATATATCCTCTCTATATAAAGTAATACAAAGTAATTTTGTAAATAATTATAGGGTAAAAATGGTATTACATATGTTCAATTTTTATTTCTTTAATATTGGCCCAAAAGGAATACTTGATCCCTCCTTGCTTCCTTTCTATCTTTCCTCTTCTATCCTTCTTCTCTTCCATCCTTCCTTCCAACCAAACAAAGCACTAGTGTTGGGAACTCCACAAATGCTAAGCAAAGAACAAAAAAATTCTCTCTGACGTAACATCCAAAGGTCTCATTCCTGGTTAGGAAGCTGTGAAGTAGATCATGATTCATTTATTTGCATACATTTCTTACCAGACTAGTATGTCAGGAATCTCGGGCATATTATAAGTTATTTTATTGCTCAAAACATAAAATTAACAACTTTGTAGTATGTCACAAGGAAAATCATATGAAATACTTGAACTAAAAAAGGTAAAACAGACCTCAAAAACATCACAAATACAAGGAATGACACAAAATCCACCTAAAATTCTCTTAAGAAGTGTGTCCCTCCTCCGCTGCTGCTTCTTCAAAGGTCTCTCCAGTCACAAGCTTGGGACATCATCATCATCATCCTCTTGTACTGTTGCCATACCAGCACCTACACCTGCACCAGGTTACTGTTTCTAGAACTGCTCAGCCAGCTTCCTCAAGTTGTCCAAGTTATCTGGTCCTGTAAAAGGGGAGTAAATATATGGTTGCCTCTTCATGATTGAAGTGCATGCAATAAATGAATACAAGTACTAAAATTGAAAAAGGCACATACCCAATTGGTTAATAATTGCAGGCAGAATATCTTGCATTCTGTACACAGAAAAAAATCAAAGATTTAATTGAATCTCTTGTCAGTCTATATCTAAACTACTACAGCACCTAGACATAAATTTAGTAACAGTTGACAGAATCCATATACTGGAGCAACAGCACAAAAATATGATACTAGTAAAATGATCTAGACATAATTTAAGTAAACAAGCACAATATAGTATAGCAGAGAGAAAGCATACTCTTCGTTTGAGGAGAACCACTAACAACCCAAGTGTTGGCTGCAATAGAGGCTTGAACTGAAATTTGATTGCAAAACAGCAGTTATTATTCTCCCAAAGGATAAGATTCATATGAACAAAATACTGGAGTTACTACCATGGTTGGTGTTGTTGTTACCTTTCGGGTTTATGAATTGGATAACTACGTCATCTTTAAATATGTTCACTTCCTCAATTGCAGGTATGGCATTCACCCCTATTCTCTTCAGGGTGCTTTGAAGCCTCTTGTCATCTGTGGTGGTTGTCCTGTGCACAGCCTTCTTTTTTCTGTGGTTAAGAGCAAAGATTTAATGATACTAAACAGCAAGCAGGAAAGAAAAATATGTAACTAAGATGTTTAAAGAGCATGATGTTCTCTGAAACTAGCTTTTACTGTACCTCGGCCCAGACTGAATCATGACCGCCTTAAACATTTCTCCTACTCTCCCACTTCCTCCTGCTCCCCCTCCTCTTCTCCATCCTCCACTTTCCATCCCACGCCCTCACCTCTCAGCTGCTGCATCAAACAAAAAAGACCAACTTCATCCCAAACTTAAACCTCCCAACCAGGTCTTTGACATCTGCTCTTCAAACACCCTCCCCAGATTGCTAAAACCTCATGGGAAGAAACCTAGCCAACCCCTGCAAACTATCAAACCCAATCCCGTCACCAACCCTCCATCAGCCTTTCATCAAGAACCATTTCCAAGGTTCTTAAAGCCCTCCAAGAGGACAGCTCTCTCAACCCAAACAATGAGGATTTCACTGACATCAGATATCTCCCAGATGGACTTGACCTTCTGTCATGGACACTTCTAAAGCAGATCTCATCCAAATGGTGGCCTCCCTTAAAGAGAAGCTCCTGATGATTGAACCTCATCCATTGCAGAAGCTGAGTGGAAGATCTCCAACCTCAATATTCAACTCACAAGGACTAATCAGCTTGAAGACCAACTTGCCCATGTAAGAGCCGAGCTAAATGCAAGTGACCTCAAAGTTGCCATGTATGCCATGAAGTACAAAGAACTAGAAGAGCATTATGAATTTCAAAGACGGAAAATCCAGGTGAGAGCACCGAACCCCCCCTTTTCAGAAATTCTCTCGCACTTCTCTTCAGCTCACAAACCAGATTGAGGAACTACAAAGTGAAATTGCAAGACTACAGGGGCTTAACTGTGGCTTTGAGGCCAACCAGAAAGCCATGGAAACCACCACTCTTGCACTGATGAACTCTCTACAGTCCTTTATCTCTCCAAAGCCCAATTGTCCTGCTAAAGAGTCAAAAACAAGCCTGGATGCTATCATGCCACTATCCCCCATGTCACTCCAATCTAGGGCTTTCCTCTCGCGATGACAAGCGACAACCGTCGAAGTGGTCTGTGATCAATGTTGCAGTTTCTCTGACGCCAAGTGTCTCTCAGTTAGTTCTCTCTCTCAGACTTGCTCGCTTCATTTCTTCTCTCAGATCCGTTCAGTCCATCTAAACATTGTCTATCAACATTGTCTTCATCGAAGGTTTCGTACTTGTCAACTTTGCGATTCGCTGTACTCCAATGCTTCCTCTGGTGGTAATTTCTCATTTCCCTCAATATCTTTATTTTTCTTTTTTGCAAATTTGTTACTTTTAATTTTTTCTATGATTTATTGTGATTAAACTTGTACTCTTGTAGTGATTAAGTTTCTTGGAGCTTAATATTCTTGATTTTTTATAAGAGTAATTGTCGAATAAATTGTGAAACAAAATTAACCTAGTAAATCAACCGTCTATTGAACCAAAATTGCTTTGATTTTTTTCTTCAGCTGTAACTTCAATGGCCACTGATCGGTACTATCTCAAACTCTCTCTTTATCTTCTCTCTCCTCGTTTGAATATACAATATTGTTTGTCTGTATGTATAGTTTGAATTTGTAAGACCACCATATACAGGGCTTAAGATTGAAACACTGTTTCTTATTGTTTTCATTGATATGGACTGATTATGTTGTTTTAGCTGGTTGCATTGGAGGATTTTGCCAATTGATTTTTTAAAGTTTATTTTTGGGCTTGGTTGTTATTGAAGATAGTCAAAGCTCTAATTTTAGGTTTCTGATTATTGTCCTGATGATAGAGCAGAAGCTGTAATATGTAGTCTATAATTTGTTCTTGGATATAGAACGTTTATTCTGGAACCATATAGCAACCTGGCATGGCTGTAACCCAGTTTTGCTAGCCAGCTCCTGCTTCATCCACGGCTTGGGCCTCGACTCTAATTCAAACATGGATTCCAATTCATTGATCTGTTCATCACTGAATTATCTCTTGTTCTTCTTTTGATTCCTAGTAGTACTTGACAAAGCTGCGTCTGTTATACGAAAAACATGATTTTTTTTTAGTCATACTTAAAAATTGATATGGTGTTTTGTTCTGAAAATATCTCTTAACTTTTTTAATCAAATAAACATGATTTTTTTGCATAGTACCGAATTCTACGCATCATCCCATGCTAACTTGTAGAAGAGAGATGCCTAGACAAAATTGTTTAAATCTTTTGGATTATTAACTCTGGAGTACTGGAATAACTGGACGTAGTGCTTCAGAAACATTGCTGCTGCTCTTGCTTTATAGGTCTCAAGCCTGGATGTAGGGCTGTATATGGCAGACTACCATCATAGAATCCTCATGCAAGTTATAAGAATATGAATGCTGATACTGCTTCATGAATCTCATACAGCTGGGTTAAGGCCGTCATTTTTATTTGAAAGTGTTTAAAGACAACTGGATGCTTTGGTAGTTAAATTTTTGCTAATTCTGTGGCTGTATGCTATCAGAGATTCAGAGTTGTTCATACATGTGCAGATTGCATATTATGATTGCTTCTAGTTGTCTATGTATACATGAGATTTGGGTTTTCACTATTTTATTTGCATCAAGTCTGAATGTTGATTGAAATTTTACAGTTTGCACTTCACACCTTCTCCCTCAAATTGTACAGAACCTTTCTTTGAAATGCAGACTCCAATGGTGCATTGTGTCAATATACTGATAGCTATTTGAGTAGTTTTGGCACTGTCTCCATGTCATAAAACTCCTTTAGCGATTATTTACTCCTTAAATGATGTTCAGTAACTCATGGTTATATGAGCCAGTGAAACTAATGGCTTTTGGTTTTTTTTGATATATTTGAATGTTGAAAAAGGGTTTTTGTTTGTAGAAAGATTCAGTTCTGATTTTGTTCACCACCTGTTTTTCGAAATTAAATAGATCTAGGTGAAAGCGCTCGTACTAAGCAGAAGCAAAGCACAAATTGTCCTCAATATTTACCTTTTTGTTTCTATTCCTACCTACAATGACAGGAGAATTCTTATTTTCTTGCGGGAAGACCTGTACTATCCACACCCTCTTGTACAAGACATACTTTGGGCATCTCTTGACACGCTTTTGGAACCTATTCTGATGCGTTGGCCTGGAAAAAAGTTGAGAGAGAAGTCTCTTTGTACTGTGTTGGAGCATATACATTATGAAGATGAGGATACTCGCTATATATGCATAGGGCCTGTAAACAAGGTTTGCATTTAGAGGATCTCAATGACATTCTTTTACTATGTTAATATTTTTCTTTTATCAAGATTCTGTTCCCTGTCTAAATCATTTCTGTGGTTGTTAAATTCAAAACTGGGTATATTTCTATCTTGGTTCTCTTTATAAGTTGGTTTCATTTGATCCAATGAATTTTCTCTTTCAGGACCTGCACGACGGTGTCTTGGACATTCTGCATATTCTATGAGAAGGTAACATTTTTTTTGCTGGACTGTTCCCCACCCTGCCCTAGTATTCGGGCATTTTCATGTGTTTTTCATTTGTTAGACAACAAATAGTTGGTATAAATATATAATTTTGTTTTCCTAGTATGAGTTTTAAGTTATTAGGCATCTTGTTTCCTAGTTGACCCCTGATTAGTTGTATAAAGTTCAAAGGATGTATACAACAACCTTTTGTTCTTTTATATATATATTTTAAATCCTCCTGATGTTATCTTTATGAATCGTGTATCTTAGACAATGTTGCTTCTTTTATCATTTATTTCAAAAATAAAATCGTTTTTGTTTTATTGATGTATGTATCTTTGGAGAGGTCTGTTGGAGAACTTCAGTAGCACAGGCAATATTTGTACTTGAGTTTCTTTTTTAGGATCCCCATTTGGGTCAGTTACAGAGATCTCAACAAAGGTGACAATTGCAAATACTCCCCTGCTTCTTTAAAAATTACAAATCCATCCCCTCTTGTATAGTTGTCAATGCAGATTTCCCTTTTATTGATCTGTTACTGACAATGACTATTTGCTGATATTAGCTAATAAAATATTTTTTCCTTCTTCAAGTGGAACAATAAATACAAGGTCAAATGTAACCTAAAAATGCAAAATCAAATTCTCAATATCTGCTCACCAATTTGACCCCTCTAGCATCTTGTCAATAGAAGCCCATCAATTTATCACTCCGTTTTTCTTTAGAAAGACTACAAGTGAGCTTCTTCAGAATTTGGTGGCTTTTGGTAATTATTTACCTGAATTGAAACACTAGATATAGTCAAATTTCTTGTGGTTTGTTGTAATTGATTAGTTTGATTCAAATTAATTGGTTGCATGATGGATGAAGTTGATTATTTGAATTCTTTAAAACTCAAACAAGCTCAATAACAAGTTCAATAGAGAGGCAGAATAATTTAACCAATAATCTATATAAGATCTCTGAAGTTAATGATTGACATTTCCGGTAATTGGTGCTGGGAACATACCTCTTAGTTTGTGGCATCGATTTGAATAGAGATTGTCTATATTAGTTGTCCTTGTTCCAAGAATTTGCAGTTTTACATTTCAATTGCCTGTTAATGTATGGCATTGAGCATCATATATTTTGTTGGCCAGATAGCCCAGCCTTGGGTTGTTTAACTATGCAGGCTTGAGTTGTCCTTGTTTGTTCTTTTGTTCCATTGATGTGTTGCCCCTAAAGTATTGAATTTTGATGCCAGAAAATGTTTTGTAATCTTTTTTTGATCTTTCTTTGCAGTGAGATTGTGCAAATATTTGTATGAAATAGAGCATATTTGAATTTTATAACTTAAAAAACAACCTATTAAGTATGACCATCAATTAAGTTGATGCTCAGCCTGAATAAATTAAACCTGATGGACTCTCGGGTTTATTGTACATGTAAATTCTGACTCTGGTTTGACAATAAGGAAAGAATAACAGGCCTCGCTTTCTCTAATGTTCTGAAGGAGCTTGTTTCTTCAGGTGCTGATTCTCGGGTAAGATATTGGAGGCAATATGTTCATCTATTTTTTTGTTTATGTTAGAAAATGCAGTAACTTATATTTAAGAATTTAGAAGAACAGAAAATACCAAGTGATAGCCAATAAATAGTCTGAAGAACTCCGTTGTCTCTTACTTAGCTTAGCGTTTGGTTTTTTTTTTGTTTTTTTAATTTTTTTTCACTCTCCATGCGGTAGATGTTGATGCCACTTTATTATAGACTGCAAGTGTAGCCCTGGTTGGGGATGATTCTTTAAAATTAACTTCATTAGTAAAATAAATATATATGTTGATTACTCGAGGCTTGATCCATATTTCAGTTAATTTACCTCCTGTAACAAACCAAATATTGATTAAGTAGGCAAGATGTTACATTCTTGATTATATAGAGAATTATTCCAGTTTGTTTGCACAGATTTGTGTCGGGGGTACGGATGGATGGAAGAAGCGAATGAGTAATTGCTTGCAGATTCTAGTTGGGCGAGCCACAGTTCCTCTTACTGATACCTGCGTACAATTTCACCAAGATCAGACACGTGTACTTGCCGTACATGTAACTCAGATAGCCATATATAAAACACCTAAGTTGGAACTCATTAATCAGGTGTGGCATATAAATTTTAATTTTTTTTCTTGTTAGATTTATTCAGATTAAGCATCCTCACAACCCAAGTGTATTATTGATGCTTCAATTTTTACTTGTACTGCTGAAACTCTTATCACTTGGAAATTCTTGTTGGATATTTGATTAGTCCATGTATCAATTCCAGGCAAGCATGTGCAGACGTTTGCAAATTATTTTGAAAAAAAAGGGTCACTTTTATGGTTTTTTTTTTCATGTTTTTAGTTTAGTCAGGGATATTACTAGATTTCTGATATTTTTATTGGCAATATATGTTTCTAAAATAGTGGGTTCCACCAAAAGCAAGTTCTGCTCTGATCACACATGCTACATACTCCTGTGATAGCCAGTCAATATATGTCGGTTTTGATGATGGAAGTGTGGGTATTCTTACTGCTTCAGATTCATTGCAATTGAGATGCCTAATTAACTGTACTTGTTATCTACCTGCCAGTCCGAGGTGAGTACTTTGACAATTTCCTTTACAAGATTAGAAAGGAAAGGTTTTTTTGTTTTACCTTTCTTGTTGTAAGAATCTCACTGAATAATTTTAGTGATATATATTTGACTCACCTCTACAAAAAAAAAAAAAAATTAATAAATAAAAAATAAAAAAAGAAAAATTACAGAGAGATAAAGACACTTTGAACCAAATTTCTCTACCATTCTCTACCATTGGAAGATTGAAAAGAATGAGAAGAATGAGATATGTTATTTTTAAATAAAGGATGCTTGTGCTATAGGTAAACAACCCTGTACTTTCCCTAAAAGATATAATAGAATTTAGATGGAAGTGTTGTATGTCCAATATTTCAGTTTCTAGTGTTTTACCAAGTCCTGAATGTATAGAGTGAGGAAGTGTATATATATAGGCTAAAATTATATATAATTCCTACATGTAAAAATACATAATTAAAAACCTAATAAGAAGAGTTTTACATCATAATTAAAAACAAATATCATGAATTAGCATTGATTCAATAATTTTTTTTAAAAACGTAGACTCTGATGTCGCGTTGTTGGAAATAATTGTTAGAAATGAATTTGAATCACTATGAGATTGAGGTCAAGACAATATTCTTACAACAGGATGAATTAATTAAGGTTAGCTTAGTGACCAACATCTTTGGAAAAAAAATCAAAAAAAAGAAAAAGAAAGAGATCTAAGAAAGAACAATTAAATAGGGGAGAATTTAATTTTAACTTTAAAGTTAATGTTAATGGGTTTATCTGCAACAAAATGAATAGAAAAACAATTTCATCTGTTTTGCATGGTATTATAACTTATCTTTACACATCAATATATCATTGTATGCCATTATAACTTACCATTTGTTTAAAGCATTGGTAGTCAATGTTTTGGTGATTTTATGCAGAAAAGCAAAAGAAGAGAAGTTGAGAAGAGAAGGCCTAATTAGAGTGGTTGTTAAAGGAAGTGGATCAACTCAGCCCAATCTTTAGGTGGTGTTTGGGAAGATAATTTTTCTTTCATATACTTGATTTAAAATTGGAATTTGGATTGCTGATTAATGATACCTTTCATAGATCATATTTATTTCATTAATCAATTAATATTTACTCTTTAAACTTTTTTGTATTATACTAGCATAAATGACTTTCTTATGAGGATGTGTTCCATTATGGATGTTTCTTATTTGTTAATTGCCTTCTTATTTTCTTTGATGCTTCGATTTTTATTTAGCATTGTGCTGTTTGTACAAGGCTTGGTTTTGGATGAAATTTGGTTGAATAGGAGGTTGTACGGGTTTTTGTGTTGGGAACAATGTAAAGCAAGCTTATTTTATATATATTTTTTTTAAAAAAATTACTTTTTACGAGGGGCAAAGTCCGTCGTAGAAAGTCATCTTTCTACGAGGGGCAAAGCCCGTCACTATTTAGAATTCAAAATATTTATAATTGGAGAAGGGTGACCGTCATGGAAAAATCAACTTTCTACGAGGGGCAAAGGCCGTTGTGGAAAGACAACTTTCCACGATGGGCCAATGACCGTCGTGGAAAGACATCTATCTACCACGATAGGGGATACTACGATGGGCAAGGACCGTCGTAGAACATATTTTTGCCCATCGTAAAAAGTGAATTTTGTTGTAGTGATGGTAGATATTTGGAGGCGGCAAAAGTCAGGCACATGTCATGATCATGCATTTCCAAGGATGTAATTTATGTTGCCTTTTTATTACTACTATAGTTTTCAACTAACTATTGTTTTCATTTCTTCTATATATATATATAATCTTTGGTTGCTTATAATATTGATTGTTGGATGTTAATTATAGTGGAGTGTGTTGCTTAACTTGCTTCTACATGCATTTTTATAAGTGTTCTAAGATGGTCCTTTCTTGTAGGAGCAAGGTTAGAGAAAGGGGGAAAAGCAACTATGGCAACCTGTTTTGCATTCATGACCGAGGAAGGTCCTTGCATCTTCAAATATTTTGTGGGTACTAAAGATTGCCCAATTTTTTATTTTCTTGTATATATATGTTAACAGTGATGGCAATTGTGTACCTTGAACTTTTTTATTGAATATAAAAGAAGTTCGAATTTAATTATTTCTTTTTTATTTGTGAGATTTAGATGTCAATTTACCTTTTTTAATACCTTGAATTTATTTTTATTTTTTTGGTTAGCATCATGAACAGTTTGTAGTTGTGGTTGTGTTTTTATTGGAAGTATTAAGTGATGTTGTTGGTTGTTTGGACAAATTTAATTACACAAGCATTTTCTTCTAATTTTTTTTAAAAAAATATTTTTTTTTCTACAACAAGCTATGCCCGTCGTTGAAAGAGGCTCTTTCCACGAGGGGTTTAGCCCGTTGTTCAATCTAACATTTCACAATGAGATTATGCCCGTCGTAGTTGCTAAAGGTTTTTAATGACGTCCTAAGGTTCGTCGTGGAATAATAAATCAATGACGGCCACGTGTCTGTCGTTGAAAGAGATATCAAAGACGGGTAATGCCTGTCGTAGAAGGAGACATTCAACGATGGCCATTACCCGTTGTGGAATTTAACATTCCACGACGGGCATTTCCGGTCGTGGAATGTGAGATTCAACGACAGGCATTTCCCTTCGTGGAAGGCGACAAGCAACAACGGGCATGGCCCTTCGTGGAAAGAGAGTCTCCACAACGGGCATTAGGCTGTCGTTGAAAATAGCCAGTCAATTACGACGGGGCTTACTACGGCAGACGTTGCCTGTCGTAAAAAGCTTCTCTGCTCATCGTTAAAAGCCTATTTTGTTGCAGTGAATTCATCCTCCTAAAACCACCAAATCTGTCAATTACAACCCTTCTAAACCTCGCTCTGACCCGCCCATCTCAAAAAGCCCATCCATTTCAATCAATAAGGAAAGAGGAATAACTTCTCCCTCTAAACCCATCAATCTTTTTATTGGCTTCTCTCCATGCAAACTCCTTCCCAACCTCACACCATCTTTCACCTCAAAAGACAAACTTCCATCCCCATCCTATGTAAATAAGTTTAGTTTGCTTTCCTCTAAACCATCAAATGAGAAGGAAGGGGACTGTGATGACCCTATTGAAACTGATTTTAGTACTTCATCAAGTTTTGAAGTGAACTCAGCTCCTTCCAGGAACAACCCCTCCCATAAAAGAAATGAGTTTAAGAGGATGAAGAAACTCAACTCAAGATCTCACAATGTCCTACCTAGGTTCCCCTTGGATGGATTTAAAGGCTTACTGAACTCTTACAACTCCTCATCCCAATGATTATCACAACCTGGAATATAAGGGGTCTCAATTCACCCATCAAGCAATTGGAGATCAGAAAGTTTTTAGGAGAACAAAGGGTGGACATTCTTGCCATCCTTGAAACCAAGGTCAAAGAAGAAAATGTAGATGAAATCATCCGCTCATTCTCTGGATCCCACGGCATTGAATGGAAGCTCCTTCACAACTACAAAAGCTCTCAAATGGGTAGAATATGGATCATCTTCAATCCATCAAAAGCAAATTTACAAGTGATTAATGAAGATGATCAGTTCATCATTTGTTCAATCACTAACTTGGAGCAAAATTATATTTTTAATGTGTCCTTCATCTATGCTTTCAGTTCCAGAAATGGAAGACACAAGTTGTGGTCAAGCATCCAAACACACTCAAACCTCTCATGTCAAGAACCATGAGCTCTTTTAGGTGACTTCAATTGCATCCTTTTCAACAATGAGAGGGAGGGAGGAACAGGTAAATGGACAGCTGCAATGGAAGACTTAAAATACATAGGTTTTTTGTTAACTTGGTCAAATAAGAGTGAGGGTAACGCAACAATTTCTAGAAAGTTGGATAGGGCTCTTGTCAACACATGTTGGAACCATTTTTTCCCCTCTCTAATTGCACTTTCTTAACAAATGGCATCTCTTACCACTCACCAATTCTTGTCAAAACTGGCCTTCTCCCTCCCAAAAGAAACTCACCTTTCAAATTCTTTAATTTTTGGGCAAACCATGACTCATTTATACCACTGATTGCACAAGTCTGGTCATCTCAGATTGTGGGCTGCAGTATGTACCAAATCACTCAGAAGCTAAAGATATTCAAGAACCCACTCAGAAACCTCAACCAAAAGGAGTTTAGTGACATTACCAAGAGAGTTCTTTTAACCAAAGCAAAGCTCCAAACTATTCAAACACACCTTGATCATAATCTAATGGACCCCATCCTCAGATCCAAGGAAAAGCTGCTGATAGACTCTTACACTGAATTGAGCCTTTGTGAAGAGCAATTTTGGAAGCAAAAATCTAGAGTTAAATGACTAGCTCTAGGTGACCATAACTCATCTCACTTTCACAAAACTGTGAATAGTAGGCAGAATAGGAAGAAAATTTCTTCCATTACCCTTCCTTATGGACCAACCATCACTAATCATAGCCAAATTTGTCTTAAATTTATTGCTTTCTTCAAAAACTTTCGTGGTAGCTTTGCAGCCTACCCTGGAACATCTAGCCTTTCACAGCACATCACCAAAAGTATTCCAGCCAACCTTGCTCCCAATCTTTGCGCAATTCCAACATATTTGGAAATCATGCACAACATTTTCTCAATTGGGAACGACTATGCCCTAGGCCCTGATGGGTATGTTGCCCTCTTTTTCAAGAGAACTTGGCCAATCATTGGGGAGTCGGTCATTGTAGCCATCAAAAGTTTCTTCACTGAAGGCAAACTACTGAGGGAAATAAATGCTTCCATTATTGCATTTGCTCCAAAATCAAATCATGCATCCACATTCTCTGATTACAGACCAATAGCTTGCTGAAATATCCTTTACGAAAGCATATATAAGCAAGTTGCAACTTGTCACGCCCCAAAATCCGGACCACCGGGACTCCCCCGGGCCGACCCGAATCTCGATTGTGAACCCGTTCATTTAAACACCAATAAACTTGCTCATATTTCCCAATTACCGCGGAAGCTAATCATATGCATGTAATTATCTATGCGTACACTCATCATTATCCATCCCAATGAACCCCACATCGATCCATGCATCCATGGCATTCCATTTCCACTCTTAAATCATGAAAAATTATAAAATTTCACATTTTTAAGGTTTATGAGACTTTGAGGCGCCTCAAAATTCAGTTTGAGTCACCTGGAAATTCCAGAAGGGTCGACGCCACTTAAAAAGCTCTGCGTCTCAAAGATTTCCAGGCGCCTCAAAGTTGACTTTGAGTCGCCTCAAACTGCACCTGATCTGAATTTTTGACAGCACTCCTCAACCTGACTTCAAATGCTAATATCTCACAATCCATAAGTCCGTTTGACGTGAAATTTGGCATGGATTATCCTCAACCATTTCCACTCTTAAATCATGAAAAATTATAAAATTTCACATTTTTAAGGTTTATGAGACTTTGAGGCGCCTCAAAATTCAGTTTGAGTCACCTGAAAATTCCAGAAGGGTCGACGCCACTTAAAAAGCTCTGCGTCTCAAAGATTTCCAGGCGCCTCAAAGTTGACTTTGAGTCGCCTCAAACTGCACCTGATCTGAATTTTTGACAGCACTCCTCAACCTGACTTCAAATGCTAATATCTCACAATCCATAAGTCCGTTTGACGTGAAATTTGGCATGGATTATCCTCAACATGTCTAGTTTCTAACCCAACTTGAATCATCTAAAAATACCAACCAAAACTTGATTTATACTCAAATCAATGGGTGTAGTTCAGATTTCCAACCCTTGCACCAAAACATGCATATCTTTCTCATTATAAATCGAAATAAGGCCCATGACCTATCAAAATGAAGCTAACACAATTATTTTTCATATAAATATGTCTCATTTGCTCCTTGAACTCAAAATGGACACTTTTGGGCATGTGTCCCCCCAATGGCTACTCTAATGCCTCAATGGCCATTAAGAATATTCACATAACATGCATGTCACATTTGAAATGTAATTCCATCTATTTTTCTCACCATCTTCACTCAACAACTCATGCATATATAGTTTCCACACTCCATTTGCTTATGATTAACCATACAAGCAATCATAACTCAAGAGGAAAATAATTCTATGGTGCCATACATCTCCCACACATACACTTGTCTCAAAAGGTACATATCGATCATATGGTTTTCCAAGTTTATAGTCATTACAAGAATTCGCGCATAAGGTTCAAAATGCAACAAATTCTACCATGACTACAACTAGTTCATTACCGTGCCACAAACCGGCACAGATAGCCAATTGTACAAAATTAACAAGGAAAAGAGTTCTAAGACTCCAAATCTATATCATGAATGCTCACCATCCATCACTTCCTTGTCATGTCCTGAAAATGTTAATGTAGGGGAATGAGCAAGTTCAACAGCTCAAAGTAATATGTTGTGCAATCTACTCAAGTCTACATTTCATATAATTGCATAAAGGAATTACCAATACACAATTTAGCTACGTGTCATGCTTCCTAGCATTCTAGTCAAAGCAATACGTTCATTTTCATGGCACACTCATCAAATACATTTGACAACCATAATTTCACAACATAATTCATTGCACAATCCATCATATCTATAACATATGATACATTCAAAATCATCAATAATTCCACTTGCTTCATATAAGTCACATTACTTCACATAGTTCAACACAAATTCACATAGTACTCGGAATTGAACTCACACTCACACCACACACCCAAGATATGTACCGAAGTCCACCCTTTGGCTATTTCGGGCTACTAACCCGTCCGGTCACCACCCACTTGCGCAAGGTAGAAGATTTTCAACCCCAAAGAAGATGTTTTCCCCTTCTATTTTCTATGAGTTATTCCCGAGTATTCATTACAAACACAAAATACTTCACCTTTTTGCACATACATTCGCACATTGAATGCATTGCACTCAATACATGCCCTATATCTATTCTAGCATGTTATTCAACAATTCACAATGCCACAAGTATACTTTCAATTCCCAAACTCAAGCTTTTCAATAAATTCACCAAAGTTCACATATGCAATCTATATATCAATTTGTACAATTAAGCAATTCATGCATTCAATGACATCTATCACCCATTTCCAATTTAAAAGACATATCTCATCAATTAAATTAAACAACAAATTCACAAAACCTCATATTATCATATATAATACAATTACATCAATTTTATGCTAAAAATATGAAATTAAACTTGAAATGTAAGACACAACACACACCCCCTACCTCAATAGCTATAGTTCAAGCTATTCCTTACTTCACTTAAAAATTTTACTTTCTTGGAAATTAATTCTGGACCGATCAAATTCAAGCTTTTGTCGCGTAGATCGTTTCTTCCTTTTCGGCGAACTCAAAATCCCACCCGAAGTCCCTCTAAATTGATGGAGAAGAGAAGAAGAAGAAGTTGCTATGTTTGTGTATACATATATGATGTTCACGGCTGAGGAAAGAAAAGAATAGGGCTGGGTTCTCTCCTCTTCTATTTATAGAAAAAAAAGACCTACCCATAATTACAACAATGCCATTACTTTTTCACTAAACCTTCCCGGACTTGTTTCCAGAGTTTCGTAACTCCGATTGACACGAAATCGATTCCGTAGCACGTCAAATATTTTATTTAAGCTACCTCTGAATTTGAAGTTATTTCGAGACTTTTGGATTTTCTGGGCCCACGGGGCCCGCACCCCTGGGTTGACCTGACCCGAAAAAGTCAACTTCTGCCAAACGCTCCAAAAAAATTTTTCAAACCTTAGATATGTTATCTAAACATGTATTTCACATTTAAAACACATATAAAATCATTTAAAGCATCAATATGACACTTAAATGAAATTATTAGAAAATCGACCAAAAATGGTCACGGTTCTTACACAACCTTTCCTTCCTTCTCTCATTGATGATTCACAGTCTACTTTCATAAAGGGAGGTGAATTACTGACAATAATTTCCTTACCGAAGAAATTCTCAGAGGACATAACTGTGATCAAAATATTGCAAAGTGTGTAATAAAGGTGGACCTAAGGAAGGCATTTGATTCTCTTGGCTGGGATTTTCTTCTAGATGCTCTTAAATTAATGGGCTTTCCATAAGCCTTCATTCACTAGATTTCACTATGCATTACCTCACCCTCCTTCTCAATCTCTATAAATCGCAGCCTTCATGGGTTCTTCAAGGGTGTTAGGGGTCTAAGATAGGGAGACCCCTTTACTCCATTTCTATTTGTCTCGGCCATTGATGTCCTATATCAGATTTTGAACAAGGCAACCACTGGTAATCCTCTATTTAAACACCATTGCAAATGTAAGAAGCTTGGCCTTTTCCATTTGATATTTGATGATGATTTATTCCTCTTTGCACATGGGAATGTCCAATCCATCTCTGTGATCAATTCTTCTCTTGAATTTTTTTTAGCTTGTCAGACCTCTCTACAAATACTTCCAAAAGCCAAGTTTTTTCTCTAGCTTAAATGATCAAACCATGAATGATATCTTACAAATTCTTCAGTTTGACAAAGG
Organism: Cornus controversa; assembly: GCA_026545225.1. NCBI lineage: Eukaryota > Viridiplantae > Streptophyta > Magnoliopsida > Cornales > Cornaceae > Cornus > Cornus controversa. Next base: position 36,653,823 of record CM048845.1, on the reverse strand, counting down.
AACATTGCCCATTAAGTACCTTGGAGTACCTCTCATTGCTTCAAGGCTTACCGTAGTTGATTGCACTTCTCTTATTGACAAAATCACTGGCAAAGTCAACCATTGGTCTAGCAAACTCCTTTCTTTTGCTAGCAAACTCCAACTGATCAAATCCACCCTCTACAGCTCCCAGTTATATTGGATGAACTCTTTTATTCTTCCAAAAAGCATCATTTTGAGATTAACATCCATCCTTAGACAATTTCTTTGGTCCAATGCTGGTATAGAAAGTAGGAAGAAAGGATTCAGGGTCTCCTAAGTGAAAGTTTGCCTTCCAAAAAAAAGGATCTGAATTACCCCCACAAAATTTTTGCGCATGAGGTAGCTAGTCTCATACACAAAACCTGAGAGATATTTACAACTGATAACAACAAGCATAGAGTACAAAAGACAGAAGGAAATAAATTTTAAAAGCAAAATAGAAAGTTCATCCGAATTAATATAAAATGTTAAATAAATAAAGTACATGTCTGGTAATACAATTTGAAAGTCTCGTAACCCAAGGACCCCTTAACTAGAAAGAACAAGAGTATTAACTCTAAATTAAAAATAAATAATAACCAAAGTCAGTTCATAGTTTAAACTGGAAGAAGATGTCTGCCACAACCAAAACCCAAGACTCTATCCTCGCGGTGAAATCGACCTAGGACCTGAAATATCAACAAAGTGAATTAAACCCACGAGCAAGCCCTTTCTACTACATCCCAATCAGAGAACCGGTATACATAACCTCTATATGAGGGACACAAGAAAGTATAGGTATAAACTGTAATACCCCACTCCAACACATGGTATGATATTGTCCGCTTTGGGCCTGAGCCTGCACGATTTTGCTCTTGGGTTTTACCCCAAAAGGCCTCATACCATTTGAAGAGAACATACTATATATAAGCATATTCCCTTTTCTACACCCAGGCCATGTGGGATTGAGCACCCCGTACCCTGTAAGTGTGGTAGCTCAGCCCAGTGTCTGTCTTCGCACCCGCCCACTCACACCCGTCCACAAGGGTTACTATAATCCACCCCTCTACGAGGCCCGACGTCCTCGTCGGCACACTTCTGGCTAGTTTCAGGCTCTGATCAACTGTAATACCCCGCTCCAACACATGGTATGATATTGTCCGCTTTGGGCCTGAGCCCGCACGATTTTGCTCATGGGTTTTACCCCAAAAGGCCTCATACCATTTGAAGAGAACATACCACATATAAGCACAACCCCTTTTCTACACCCAGGCGATGTGGGATTGAGCACCTTGTACCCTGTCAGTGTGGTAGCTCAGCCTAGTGTCTGTCTTCGCACCCTCCCACTCACACCCGTCCACAAGGGTTACTACAATCCACCCCCCTAGGAGGCCCGACGTCCTCGTTGGCACACTTCCGACTGGGTTCAAGCTCTGATACCAACTGTAATACCCCTCTCCAACACATGGTATGATATTGTCTGCTTTGGGCCTGAGCCCGCACGGTTTTTCTCTTGGGTTTACCCCAAAAGACCTCATACCATTTGGAGAGAACATACTACATATAAGCACATCCCCTTTTCGGCGATGTGGGATTGAGCACCTTGTATCCTGTCAGTGTAGTAGCTCAGCCTAGTGTCTGTCTTCGCACCCGCCCACTCACATGTAATACCTCACTCCAACACATGGTATGATATTGTCCGCTTTGAGCCTGAGCCCGCACGGTTTTACTCTTAGGTTTTATCCCAAAAAACGTCATACCATTTTGAAGAGAACATACTACATATAAGTACATCCCCTTTTCCATACCCAAGTGATGTGGGATTGAGCACCCTGTACCCTATCAGTGTGGTAGCTTAGCCCAGTGTCTGTCTTCACACCCGCCCACTCACACCCGTCCACAAGGGTTACTACAATTCACCCCCTTACGAGACCCGAAGTCCTCGTCGGCACACTTCCGGCTGGGTTTAGGCTCTGATACTAGCTGTAATACCCCGCTCCAACACATGGTATGATATTATCTGCTTTGAGCCTGAGCCCGCACAGTTTTGCTCTTGGGTTTTATCCCAAAAGGCCTCATACCATTTGAAGAGAACATACTACCCAGGCGATGTGGGATTGAGCATCCTGTACCCTGTCAGTGTGGTAGCTCAGCCCAGTGTCCGTCTTCGCACCAGCCCACTCACACCCGTCCACAAGTGTGAGTGGGCGGGTGTGAAGACAGACACTGGGCTGAGCTACCACACTGACAGGGTACAGGGTGCTCAATCCCACATCGCTTGGGTGTGAAAAAAGGGATGTGCTTATATGTAGTATGTTTTCTTCAAAATGGTATGAGGCCTTTTGGGGTAAAACCCAAGAGCAAAACCGTGCGGGCTCAGGCCCAAAGCGGACAATATCATACCATGTGTTGGAGCAGGGTATTACAATTGGTATCAGAGCCTGAACCTAGCCGGAAGTGTGCCGACGAGGACATTGGGCCTCGTAGGGGGGTGGATTATAGTAACCCTTGTGGATGGGTGTGAGTGGGCAGGTGCAAAGACAAACACTGGACTGAGCTACCACACTGATAGGGTACGGGGTGCTCAATCCCACATCTCCTAGGTGTAGGGATGGCAATTTTGTCCGCCCCACCAGGTTTCCGCCCCGTCCCGCCCCGTTTAGGGAGGGTATGGGAGCCATTTTTTTTTCGTAGGGGCGGGTTTGGGAAAAAAAATCAAAACCCGCTGCGAGTACGGGGTGGGTTCGGGACTCTATAATAACCCGCCCCACCTCGCCTATATATTTTATTATTATAAATATATTTATATGTATATATATATATATATATATATACAAATTATAATTTTACTTTTGGTTGTATTAAGACTTATGTTTTCATTTTATCTTTTTGTTGTATTAACACTTCTTTAATTGTTGGATCAAACTTGTTACTAAGTTATTTAGTTGTGAAATATATTTTCTGTAATAGGCTATTTAATTGTGGAATCTTATCATTTTACTTCTTAAACAGGGGTTATACTATTTTGAATTTAATAGTATCAAACTTGATACTACCCACTAGGCTCGTATTTTTTAAAAAAATCAATTTTTATTGATGTTTGATGTGGTTACAATTTTGTGGGGAGGGGCCCTGCCTCGCCCATCTCGTTCCACCCCTTTTGAAATTTTAAACGAGGCGGGGCGGGGCGGGGCGGGGACGGGGTGGGGTTTCTCCCAACGGGGCGGGGATGGGTTTTGAAATTCTATCCCATTTCAAACCTGCGGCGGGTTTGGTAATTGTGTTGAAGGTAGCGGGGCAAGGACGGGTTTAGGCAAACCCGTGCCGTACCCGCCCCGTCGCCATCCCTACCTGGGTGTGGAAAAGGGGATGTGCTTATATGTAGTATGTTCTCTTCAGATGGTATGAGACCTTTTGGGGTAAAACCCAAGAGCAAAATCGTGCGGGCTCAGGCCCAAAGTGGACAATATCATACCATGTGTTGGAGCGGGGTATTACAGTTGGTATCAGAACCTGAACCCAGCCGAAAGTGTGCCGACGAGGACGTCGGGCCTCTTAGGGGGGTGGATTGTAGTAACCCTTGTGGATGGGTGTGAGTGGGCGGGTGTGAAGACAGACACTGGGCTGAGCTACCACACTGACAGGGTACAGGATGCTCAATCCCACATCGCCTGGGTGTGGAAAAGGGGATGTGCTTATATGTAGTATGCCATGTGTTGGAGCGAGGTATTACACTGAGCCTGCACGGTTTTGCTCTTGGGTTTTACCCCAAAAGGCCTCATACCATTTTGAAGAGAACATACTACATATAAGCACATCCCTTTTTCCACACCCAAGCGATGTGGGATTGAGCACCCTGTACCCTGTCAGTGTGGTAGCTCAGCCTAGTGTCCGTCTTCGCACTAGCCCACTCACACCCGTCCACAAGTGTGAATGGGCGGGTGTGAGTGGGCGGGTGCGAAGACAGACACTAGGCTGAGCCACCACACTGACAGGGTACAAGGTACTCAATTCCATATCTCCTGGGTGTGGAAAAGGGGATGTGCTTGTATGTAGTATGTTCTCTTTAAATGGTATGAGGCCTTTTGGAGTAAAATCCAAGAGCAAAACCGTGCGGGCTCAGGCCCAAAGCGAACAATATCATACCATGTGTTGGAGAGGGGTATTACATAAACATACTGGTGATTCCCTATCTAGTTCATGTTTTCAGAAATAAAAATCATCTTTTACATTGTCCCTAACGAACCCTTACATACAAACTTGAACACATTCTTTAAGATCAACACTAAGAAACATAAACATGTATTTTATTAAATCTAGGCAATCCTGACATGCCACCAATATTATCCTTCGATACCTTAATAGGTATTGGCAATCTTGACATGCCCCCTGGCAATCCTCACATGCCTCCTTTAACTTTAGATACCTTAATAGGTATTGGCAATTCTAACATGCCTCCTGGTAATCCTTACATACCTCGTTTAACTTTAGATACCTTAATAGGTATTGGCAATCCTAAGATGCCCCCTAGAAATCCTTACATGCCTCCTTTAAATTTAGATATCTGAATAGGTATTGGCAAACCTAACGTGCCCCCTGGCAATCCTTACATGTCTCCCAAACCAACCTACTACATAAAATAAAAGAAGGTGCATAACGATTTAAATTGTACAAACATAAGGATTTAATTTAGCAAAAATTCAATCATCACAATAAAATAACTCATCCACAATTAAACTAAAACCAAGTATATCATGGACAATTATAATTTCAAAGAAAATACAGTTAAGGAGAAAAATAATGCAACCCCCACTTATATGAGCAAGCGTACAGCCAAACCTCCAATATACTTAAATCTTTGAGGGAGTCTAAAACTAGCTCTAATATAGGTTTTCGAGCCTATTCTGCTCCTAAGAACCCTATTAATTATTCTGAATTTTTTTGGAAAATTTCGGTAATTTTAAAGATTTTCCAAAATTTAAGAAAATAAAAATCTAGTTTTGAAGCAAACTTTCCATACTACTTTAACCACAAGGGAACCTCATCTTGACTTGATATTTAAAATCCAAGTGCATTCTATCCCCAAAAGATCACCAAAAAATTTTGGAAATTTTTTAGAATTTTAAAAATATTTTCAAAATAAAATAAGATAAAAACCCTATTTTGAAACATACTTTTAAAATCAATTTAACTAGGAGGGAAGCTTATTTATACTTGAAATTTGAAACCCAAGCTTATTTAACCCCCAAGACACTAAATTAAAAATTTGGGAATTTTTTGAAAAATTTAAAATATTTTCCAAATAAAAGAAGATGAAAACAATTTTGAGACATATTTTAAAATTTAATTTAACAACAAGGGAAGCTCATTTATACTTTAAATTTAAAACCCAACCTTATTTAACCTCCAGGAATCTAAAATAAAATTTTGATAATTTTCTAAAATTTTTAAAATATTTTCCAAATAAAAGAAAATGAAAACCCAATTTTGAGACATACTTTAAAAATCAATTTTAACCACAAAGGAAGCTCATTTCGACTTGGAATTTAAAATCCAACCTTATTTAACTCCCAGGAATCTAAAATAAAAATTTGGGAATTTTTAAAATATTTTCCAAATAAAAGAAGATGAAAACCCAATTTTTGAGACATACTTTAAAATCAATTTAACCACAAGGGATGCTCATTTTGACTTGAAATTTAAAACCCAATCTAGGAATCTAAAATCAAAATTTGGGAATTTTCTAAAAAATTTAAAATATTTTCCAAATAAAAGAAGATGAAAACCCAATATTGAGACATACTTAAAAAATCAATTTAACTACAAGGGAAACTCATTTCGACATGAAATTTGAAACCCAACCTTATTTAACCTCCAGGAATCTAAAATAAAATTTTGGGAAGTTTCTAAGATTTTTAAAATATTTTTCAAATAAATGAAGATGAAAACTCAATTTTGAGGCATACTTTAAAAATCAATTTAACCACAAGGGAAGCTCATTTCAACATGAAATTTAAAACCCAACCTTATTTAACCCCCAGGAATTTAAAATAAAATTTTGAGAATTTTCTAAAATTTTTAATTATTTTTAAAAAGATGATTTTCCAAAATTTCCACCCCCAGCCTACGCGCACTGTTCATGCGCACAGGCAGTCCCTTTCTGGCCAGAGTTCAACCACTTCCCAGCCTTCATTTGACGCAAATTTTATACTGATCTTCTCATTTTGTCGTAAGCTATCTATTGGTACCAAAATCCCCATCAAAAACGCCCCGAAACGAAAACACCCAAATCGTAACTTCTACGGTTCTTCAACAAATTTTTAAAATTAAATTTAAATCCCTCCATGATCCATTCCCGAATGTTCAAGGGTAAGTTAATCCAGCAAGAACAACTCAACAAACCACATATTGCTACATTAAACAGCCACGAATTTAAACTTAACATATCAACATATTTATCATATACATGTATGTGTGTATCTATGTGTGTGTACATAAATATTTCAACACCGAACCTCAATTGCAAATTTAATTGCACAGAAATCATGAACAATAAAAAAAAAATCAGATTTATAAAATCAATTTTATACCAAAATGAAATATTAACAAAATGATTCATCAAACAATTTACACATTGTAGGATTTAGTCTATGTATACAGATTCAAAGGGGAAGATAGGAGTCAAACTTGCCTCTTCGATGATTCAAAATTCATCCACTGGATCGCTCATTCTCTCCCTCCTCTCTTTCGTCTACACCCTTGATTTCTGTGCGTAAAACTAACGGCAGAAACCCTAGTCCCCTCTTTTCTTTTCTTTTCTTTTCTTTTTTTTCTTTCTAGAAAACTAAATAACTCCAAAATAAATAAAAGAAAATTATTATAAACATAAACCCTAGCCCATCAGAATAAGTACACACCTATCCCAACCATTCCAGCCCAACTCAACCCAGATTCCTCCCTAGCCCAATCAAAAGTTAAAAATAAAGAAAAATACCAAGACCCAGTCCAAAATAAAACAAAATAAAATAACGTAAACTACACCACAATATTTCAAGCACTCAAAGAATTTAATCCAACCAATAAAGCAATTCAATTTAACTAATAAAGAAAAAAATATTTAAATTAAAATTAAAATTAAAAGACCTCCAAAATTAAGAGTTTTACAGGGTGGGTTAAGACTGCCAAACTTGCACACATGGAATAGAGCAATTTTGATGAAGCATATTTGGAACGTTTTAAGCATCCAAATAATTTGCGGAGGAAATGGATCAGAAGTAACCTGCTCAAAGGAAAGAGTTTTTGGGAGGTTAACTGTCCATCTTCATGCTCATGGACATAGAGAAAGCTGCTACAAATGAGATCTCAAGCAAGACCTCCTATCTCTCACAAGCTAGGCAATGGTGAGCATACATCCATTTGGTTTGACTGTTGGCACGAGATTGGCCCCTTCAACTACAAAATTTCAAACCCCACTGCTATGAGCACATCCACTGACAAATACAGTTCTATTAGTTCACTTATCTAAAACAGTCGATGGTCAATCCCATCTAGATTATTCAGGCTCATTCCTGAGCTTAGAGATGCTTCAAACCTCCCTTCTTTCAACACAACTAACCAAGACTTTGTGATATGGATTCCATCACCATCTCACAGTTTCTCTATATCCCATACAATGGATACTATTTATGACCCTCAGCTAAATGTCACATGGTATCACATTGTCTGGTTCACACCATGCATCCCAAAATAGAACTTCATTGTATGGATGGCAATCCAAGGAAAGCTAGCCATTTTGGACAGCCCTTTTTTGGCCTCACTTCACATTCCAAATCCTTAATCTTTTTGCCTATCTGCCAGAGAAAGCCATAACCACCTTTTCTTCCAATGTCCCTACTCTTCACAAATTTGGCATCACTTCACTTCCTTTTGTAAGGTCACCATCCCATCTGATATCATCACATGGAATGACCTCATCAACTTGCTCTCAAACTCTTGGGATGGTAGGCAGGTTTTTCCATCCCAGAAACATGCAATGGCAGGATGTGTTTATGGCATTTGGAAAGAGAGAAACAATAAGAAATTAAAGAACAAGAGCTCAAGTCCCCAAGTTCTCATTAAGGAAATCCACAACCTCATCGACTCAAGCTAAGTATCATAGCAGTGAAGAATTACAGAAGTAGCAGAATTCTCGCTGACATGTGGTCTCTTCCAAGCACTGTTATAAGGCCTTCTAGAAAACCTCCTGACTAACATCTTCACTCTACTTCTTCTGCAGATTCTACTGTTAGTTTCCATGGCATCATGTAGGTTGAACATTGTATGCATAGCACACAATGCTCAAGTTGTTTAGGTAGGCCTTTTCTTCAAGTAGGCTAGCTTAGGTTTTTGTTCAAACATCTTTTGTTCAATACAATCTTACCATATCGAAAAAAATAAGCAGGAAAGAAGGAAACACAATGTGAGGACAATTATATGCCAAACATAGATCAGTTTCTCTCTCCAACAAGAAAGCTATATTTTTTAACAATCAAACTAATTGAAAGGTATGCCTTCACAATTAGCAGTGCCTTCAACAACCAGCAAATTGAAACCCAGGAAGAATTTATAACATCTGGTATGGACAATGCAAATATTACTACACCATTTATCTACCACCATAGAGTGCATGACTCAAACTCACTATTCAAGCTTTAGTCCCATCCAGTCCATGCCTTAACAATATAAGCCATGACATAAAATTATTAAGCAAATGACAAAACTATTAAACTATTTAGGCCCAATTTGCAGCCAAAAATTCTAAACTTATCAAATAAGGACAATTAGGGTATTAAAAATATAAGAATCAAAAATTGTATAGTAGATGAACACTTTTGTAATTTTATTTTAAAAAACATATGAGAGTAAAGTGTGAGAGGATATTGATGGGTCAAATCCCTTTATTTAATTTGAAACGTAGGCTTTAAAATAGCTCAGGTAGATAATAACCCAATCCCCTCAATGTTAAAGATAATCCGTGATACATTAACAATAAAGTTACCAAGGTTGAATAAAATTACCCCTATCATAACTCAAAACTTCAAAAAACTAGAAATTTTTGTCAAAATCGTCAAATCCTTCACTTTCCATATATGTGTGATGTGATATATATATATATATATATATATATATAGAGAGAGAGAGAGAGGGAGGGAGAGGGAGAGGGAGAGGGAGACTGACTAAATCACTCTCCAATCTCCAAACATGTGTATGATATATACTGTATTGGGTTTTGTTATTTTTGGGAAGATTATATATTAGGTCTTTCACCGACTATGGTTTAGATAACTCTGACTTTAGTGGAAAGTCTGCGTCGTTCGTCATCGCCTACTTGACAGACGAGTGCCCATGTTCGTTACTTATATAAATCTATAGAGCATGGTAACGCACTATAGGAACCTAACTATTATCATCTTTCCCTTCACAAGAAAATGCAACAATTTGAAACCCATTTTTGTGTTCTTGCTTGTTCTCTCGCGATCCGTTGACGAATTGATATGTCAGAACACATCATGGTCCGCTATATTGGACATGCTCTCTACCCTAAGAGTCCCCTTAGAAGTTCAGCCTTTCATGATTTGTCGCATCGCTGCGTGTGCCCAATCAATGGTCAGAAATTAAAATAATCTGGGAATCAAAGTACTGCCCATGAAAGTGTTTATAGATGTAGTGGAATACCAAGAAGAAGGTGTAGTAGATACAATAGTGTCGGCTAGTGAGTCATCGGTGGAGGCCTTAGAGAAAGTGAAGGTTAAAAATTGGGGTACTAAGGTGCACTGTGTGATATGCTTGGAAGAGATTTTGGTTTGTTCAGAAGCGACCCGGATGCCCTGCTCACATATTTTTCATGGAGATTGCATTGTTCGTTGACTCGGAGTTAGTAACTTTTGTCCAAAGTCCAAAGTAAAATGCTGTTCAACAAATTCCCAAATCTTTTTTCTTTTTCCTGTTCAACAAATTCCCAAATCTTCCTCTTATTTGCCTATTCCTTTCTTTTCTCCAATTTTGTTTCCTTTTTGCATCTCTTATTGTTTTTAATACCGACTTTATCTTGAGTTGGCTACATGTAAGGGTTGTCTTGTCTTGTTGTCTTTTTCCTGTTGTCCAGTTCCCCTTCCCCTTGTTGGACGTTCCGGTGGTCCATGGGTAGTGACAAAGAAAAAAAGAAAGGTGTGGATTAAAAACAATGTGGTAATCAACCTAGTGAGTAGGAGTGAGATTCCGAGGAGGGAGTGACCATTCTACACTTGATTTCCAATGATCCAATCCATTAATCAAGCTAGGAACATGACTGATATATATCTGGGCCACGTCCATTTAACCTGAGGCGTACTCGAATGTGTCAGTGTCATTGGTGTGACTCTGAGTCTTAGAGCAGTCACTTTATGTGACATCTTGAGTCCTCTCTTTAGCGGGACCGGAATTGGATATTGTTAATAAACAAGAAAAAAGTAAACAGAGATAGATAAAAAATAATCCTGACAAGCTTTTTTAACTAGGTATTTAAAATTATAAAATCAACCAAATGAATTTACTCCTTAGAGCCAATCGTAAATTTTTTTTATTAAAATTTTGGTGTGTGAAGTGAAAACTGCATGTGATCAAACTATGGAGTGATTTATAAGCTAGACAGTACGGACACTTCATACAGGGGTGTCGTGCCCGTGTCGGACACTCGGACACTCTTCGGACACGTGTCATACACTCCTTAGAAGTTACCTGAAATTTTTTTTTTAGGACACGCAGGGGACAAGAAGGGACACGGCAAAGACACGCGGGGACAAGGCGGGGTACATTTTGTAATTTTTAAAAGTGCAAAAAAACTCTTAAAATTTTTCAAAGTTACAAAAGACCCCTTTGAATTATTTTTTTGAGCATTTTAGCCCCTCATCTTCTAAAAGTTGACACTTGACCCCTTGAAATAACTATAATGACATATATATACCATTTAATATGACTATGATGCCCTTTTCTATATAAATATAGTATTTTCTAAAATAAAAAAAAATAAAAATAAAAAATAGTTAGATAAAATTCCTAAATAATAAATTTAGAAACAAAAAAATAAAAAAAGCCAATAGAACTTTATTTAACATAAAGTCATGTTGGTTTATTTGGTATTTTGTATTTAAATTTATTTGTTTGTTATTAGAAAAATGAGTAATATGCAAGATTCTACTAGTGAGTTTGAATATAATGAACATCCTTTTTGAAAATACATTAATTGTTTGATAATAAATTGAAGTATTTATGTGATTTATTATTTTTTTATTGTTAGATTTATGGTTTTGTGAATATTCGTTAACATGTTGAATATATATTAATATAATATTTCATAGCCGTATCCCCGTCGTGTCTTGTCCTGTTTTTTTGAAATTTGTCGTGTCATCGTGTCCGTGTCGTGTCGTATCTGTGTCCCGTATCCGTGTCTCGCGTCCGCGTCCGTGTTCATACTTCATAGTTTATAAGAGACCCGACACTACCATTGACCAAAAAAAAAATGCAGAATAAAGAAATTGGGCCCCCCCTGTCCACCCAATATCAGTCCACTAGTACAAAGTTAAGTCCATTTTTTCCATTTTGTCTCTAGGACCAAGTTTATTTCTTCATTACTTTGTCTTAATATATTTGTCATGATTTTTAAGAAATACCTCTCTCATCTTAGCTCCAAGAGTTCACTCTAACGCTGGAAGACGAAGATGTAATTGAAGCATTAGAAAGCGATATACACGAGGGAGTAAGAGAACGTCATTTAAGTTTGTATGAAAAAATTTTCTCTGATAAATCTAGTCACATGTGAGGCTTTCATAAATTTACGAGTGGGGTTTGCAATTGCTCACTCAAAGTCTTTCGTATTTCCCTTGATAAATTTTATCATCTTTGATTCTTATATTTTTAGTACCCTAATTGTCCTTCTAAATCAAGACTCAATTCTAATTATATTTTATCTTTCTTAAAAAAGAGTTTTTTTTAACTATATCCTTGTTATCCCAAGTAATTTGTGATTGATTTTTGTTTTTCCTTTAGGTTTACAATATAACAATCCATTTATTACCAGCCAGATACTATAGCTTAGACATTTTTCAATTAAAACTTGTTGTTCGTGTCCCTATCCTCTATAATTAAAAGAATCCAAATTTTGAAATATTATTTTTTTTACTCACCAAACATGTAATTTATTTTCCATGTGTCTTATTTATAAAATAACATAAATTAAAAATTAGAAACATACCATAAATTTGGAAGAAACAAAATAGAAAGGAAGGGGAAAAAAATAAAAAGTAAAAGAAGAAAAACATCATATTAATTTTTTTAAAAAATTTTTGGGGCAAAGGCTCCTTTCCTTACCTAAATTAAGACAACTACAATTGAAAAAAGATTTCATATAGTCATGTTTTTCTATTTTCATCTTTTAATTTCTAAAAGTTTCCTATTAAAATAGGGAAAATTAGATTTTGGTGACCAATCCTAAACAAAATTACTCTAAAGTGACCATAAAGTTTGGAAAAGATGAATAGTCACCAAAATTGAAACTTAATTGCTAATGAGTGACCCTTGGATCACTTATTACATAAATATCCTTCCTCTAATAAATTATTTATAATTTGACAAATTGACCATTTACATTAATCTCAATTAAACATTTTACTTCAAGAGTTGCCTAATAAGCAGCCACTCTTTCAAGTTGCCAAATAAATATTTAGAAATAACTTTTAACTAATAATTATTTATTTTTATCTTCAAATATTGTATTATTTATATTCTTATTTATTGTAAAATTGGATTCAAATAATGTGTAAAAGTGGAGAACTTTTTTATTTTTATTATTTATTTGTATGTGATGCTAGAAGTTGTTATTTGGTGATGGCAACTAGAATACTGGGGTAACAATTAGAATAAGAAACAATAATTTAGAGTGGCAATAATTAAAATCTTTTTCTCATTTAGTTGGATCTCGTAGTGATTTGTTTTTTTTTTTTATGGTGGTCTTGTTTTGAACAGAGCTTCCTGTACAATTTATATCCATAAGAATTCTTTTGTCATATTAAAAATTCTGCAAATAAAAAAAATGTTAATAGAATGAAATCTCCAACATAAAGTACCATAGATCTTTTAATGGTTTATCCAATCCAATCAATTGAATCTTGTGAGTTCTGTGCGGAAGTAGAGTGAATACCTATAGAGGGGTTGAATAGATGTAGTTAGCATGGTTGATTTATTTTAGAGCAAGCTGATAGATATATTATTAATCAAGAATCAAAACATTAGCTGCTAACATGTATATCAATACTATCTTTTTAAATAGTAGACTAACAAATTAAAAAGAAAAAAAAAGAGATTGATGAATGAGAAAGAGAGAGGAGAATGAATTCAAGGAGTTTATCTTTATATTGAATGGTAATTTCATCATCTAAAAATTATTTTTAAAATGTTTAATAAATATGAAGTATTTTTTTTAACAAATTAACTTCAAATGGTCACTCATCAGCAATTAAGTTTCAATTTTGGTAACTATTTATCTTTTTCGGACTTTATGGTCACTTTAGAGTAATTTTGTTTAGGATTGGTCACCAAAATCTAATTTTCCGATTAAAATAAAAAAGCTTTCTTTAGTTTCCTTAAAGAACTATATATCATAATTTTTATTTAAGTAAAATGAAACTTTCTTTTGATTTTAAATACAATTAATTTTTTTTCCAAATAGGTTTTATTCATTGAAATAATGTTTGTTTCCAACTCAAATACTTTTTAAATATTTCTCTAGGTAATCTATTATTGACAATTTCTTCCCAACTTATCTAATTGTGTAACTTTTATTTTCATAATCATATGCATTTGATCGATACTCTTTAAATCATTATATTGAATCATAAACTTTTATACTTCTAAAATAAATATTGATTCAACAAGAAGAAGTAATATTTTTAAAATAAGCTCAAACAATATAATTTGAAGAATAAAGTAAACCAAAAAAAATCGCATTACTATGAAAATTAGGGTTGAGTGATTTATAGATTTCTGAAATATCTTCAATACTGCTTGTCTTAATAATTTCAATGACGGGAGAGGGAACGTGAGAGAGAGAAAATATTTTCACGCAAAAAAAAAAAAGGGAACATGAGAGAAAAGTTACAATTTGCAGCCAAGAATTCTAAACTTATCAAATAAGTACAATTAGGGTATTAAAAATATAAGAATCATAAATTGTATAGTAGATGGACACCTTTGTAATTTTATTTTTTAAAAAATATGAGAGTAAAGTGAGAGGATATTGATGAGTCAGATCCCTTTATTTAATTTGAAACGTAGGCTTTAAAATAGATGAGGCATATAATAACCCAATTCCTGAATGTTAAAGATAATCCGTTATACATTAATAATAAAGTTACTAGGATAGAATAAAACTCCCCCAATCCTAACTCAAAAATTTCAAAAAAACAAGAAATCTTTGTCAAAACCGTCAAATCCTTCACTTTCCATATATGTGTAATGTGATATATATATATATATATATATATATATATATATATTCCCTCTCTCTCTCTCTGTCTCTGTCTCTCTCTCTATATATATATACAATAGTTTTCAACTGCTCCCCAGTGAGTAGGGAGTAGTCTACACACTTTTAATTATAACCTTAAGATCTAATCCTAAGGTTGTTAATTAAAATAAGGTTCTTCACTCTTATATTAGGAAACTTACTAAAATTTTATTTCTATTAAACACTAATAATGTAAAATGACAATAATAGACATTACTTAAAGAAAAAAAAAACTGTTATGGTGATGCCTGAATCAAACTAGGTTCCGACCACCACTACAAATTAGAGAAATATATATATATATATATATATATATATATATAAATATATATATATATACACACACACACACATACATACATCAGTGAATATTAGTTTATCGCGAAGCTAATGCGAAACACATAATCATGTTCTAATTCTTTCCTATTTACTTATTATAAGTGAGAGAGAGCGCGCTATTTTTCCACACTAAAAGAGAGGGAAATTGACTAGCCATTGATGATCAAAGTGTCTCTCTCTATAATCTATGTATAAATATATACATGTGGCTTTTTATTCTCTAGTGTATATATATATAGTTGATCATCATATATAGTAGTTTTGTTAAAAAAAATTTAAATTATTTAACACAAATAATGAATTCTAATATAAAAGCAAAAAAAAATTACATGAGATTTTATAAACAATATTTATTCTGTGTTTATAATAATTAGTATAGAATTAAATATATATAATCTTTGCTTTTGTAGGTGTGTGTATATATAAAAAATGAATATATATAATGAAATATATGTATACAATTTTTATTATGTGTTTATAATAAGGGAGGCAATATTCGCATACTCCTTTACTACAATTACACTTCAATTTTAAAAAAATGACAATTGAATTCCGAACTTCATAAATAAATAAATAAAAAAATTTCAAATATCAGAGGTACACTTTCAGTTATTAATAAGTTTATTTAGAGGCTTTATTCTTGTTCTTGTTTGTTGTTGTAATTGGTTGTTGGGTTTAATAAAAGTGGATTTAGGAAAAATAAATAAATAAATAATTGTGCACATGTGTTATTCTTCAAAATTGGGTTCCGAATGGTAGTTCCTTGTAACTTAACTGATCTCTTTTTTCTTACACTGATGCATACAAATATGTAGTAGTTAGTAACTGTGTAAGCCTCTTGATCAGGAAGATTTTGTTAATGCTATTTCGTAGTGCAAGTGAAGATGATTCAAGTTGCACGATCCGTGAATCAACTCATGACTTTTCCTTCCACTGTATGCCTAACAGGATGATAATTAATTTATGAAAAAAATTTATATATATCACTATTGTATATATATATCACACATGTTTATATATATAACTCAATGTTAGTGGAAGGTCTGCGCCATTCGTCATCGCATACTTGACATACGAGTGCCGATGTTTTTTTTTTTTTTTTTGGTTGTATAAATCAAAATTTCATTAAAAAAACATAGACAAAACAAAGCCGAGCGTGAACAAGGCAAAGGCCCAAACCAGCCCGAACCAAGAAAGCAATATTCAAAAGGCCCAATGATGCCCTAAAGTCGGTCCAACCAACAACCTTACAAACAAGTTGATGGGCAAAACTCAACCAGCCCGAACCAAGAAAGCAATATTCAAAAGGCCCAATGATGCCCTAAAGTCGGTCCAACCAACAACCTTACAAACAAGTTGATGGGCAAAACTCTGCGGAGCGTCTTGGAGATACAAAGTAGGAAAGTCTTGGAGATACAAAGTAGGAAAAAACAGAGTGCCCATGTTCGTTGCTTATATAAATCTATAGAGCTTGGAAACGCACTATAGGAACCCAACTATTATCATCTTTCCCTTCGCAAGAAAACGCAGCAATTTGAAACCTGTTCTTGCCTGTTCTTTTGCGATCCGTTCAAGAATGTCTTGCGACACCCTGTTAGACCATTCTTGCGATGCATGGCAAGCCGATTCTTCTATCATACCGGACGCCGAACCCAAGTCATATGAGCAGTTCTACATCGACTTTCACGTTCAGTTCACTTATCCTCCAACCCATGTCATGGACAACGATAACGACGAAGACGACGATTTTCTGGACATTGATAGCTTAGAGTGCATCACACGTAGCATGCAATTTTGGGTTCCATGTGACGAATTGATATGTCAGAACACATCATGGTCCGCTATATCGGACATGCTCTCTACCCTAAGAGTCCCCTTAGAAGTTCAGCCTTTCATGATTTGTCGCATCGCTACGTGTGCCCAATCAATGGTCAGAACTAAAAAGAATCTGGGAATCAAAGTACTGCCCATGAAAGTGTTTATAGATGTAGTGGGCTGTATGGAATACCAAGAAGAAGGTGTTGTAGATACAGTAGTGCCGGCTAGTGAGTCATCGGTGGAGGCCTTAGAGAAGGTGAAGGTTGAAAATTGGGGTACTAGGGTGCACTGTGTGATATGCTTGGAAGAGCTTTTGGTTGGTTCAGAAGCGACCCGGATGCCCTGCTCGCATGCTTTTCATGAAGATTGCATTGTTCGTTGGCTCGGGGTTAGTAACTTGTGTCCACTATGCCGATTTCAGATGCCTACTTGAGTAGTTGATTTGATAGTTGAAGCAATTAATTACTGTATATTGGGTTTTCTTTTTAGTTTTCTGTTGTGAATAATCATAAACATTTGAAGTTTGTTTTGAAATTAAATAGTACTTCATATATATCATCTATTATTATTATTATCAAAACCTCTTGTGTTTGTGTTTGTGTTTGTGTTTGGGTTTGGGTTCATAAGAGGAATTAAGGGTACCAGTGAAAGATATAGGCCCTGTTTTTTCAAAACAATTGAGAAATTATCAATCACATTCCTGTTGTGTTTGTTTCAAAACAATTGAGAAATTATCAAACACATTCTTGCTTGATATGTGGAAGCTAGGTGTATGATCTTGTTGAATAAGGAATTTTAAAAGAAAGAAATATTACTGAAATTGATGATGTCATGTATGTCGACCTCGGTATCATACTCTCTACTTGTTAGTTAATAGAGAAGCTGAGAGCATTTTCCATCCCTCCAGGAATCTAGAATGAATCAACAGGGTGCTCAATGAGCTGCTCGTAAGAAGAAGTTAATTCTTCAAATACTTCTTCGAAGGTTTGGAGGAGAAGCTATGGGGGGATCCCTCAGCTAATTAATAGTGCATATTGTTTAGCCAATTCCATATATCAAATGCCTCGGTGGTGAGTTGCAGTTATACTCTCTTGAAGAATATGTGTTTCACATGTTATGTCAATGCCCTTCTTCCCAATTTATATGAAAAGCATGTCTTCTTCCAATTCATATGAATTCAATACCAGCTTTAGAGTTACTCATTCGGTGATATAAATCATTATCCTAATGGAAAAAAAATAGTGCAACAACTTTCTTTGTTGGGTTGGAAGGGAAAGAGAATTTTATATATATTTTTTTACCAATATATCCTCTCTATATAAAGTAATACAAAGTAATTTTGTAAATAATTATAGGGTAAAAATGGTATTACATATGTGCAATTTTTAATTCCTTAATATTGGCCCAAAAGGAATACTTGATCCCTCCTCGCTTCCTTTCTATCTTTCCTCTTCTATCCTTCTTCTCTTCCATCCTTCCTTCCAACCAAACAAAGCACTAGTGTTGGGAACTCCACAAATGCTATGCAAAGAACAAAAAAATTCTTTCTGACGTAACATCCAAAGGTCTCATTCCTGGTTAGGAAGCTGTGAAGTAGGTCATGTTTCATTTATTTGCATACATTTCTTACCAGACTAGTATGTCAGGAATCTCGGGCATATTATTAGTAATTTTATCACTCAAAACATAAATTTAACTACTTTCTAGTTTGTCACAAGGAAAATCATATGAAATACTTGAACTAAAAAAGGTAAAACAGACCTCAAAAACAGCACAAATACAAGGAATGACACAAAATCCACCTAAAACTCTCTTAAGAAGTGTGTCCCTCCTCTGCTGCTGCTGCTTCAAAGGTCTCTCCAGTCACAAGCTCTGGGACATCATCATCATCATCCTCTTGTACTGTTGCCATACCAGCACCTGCACCTGCACCAGGTGCCTGTTTCTGGAACTGCTCAGCCAGCTTCCTCAAGTTGTCCAAGTTATCTGGTCCTGAAAAGGGGAGTAAATATGTGATTGCCTCTTCATGATTGAAGTGCATTCAATAAATGAATACAAGTACTAAAATTGAAAAAGGCACGTACCCAATTGGTTAATAATTCCAGGCAGAATATCTTGCAATTCTGTACACAGAAAAAAATCAAAGATTTAATTGAATCTCTTGTCAGTCTATATCTAAACTAGTACAGCTAACATAATGAGTCAAGAACCTAGACATAAATTTAGTAACAGTTGACAGAATCCATATACTGGAGCAACAGCACAAAAATATGATACTAGTAAAATGATCTAGACATAATTTAAGTAAACAAGCACAATATAGTATAGCAGAGAGAAAGCATACTCTTCGTTTGCGGAGAACCACTAACAACCCAAGTGTTGGCTGCAATAGAGGCTTGAACTGAAATTTGATTGCAAAACAGCAGTTATTAGTCGCCCGAAGGATAAGATGCATATGAACAAAATACAGGAGTTACTACCGTGGTTGGTGTTGTTGTTACCTTTCGGGTTTATGAATTGGATAACTACGTCATCTTTAAATATGTTCACTTCCTCAATTGCAGGTATGGCATTCACCCCTATTCTCTTCAGGGTGCTTTGAAGCCTCTTGTCATCTGTGGTGGTTGTCCTGTGGACAGCCTTCTTTTTTCTGTGGTTAAGAGCAAAGATTTAATGATACTAAACAGCAAGCAGGAAAGAAAAATATGTAACTAAGATGTTTAAAGAGCATGATGTTCTCTGAAACTAGCTTTTACTGTACCTCGGCCCAGACTGAATCATGACTGCCTTAAACATTTCTCCTACTCTCCCACTTCCTCCTGCTCCCCCTCCTCTTCTCCATCCTCCACTTTCCATCCCACACCCTCACCTCTCAGCTGCTGCATCAAACAAAAAAGACCAACTTCATCCCAAACTTAAACCTCCCAACCAGGTCTTTGACATCTGCTCTTCAAACACCCTCCCAGATTGCTAAAACCTCATGGGAAGAAACCTAGCCAACCCCTGCAAACTAATCAAACCCAATCCCGTCACCAACCCTCCATCAGCCTTTCATCAAGAACCATTTCCAAGCTTCTTAAAGCCCTCCAAGAGGACAGCTCTCTCAACCCAAACAATGAGGATTTCACTGACATCAGATATCTCCCAGATGGACTTGATCCTTCTGTCATGGACACTTCTAAAGCAGATCTCATCCAAATGGTGGCCTCCCTTAAAGAGAAGCTCCTGATGATTGAAACCTCATCCATAGCAGAAGCTGAGTGGAAGATCTCCAACCTCAATATTCAACTCACAAGGACTAATCAGCTTGAAGACCAACTTGCCCATGTAAGAGCCGAGCTAAATGCAAGTGACCTCAAAGTTGCCATGTATGCCATGAAGTACAAAGAACTAGAAGAGCATTATGAATTTCAAAGACGGAAAATCCAGGTGAGAGCACCGAACCCCCCCTTTTCAGAAATTCTATTGCACTTCTCTTCAGCTCACAAACCAAATTGAGGAACTACAAAGTGAAATTGCAAGACTACAGGGGCTTAACTGTGGCTTTGAGGCCAACCAGAAAGCCATGGCAACCACCACTCTTGCACTGATGAACTCTCTACAGTCCTTTATCTCTCCAAAGCCTGATTGTCCTGCTAAAGAGTCAAAAACAAGCCTGGATGCTATCATGCCACTATCCCCCATGTCACTCCAATCTAGGGCTTTTCTCTCGCGATGACAAGCGACAACCGTCGAAGTGTTCTGTGATCAATGTTGCAGTTTCTCTGACGCCAAGTGTCTCGCAATTAGTTCTCTCTCAGTTAGTTCTCTCTCTCAGACTTGTTCACTTCATTTCTTCTCTCAGATCCGTTCAGTCCATCTAAACATTGTCTATCAACATCGTTTTCATCGAAGGTTTCGTACTTGTCAACTTTGCGATTCGCTGTACTCCAATGCTTCCCCTGGTGGTAATTTCTCATTTATGTTTCTTTTTTGCAAATTTGTTACTTTTAATTTTTTCTATGATTTATTGTGGTTAAACTTGTACTCTTGTAGTGATTAAGTTTTTTGGAGCTTAATATTCTTGATTTTTTATAAGAGTAATTGTCGAATAAATTGTGAAACAAAATTAACCTAGTAAATCAACCGTCTATTGAACCAAAATTGCTTTGATTTTTTTCTTCAGCTGTAACTTCAATGGCCACTGGTCGGTACTATCTCAAACTCTCTCTTTATCTTCTCTCTCCTCGTTTGAATATACAATATATGTTTGTGTGTATGTATAGTTTGAATTTGTAAGACCACCATATACAGGGCTTAAGATTGAAACACTGTTTCTTATTGTTTTCATTGATATGGACTGATTATGTTGTTTTAGCTGGTTGCATTGGAGGATTTTGCCAATTGATTTTTTAAAGTTTATTTTTGGGCTTGGTTGTTATTGAAGATAGTCAAAGCTCTAATTTTAGGTTTCTGATTATTGTCCTGATGATAGAGCAGAAGCTGTAATATGTAGTCTATAATTTGTTCTTGGATATAGAATGTTTATTCTGGAACCATATAGCAACCTGGCATGGCTGTAACCCAGTTTTGCTAGCCAGCTCCTGCTTCATCCACGGCTTGGGCCTCGACTCTGATTCAAACATGGATTCCAATTCATTGATCTGTTCATCACTGAATTATCTCTTGTTCTTCTTTTGATTCCTAGTAGTACTTGACAAAGCTGCGTCTGTTATACGAAAAACATGATTTTTTTTTAGTCATACTTAAAAATTGATATGGTGTTTTGTTCTGAAAATATCTCTTAACTTTTTTTAGTCAAATAAACATGATTTTTTTGCATAGTACCGGATTCTACGCATAATCCCATGCTAACTTGTAGAAGAGAGATGCCTAGACAAAAATTGTTTAAAACTTTTGGATTATTAACTCTGGAGTACTGGAATAACTGGATGTAGTGCTTCAGAAACATTGCTGCTGCTCTTGCTTTATAGGTCTCAAGCCTGGTGTAGGGCTGTATATGGCAGACTACCATCATAGAATCCTCATGCAAGTTATAAGAAAATGAATGCTGATACTGCTTCATGAATCTCATACAGCTGGGTTAAGGCCGTCATTTTTATTTGAAAGTGTTTAAAGACAACTGGATGCTTTGGTAGTTAAATTTTTGCAAATTCTGTGGCTGTATGCTATCAGAGATTCAGAGTTGGTCATACATGTGCAGATTGCATATTATGATTGCTTCTAGTTGTCTATGTATACATGAGATTTGGGTTTTCACTATTTTATTTGCATCAATTCTGAGTGTTGATTGAAATTTTACAGTTTGCACTTCACCCCTTCTCCCTCAAATTGTACAGAACCTTTCTTTGAAATGCAGACTCCAATGGTGCATTGTGTCAATATACTGATAGCTATTTGAGTGGTTTTGGCACTGTCTCCATGTCATAAAACTCCTTTAGTGATTATTTACTCCTTAAATGATGTTCAGTAACTCATGGTTATATGAGCCAGTGAAACTAATGGCTTTTGGTTTTTTTTGATATATTTGAATGTTGAAAAAGGGTTTTTGTTTGTAGAAAGATTCAGTTCTGATTTTGTTCACTACCTGTTTTTCGAAATTAAATAGATCTAGGTGAAAGCCCTCGTACTAAGCAGAAGCAAAGCGCAAATTGTCCTCAATATTTACCTTTTTGTTTCTAGTCCTACCTACAATGACAGGAGAATTCTTATTTTCTTGCAGGAAGACCTGTACTATCCACACCCTCTTGTACAAGACATACTTTGGGCATCTCTTGACACGCTTTTGGAACCTATTCTGATGCGTTGGCCTGGAAAAAAGTTGAGAGAGAAGTCTCTTCGTACTGTGATGGAGCATATACATTATGAAGATGAGAATACTCGTTATATATGCATAGGGCCTGTAAACAAGGTTTGCATTTAAAGGATCTCAATGACATTCTTTTACTGTGTTAATATTTTTCTTTGTGAAATACGGTGAATATTGTGATGTTGCCTCTGTAACTAGTTACTATGAAGAAACAATGGTCATAAATGTTTCAAGTTTTCTAAAGTTTCATAATATTAGCATGTTAGATTCTTTATATCCTTCACTGTTAGATGATCCCAAAACTTTTAGAGGATGACTTTGGACCTGTTTGGTTTATTTCTGAAAACAGTTTTCAGATCTGAGAAGCTGGAACTGTTTCAAAGAAGTATAAAAGATTATTCTCTGAAATCAGCAGTTTCAGAAAAACATTAAACTATTCTTAGAAAACTGAATGAAGCAGACCCTTTGCATTGCCATTTTTTCTTTTTCCTTCTCAAGAAATCCTACATGATTAAAAAGGTTCTTTCCTTCCCCTTTTTTGGGTTTTTTCTTTAGTGCATCTAAGGGATTACATAATGATAGAGATTTCTTACTGTATCAGTTTATCCAGTCGGTCCTTCTCTTTCTTTTCTAAACAGAACTTTTATTTAGGTGTTGAATATGCTTTGCTGTTGGGTGGAAGATCCAAACTCAGAGGCTTTCAAATTACATCTTCCAAGAATCTTTGATTTTCTGTGGCTTGCTGAAGATGGCATGAAAATGCAGGTACAGAAATAGGTCTATACCATTTTTAATTATTCTGTGGGTGGACTCATACTTCTCGCTTTGTTACAACCAATACAAATATACAACTTTAGTAAGGATCAACTGTTGGAAGGGTTTTATAATTTTTAATTGCATTTATATACAAAGGTTTACCGTAACAGTTCATATTGGAAGTATATATATATATATATATATATATATATATTTCTAATTATCTTAGCAGATATAGTGAATCAATTGCAGGGTTATTATGGAAGTCAATTATGGGACACTGCTTTTGCTGTTCAAGCAATTATCTCAACAAACCTTGTTGAAGAATATGGTCCAGTTATAAGAAAAGCACATATGTACATAAAGAACTTGCAGGTGATTCTCATTTTTAATTGACTGTGATTTATGTCATGCCACATGTATTAGTATCTTAACAATCTGATTTAATTACTTCTATTTTCTTTTGACTACCTTCTTTTTTGCTTTATAGGTTTTAGATGATTGCCCAGGCAATCTTGATTTCTGGTACCGCCACATTTCAAAAGGTGCTTGGCCTTTCTCAACTACTGATCATGGATGGCCCATTTCTGATTGCACTGCAGAAGGACTGAAAGTAATAGTGGACCAAACTCAAATTATTCCATTTGTTTATTTTCAATCCTGTTTTTTTATATTTTATTTATTTGTTCAGGCCGTTCTTTTATTATCAAAATTGCCATCAGAAATTGTTGGAGAACCATTAGACGCAAAACGGTTATATGATGCTGTAAACGTTACCCTTTCGTTACAGGTAATTGAAATCCTTGAAATTTGACCGAAATAATTATGTTAATTTGTTTGCCAAATGCATTGTCAGTTTATATTTTTCCCCTTTCTTTAGTTTTTGTAACCTGTGGTTTAATTTTTTTTTTATCTTAGAAAGTGGTTATATTCAGCATTCTCATGACTGAACATTTGAACAGATTTAGAATCTTGTAAATCATGCTATTTCCATTTTCTTATTGAAGTTTCTTCCTCGAAGTGGTTTTAAATGCAGATTTTGTGAATTTGTAATAAGCCCTTTTCTTGGTTTTCTGCAGAATCCTGATGGTGGCTTTGCAACATATGAACTCACAAGATCCTACAGTTGGTTGGAGGTAGCCTCCTTTGCTAAACTGTGTATTCTTACTCAATATTGATTTTCATTTGGCCAGTAACATAATATCTACTTAATTGTCTTCTTTCTCTAGCAAGATTGAATGTTATTATAGGTACATCACCAACTGTCTTCCATCCAGAGTAGTGTTCGTCTGAGTGCTAAAGTTGTCTGAAAGTGATAGGGATAGTGGAATAGTATCAGCTTTGAATTGGTCTTTTCTTAGTGCAACTACCTTGATAATTAGAAAATGTCATGTTTGTCAGACCAAGTCTAACAGTATGTGGATTTTAGCTATCTTATTTCTCCTGTTTATTAGAAGAGGTCGATTGGTAAGGAAGTAAACTGTTTTACTGGTTTGTTCATCCTAACAATCCTTGCAAGTTTTGAATGAGCTCACTAGCCTTTGGGTGCTGAAACTAGAACTAATATATCTTTTTTTATTTTTCCTAGTCTCTTTAGTAGCAATCATTTTTTTTCCTGAAGAGGCTTGTTCATTATGCTTGTTTCTCAATTAATTAAATTTTTTTTTAAAGTTCCATGAGCCCTTGTTAGAAAGTTTTGGGCTGCAATCTTATTGTAGAATATAGCCTATAGGAATATCAGCCTTCCATTTTTATCCATAAGATGATGATATTCCCAATCCTTCACCTCTGGTGATTTCTACAAAACTTCTTGCTATATGCATGGAGATTGGGGGATGGGAAGATATCCTGTATGGTAGATATTTGGAGGCGGCAAAAGTCAGGCACATGTCATGATCAAGCATTTCCGAGGATGTAATTTATGTTGCCTTTTTATTACTGCTATAGTTTTCAACTAACTATTGTTTTCATTTCTTCTAACCAAAGATTATATATATATATATATATATATATATAATCTTTGGTTGCTTATAATATTGATTGTTGGATGTTAATTATAGTGGAGTGTGTTGCTTAACTTGCTTGTACATGCATTTTCATAAGTGTTCTAAGATGGTCCTTTCTTGTAGGAGCAAGGTTAGAGAAAGGGGGAAAAGCAAATATGGCAACCTTGTTTTGCATTCATGACCGAGGAAGGTCCTTGCATCTTCAAATATTTTGTGGGTACTAAAGATTGCCCAATTTTTTATTTTCTTGTATATATATGTTAACAGTGATGACAATTGTGTACGTTGAACTTTTTTATTGAATATAAAAGAAGTTCGGAATTTAATTATTTCTTTTTTATTTGTGGGATTTAGATGCCAATTTACCTTTTTTATGCCTTGAATTTTTTTTTATTTTTTTTGTTAGCATCATGAACAGTTTGTAGTTGTGGTTGTGTTTTTATTGGAAGTATTAAGTGATGTTGTTGGTTATTTGGACAGATTTAATTATGCAAGCATTTTCTTCGATTTTTTTTTTTAAAAATATTTTCTTTTCTACGACGGGCTATGGCCGTCGTTGAAAGAGGCTCTTTCCACGAGGGGTTTAGCCCGTTGTTGAATCTAACATTTCACAACGAGATTATGCCCGTCGTAGTTGCTAACGGTTTTTAATGACGGCCTAAGGTTCGTCGTGGAATAATAAATCAACGACGGCCTCGTGTCCGTCGTTGAAAGAGATATTCAAAGACAAGTAATGCTTGTTGTGGAAGGAGACATTCCACGACGGCCATTACCCGTCGTGGAATGTGAGATTCAACGATGGGCATTTCCCTTCGTGAAAGGCGACAATCAACGACAGGCATTAGGCCATCGTTGAAAACAGTCAGTCAATTACGACGGGGCTTACTACGACAGACGTTGCCTGTCGTAAAAAGCTTCTCTGCTCGTCGTTAAAAGCCTATTTTGTTGCAGTGAATTCAACCTCCTGAAACCACCAAACCTGTCAATTACAACTCTTCTAAACCTCGCTCTGACCCCATCTCAAAAAGCCCATCCATTTCAATCAATAAGGAAAGAGGAACAACTTCTCCCTCTGAACCCATCAATCTTTTTATTGACTTCTCTCCATGCAAACTCCTTCCCAACCTCACACCATCTTTCACCTCAAAAGGCAAACTTCCATCCCCATCCTATGTAAATAAGTTTAGTTTGCTTTCCTCTGAACCATCAAATGAGAAGGAAGGGGACTGTGATGACCCTATTGAAATTGATTTTAGTACTTCATCAAGTTTTGAAGTGAATTCATCTCCTTCCAAGAACAACCCCTTCCATAAAAGAAATGAGTTTAAGAGGATGAAGAAATTCAAGTCAAGATCTCACATTGTCCTGCCTAGGTTCCCCTTGGGTGGATTTAAAGGCTTACTGAACTCCTACAGCTCCTCATCCCAATGATTATCACAACCTGGAATATAAAGGGTCTCAATTCACCCATCAAGCAATTGGAGATCAGAAAGTTTTTAGGAGAACAAAGGGTGGACATTCTTGCCATCCTTGAAACCAAGGTCAAAGAAGAAAATGTAGATGAAATCATCCGCTCATTCTCTGGATCCCACGACATTGAATGGAAGCTCCTTCACAACTACAAAAGCTCTCAAATGGGTAGAATATGGATCATCTTCAATCCATTAAAAGCAAATTTACAAGTGATTAATGAAGATGATCAATTCATCATTTATTCAATCACTGACTTGGAGCAAAATTATATTTATAATGTATCCTTCATCTATGCTTTTAGTTCCAGAAATGGAAGACACAAGTTGTGGTCAATCATCCAAACACACTCAAACCTCTCCTGTCTAGGTGACTTCAATTGCATCCTTTTCAACAATGAGGGGGAGGAAGGAACAGGCAAATGGACAGCTACAATGGAAGACTTCAAAGCATGCATCAATGGTGCCTCACTTGAAGACTTAAAATACATAGGTTTTTTCTTAACTTGGTCAAATAAGAGTGAGGGTATCGCCAACATTTCTAGAAAGTTGGATAGGGCTCTTGTCAACACATGTTGGAACCATTTTTTCCCCCACTCTAATTGCACTTTCTTACCACATGGCATCTCTGACCACTCACCAATTCTTGTCAAAACTGGCCTTCTCCTTCCCAAAAGAAACTCACCTTTCAAATTCTTTAATTTTTGGGCAAACCATGACTCATTTTTACCACTGATTGCACAGGTCTGGTCATCTCAGATTGTGAGTTACCCTATGTACCAAATCACTTAAAAGCTAAAGATGCTCAAGAACCCACTCAGAAACCTCAACCAAAAGGAGTATAGTGACATTACCAAGAGAGTTCTTTAACCAAATCAGAGCTTCAAATTGTTCAAACACACCTTGATCATAATCTAATCGACCCCATCCTCAGATCCAAGGAAAAGCTCTGATAGACTCTTACACTGAATTGAGCCTTTGTGAAGAGCAATTCTGGAAGCAAAAAGCTAGAGTTAAATGGTTAGCTCTAGGTGATCTAACTCATCTTACTTTCACAAAACTGTAAATAATATGCAGTATAGGAAGAAAATTTCCTCCATTACCCTTCCTTCTGGATCAACCATCACTAATCATAGCCAAATTTGTCTTGAATTTGTTGCTTTCTTCAAGAACTCTCTTGGTAGCTCTGCAGCCTATCCTGGAACATCTAGCCTTTCACAGCACATCACCAAGAGTATTCCAGCCAACCTTGCTCCCAATCTTTGCGCAATTCCAATTGATTTGGAAATCAAGCATAACATTTTCTCAATTGGGAATGACAAGGCCCCAGGCCCTGATGGGTATGGTGCCCTCTTTTTCAAGAGAGCTTGGCCAATCATTGGGGACTCAGTCATTGTAGCCATCAAAAGTTTATTCACTGAAGGCAAACTGCTGAGGGAAATAAATGCTTCCATTATTGCATTAGCTCCAAAATCAAATCATGCATCCACATTCTCTGATTACAGACCAATAGTCGCAATGTCCTTTACAAAAGCATATCTAAGCTACTAGGAGACAAGTTGCAACCTTTCCTTCCTTCTCTCATTGATGATTCACAGTCTGCTTTCATAAAGGGGAGGAGAATTACTGACAATATTTTCCTTGCCCAAGAAATTCTCAGAGGATATAACTGTGATCAAAATATTGCAAGTGTGCAATAAAGGTGGACCTAAAGAAGGCATTTGATTCTCTTGGTTGGGATTTTCTTCTAGATGCTCTTAAACTAATGGGCTTTCCATAAGCCTTCATTCCAATTGCATTACCTCACCCTCCTTCTCAATCTCTATAAATGACAGCCTTCATGGGTTCTTCGAGGGTGCCAGGGGTCTAAGACAGGGAGACCCCTTATCTCCATTTCTATTTGTCTTGGCCATGGATGTCCTATCTTAGATTTTGAACAAGGCAACCACTGGTAATCCTCTTTTTAAACACCATTGCAAATGTAAGAAGCTTGGCCTTTCCAACTTGATATTTGCTGATGATTTATTCCTCTTTGCACATGGGGATGTCCAATCCATCTTTGTGATCAATTCTTCTTTTGAAATTTTTTTTAGCTTGTCAGGCCTCTCTGCAAATACTTCCAAAAGCCAAGTTTTTTTCTCTAGCTCAAATGATCAAACCATGAATGATATCTTACAAATTCTTCAGTTTCACGAATGAACATTGTCCATTAAGTACCTTGGAATACCTTTTATTGCTTTAAGGCTTACTACAGCTGATTGCACTTCTCTTATTGACAAAATCACTGGCAGAGTCAACCATTGGTCTAGCAAACTCCTTTCTTTTGCTGGCAAACTCTAATTGATCAAATCCACCCTCTACAGCTCCCAGTTATATTGGATGAACTCTTTTATTCTACCAAAAAGCATCATTATGAGATTAACATCCATCCTCAGACAATTTCTTTGGTCCAATGCTGGTACAGAAAGTAGGAAAAAAGGATTTAGGGTCTCCTGGGTGAAAGTTTGTCTTCCAAAAACAAAGGGTGGGTCAGGACTGCCAAACTTGCACACATAGAATAGAGCAATTTTGATGAAGCATATATGGAACCTTTTCAAGCATCCAAACAATTTGTGGAGCAAATAGATCAGAAGTAACCTGTTGAAAGGAAAGAGTTTTTGGGAGGTTAATTGTCCATCTCCATGCCCATGGACATAGAGAAAGCTGCTACAAATGAGATCTCTGGCAAGACCTCTCATCTCTCACAAGTTAGGCAATGGTGAGCATAATTCCATTTGGTTTGACTGTTGGCACCAAATTCGCCCCTTGAACTGCATAAATTCAAACCCCACTGCCATAAGCACATCCATTGGCAAATACAGTTCTGTTAGTCCACTTATCCAAAATAATCAATGGTCAATCCCGTCTAGATTATTTACGCTCATTCCTGAGCTTAGAGATCCTTCAAACCTCCCTTCTTTCAACACAACTGACCAAGACTCTGTGATATGGATTCCATCACCATCTCACATTTTCTCTTTATCCCATACAGTGGATACCATTTTTGACCCTCGGCTAAATGTCACACGGTATCACATTGTCTAGTTCACACCCTGCATCCCAAAACAGAACTTCATTGTATGGATGGCAGTCCAAGGAAAGCTAGCCACATTGGACAGCCCTTCTTTGGCCTCACTTCACATTCCAAATGTTTGCTCTCTTTGCCTATCTGCCAGAGAAATCCATAACCACGTTTTCTTCCAATGTCCCTACTCTTCACAAATTTGGCATCATTTCACTTCCTTTTGTAAGATCGCCATCCCATCTGACATCATCACATGAAATGACCTCATCAACTTGCTCTCGAACTCTTGGGATGGTAGGCAGGTTTTTCTATCCCAGAAACTTGCAATGGCAAGATGTGTTTATGGTATTTGGAAAGAAAGAAACAATAGGAAATTCAGGAACAAGAGCTCAAGTCCCCAAGTTCTGATTAATGAAATCCACAACCTCATCAGACTCAAGCTAAGCAGCATAGCAGTGAAGAATTGCAGAAGTAGTAGAATTCTTGCTGACATGAGGTCTCTTCCGACCACTGTTATAAGGCCTTCTAGAAAACCTCCTGACTAACTTCTTCACTATACTTCTTCAGCAGATTCTGCTATTAGTTTCCATGGCATCATGCAGGTTGAACATTGTATGCATAGCACACAGTGCTCAAGTTGTTTAGCTAGGCCTTTTCTTCAAGTAGGCTAACTTAAGTTTTTGTACAAACATCTTTTGCTCAATACAATCTTACCTTATCGAAAAAAACAAGCAGGAAAGAAGGAAACACAATATCAGGACAATCATATGTCAAACATAGATTAGTTTCTCTCTCCACCAAGAAAGGTATATTTTTTAACAATCAAACTAATTGAAAGGCATGCCTTCACAATTAGTAGTGCCTGCAACAACCAGCAAATTGAAACCCAGGAATAATTTATAACATTTGGTATGGACAACACAAAGATTACTACACCATTTATCTACAACCATGGAGTGCATGACTCAAACTCACTATTCAAGCTTCAGTCCCATCCAGTCCATGTCTTAACAACAATAAAAGCCATGACATAAAATTATTAAGCAAATGACGAAACTATTAATCTATTTAGGCCCAATTTGCAACCAAGAATTCTAAACTTATCAAATAAGTACAATTAGGATATTAAAAATATAAGAATCAAAAATTGTATAGTAGATGGACACTTTTGTAAATTTATTTTAAAAAAAATATGAGAGTAGAGTGTGAGAGGATATTGATGGGTCAAATCCCTTTATTTAATTTGTAATGTAGTCTTTAAAATAGCTCAGGCAGATAATAACCCAATCCCCTGAATGTTAAAATAATCCATTATACATTAATAATAAAGTTACCATGGTAGAATAACTATATATATATATATATATTTATATATATATCACACACACGTTTATATAAATATATATATATATATAAACATAAATGTGTGTGTGATATATATATATATATATATAGAGAGAGAGAGAGAGAAATGAGAGGGAGATTGACTAAATCACTCTCCAATCTCCAAACATTTGTATGATATATACTGTATTAGGTTTTCTTATTCTTGGGAAGATTATATATTAGGTCTTTCACCGACTAGGGTTTAGATAACTCTGACGCTAGTGGAAGGTCTGCGCCGTTCGTCATCGCCTACTTGAAAGACGAGTGCCTATGTTCGGTTCTTATATAAATCTAGAGTGTGGTAACGCACTATAGGAACCCAACTATTACCATCTTTCCCTTCACAAGAAAACGCAGCAATTTAAAACCCATTTTTGTGTTCTTGCTTATTCTCTCGCAATCCGTTGAAGAATGTCTTGCGACACCCTGTTAGACCATTCCTGCAATGCATGGCAAGCCGATTCTTCTATCATACCGGATGCCAAACCCAAGTCATATGATCAGTTCTACATCGACTTTCACGTTCGGTTCACTTATCCTCCAACCCATGTCATGGACAACGATGACGACGAAGACGACTATTTTCTAGATATTGATAACTTAGAGTGCATCACACGTAGCATGCAATTTTGGGTTCCATGTGACAAATTGATATGTCAGAACACATCATGATCCGCTATATCGGACATGCTCTCTACCCTAAGAGTCCCCCCCTTAGAAGTTCAGTCTTTCATGATTTGTCGCATCACTGCGTGTGCCCAATCAATGGTCAGAAATAAAAACAATCTGGGAATCAAAGTACTGCCCATGAAAGTGTTTATAAATGTAGTGGGCTGTATGGAATATCAAGAAGAAGGTGCAGTAGAAACAATAGTACCGGCCAGTGAGTCATCGGTGCAGGCCTTAGAGAAGGTGAAGGTTGAAAATAGGGGCCACTATGCCGCTTTCAGATGCCTACTTGAGTAGTTGATTTGATATTTGAAGCAATTAATTAATGTATATTGGGCTTTCTTTGTAGTTTTCTGTTGTGAATAATCATAAACATTTGAAGTTTTGTTTTGAAATTAATTAGTACTTCATATCATCTATTATTATTATTATTATTATTATTATCAAAACCTCTTGTGTTTGGGTTCAGAAGAGGAATTAAGGGTAGCAGTGAAAGATATAGGCCCCTATTTTTTAAATATTTCTGAAATTGATGATGTCATGTATGTCCTCGGTATCATACTCTCTACTTCTTAATTAATAGTGAAGCTGAGAGCATTTTCCATCCCTCCAAGAATCTAAAATGAATCAACACGGTGTTCAATGGGCTAGCTCGTAAGAAGAATTTAATTCTTCAAATACTTCTTACAAGGTTTGGAGGAGAAGATATGGGATCCCTCAAATGCCTCGATGGTGAGTTGCAGTTATATTCTCTGGAAGAATATATGTTTTTCACGTTTTATGTCAATGCCCTTCTCCCATTTTATATGAAAAGCATGTCTTCTTCCAATTCATATGAATTCAAAACCAGCTTTCTCTTGGACTCACAAGCATGCTCTATTACTTATTCGGTGATATAAATCATTATCCTAATAAAAAAGAAATAATGCAACTTTCACTTTCTTTATTTGATTGGAAGGGAAGGAGAGATTATATATATATATATTTTTTACCAATATATCCTCTCTATATAAAGTAATACAAAGTAATTTTGTAAATAATTATAGGGTAAAATGGGTATTACATATGTGCAATTTTTCTCTCTTTAATGTTGGCCCAAAAATGCTTCATCCCTCCTTGCTTTCTTTCTATCTTTCCTCTTCTATCCTTCTTCTCTTCCATCCTTCCTTCCAACCAAACAAAGCACTAGTGTAGGGAACTCCACAAATGCTATGCAATGAACAAAAGATTCTGTGTCTCTGCCGTAACATCCAAGGTCTCATTCCTGGTTAGAAAGTTGTGAAGTAGGTCATGATTCATTTATTTGCATACATTTCTTACCAGACTAGTCTGTCAGGAATCTCGGGCAAATTATAAGTTATTTTATCGCTCAAAAACATAAAATTAACAACTTTCTAGTATGTCACAAGGAAAATCATATGAAATACTTGAACTAAAAAAGGTTAAACAGACCTCAAAAACATCACAAATACAAGGAATGACACAAAATCCACCTAAAACTCTCTTAAGAAGTGTGTCCCTCCTCTGCTGCTGCTGCTTCAAAGGTCTCTCCAGTCACAAGCTCTGGGATCTCATCATCATCATCCTCTTGTACTGTTGCCATACCAGCACCTGCACCAGGTGCTTGTTTCTGGAACTGCTCAGCCAACTTCCTCAAGTTGTCCAAGTTATCTGGTCCTGAAAAGGGGAGTAAATACGTGATTGCCTCTTCATGATTGAAGTGCATGCAATAAATGAATACAAGTACTAAAATTGAAAAAGAGACATACCCAATTGGTTAATAATTCCAGGCAGAATATCTTGCAATTCTGTACACAGAAAAAAATCAAAGATTTAATTGAATCTCTATTCAGTCTATATCTAAACTAGTACAGCTAACATAATGAGTCTAGAACCTAGACATTATTTTAGCAACAGTTGACAGAATCCATATACCGGAGCAACAGCACAAAAACATGACGCTAGTAAAATGATCTAGACATAATTTAAGTAAACAAGCACAATATAGTATAGCAGAGAGAAAGCATACTCTTTGTTTGAGGAGAACCACTAACAACCCAAGTGTTGGCTGCAATAGAGGCTTGAACTGAAATTTGATAGCAAAACAGCAGTTATTAGTTGCCCGAAGGATAAGATGCATATGAACAAAATACAGGAGTTACTACCATGGATGGTGTTATTGTTTACCTTTCGGGTTTATGAATTGGATAACTACGTCATCTTTAAATATGTTCACTTCCTCAATTGCAGGTATGGCATTCACCCCTATTCTCTTCAGGGTGCTTTGAAGCCTCTTGTCATCTGTGGTGGTTGTCCTGTGGACAGCCTTCTTTTTTCTGTGGTTAAGAGCAAAGATTTAATGATACTAAACAACAATCAGGAAAGAAGGAAACACAATGTCGGGACAATCATATGCCAAACATAAATCAGTTTCTCTCTCCAACAAGAAAGGTATATTGTTTAACAATCAAACTAATTGAAAGGCACTATGCCTTCACAAATTAGCAGCACATGCAACAACCAGCAAATTGAAACCCAGGAAGAATTTATAACATCTGGTATGGACAATGCAAAGAGTACTACACCATTATCTACCACCATGGAATGCATGACTCAAACTCACTATTCAAGCTTCGGTCCCATCCAGTCCATGTCTTAACAAGATAAGCCATGACATAAAATTATTAAGTAAATGACCAAACCATTAAACTATTTAGGCCCAATGTAAGGGAGATGAGATGCCAAACTTAAATATCAGCTTCTCTCTGCAACAAGAGGTACACTGACTGAAAGGCAAATTGCCTTTGCAAATCACCAGCACATACAACCAGGTAATTCAAACCCCAGAAATCTGTATATCATCTCCTATAAAAAAAATTTGTGGGTTTTTAGCAGGATGCATGTACACTCGCCGCTCAGACCTGCCCGCCATACCATTTCTCAACCACTTCACCCCCCCACCCAACAAAAAAAAAATGAAAGAAAAAAATTTGAGGAAAAAAGGCATGACAAAACCTCTAAATATCATTAAGCAAATTATCGAACCATTAAATTATTGGAAAATGACAAACCATTAAGATGATGATGATGAACATGCAATCAATAGCTTATGTTGCATGTCCAAAAAATTCATGGCCAATGGTGACAAAGCCACCTACAGAAGGAACCAACGACCCCCCTATTACTTGTGCCATCTTGTTAAATATCCCATATTAGGAGGTCAGATTCTGAATGAACAATTAATACAACACAGTTGTTAAAGGCACACCTCAGGTACCAGGTGCAGGAGTTACAAAGCCACGCCTTCTCGTGGGGCACACAAAGTGTTAGGTGCGATAAAGGCACGTCTGACTTAATTCACTTCTTTGTAACTTTACTGCACCCTTGGGTTTTAACTCAAACTTCTTTTATTAGTTTTACTGATTCTTTTAATACTATAACTGCTGCTTTTATTACTTTTACAGTGCCTCTTAACTTCTTTTATCATTTTCTTCACTCATATTTTTAATACGACCATTTGAAATTTGTTCCACATCATCATAAAATATTCTTCACTGAACAAAATTATAATTCTTCTTAAGATATAAATGTGCACAGCACAGTGCACTCCTGTTCATACACAAACAAAGTATAGCACTCCAGCACCATTTCTCTCTTCACCCAGCAAAGGCCAAGGGGAAAAATCAATCAGCAGAGGAACTGTGCTGTGATAATGGCAACTAGAATTGTCCAGGTTATGTATATACTCTACTTTTCTTTCTCTCCTCTTCTTCTTCTTCTCCACCTCAAACCCTAGAATCTGTCTTTTTTTTCCCCTCACCTACACACAAAAATCACCTTTCTTTCTCTAACAGAGTTTTCTTTTCTTTCAAACAACCCTAATTTCTTTCTCTCATACTTTGTCCTTTTCTTTCCACTTTCCTCTTCTATTTTTCTTTTTTTGGCAAGTAACTTTCCTCTTCTTTTTTTCTCTTTCCTTTTTCCTTCAACAGGTTCCCTTTCTCTGCTTTTTTATGTACTCACAATTTTTTTTTTCTTTTTCCTGTTCAACAAATTCCCAAATCTTCCTCTTATTTGCGTCTTCCTTTCTTTTCTCCAATTTTGTTTCCTTTTTGCATCTCTTATTTTTTTTAATACCGACTTTATCTTGAGTTGGCTACATTTTCTTCATATATGTTTCCTACAAGTCTGCAATTTCTTTTGGCTATCTTTCTCGGAGAATTCTACTTTTATGTTGCAGTGCTGCATATATGCTTTATTAATAATTCCTGTTGTTATTAGCAAGACAATGCTTTCTATTATCCAAATAACTTTGTTTGTTGTCACTCTCTTTTACCATGTATTCATTTGGATAGGTTAGCTTAATAGTTATTAGTTATATGATTCCATATTATATGATATATATAGGGTTAATTACTCTGACCTCCCTTGAGGTTTGTCCAAATTACCCGCGGATAAAATTATTGGAAAAAGTATGATCAAACCTACCTTGAGGTTTGTCCAAATTACTCTGACCACCCCTGACGTCAGTCAGGGGGTTAAGTCTGTTAATGAAATAGTTTTGAAATGCCCCAAATACCCTCAAGTGAGGTAAAATAACTCAAATGACCTTATTAGCACACCAAATGACCATTTCACCAATTTTAATTGGACAAGACAACCCTTACTTGTATCTATATAACCAACCCCACTTTCCCTACCAATTGCAACAGTTTCCCTCTTTGTTTTTGGCAACAAGCATACCTGGTCAGTTTATCTCTCTCTTTTTTCTTCTCTTGTTCTCTCTCTCTCTCTCTCTCATTCTGTTTCTTTCTTCTCTCTATCATTTTATCTCCTCTCTCTCTCTCTCTCTGTTTTTTTATTCTCTCTGTCTAACTTTTGAACAATGCAGATGGACTCCTCAAGCATAAATGGCAGTGATTTTGAGAACATGAGATTTAGCCGGGAGTGACAATGTCACCATCAAAGATATTGTCAGGAAACAGACCAACCATTAATATATTCATGCTGTAAGTTTCCATGTCCATTGCAAGTGACAATGTCAGTGACACCGACTAGTAATGACCTTAGTCAATTAGGTTAGGTTAGATATAAATATAACACACCAATATATATATTTGCTAAATTCATACACTATAAGCATGGCACGCACAATATTGCATCACAGAAACAATTAGCACACATCCTTGATGAGTTAAAATGTTTAAAATGACTTCTGATTATACATCTGTTAAGAAAGCCGTTTTGGTAGAGACTTTGATTCCTCACCTCATAGATGATATGGTATAGTATGCCATTATGGCTCAAGAGCCATGGTTTATAGCAGAGATGAAGTGTAAGTAGAACAAAATGGTACGTTCACATCTTCCGTGAAATGAACTAACGGTGTCAACTCTGACAGGGGGGTGTCATAGACTCAGTTATTTTGCCACTAGTTTCATCCGCAAGCAATTTGGACAAAAATTAGGGGAGGTCAGAGTAATTCACCCATATTGGTATATGATATAATAGCCGTGTTTTTTTTCTCATGCATTAATTGTAATGTTATATTATTTATTTTCAGATATTCTATGCAATTTGCGCCTTGCATCAGTTAGGCCCATGGCTCACCTTGCACCTCAGGCCCAGGAGACCTTGGCACCTTAATGTGCCTTGAGCCTTTACTATGTACAACACAATGATAAAGTCTGAACAGATTCAGCAACAAACAAATGAACTATGCTACAGAACCAATTCATTTTAGAGTTAAAAGTCTGTTTTCATATTCGTCTTGTAAAGACACATAGATGAATATTGCTAACAAAATTCTAAAGCTAATTTTTCTTTATTCAAATGGTCAGTAATTCTAAAGCTAATTTAATTAGAATATACCATAATTGCAAGCTTCATAAATGTTTTCATCATTTGACAATTC
The DNA here is from genome assembly GCA_026545225.1 of Cornus controversa. Lineage (NCBI taxonomy): Eukaryota > Viridiplantae > Streptophyta > Magnoliopsida > Cornales > Cornaceae > Cornus > Cornus controversa. The sequence continues at coordinate 36,616,015 of CM048845.1, read as the reverse complement.
ACTCAAGTGAAAGAGGATCCTGCTTAAGTTCCAGACTAACACATACCTTCTCATGCTACCCTTTCCACCGGTGCGAACTGCACCGGCCATCTTCATTAGCTTCTCTACATTCATCTACCATTGATAAAGAGAAGAAATAAGTACATATGAGAGAACCATTTCTACTATATATCAAGCAATCAAATTAAAAGTGTAAAAAGAATATCCTAAAATATAATAAAAAATAGTAAATTAACAATATGCAAACCACAATACAGTAAAGTGACACATTGCTCATCACAGAATACACACACCCATTTTCACATCAGACAACCAACCAAAAGAAAAGCAAATCAGGTTCTGTAAATACACATATGCACTTGTGTGCCATTTCAATAAGAAGAATAAATAAAACACAATTTAAATACAGTAACATGACACAAGGAAATGGGGGTGGAAAATATTAATGTTGCGTTTGGAAGCACCAAATCAGCGCCTTGGAATAGGAGAAAAATTAGTTGAAACTTTGAACTAAATTTTCTCCAATTTCAAGGCACCAATTCAGTGCTCTCAAACATAGCATAAATGCTGTTCATTCAGTGAAATAACAATAAAAGACAGAACTTAACAAGAATACCTCAAATTAATAATCATCAAAGAAAATTTAGGCAATTGCAGAATCAGACTGAGTCGTGATTTCAGAAGACCAATAGCACATTTAACTATTTAACCAAACCCATAACTTTAAATAGGCTGCTCTAACGGGAAATTGTGACTGAAAGAGGAGGACTTAAAAGCAAGACGAAAGGCAAAAGCCCCAATTTTAAGAGTATAAAATATACTACCATAAACGCATATATAGACATGAATCTATACATTAAAACTAGAAGAAAGAAAAATGTAAGTAATATAGTAGCCTATGACATGCCAACTGGGCTTAAGAAAAACCCCAATTTCTCATCTATCCATTCACATACCAAAAAAAACACACTACTAGGATATGAAATTGAAAGAAAAAAAAAACCCCCGATTTTGGGACATAAAACTGAATCCCATTTTTCTTTAACAACTCAGAACCATCACTAAAAGATCAGAGTAGAGAAAAACAAAACAAGAAAGATGATTTTTGGGTTATACCTCGTCGAGCTCTGGCGAAGAAGGAAGATAGATAGAGAGCGGCGGAGGCAAAGAGAGAGGCAACAGAGCCCGAGTGAACGGATAACTTATGAACCCTAAATCAATAATTTTATAGTACACACATGTCAACAGGGTAATTTAGGCAGTTTAATACTTATAAGATTTAAAGTTATTTCGGTACTGTTTTCACAGATGTTTTGAAACTTTCATCACACGATTGCTGAAGGTTCAGAGTGCAACTCAAGTCAATAATATATATATGACAAAAATATTTTAGTGGAAAAATGTTTTTTAAACAGAATTGTTAGTCCCGAATTTATATATGACAAAAATATTTTAGTGGAAAATGCTTTTTAAACAGAATTGTTAGTCAAGAACATATATCTCACAAAAATATTTTAGTGAAAATGATTTTTAAACAGAATGGTTAAGCAGATTCTTGGGACTACACTTTCCCATATAGAATGCATGTTGTGAGTGCATATGATTAAGATGTACGTGATGAGTGTATATGGTGGGACTTATTATATGTGATGAAGCAAAAAATTCACCCCGAACTGGTCAAACGTCAACCTGTAAAAAAGGACAAGAGAAAGGTAATTGAAAGGGCACCGTCGAAAGGGCACTCAAAGGTGTAAAGGGACTAAGGCGTATTCATTGCGTACCTGGTATATGGATCACCTCTGTATTTATAGCAGTCCAGTGAGACTGTATCATAGTAAGAGACTGACTCTTGGAGATAAAGAAGTCCTGGTTAAAATAGACTTCCTATCCACGTCACTTTGAACTCATCCTTCACGTTTCGCAATTCTAGTCAAATACTCTATCAGATGCCCCCTGTTTATGAGGGTCGAGTGTTGGGCCTTATGAACACTTTGGACTGCTTACTGGGCTTCGTTTTTGGCATATAGGTAAATACTTTTTCCTTTCTTTTCCTTTTTTCTTTTTTTTTTCTTTCTTTTCTCTTTTTTTCTTTTTCTTTCTTCTTCTTTTTTTTTCTTTTCTTTCTTTTCTTTCTTTTTCTTTCTTTTCTTTTCTTCTTTTTTCTTTCCAGCGCGTGGCACGCGCCTGGTGGGCCCGGTAGCGCCCAGCAGAGCCCCGCCAGGCAGCGCCCGACCGCGCCCAGCTAGGCGCGCGCCAGGCCGCACCCTGCCAGGCTGTGCCCAGCCAAGTATCTGATAGAGTATTTGACTAGAATTGCGAAACGTGAAGGATGAGTTCAAAGTGACGTGGATAGGAAGTCTATTTTAACCAGGACTTCTCTATCTCCAAGAGTCAGTCTCTTACTATGACACAGTCTCACTTGACTGCTATAAATACATAGGCGATCCATATACCAAGTACGCAATTAATACGCCCTTAGTCCCTTTACACCTTTAAGTGCCCTTTCGATTTCTAACTTGATCGTCGAAGGATAGTCGGTCGGCATTGCGCCGGTGCCCTTTCGATTACCCTTCTCTTGTCTTTTTTTACAGGTTGGCGTTTGACCAGTTCAGGGTGAATTTTTTACTTCATCAATATGCATTCAATGGATATAAAAGTTTAGGTCTAGCAATTCTGCCTGAGTAACATGGTCCTATTTGAGTACGTTGCTTAATCAATTTGTATGGAATAATCAATCAACTTAGATTTGGTCTAAAATTGTTGGACTGGAGTGGTGCGTGTGTGAGAGTCGATGTCAACGGGGCAAGTTTGTGACGGGGCACTCATATCTCAAATTTGTCTCATGAATGAAAATTTCTTTTTAAACCTGCTTCGGAGTGGCCCGCGTTGGAGTCAGCGGGTTTAGGGCATCCCAAGATACATATTTTTTAACAAATACAATGCAAACTTTAACGAATTTATGATGAATTTTGAAGAAAAAAAATTAAGTATAGACAAATACTTAAAACTGATAATAACAAAAATGTTGTTAAAATTTAAAATTATCATAAAAATGAAGGAAAAAAAATATATAGCTAATAAAAGAATATTTATTATTAATCAAGGGTTCGAGGTTTGGTGAATTTTAAGCTATCTTCCCAAACTCGCCCCTAACACAATTAGTATAATCACAAACCCATCCCATTAGGGTGGGGGAAGTTAAATTGACATCCTTAAGTCTATTGTAATATAGAGACCGGGTCAAATTTTGACCAATTTTCTTTTTATTCATTATTTTTAACATAAATGAATCTTAAATGATGTTATATATGTAATACCCCGCTCCAACACATGGTATGGTATTATTCGCTTTGGGCCTGAGCCCTCATGGTTTTGCTCTTGGGTTTTACCCCAAAAGGCCTCATACCATTTGAAGAGAACATACTGCATATAAGCACGTCCCCTTTTTCACACCCAGGCGATGTAGGATTGAGCACCCTATACCCTGTCAGTGTGGTAGCTCAGCCCAGTGTCTATCTTCGCACCCGCCCACTCACACCCGTCCACAAGGGTTACTACAATCCACCCCCCTACGAGGCCCGACGTCCTCGTCGGCACACTTCCAGCTGGGTTCAGGCTCTAATACCAACTGTAATACCCCACTCCAACACATGGTATAATATTGTCCGCTTTGGGCCTGAGCCCACACGATTTTGCTCTTGGGTTTTTACCCCAAAAGACCTCATACCATTTGAAGAGAACATACTACATATAAGCACGTCCCCTTTTTCACACCCAGGCGATGTGGGATTGAGCACCCTGTACCCTATCAGTGTGGTAGCTCAGCCCAGTGTCTATCTTCGCACCCGTCCACTCATACCCGTCCACAAGGATTACTACAATTCCACATGGTACAGGGTGCTCAATCACATCGCCTGGGTGTGGAAAAGGGGATGTGCTTATATATAGTATGTTCTCTTCAAATGGTATGAGGCCTTTTAGGATAAAACCTAAGAGAAAAACCATACGGGCTTAGGCCCAAAGCAGACAATATCATACCATGTGTTGGAGCGGGGTATTACATGGGTCATCTGCCTAACTACTTTACTTTAGGGTGCAATATGGTCCATCTTCTCTAGGCATAATCCATCAAAGCTTTTAATGATATATTCAGTGATTACCATTGTATAATAATCACTCTCATAATCACAAAAAATAAGAGAGATTGAGTTCAATAACAATAATCAAGTATCTAAAACAAGATAAGAAATCATTGAAACTGAATTTGTAAAACTTTTATTACTCAATTCTATAAGAAGAATCCTCTAAATTACACAATCTATACATGACTACAAAAATTCCTAATAATTAGAACAATCAAACCATTGATGCTTAGTTAAGACTACATCAAAACCCTAGTGGATGAACTAGCTGCTCATGGTAGAAGAAGAAGCTTCAACGGTTGAGGAAGAAGACATCATCTCCATGAAAGTATTGCTATGCCTTGTTCTGCAATGATTCTCCACTCCAAAAGCTCTTCAAAGCTATTGCCAGCCTCCTTAATACAGCCACAATCCGTCACTTTTAATAGCCAAGAGAATATGAAGAGTCCCCACCTAATTAGGAGACAATTAGGGTTTTCCGCAGGCCTTAATCAGGTGGATTTTTCTGCTGACTTTCAGTCCAAAGTTTGACCCAGTAGAAGTCCAATTCATGAAATTTAGATGAAATACAAAAGTGTCAAGAATATAATTTCGTTCAACTTAAGTGAGAATTGAGTCAATTTGACGCTCGAAAATAAGAGTTTCGGACCGTTTTAAAAAATGGGATTAAAACTGTATTACGCGCAGAATTGGATTTTAACCCAAAATACCCTTGAGCAGTTATAATTCTCTTGGGTCTCTTCCTTGGACTATTTTGAGTTGAAATATGGAGTTGAATTGATCCACTTGATGTAAGCTTCATATAACCCTCTTGCATGTCATCTTTAAAAGCTCAAAATCATGGTTTTAACTGAAATAATCATTAAGGTGCTGAAAATACAGAAAACACTAAAACGAAGTAAAATCACAAATAATATATCACTAAGAGAATAAAATATGCAAATTAAGAGGTTAAATTTTGCAACATTCGATACCGATCACACCCTCAAACTTACATATTGCTAGTCATTTATCAATAGAATAAAATAAAACTAAAACAAAGGAAACTTAACTAAACACTAACTAAACTACCTAACTCCTCTTTCGTGGGAGAGGCAATTGCATTTAGCATATGCAACAAGACTTTAAACCCCTAGGTTCCCCCTAGTGGAAGAGTTATAGTCTCGTGTTCAGAAATGTTACCCACAAACATTCAAATTTTCTGTTTAAACATTAATCAAGAAGAAAATTACAATATATAGTTGCAAACTTGCATTCAAGAATAATTTCAATTTTCTAAATTCCATAATTCAAAGCAATGGTCCCCACACATAATTTATATCAACACATCTCAAAACAACCAGCTCTAGCTCCCTCGTTAAAAGTGAACTTGCAGTTATCTCATGTGGTATAACCCAGCTCCGAATAAATTAAGTCACATACCCCTTCAACTCACTAACTCCCCTTATTGAACTCATACTTCCCAACATGAATACGTGAATTTTTCATTTTTTTTCATTTTTTTTTTCATTGCTTTATTGGTTGTGCAATGTCTTGGTCTATTAAACTCTCTTAAAGATCCATGTAGCAAGCTTTCAGTCAATGACTCCCAAACCAGATGGTTTTAGGGCTTTAGGGCATTAGGTGTTAAGACACCCCGAAGAACCTATTATCTTGAATTAGACAGGCTACAAATCAAGACAACTAATGCTCATCTTTTCTCACTCCTTGACTTTTGACGCGAATACTCTGTGCTTCTTGAGGCATAGAGCCCCGATTACTCATGAAAATAATCAAATTGATTTGCTATTCATCATATATATCCTTTTTCATTCATCTTATTTTTCATTGAAGTCAAGTAAAACACATCATCGGTACTCATTCTCAAGAGATACTAATTAATATCAAGCATATACAACTCAACAACTCAGAGCCAAAATTTATACCTCATAAGATTATGCTAGTGTGTATATGCATGTCAAGAAACTAAAACCAATCACCCCAAGGCATGTCAATGCAAACCATGATTAAAACCACTAGATTTAAACCACAGTTTCTAAAGATTCAAAATATACCCAAAAATTGCATGTTAAGCACCTACATATAGTATTAATCCCTTGAAAAATTGTAAAAACATCATATCTAAAAAAAAAAAAAAAAAATAATAAAGAACTAAGAAAATAAAATAACCAAAAAGTCCTAAAACAATAAGAATTTCATAAAAAAATTCCCCTCATTGCAATAAAGCACATAAAAAAGTTTCGCCTCACCCCCAAACTTAAACTGTACATTGTTCCCAATGTACACCAAATAAAATTATAGAGAAGAGTGAGAACAATATTACCATGAACCCGGAATAATGGCAAGAAAATAGCAAACTCATAGCATGAAGGCAATGCAAGCACTCCCCCAAACTTGGATACAACAACTTGTCAAAACAAACCATTATACCCCCAACGACCAAGTGAAATAAAATGGGTGAAAATAAATATGAAATAGAACTTTTTTTTAAACCGAATAAAAAAACAATACAAAAAATAAAATAAAGAAAATAAAACTACAAATACAAAAGATAGTTACCTCCAAAAAATTAAGGAGAATATGGTGTCGGAGCATCACAATCAACCAACTAGTCCAAAATTAATGCACAATGTCCTCCCCCAAATTTGTAGCACAAAACCCCTCAAAGAAATCACCTCACCTCCACAATTAATGTACACCTCTTGTGAAGAAGGAAATATGGGAAAGTTAAAACTTTAATGATAATGGAGAAGAACAAGTTGAAATTAATGATCTTGATGATGATTGATGATGATCATTATCAATAGAACAATGAAAGTGAAAGATTTGTAATGTGTGTTGATGTAGGAGAGTCAACAAGAGGCACCAAAAAGTATATTTTCGAGTAGGAGTGAGTAGGGTATGATAAGGTCCTAAAATAAAACAAAACAGATCAGCTGGGTCATGAGGGGCTGGGAGATCGATCCCCTTTGGGCTGGGCATTCGATCACCCAGCTGATGTGAGGGACAACTTCAAAAATTAATGAGGCGATCGATCCCCCTTCAAAGGGGCGATCGATCGCCCTTGTTGAAGCTCCTTGGGCGTCTATTGCCTAAGGTCAATCGAGAAAGGTATTTTTGAAGTATCTATCGCCCAAGGTCAACTGAGACCTCTCTTTTTCACCTGTTTTGAGTTCGAATACCCTTGTCCACCTCTCGGCATCCCCCAGAAGCAACTAAGACATCAAAAACTCAAAGAAAACATATTTAAACACACCTAAAATTGAAAGAAAAGTAAAGAAAACATGAACTAAAAATTGAAAGAAAGAAAAATCAAAAGAAATAAAAGATTAGAAATACAAAATACCTCACAGTTAATGTCCGTAAGCAACATTAATCTACTTCAATTCAAGGTTCATCCAATGCCACATCTCTTGAGGAGATTTAACACCGTCCCCCTATATGCTCCTCACCTCCTTGTGTCAAACTCAAAGTAACCGGAATGGTCTCATTGGCTTTGAAAAACATATCCCTCTGCCTTGACGGAAGATGTTTCAATTCTACCTATAGAGGAGACTCTAATGATGGCACCAGAGGAGTGCTAGAAAGAGCGAGAAGTGGCTCAATTGGAATCCTCCAATGTGGCTTATCTTTTATGGCCACTACATCAAGCATAACATTCACCCCTATGATGGACTTCTCAACATCTTGAGATAGAGCAAATAGAGCAATTTCTTCCACACAATCATCAATGTCACCCATGAAGAAATAATCACTCTCATCTGGGGGATGTTGAGTGGCATTAAAAATATTTAAGTTCACCTTACGCTTATAAGAAATTTCAACACTAGGACTCTTTGTCACCTCTTCTTCATCACCTTTCTTTTCCCCCACCTTGTTGTCAATTATTTTTCCACTTCTCAAAGTGGTGATGGGTTGAACCTGCTCATGATGTGGGTTGCTTGAAGAAGAAATATTGTCTAGGACATGAACCCCTCTTGGGTTGGTAATTGGTTGACTTCGTAGCTTCCCCTCTTCTCTTTTACTCAAGGCATTGGCAAGTTGTCCAAACTGATATTCTAGTTTGGTAATCGACTAAGAGTGAAAATGAACCAGTTGAGCAGTGGATTGAACTACTTCAGCAATAGAGTCAAATTTCTCAAGTTTTGCTAGGGCAATCATCATCTTGTCATCAAGAGTTGAATTTTTTGGTGGCATAGGAACTTGTGTTTGATATGGTTGTGGAGTCACATAGTTCTGAGGTTCTCAAATAGAGTCCATGCTTCATCTTCACTTTTTAACATAAAAGTACCCCCATATAATGCATCCACCATCTATCTGTTGGCTTCTATCAGCCCCTCATAGAATCACTGCACTAACTGCCACTTAGGAACTTGGTGATGAGCCCACTTCCTAAGAAGGTCTTTGAATCTTTCTCATGTCTCATAGAATTGTTCCCTTTCATTCTGAGAGAAACTACTGATAGCTCGTCTGAATTGATTAGTCCTCCCTATCAAAAAATGTTTCTTCAAGAACTTACTTTGCATTTGATTCCATGTAGTGATAGAGCCCATCGGTAGAGATCTGAACCAATACTTGGCCTTCTCATTCAAAGAGAATAGAAAAAGTCGCATCAGGAAAGCATCTTTAGAGAAGTTGTGAATTTTTGTTAATGACCAAACTTCTATAAATTCATCAAAGTGCTTCTATGGATCTTCATAAGTCAGCCCAAAATAAGATGGTAGCATCTGAATAATCTAGACTTGATCTCATAGTTCTGTGCAGTGACATCTGGCAGTTGATGTAATACCCCGCTCCAACACATGGTATGATATTGTCCGCTTTGGGCCTGAGTCCGCACAGTTTTGCTCTTGGGTTTTACCCCAAAAGGCCTCATACCATTTGAAGAGAACATACTACATATAAGCACATCCCCTTTTCCACCCACAAGCAATGTAGGATTGAGCACCCTGTACCCTGTCAGTGTGGTAGCTCAGTCCAGTGTTTGTCTTCGCACCTGCCCACTCACACCCGTCCATAAGGGTTACTACAGTTGAATTCCAGCTGGGGAATTATATGTCTCTGGGACATAATAATCTCTGATTAAATGCGCCCTCTCCACAACAGCATTAGGCACAATATTGTTGTCCTCATTATTATCACGCATACCAGCCATGACGTCAATAATCTTTTCCTCTTGCTCAATGGTATGGTGATTGAAGTCTCTCAAAATAATAAAAATTAGTAGCAAATATAAAAATTCTAAAATAAAATAAAACAAATTAGTGTCTGAAAAGAAAACAAAAATAAAATAAATTAAAAGCAAAATATAAAAAAAATTGTAAACTAAAAATCCAATTAGAACTAATTCTAAAAATACAAACAATCGAAATAGACAGTCCCAGACAACGGCGCCAAAAATTGATTCGTTGGTAAGTGTATCAATTAAATTACCACACTTCGCAATAGAACGAATTCCTTGCAGAATAAGGCTATCGAAAGGGGTGTCGATCCTCAGGGACTATGGTTTGATTGAGTTGGATGTCCGGAATTAATTCTAATTGAATTAAGAAAGAATAGTTTGCTGATTTTTATAACTAAATTAACTAAGGAAGCAATTAAAATAAAACAAGAGAACCTAGAGAGTATAGAAAATGTGAGATGAATCTAAGGTTGTTGATTTCACCACTAACTTCACAATCAACGGTCAGTTGAACTAACTATGGGGAATTATATCATGCATAAGTACTGTCGGTGGCTACAAGCTCACCTCTATCGGCCTAAAGTTTAACCCATTAGAAGTCCGATTCATGAAATTTACGTGAAATACAAAAGTGTCTAGAATCGAATTTCATTCAACCAACTTTTGAATTGAGTTAATTTGACGCTTGAAAATAAAAGTTTCAGGCCATTTTCAAAAACGGGATTAAAACTGTATTACGCGTAGAATTGGATTTCAGCCCGAAATACCCTTCAGCAGTTATAATTCTCTTGGGCCTTTTCCTTCGGCTATTTTGAGTTAAAATATGGAATTGAATTGATCAACTTGATGTAGGCTTCATATAACCCTCTTGCATGTCATCTTTAAAAGCCCAAAATCATAGTTTTAACTGAAATAATCATTAAGGCTCTGAAAATACAGAAAATACTAAACTGAATTAAAATCACAAATAATCTATCACTAAGAGAATAAAATATGGAAATTAAGAGGCTAGAATTTGCACCATTCGATGCTGATCAAAATCAACATTCAAAAATTTTCTTCAAACACAAAATAAATAGTCAAGAGTAACATCCTAGTGACAAATCGAGAGATGTGCATAAATCAACATTCTAAAATTTTCTTCAAACACAAAATAGATACTCAAGAGTAACATCATAGTGACAAATCGAGAGATGTGCACCTTTTGGTAGCAACCCGATCTCCTATGATGTTGATTGTGCCTTTCCCATTTGGCGTGATGACCTCATAAGTTAGTGAAGCATTGAAGGGACTCCTTATATCCTGTGTATCCAACGTCTTCCCATTATCATGTTATATGAAGAGCCAAAGTCGACAATGATGAAGGCCTCAGTCAGTGTTCTTGAGGCTACAATAACTAGGAGCTCTGCAACCCCTACTGGAGTTACTTGCTTACCATCAAAGCCTATGAGTGGTTCGGCAGTAGACCTGACACATTCTAGTTCTAGACCCATCTACTGGATGGCGGACAAAGTCAGAACATTGGCACTACTCCCTGCATCAACCAATACCCTTTTTACCTCACAGTTGGAAACAATGAAGCTAATAACGAGAGGATCTTCGTGGGGGCATTTGGACCCTGCTCATATTTTTGTTCGTGAAGATGATCGATGTATTGGCTAAGCGATCATGTACTGAGTGGACTTCTCCAATTCTCTGGATCTTTTAGGCACTCCTGAGATTCGACCACCTTTCAGAATCATTTTCTTGGTCCGAGGCTAGTCGGTCATGAATAGCATTGATAATCCAAACCAGAATGGTATTAAGCTGTTTGTTTGCCTTTTGTTGGGGCTGATCATAAGTTCTTGCCTATTCTTCCCAAGCGACGTACTCCGCCAAACCCCCTTTTGCGATCAGGGTTTTGACCTGTTATCTTAAACTCCTACACTCGTTGGTGGTATGGCCGAAGTCGTTGTGGAGAGACCAACATTTATTCTTGTTCCTCTACTCTAGAGGTTGCCTAATAGTCGGAGGGGGGAGAAAAATTCCTTTGCCCTTGTTTTCATAGTGGAGTCTGGCCAGGGGTGGCCTTTTCCTCAATCTTCTATCTTTTCACAACCTCGGGAGTAGATGAGGAAGGCATACAAGGTGGCTTCGCCTTGGCCACTTGGCTTTTGATTTGCTACGCTACAATTATCAAGGTCGATTATTGTGTTCTGGTTGCCTTATCCTCATCTATCCTCTAGTACTTTTGGGCTCAGAAGTTCAGTTCACCTATATCCTTCGAGGCGTTCTTTACTAGGGATCGATGAAAACCTTCTTTTAGAGAAACTGCTATCTTAAATGCTTCCACTGCAGCAGTCTAGTTGCATTGATTTATCATGGACATCTCCAAGTTAAAACGAGTGAGGAAAGATTTCAACGTCTCCCCTTTAGCTTGTCTCATAGTGAACAGCGAGGAGATCGTCCTTTTGTATTCTTGATTTTCCACATATTGGGTTATGAACAGATCGCACAGTTTATTGAAGTTTGGTCTCGAACGGGGTGGCTGATGCTTGAACCAAAGCAGCGCTAGCCCAGACAAACTAGATGGGAAAATCTTGCACATAAGTACATCATTTTCAACGTCCAGTGTCATCTTCTGTTCATACTGGTAGATATGCTCTACTGGGTCTGTTTTCCCATCAAAGGTAGCGAACATCGATAGAGTGAACTTCCTTAGCCTTTTGGTTTTGACTATATCTTCTATGAAAGGGGATTTGTCGCCCTTTACCGCGTCGATCTCCTGTTGCATCTAGATTCTCTATTCCTGGAGGGGCCACGGGGGATCAACTTGACCTTCACTGGGCCGATCAGGGTGATGCTGCCTGTTACCGGATCGGTTATGATGTGAGGCCCTCAGCGAGCAGTTGCTTGAGTCGACCCCTTTGTTCTATTATTGCCTAGGGTCTTGCACTTTCGGCGCTTTCCACCTTGTCCGGTAGATCTGCGATTTGTTGACATAGAGTATCGTTCTATTGGGTTAACTACTGAACGCTAAGGCATGCCAGCGGATCCCGAGCCTCTGGTTGTATGGGTGGCGCCCTCCTTTGATTCCTAGGGGATCAACCCAACTCCTCCACATCATAGGTATTTTTCCTCGTATCCACCATGGTTACTAGCTTCTTTTATTTGGAAAAATAACTAAACACTTCCCACAGACAACACCAAACTGTAGGTACAGAAAATTATTCAACTGATAATCGCCAAATAACTCAATGTACACACCCAAAAATCATGAACATAATATTTTTAGAGAAAGAGAAAAGATTTTGCGAGAGGTGGACTCGAGAATCCCTTTCCTTGATAGTTTCATGAATATTTATACAAGTATGAATTCAAATCCTTTTAGGACTTGAATTTTCTTGTTTGATAGCTAACTTTTCTCTTCAGGAATTTGGGTTCCTTTTTGAGTTGTAAGTCTGCTTTTGACCTTTACAACCTTGCGCGGGGCGACTAAGCCATTGACAACTAACAACCCAGCCCTTTTGGGCTTTTTGCTGATACATGGGCTCAAGCTAGCACTAGCCTGGTTTGTTTTCTGTATCAATTCAACTTATTGGACTGAGTGTTAATTTTGCCCCTACAGTATGTGTGTTAAAAATGGAGATTTGATAAAAAAAAAATGACCAAAGTGTGAGATAACAAAATTCCTTGCAGGGGAATTTTGATTGTACAAAATCATCATTTTGCACGATCAATTCTCAATTGTGCGAAAGTACCATTTTGTATGTGTGAAAGATTGTAGGTGTGAGATCCCGAATGTTGAAAACCTTCGATAGAACTCCGATATTACTTCGATCATGTGAGATGTTTCGATCATGCGAAACATTCATTTCGATTGTGTAAAACTAGCATTTTGATTGTGTGAAATGATGGTTTTGATTATGCGAAAAGCTGCAGGGACTGAAGGTTGTGAATGGACCTGTGTATACATGTTTTCATTAAATGATGTCTATAGTGTACTTGAATTGGTTATGTATGCTTGCAAGTATGATGTTAATGGTGCTATGAATGCTTTTGCTGATTTTGAGATAATCATCTAGATTGGTTGATCATTGTAACATATCCGGTAAAGGATGACTGTATCGATAATGTAAAGACTTCTGTTGTATATAATGATCTCGGTGTTCCGGGTAGGAACTGAGGGTGATGTTGGTAGTAGTTTGTCATGGTTGTTCGGGTCGTGAAGTAACGATCGGGCAATTGTGACACCTCACTACCCGGGATTCAGGCTCTGACCGGGGGAGTCCTGGCGGTCCAGATTTTCGAGCATGACAATACCTGTTCTTAATCATTGCTTCGTTCAATTTTCAATAGTCTATGCACAACCATAAAGATCCGTCCTTCTTTTTGGCAAATAGGACTAGAGCTGCCCAAGGTGATGTACTAGGTCGTACAAATCCCTTATCTAACAACTCTTGGAGTTGATATTTCAACTCCTTTAATTCTGCTGGAGCCATATGGTACGGTGCCATAGAGATGGACGCAGTACCGCGAGTAAGATCAATGCTAAATACCACATCCGGCATCGAAGGCAACTCTGTCAAGTCCCTTTGAAACACATCTAAGAAATCACTCACCGCCGGTTGAAACCCTCAACGCATCATAACCTCATCCCCCTCGGCTAGTAGGCTAGCTAAGAAGCACCCAATCTTGTTCCGAACACCGAAACCAATGAGTGATGGTGTATAGAAGTCATCATGCTTTCTCACAAAATAGAAGCAATCACCCTCAGGTATGCACATTGTCACTTTTGTAATACCCCGCTTTAATATATTAAGCCTCTTCGCAAACTTCTTCATTCTCAATTCCTCATCATTCACTATCTTCAGTGTAAAGCGAGCCAAGGAAGTAAACTTGGTCTCGTACCCTATAACATCTAAGTCACCTAGGACTAGGTCCATAAACTTTTGCCTCATCATATCTTTCACTGAAGCAAGAAAAAACTTATCACAGAAAAGCCCTTTGAATGTTTCCTACTCCATAGTCTCAATATTGTGGGTATTCAATATAAATTGCCACCATCTATCTGCTTTTCCTTGCAAATGAAGCATCGCCACACCAACCTTTAAATCCTCATCGATTACAAGAGCAACCAAGAGTTTGTAGGTTTGGTCTATCCAACCCTCCGTCGTTAGTGGATCATGTCCACCCGCAAATGTAGGTGGTTAAAATTCACATATTCCTTCATTGCTACCATTTTCTGACTCAAGCCAACCCTAGGTTGTGCTTGAAATTCCTCTTCTTGAGCTTCTCTTGTGATTTGTCTCATGGTATCTAGTATGTCTCGCATAAAATGTGCCCCGTCTATTTGCTCTTGTGGAGCATTAACGCCTTTACCTCGTGCTCTTTTCGATGCCATCTTATTGTACACATAACAAGGAAATTCAACACCAAGTACAAATATAAACGTACCACTCTCACCATGCTTACAAAACACAATACCAATTCAATCCATAATTAGCATGTTATAAAAGCGTAAGCAAGTAATCACATTTCACATAAGCATTTTAAAAGCTCTTATGTCTAAATCCTTAATCTCAATTACTCATGTAGTCTCACTACAACCCGCCGTCTAAGGTATTCAAACCTAGCGCTCCGATACCAAGTTGTCACACCTCAATTTCCAACATCCAAAAATGAGGGTGATTAAGTCACCATTCCACACTCCTAATCACAAGGATCATTCCAAACTATCCAACCGTGGAAGCTAATTGTACATACGCAATTACATAAGCATATATTCATCACCATTTATCCCAATGGGCCCTATATTAGTCTATACATCCATACATGTTCACTCATATCCCAGAGATTATGAAATCCCATCCCAACCCAATTTCGATCGGCTAATACTACCCTCTGGTCGGCTAAAAGCTGGGTTCAGCTAACCACCAGTTTACCAATTATGTCAGTTGGTTGGAGAGCAGTTTTGATCTGCCGAAAGAATGCTTTTGGTCAACTGAAACCCTCCTCCAGTCGTCCGAAATAGGTCCCCAATTTGTAAATGTTTGGAATCTCACACTTTCGGTCAGCTGTTGTAGAGAACTAGGAGACCAAAAGTGCCCAAAAATCTAAAAACCTGTATAAACCAAGTCTAAGTACATTCCATCAATTCACCAATTCATACTTAAACATAAACATGATCAAAACTTGATAAAACTCATACATTCGTCACTCTTTGATACTACAATCCTCGCATTTCATAAATGTAATTCAAAAACATATATTTTTACAAAATATTCTCAAGTTCTCAACACTTCCATCCATAGGAGCAATTATACAACTCCACATGCTTTCATATAACAAGATTTTATCCAAAATAAATTACATATCACCCAAGTAATTCGACATGCCACAAGTCGGCATGGATAACAAAATATGTAAATCTCAAAATTAATAACTTAAAAATGCTACCAAGAGATCCATTTAGCAATTCAAGTCTCGTCCATCATTGGTAACTTACCTGCAAAAAGGTTTGGGGGAAAAGGGGTGAGCAAATCAACAAGCTCAGTAGGAATGCCCTTACCCACCTAGGCATCAACACAACACCAGCCTACATGATATGCATGTCACAACGTTATATGACACATTCAAAGCTCTCATGTCAAGTCATCCCAAATGCAAGTCAAGTAATATGCATTTCAACCAAACATCATGTTTAACAGTTTAACACATAAGCAACAAGTTATTCACATCCTTTCGGTCATAATCCGATACATAGACATGATTGGTCAACTCCGATGATCATGTAACCTTGGACATCTCCGATAACAACCATATGATTTGGACAACTCCGAAGAAACATACAACCTCGACAATATATTGGTGTTTTCAAATGTGAGTGGACAACTCCGAGGCTCACAAGGTTTACAGACAATCTCTGAATTTTAGGCCTTAGACTTAATATGATGGGAAAACTTCGATGGTCATACCTATTGGATAATTATGCCACTACAAATACATGGTTGGGCATCTTCGACTTCCATGTATTCCATACTAAACAACACTCCAATTTGCACATACATGCTCATTAGGCACATATATATATGTATATCACATAACTTATAGTTTTCATGCTTTTCTAATACACATTCTTGCTACAATTATGTCTAGCATGCATTTCTACTACACATTCTCTATATAGCCACATATAGCTTCAAAGCTAAGCACACATTTCATATATGCATACATTTCACAGTACACCACAACATATTCTCATTTCATGCATTCAACATGAATATTTATACATTCATCATATAGCATCATATGAATATTATAGCATGTAAAAACCACGTAGAAGAGAAGAATATAATACACAACCATAACTCTCTCCCAAGCATCCCAAAACTCAACTCAACTCAACCAAAACCTCTCCAATCTCACCAAAACCCTAGAATCGATGAATAATCGAGAAGAAACACCTCTACCTCGAATTTGAAGCCTTTTTTCTAGCAAAACTCTAGAATTCCTCCAAAATTCACCTTACAAAAATCCAAATTTGTTTGGTTCAAACCAAAGGCCTTGTTGTCATTCACTGACAACTTCCAAATCTAAGCTCACAGCCTCCAAAATGAATAGAGAAGGAAGAGAGATGAAGTGAGAGAGTTGGGCATGAGTTTGGTTAAGAGAGAATGAGTGATTCTCTGTAATTACAGATATTTAAAATATCTAGGGGTGCAAAATGATCAAAATACCCCTGTGCCACTTAACATACCCTCCTGACCTCCGTTTTTTATTTTGAAAGCACTTACGACTCTAAAATCACTTCATTAACTCTTTAAACATTTCATTTGGTCTAAAACCAATAATAAATATTTTTTTAAAAAAATTAAATTCTCGGACCCACCCGACCTACGTTTCATGAAAAGATGATGATGGAAATACCGTTAGTTTTTTTTCTTGGTTAATTGTTAACTGAGGAAAAGATATGATACGTAAACAATAAAAAATTTTGCTAATTTTGTTTTTCCTTTGAACTGTACCTTGTGGTACTAGTGGAATTGAAAGGATCCAAGGATCAGTTGTGAGACTTAGAGAGTAAAGGTTTTATGCGTTTTGGAGAATGTGGTCGAACTAGTTGAAGATTTGGTTATAAATCCTTAGGAAGCAGTAGCCTTAGGACATGAGTGAGGAATATGAGTTTGGACTACCATAAAGCAATGTTTCGTATGCACATGATGTTGTCTAGTTTAGTGGAAGGAGGTTTGTTGGTATATTTTTGCTGATATAAAAGTGGATTGGTTACCGTTTTGATCTTTCCTAAACTTAGTTTGGGAGATAGTTGTTGTCATGATGGTTCACAGTATGATGATTGCACAATAGTATTGGTGATGCTGGACATAGTTTGAGGTGTGCCAGTAATTGGATATTTCGTGGAATGCAGAGTGAGCTAGTATAGTGATAACCAAAAGTCTCGTTGGTTAATGGGTGAAAACCACGTGTTGGATATCGGCAAGTTTTTAACCATTACCGGTGATAAAAAAGGAAATTAGGAGAAGTAACTAAAGTTTTTGTGACAACACTTCGAGACTCAGAGTATGTTTCTAATTTCGAGGACAAAATTTCTTTAAAGTGGGGAGGTTGTAGAGATCGGGCTCAATTTTGACCAATTTTTATTTTATTCATCATTTTCATCATAAATGAGTTTTAAATGATGTTATGGATGTTTTAAATGTGGTAAACATGTTTGAGAACTTGTTTAGAGGTTTTGGAAAGTTTTTGAAGCATTTGGTGTAATTTGAGAATTTTGGGTCGGTGGTGCTCAAAACACAGGTTGGGTTAGCCTGGGAATTTGAAAAAATATTTTTTTAGTTTTAGATCAAATGAAATGTTAAAAGAGTTAAAGAAGTGATTTTAGAGTCGTAGCTGCTTTCAAAATCAAAAATGGAGGTTGGGAGGGTACGTTAAATGACTTAGGGGTATTTTGGTCATTTTTCAGCGTAGAGGCTATAAATATCAATATACAAATATTTTAGCCATTTGTGAGAGACCAAAACAACCTCCACGTTTGCTCTTTCCTTTCTCTTCACCTTCTTTCAATTTTCATTTGATTTGGAAGATTTAGAGGTTGATTTGGAAGACATTGAAGACAAAAGGGTTTGTTCTTCTCAGTGAGGGTTGTGTTTTGAACCGAATGACATGCGATTTGGTGGAGTTCAAAAAGCTGGGATTTCTAGGGTTTGGCTATAAAGTCTTCAAAGTTGAGGTAGGGTATTCTCTCATTCCTAACATCAATTCTGTAGGATTTTTTTATGTTTTATAGTTGTGTTAGCATGATTTAGAGAGGTAGAAAGTTATATCTTTGAGTTCCTTCTTGTATATGCATGCTAAGAGTGTTCTTCATATGATGTGTATGATGTATGTGAGGCATATTAGTTTTATACATGTTAAATTTGAGCTTTTGTGCCATCTATATGAAATATATGATGTGTGTGATGCATATGGTTGTTATACATGAGAATTGGTGAACTTGGCATGCTAATTATAGCTTAATTGTGTTTTACACTTGTTATGTGATTATCCATGTTGTATGCATTAGTTTAAGATGAATGGGATTCATTATGTTTACTTTTGAGCCATGATGTGAGTTGTGAGTATTTGAATGCCATGCATTGAAAAAATGCATCAAATGAATGATTTTCCACATCAATGTATTTGGTGATGTTTGTGAATGAAATTATATGCATTGTGATATGTGTGTTGTGTATATTTAGCGTATGATGCACTTGGTAGGAAGTGGAATGAGTCTTGAGAAGGTTGAAGTATGATATTGGATACACACGTGTTGTGTGGTGAGCTTGCGTCCCCAATTGACAGATTTCAATTGGCGAGGACCTTTGGTGGTGTGTGTGAGGTTGATAGATTTTAATTAATGTTAGCCTTGGTGGTTTGAGAGGTTGACAGATTTCATTGGTGATATCCTGGAATTGGTAAAGTTTAAGTATTTGAGTTGGTGGTTTAGTCTTTTTCATCAATTGTGAATTCATGGAGGAGTTTATTTTGTGAATTCAAGATGAATGTTATGTTGTTATTGTGGCCATGCATGGTTAATTAGTCATTTGATATTTTTGTTGCATAATTGTATCATTGATAGTA
Source organism: Cornus controversa (assembly GCA_026545225.1). Lineage (NCBI taxonomy): Eukaryota > Viridiplantae > Streptophyta > Magnoliopsida > Cornales > Cornaceae > Cornus > Cornus controversa. The sequence continues at coordinate 36,596,572 of CM048845.1, read as the reverse complement.
TGAGCATTGTGAGCATGCCATGTAGTGTAAAGATGTCATGATTGCATATCATGTAGATCAGTATCAGGTCGATGCTTAGACAGGTTTGGTCATCTCTACCGGGCTTAGTTGTATGCTCACCCCCTCCCTCTAAACTTTTTTCAGATAAAGCACCGGTGGAGGACAAGGCTTAGATTGACTCGAGTGGATTTTGGAGTTTCTTTTGGATATGTACATAGATGTCCATGCCAGTTTGTGGCATGTTGACTATTTTGGAAATGTTGTCTTTACATTGGGATAATCTCTATGCTATTGAGCATTTTATGTATTAGCCATGCATGACATGTTTTTAGCTTTCAAAGGATTAATGTATACGTAATGGATGGTTTTGAAATCTCAACGTTTATGTATTCACAGATTTGATCCACTTAAAGATAAAAATTTTGTGTTTGGACCATGTTGAATGTGTCTTGGATCATATATGATGTTTTACATATTATAAAGAATGTATGTATGTTAAAGATTGAGAATTGGATAAGGAGTGTGGAGATTGTAATCACTTGAGGATTTTGCAATTGTTGTAGTTTAAGTGACTACGATGCATTGTAATCCCTCTTACGATGCATTGTAATTTGGTAATGCATCGTAATTTCCTTAACGATGTATCATAAAAAGTTGAGGATTTGGGGTTGAATAACAGAGCTTTTCGCATGATGTTATGCAACATATGTGATGCATCATAAACATCATTACGACGTATTGTAATGCATAGCTGGACTTAGGATTTAAGGTGTGTTTGGATGTGTATGTGTGGCCATATGTGAGGCCTATAATGAGTAATTGATGTTAAGTTATACGTAGGTAAACGTATGTATGTAATTAAGCTTCCACATTGATTTAAAGGTTGAGGTAGTTCGTTAGGACTTAATGGACCGAATCACCCTCGGGGTTTGGGCTCGGAGACAGAGTCTCCGGTGACTCGGAGTGTCACACCCCGATTTTTGACTCCCGGAAGTCGAGGGTGATCTAGTCACATGTTATCACCTCATATCAACAATCTCACTTTGATATTATATTCAAATACTAAGTTGTCACACCTCAAAACCTGATCACGAGAATGAGACCGTCTATTACGTCTCGATGTCCCTACCTCTAATTCCAATTATAGTGTAAGCTTAATCACGTACATATACGTATATATGTATAACTCAACATCAACTAATCCCAATGTGCCCCACATTGGTCGATACACCCGTACACATTCATTCCAATCCCAAAGTTCATAAAATTCCATTCCAGACCAGTTTTGGTCAGCTGGAACATTTTTTAGTCGACTGAAACCTAGATTCAACTAACCTCCAGTTAACCAGTTCTGTTGGTAAGCTAGAGAGTAGCTTTGGTCAAACGAAAGGATGCTTTCAGCCAGTTGAAGCCCTCCTCCAGTCATTCGAAATTGGTTGACAATTTACAATTATTTGGGATCTCTCACTTTCGGTCAGTTGCTACAGAGAACTAACCAACCGTAAGTTCTCTGAATGCACAAAACCTGTATTGCTCAAGTCTAAATGCATTCCCTAACTCTATACATTCATCCACCACTCTAAACATAGGCAAAACTGAATAAAATCCGTGCATTTATATCTCATAGATGCAAAATCCATACATTTCATAAAGGTGTTCCAAAATCATACACTTAAACATATTTTTTCTCAAGTCCTCAACACTTCAATTTAAAGGAACAAAATACAACTTTACATGCATTCTCATAAACAAGTTCTTATTCCAAAAATTACACATCATTCCAAACATTCCAACATGCCACAAGCCGACATATTCACAATATCTAAAAATGAACATCAAAATGCTACTATGAGCTTCATTTTATTATTCAAGTCTCGTCTGTCATCGGTGCCTCATCTGTAAAAAGGTTTGGGGGGAAGGGAGTGAGCATAAAACTACGCCCATTAGAGATGACTAAACACGCCTAAGCATCGACCCGATGCTGACCTACATGATATGCAATCATGTCATCTTTACACTACATGGCATGCTCACAATGCTCATGCTATCAATAAAATAATTATGCAACAAGAATATTAAATGACTATTTGTCTATGCATAACCACAAAATTACACAACATCACCTTAAATTTCATGAACAAAAGTCCTCAACATGAATTCACAATTCAAGAATAAAACTAAACCACCAACTGAATTACTTAAACTTTACCAACTTTGGGAGTATCACTAATGAAACCTATCAACCTCCTAGACCACCAAGGGCCATCACCAATTGAAAACTATCAAGCTCACACATCACCGAGATTATCACTGATTGAAAACTGTCAACCTCACATATACCACTAAGGCTCCTCATCAATTGAAATTTGTCAATTGAGAGATAGAAAATCTATTTTGCCGCCAATTGAAATCTGCCAATTAGGGACCCAAGCTCACCACCAACTCGTGTATGTTCAATACCGTACTTCAACCTCCTTAAGAACCATTCCACTATTTACTAAGTGCATTATATGCTAAACATGCATAACACACATATTTCATTGCATAAAATTTTACCCACAAACATCACTAAATGTATTAATATGAAAAAATCATTCCTTTGATGCATTTTCTCAAACATGTGGCATTCAAAGTACACATAACTCATATCATGGCTCAAAAATAAACCTAAAGAACCTCATACATCTTAAACCAATGCATACTACACCAATGCTCACACAACATGAGTTAAAGACACATTTAGGCTATAATTAACATGCCAAACTCACCAATTCTCATGCATACCACTTATACATATCACATATTTCACATAAATGACACAAAACTCGAATTTAACATGCATAGAACCAATATACCTCACATACATTATATAAATAATACTCTTAGCATTCATATACAAGAAGGAAATTCAAAGATAAGACTTTCTACTTCTCTAACACATGCTAACACCACTATGAATCACAAAGAAACCTAGAGAATCGATGTTAGGAAGGAGAGAACACCCCTACCTCGAATTTAAAGACTTTCTAGCAAATCCTCAAGAATTCTTCCAAGTATACCTTGCCAAAATTCACATTTGTTCAGTTCAAATTGAAGCCCTTGATCCGTAGAACACTTTACCCTTCTTAATAAAACTCTAAATCTAAGTCCTACACCTTCGAAATGAAGAGAGAATGAAGAGGGGGAGAAGAGAGAGAGTTGGGCAGATGATATTGTGGCTGGGATTCTCGGCCTTAGATACTTATAAAATCTAGGGCGCAAAATGATCAAAATGCCCCTGGGCTACTTAACGTACCCTCTTGACCTCTATTTTGGATTTCGAAAGTGGCTGCGACTACGACTTTGAAATTATTTCCTTAACTCTTTTAAATTTTCATTTGGTCTAAAACCAAAAATAAATCTTTTTCAAAAAATTTCTGGATTTTCGGGCCCACTCAACTTGCATTTCGAGCCCCGCTGATAAAAAATTCTCAAATTTCACCAAATGCTCCAAAAACTTTCCAAAACCTCTAAACAAGTTCTTAAACATGTTTACCAAATTTAAAATATCCATAATATCATTTAAAACTCATTTATGATGAAAATGATGAATAAAAGAAAATCGGTTAAAATTGGACCCGGTCTCTACACGGAATGTTGATGTTTGATTTCACCGTTCACCACCATTTTCGTCGCTCTTGAATGGGCATCAGAAATCGGGGCATGACAGTTTGAGTTCGACAACTCTATTTTCACCCACGGATCTCGGGTATCGAGGTTTGAGGAATGACAAAAAAAATATAGACTAAGTGTTATGTTTTCTCAATAAGAGAACAATAAGCATTACGAATGCTCTCTTCAATTTGAATCGTTCCAATAGATCATGGACTGACACTCCTTATAACCTGAAAATGAGAAATCATTGATAACCTACCACACTTGTTTAAAAAAAAGCCATAGGGACCATTTAATCTTTTCTGTAAATTTTATTTTATAAAACTATTATTGATTTTTTTTATTATTTTAAAAAACAAAGGTCACGACATCCACTCATTGGACTGACCCCTAATTAATGATTTTCTACTAGAATATTACTGAAGAAAGGATTCTTAAAAAGAAGAATAATTTAAGAATACAATGCCCAACTGTTCCAGTCTATTAAAGAAGAGAGAGATAGAGGGATGGGTTCACCGGTGGTTGTGGGAGGTAACTAGTGTGTCACCGGAGAGGATGAGTTGGTCGGTGATGAAGGTGGATATATAGAGAGAAAGTTGTTATCACATCACCCAATGCCCAATTGTTCCGTATTGTTAAAAGAGAGAGAGGGAGGGGGGATGAATTTGTTGGTGGTTGTGGGAGGTAACGGGAATGTGTTTGTTGGAGAAGATGGGTTGGTCCGTGGTGAAGGTGGATATAGAGAGAGAAAGTTGCAGTATCTGGCTAGAAGAGGGAGAAAGAAAAAGAGAAGGGGAGAGGAAATTTTTGAGACCCGCTTAGCGGTCAACCTATTGTGGCAGGGGTATTTTTCACTATTTATCAAAAAGGTAAGTAAGGGTAAGATTGTCTTATTTTTTTGGTCCATTCAAGTCATTTTGGTAATTTTATTTGTGAGGGCAATTGGGTAAACTCTTAATAAGCTGTTGAAGGGTAATTTGGACCATGTGTATTGATGAACAAGGAAAAATATCAAATACGTAATTACTTTTTGTTAAGTTACTTTTTGATCATCTATACTATTTCGTATTTGATATATTGGTAATTAGGCCACTCTAAGTGTTTAAAAATTAAATTAAACGAAAAAAAATACTTAAGTATTTTGATGCTCTTTCATAAAAATAAAGACAAAATTGATATTATAATAGTTTTATTAAAATTTGGAATTAGTGTGTCCTCCTAAATCTTTTTATTTCTAAAATTTTATTCCAAACAAAACAAAACAAAACAAAACCTTTTCCTAATATTTCGTCAAAACACCTTCCATTTCTGTCTGACCAAACCGGGCCTTCGTAACACGTGACATCTCACGAATCAAGTAACGTTTAGAAGGAAATGGAGTGAAGATAGAGTGACGCAGAGGATAAGATGAGGGGTTGTGCAATTGTCACCGGTGTCACACTTACTCCCTGCAAGCCTAACGCTCCTTCTTCGCCCTTCCAATTCCCAACTTGGGCCTCTTCTACTTCGATTCTACTACTACCAAACAAAATCAACAAGAACAGATATTGGCCTCAGTTGAGGAGGCTTAACCTTCATGGGAATGTGTGTGACGAAGGTTTCGGTTGTGGTTGTGTACTATCATCTTCTCCTCAAGCAGAAGATGATGATGATGTTGATGACAACAGTTTCATAGTTGTGAATTTCTACCATTTTGTGTTCATCAAATACCCAAAAGAGGAGGTCTCCAAACATCTCTCATTCTTGCAGGTTCTAGCTATCCTCATTCTTTCTTTTCTTAATTTCGTGTTAATGCCTTCTCTTATATATATATATGTATGTATATGTATATTAGATGTTATTGTATATAATTTCTGTACAATGACTTAGAGAAGAGTCATTTGGTAACCAATTGCTGCTATTTGCTTCACAAACTACGCTCTTTAAAAACACCTATTAGTACTAATAATGCACATTTTTCAGAAAGTGAAACTCATGGGTCTGCTACTTCCAGGTTATATATGTATGTTCCCATATGTTGTTACCTTTTTTCTACTCTCGATGTATGTATCTATTTGAGTTCTCAGGGCTAAATTTAAAGGAAAATTTTGTTTTATGTGTATATATGTATCGTAAGAAACAAATTCATTAGACTTATCCCAACAAGAAGGGAAAAATTCATTAAGACACTAGAAGGGGGTCAAGAATTGGAAAATTCTGTTTTCTACTCTCTATGCATGTATGTGCATCGGTGATGTGTGTGCCTTTAAGAAGGCGGAGGTGGATGAGAGACCGGGCTCTGGAAATTTTTTCTGACGGTGAAAGATGGTGACTCAGTTCCAAAAATATATACTTGTGGAAACGACGGCTTATGCTTCCACGTGGCTTTGGCGGAGGAGAAGCTGCTGAAGTTGGTTTCGACGATGGCATCCATAATTGGCAGAGATGAGTGGTGGCAAATGGGGGGAAATCAAATAAAAGAGAATGATGTGAGGGTCCAAGCTGAGAAGGGGAGTCTGCATTTTGAGTTGCGGAAGTTGTGGCTGAATTATTCATCTCTCTTCCCTGATAGTTTTAGGCCCCAAGTTATTCAAATGTAAAATCTTGGTCTCTCAGAAAATATACAGTGAAGAAAGGAAAGAACAGAAAGGATGAAGAGTTCGTACGCAGAGGTCGCTCGGTTGCCGTGTTTGTTTACTGGAGGGAAGACTGTGGTGCTGCTGGTGCCGGAGACGAGAGGGATTTGTCTCAAAGTGGAAGATGATGGAATATGGAAGAGAAAAGAGATGCTGAGATCATGTCTCATTGGGAAATTTGATAAGGAGGTCGGGACGGTCTGGCGAATTCCGTGCGGGGTAAGGGTGGTGCCGATGCCGGATTCACTGTTGCTATTTCAATTGCTGTCACATGCCGAAGCAACTAGAGTCTTGTTCGAGGGGCGAAGAACATGGGGTGATGCTAGATTGGGTATTGATGTGTGGTATTTTAGGACTGGAATCTCTGGAGATTTAAGGGTGAGGGAAGAACGCAAGATAATACTGTTTGAACTACCACTTCATCTTTGGTGTGAATCACTTTTCATTGCTGTGGGAGAGGCATGCGGAGGTTTTGTGGGGGTAGATGCAGATGTATCAAGAGATGCTACGAAGGTTACGATCTCGATAGAAGAAGGTGGTGTGATCCCGGAATTTATTTGGGTTGAAGATGATCGATTTTGTTACAAAGAAGCTGTCATGGAGGTGATATTGCCGGAGATGGTGCCTACTATTGTCTCTCTTGCAAGGACAGGGACAAGTGGGTTTGCACGCGCTAGAGACGCGTGGGAAGGAGGGTACAAAAAGTGGACACATGGGTCGCTTGAAGGTAACGGACGGAATGGGTGGGAGACAGCTATGGGGACACGTGGAGATACAAGAATGGATATGGTTAAAATATCTCGTGGTCATAGAAGTTCAAATTCAAATTCTGTTGGGCCTTGTTTGGTGACTTCTAATAGGTTTGGGCCTCTTTCAAGCCCAGTGAATGATAAGGTAGGGCATGGCAAGTTACAGCAGATTGGATTGGGCCATAAGGTTGAACGAATGGGCCATTCAAAGGAGCGTCAGAGTCATTCTCACCTTAAGTCTAGGGCTAATGATAGATGGGCTTGCTGTGAATGGAAAAGATGCTGAGTCTTTTAAGTCGAAAAAGATCAAAACCTGTAGAGAATTTGCCTTTTGTTCAGCGTATTGCACAGAGCTATAATGGATGTAAATCAACTGAACATGCGGCGGTGTTGGTAAGGCGGCATAAGGAGGCCGACAAGAGTGGAGTGGGCTAGCGGAGGTTGGGGACGAAGTCCTTTAAAGATGGAAGTGACAGACTTTTTGAGTTTAAAGGTGACCACTGCTCCTCGGTGAAGGCCCATTCTCTCAAGAAAAATTCTTCCACGGGTAAGAGATGGTCAATAAAAGAGAAGTAGAAGTGGGTTATGAAATTGAAATCAGAACAAGGGCAAAAGACTGATGAATCTTAGGGTAGGCCTATGTGTAGGAGGTTGAACCCTGTTTCAATTTCTTCTTCTCCTCCTTTTTCTTCTAAGGGGAAACTGGGAAAGAAATTTTCTGGTGACGGGTCTTTGAATGGAGAAAGGAGTGGAAGGGGTGTGACTTTCGGGGCGTGTTTGGGGCAACATCTGATAACAAAGAAGGTGGGTGGGTAGCTCAGCCTGAGGGATAATGACCCTCAAGCTGTTTCCATTAAACCGGATAGAATGTATGGTGGAATTGTCCTGTGTGTAGGGAAAGGAACTCAACTAAGTCTTCAAAAAGAAGTTGCATCTAATTTAATGAATGAGATGAAGATGCACAGTGGGGTGGACTTTGGGAACAGTTTTAGAACAACAGACGATATTGAACATCTTTCATGAGAAGATGCGCACATTGATTGGGGAATGGGGGGGATGAGTCTGAGGGAGAATTCCCTTCTGATCCTGTTGAATTTAATCATGCCATTGTGAAGCGGAATGACGAGAAGGAGAAAGGTTGGGGATTGACACTCCCTTTGGCAACTTTGGGCCCTGAAGAAGAAGGGGATTATGAGGAGAATCAAACTTTTAATGAGGAGGTGGAAAATTGGTTGAGAAATAATGTGGAGGGGATGGAGCAGAACCTTGGATTGACATACGTAGGAGAAGAAGAGAGGAGCATGGGAATCTTCGGTGCTTTGGTAGGGAGACAGAGATTTGCTGGGAGAAAGAAAAGCTCTTCTTGGAAGGGAGAGAGAGAGAGAGCGCTTCGTAATCTTATTTCCTTTGTTAATTATGAAGGAAGGAGTGGGTCGGAGAGGGGAAGGAGCCAAGGGGGGAGGAGGGAGGAGGAGAAATCCATCATTTGCCTATGAAGATGCGGCTAGTGTCATGGAATGTTCAGGGGCTAAATGACCCGAATAAGAGGAAGGTGGTGAAGTTGGGCCTGCGTAAGTGGGGGGCTCAATTGATATGCTTACAAGAAACCAAGTTGAGCAATGCGACTAAGGAGATAGTGAGAAGTGTTTGTGGAGGGAGATTCTTTGAATGGGTGACGCTTGATGCGGTAGGGACGGCAGGAGGTATTTTGGTGATGTGGGATAAGAGATGGATGTCTAGGAAGGAAGTATGGAAAGAGAGATTTTCTATCTCTTGTTTGTTCAATCTAGAAGAGGATGGAGCCAAGTGGATGTTCTTTGGAGTTTATGGTCCGGTGGAGGATGCGGAAAGGGGTGTGTTGTGGGAGGAGCTGTCTGACATTAGCAGGAGATAGGGAGTCCCATGGTGTGTGGGAGGCGACTTTAATGTCGTTCGATCCCTGGATGAGCAGTCTTCCGGGGGGGGGGGGAGATGGACGGCAGCCATGACTTCCTTCTCGGAATTTATTGATAGTGCGGGCTTGATTGATTTGCCCTTAGAAGGTTCTCACATTACATGGTCTAGTGGCAAAGATGATCCGACATTCTCTCGATTGGATAGGTTTTTGATTTCGGGAGATTGGGAGGAGAAATTTCCTGATGTGGCTCAGGGGGTAATGGCAAGGATTACGTCTGACCATGTTCCACTAATGCTGGAGTGTGGGGGTTTGAGAAGGGGCAAATCTCCATTCAAATTCGAGAATATGTGGCTTCGGGTGGAAGGTTTCAAGGAGATGGTGCAACGATGGTGGATCGGGTATGAGATTCGGGCTAATCCTTTTGTGCTTGTGGGGAAGCTTCATAGATTGAAGGAAGACCTGAAGAAGTGGAATAAGGAGACATTTGGTAACCTTGAATGGAGGAAGAACCGAATTATGGAAGAGTTATCAGTTATAGATAGGAGGGAGAGTGTAGAGGGCTTGGGGGAGGAGGATAGAGCAAAAAGGGAGGAGCTTAAGGCGGAATTTGAGGAGATTGCGGTAATGGAAGAGATCTCGTGGAGACAGAAGTCCCGGGCTCTGTGGTTGAAAGAGGGGGATAGAAATACGAGTTTTTCCCATAGGATGGCTAATGCTCATAAGAGATGCAATCACATTGGGAGGATCAAATGTAATGGATCTGTCTTGAAGAAAAAGGAAGAAGTGGAGAGAGGCGTGACGTCTTTTTATCAGCAGTTGTATAGGGAGACTGTGGATTGGAAACCCCTTCTAGGGGGTTTGGAGTTTGATATGATCACTGTAGAAGATAGGGACCGGTTGGAGAGACCTTTTGAGGAGGAGGAGGTGACATTTGCTTTACACTGTTGTCAGGGGGATAAAGCTCCGGGACCAGATGGATTTTCTATGATGTTCTTTCATCAGAACTGGGAGGTGGTGAAAAGGGATGTCTTGGCAACTATCTATGATTTCCATGGTCATGGAAAGTTTGAAAAATCCATGAATGCTACTTTTATCGCTTTGATTCCAAAGAAGGGAGGAGCGGATGATTTATGGGATTTTAGGCCTATTAGCCTATTGGGGAGCATCTACAAAATTATTGCCAAAATCCTTGCTTTAAGACTGAAGGAAGTGCTAAATGGAATTATTTCGGAATTGCAAAATGCTTTTGTGGGAGGGCGTCAGATCCTGGACTCAGTTCTAGTGGCTAGCGAATGTGTGGATGCTCGATCTTACACTGGTGATCCGGGGGTGGTGTGTAAGCTTGATGTGGAAAAAGCGTATGACCATGTGTGCTGGGACTTCCTGATCTACCTCCTCGAGAGGATGGGGTTTGGGGAGAAATAGAGAGGTTGGATTAGATTTTGCATTTCCACAGTGAGATTCTCGGTCTTGATCAATGGCGTCCCTTCTGGTTTTTTTGGGAGTTTGAGAGGACTGAGGCAAGGGGATCCATTATCACCTTCACTCTTCATTATTATAATGGAGGCCTTCAGCATACTGATGAAGAGAGCTTGTGCTTTGGGCTACTACAGAGGCTTCAAAGTGGGGAGGAATATTGCTTGCCAAATGGAGGTGTCTCACTTGCTCTTTGCGGATGACACTATTGTGTTCTGTGATACTGACAGGAGGCAGTTGAGATACCTGAGAGGAACACTTTTTTGTTTCCAGGCAGTTTCAGGTTTAAAGGTGAACTTTGGGAAAAGTGAGATTGTTCCTGTGGGGGAAGTGGAAGAAATCGATTCTATGGCAAATATTTTGGGGTGTAAAGTGGGTTCGTTTCCTTTAACTTATTTGGGTCTTCCGCTGGGGGTAAAGGTGAGGAGAGCATCTATTTGGGATCCTGTGGTGCATCGGTTTGAGAGGAGGTTAGTTAGGTGGAAGAAGCAGTACCTCTCAAAAGGAGGTAGAGTGACGCTGATAAAGAGCACACTTTCGAATCTCCCTACCTATTTCATGTCTGTATTTCCTCTATCGGTTTCTGTGTTGAGAAGATTGAATAGCCTACATGCGAAGTTTTTGTGGGGCTGGCATGGGAGAGGATACTAAATATCATTTAGTAAGTTAGGACAAGAGTTGTCGTCCTGTTCAGAGAGGAGGGTTAGGGGTGCGGAAACTGAAGGTTTTTAATAAAGCCCTTTTAGGGAAGTGGCTATGGCGCTTTGGGACAGAGAGGGATAGATATTGGAGGCGGGTCATTTGTCTTAAATATGGAGAGGATAGAGGGGGATGGTGCTCCCTTATGTTGAGGACTCCAGTCAGGGTTGGTTTATGGAGGTATATTGTGAAGGGATGGAATGAATTCTCCAAACACATTCGATTTAGGGTGAGTTTCTGGAATGATTATTGGTGTGGTGATAGACCTCTTGGGATGCTTTATTCGAGACTTGCCAGAATTGTGCTGGATAGACAGATTATGGTTGCTCAGTGCTATCATCTTGATGGCGGACGACTGGTCTGGGATATTCAGTTTGAGAGACTCTTACAAGATTGGGAGGTGGAGGAGATGATTGAGTTCTTGGCCTTTCTTTACCGACAGGTTTGTCCTGGGGTTGGGTGTGACGAGTTGGTATGGACCGAATCGAGCCATGGGAGATTTGAGGTTCGATCTTTGTATAGGAGTTTGGTGAGTTCCCACGGGTCTCTCTTTCCTTGGAAAGGAATCTGGCGCTCTAGAGCCCCCTTGAAGGTGGCTTCATTGTGTGGACGGCATCCATGGGGAGGGTTCTGACCATAGATAATCTAAGAAAGAGAGGACACATTTTGACAAATTGGTGCTGTATGTGCAAGCGGGAGGAGGAAACAGTTAATCATCTTCTTCTTCATTGCCCTAGAGCGAGGGAGGGATGAGATTTACTTTGTGCTATTTTTGGGGTTCAGTGGGTCATACCTAAGTCAGTGGCGAGCTGCATTACAGCTTGGAATGGTTTTCGGGTGCGGCGTGATATTAGACATTCTTGGAGGGTTGCCCCCCATTGCTTATGGTGGGCTTTATGGACTGAGCTGAACAAGAGATCTTTTGATGATGTTGAACAACCTTGGGGTGTTGTTAGATGCTCTGTGCTTAATTTTCTTTTCTTTTGGTCGGAGGGCTCCTTTTGTACTTCATCGGAGTCCCTTTTGACTTTTGTAGATAGCTTAAGGCTTTGATGTGTTGTGTTTGGGATGCGTACCCCGTTTGGGCGTCTTTCTATGACATTTATTTATCAAAAAAAAAGAATTTGTGGCTGAAGGGAGGTAGGGCACGAAGTGGAGCTCACGCACATGGAGTGCGTGAATGGTGGAGCAGGAACACGTGGAGCAACGATCCAGCCTAATTGTGTAGGATAGATGACAATTTGATGAAGCGGAAGCTATGAACGTTCACGCACGAACAAAATAACTACTTTGAATCCACAAAGTTGAGAGAAAATTGCAAAGCAATTGATATATTATTGATAAATTGATTGATCTCTGACCTATGATAGTACATATATTTATAATAAAGAAATTCTAATCCTAGCAGGACAAAGAAACCTAAAAATAAAAGGAAAACTAGCCGTACAAGAAGTTGCTAAAAATAAAACTTCCTCCAAATATTCTAAAAACAGAAACCTAATAACTAAAAACTACTGAATATAAAGGCCTTGCTTGGATTGTAAGTCAAAAAACAGTTTTTTGTTTTTTGAGTAACAAAAATTCAGAAAACTCATTTTTGACTTGCTTGGAGTAGTTTTTAAAGAATTGAGTTGTAACAATATGCATTTTTAGAGAACAGCTAAAAGGTGTTTTTGGGAGTTTTGGGGTTACAGTTTTCAGAATGTGAAAACACGGAAAAACAGTTGGCTACTTAAAAAAAGACTCAAGCTCTTGTTGTTTAAAACCCTAGCTCTTTACCGTACATTCCTCTCGCTTTTTCTCTCTCTCTCTCTCTCTCCCCTCTCTGTATCGCTATGATTGGGTGAGTTTTTCTCCCTTGTCTTCGTTTTTGTTTTCAAGGAATGACTTTTTCTCTCTCCACTTCATCTTCATCTTCAAGGAATGGATTTTTCTCTGCCCCTTTCTTCGACATATCAAGTTCTTTAGAGAAACAGAGGAGGATGATGCCTGCAATGATTATTACTGTTGCCAATCAGAAGAAATTCAGAGTGAGGAAGAAACTAGGGCTACAGTACTCCTGATTTGAGTTTTGTTGAACTAGTACTTGTTGAAGCTGTGAGGGCGATCAAGAGAGAGATCGTGAGGAGGTGTACGATGTGGTTTTTCTTTTCTTGATTTGGGAAAGATGTAATATATACTCAATTTATACAAGTGCTAGCCCCTTTTGGCAGACATAAGGGATTCTCTCTTCCATGGCAATGCTACACCTCATGCGGCTCATGGATAATGTGCTCTCAAAGCGAACTCCTTAGAATACAAAGCTGATTTCCCCGAAACAGAAATCCTTCCTGTAGATGCATTCCTTCAACAACATGCCCAACCTGCCAACCTGACACTTGGCCCAAAATTCCTTGAAATCGTTATCTTCTTCATACAACTCTTTCAGACAATCAAACCCAACAACCTCAGCCTGTAAAGTCACTAAAAGTATCGCGCGCTTGCTGAGTGCAGCGGCGACCTTGTTCTGCTAACTTGACTTATGTTTTAAGAAGAATGTAAATCGTTGCAGAAAAACATCCCATCGAGCATGCATCTGGTTAACACTGTTTTGACTGTTGATGAACTTTAAAGCCTGATGATCAGTGTAGAGAATGAACTCTCTTTGAACCAAATAATGTTCCCACATCTTTAACGCACATACCACCGAATATAATTCCAACTCGTAGGTTGTCCACTTTTTTCAGGTATCACTGAGCTTCTCACTATAGAAGGCAATTGGTTTGCCCTCTTGGGATAGAACATCACCAACTCCCACAATTGAAGCGTCATACTCTACTTCAAACAACTTCTCAAAGCTTGGTAGTGTTAATATAGGTGCAGTGGACAGTTTCTCCTTAATCAGGGCAAAGCTCTGCTCCGCTTCACCCCACTGGAACTTACCTTTCTTCATACATTAAGTAGTGGGAGCAACTATGCTGCTGAAGTTTTTGATGAACCTTCAGTAGAAAGTAGCTAAATCATGAAAACTGCGCACGTCACCTACTACTTTTGGAGTGGGCCATTCTTGAATTGCTCGAACTTTCTCCTCGTTAACCAGAATTTCTTCAGCACTCACCACGAACCCCAAAAATAGTAAACTGCCGGTCCAAAAGTTGCACTTTTTCAGATTATTGTACAACTTATTTTCCCGTAGAACTGGAAGTACCTCTCTCTAGTGCGAAATATGCTTTCATTCTGACTGACTATAAATCAGGATATCATCAAAATAGACTACAACGAATCTGCCAATGAAAGGCTTTAATACCTGATTCATAAGTCTCATGAAGGTACTAGGAGCATTAGACAGCCCAAATGGCATCACTAACCACTCGTACAGACCCTCCTCCGTCTTGAAAGCAGTCTTCCATTTGTCCCTAAGTCTAATACGAATTTGATGATAATCGCTTCTCAAATCAATCTTCGTAAAGATTTTCAAACCAGCCAACATATCCAACATATCATCCAGTCGGGGTATTGGAAATCTGTATTTGATGGCGATCTTGTTGATGGCTCTACTGTCTATACACATACGCTAACTGCCATCTTTCTTTGGCACTAGCAATGCTGGAATAGCACATGGACTCATACTCACTTGCACCAAACTCTTTTGAATCAACTCCCAACTTGTTCCTGCAGAATCTGACTCTCCTTTGGGTTCATGCGATAGTGCGGTAAATTTGGCAGACTAGAACCAAGCACAAGGTCAATGTGGTGCTGAATGTCTCGCATAGGGGGTAACCCACTAGGCATCTCGTCAGGAAATATCTCTTTGAACTCTTCAAGCATGGGTTGTAATACTGTAGGGATAGTAGAAGGGGTACTAGACACCTCTTCTCCAACCACTAATGCCAGAATCTCACCGGACTCTTTGGCCTCCTCTAAAAACTGCTGCTCACTGCCAATCAAAAGAATTAATTTTTCTTTAGCTGGTGAAGCCTTGAAAAAACCCTCTTCTACCATGGGACCTAACACAATCTTCTGCCCACCTTTGACGAATAAATAAACATTGTCTTTGCCCCTATGAGTAGCATCGACATCAAACTGCCATGGTCTGCCCAGAATCATGTGACAAGTATCCATATCCACCATATCACACAACACCTCATCAGCATATTTTTTTTCAATCGAAAAAGGAACTCGGCAAATATATGTGACTCTTATTTCTGCCCCTTTCTCAATCTAGCCAATTTTATAGGGACTCGGATGCTTCTTTGTCTTCAGCCTTTGTTGTGAAAAACTGTCACGAACCAAGCACAATCACAAAATACGACACAAAATGAAACAAGCACAACACACATAACACAGGAATTTACGTGGTTCGGCGATGTGCCTACATCCATGGCGAAGATCCAGCGAAAGATTTCACTATGCGAAAATCAGGAGATTACAAGTTCCAACCCCAAACCCTAGCTCTTGCTCTCTCACTCTCTTTCTGCGTTTTCAATGTTTTCTCTCGCTTACTCCAAACCCTTAGATGCGCTTATATATTGGGCTACAAGAGAGTCCTAATCCGGGTCCAAAACCCTCAAGCGAAAAACAGGTCATAAAATTTTTCCCGAGGACGCTGGCCCCGGACCGGCTTAAGGCCACACAAAGCCCATTTCCGGGTCAAAACCGGATCACAACGCGACCGGGGCCAAGACAAAATTCGGGCCACAACATAACAACCCTAATTTTTGAACCATTGTCTTTGACACGATATTCTCATTGCTGCCACTATCAATAATAACATCACAGACTTTGAAAAGAGACATCAACATTAAATTAGAACTCTATGTTGCAATATTCTTGAAACATTTCATTGCCCCATCCCTATTAACATAGGTTATGCATCTAATTCTTGTGTAATTTGTTTATATTCGTTAAGACATGAATGACTTAGAATTGCTGACATGCTGCTATTTGCCTTTTCATGATAATTTGTTAGGGTCTTGACATACATGGTCGAATATATGTGAATGAGCAAGGGATTAATGCACAGGTATAGTAATTCTACCCTTTTCTTTCTATATCTATTTTATGCATGTAAGGATTTTTTTTAATAATGTATGCAGCATCTCATATAATATAATTCTCTCTTGTGCCGTGCGTACTCTTGGTATGCTTGTGAGTGTATGCATGAGTACATACTTTTGTTGGTGAGTATATATGTGTGATAGTGCATGAACTCAATAAATGCTCTTAAATTGGGAGTAAACAAAGGGTGCAACATGCAATTATTGCAGACTTAAACTCACAACTTTCTTATTTTCTTGAATTGACATCCAAATTCTTCCTTTTTTAAGGCTGTTACCTCGTGGGACCCCCATTTATTGAGGGTGCTGGGAGGAGTAGACTGTTACAAACCTAATTTTTGGCATTATTTACCAAGTGGCTGCCACTTGGGAAATTTGACTGATGCCACAAGGCAGCAAATGGTCGAGTTGTGTAGCGAGGCTATGGGATCAATGTCATTGTTGAAAGAAATGGAGATTATGCATTGCGGTTTGAAGGGTAAGTCGGTGCTCAATGGGCTTGTGGCCATATGACCATTTGGTGAGAGATATTGACTTATTTGTAGTTTCAGAATTGGAGATTAGAGGTCACTTCTACATTCCTTGAGTACAATTCGTGGATGGTGTGGGTTGGAGGAGTCTATTCATATGTCATATCTTTATGTGTTATTTTTCCTTTTTATTTGTTGAGGTGGTCGGTTTTAGGAACTTTTTTTTCTTTTTTAGCTTGGATGATTTCTCATCCTTCTCCCTTTGTATTCTTTTTCACTTCCATTTTAGCTAATGCTTTGGCTATGCTGGGAGCTTACATATGGCCAATTAGAGGTAACTCCTACATTCCTTGAGTTCTATTCGCGGATGGTGTGGGTTGGAGGTGGTCAGTTTTGGGAACATTTTTTTTGCTTGGAGGATTTTTTTTTTCCCTAGTTGGTAGACGGACACCCACCCCCAAAGAATTGTTTGCACCCAAGAGGACTTGATCCTTAGACCTAATGCTTCCTAGGCACTAGGGCCAAGTTCTTTATCCACTTGAGCCAACCCCTCCCTTTGAGCTCTTTTTCTCTTCTATCTTTGATAAAATTTATTTCTCATTTTCTATAATAAGGAAAAAAAAAGTACAAGCAACTAAAGGGTTATGACAATTATTCTAGATTCAAGTTATGCCCGCATGTTCCCCAAAGTAAAGAACAATAAAACGTTATTCTCCTGCCAATGTGGGCTGCTGGTAGGGGAGGACTAGAGACTGACCTAACCTTTGGCCTTCTTTATAGAAAGTTATTCCTTTTAAACTCGAACCTGCATCCTCAAGTTTGTTAGTCAGGCTTTTACAATTGTATGAAGCAATGATCTCTGTAGGTAAAAGTTGAAATACAATAATTGATTATATTTTAGGTTTTGGATGATTAGGGCTTGAAGAAAGAAAGAAGAGAAAGCGTGAGGGAGTACAATATGTAAAGAAGGGTTGTTGAATGTGTTTGACATTTCTACGCCCATTTTTATGAATGAAAAGTAGATTTACAATAATACCTCACGTGGTAATTTCCCACTAATTTCGCTCATTACAGGAATATTCCCAATTATTCCCACAAATACTAACACTTTCCCACAAGTTGGTGAATAGATATCTCTCATTCCCAACTTGCCTACAATAGAATGGAATGAATTACTGCTTAAACCCTTAGTGAACACATCAGCTAGCTGTTCCTATGACTAAACGAAGTGCATGCAAATCATTTCATTATTTAACTTCTCCTTGACAAAGTGTGTCAATCTCAATATGCTTCGCCCTATCATGTTGGTCTGGGTTATGTGCAATGCTAATGATTGCTTTGTTATCACAATATAGTCTCATAGGTCCATATATCTATAATACCTGAATCACTCATCAAGGTCTGAATCCACATGGTTCGTATACTCCATGGGCCATAGCTCTGATTATGCTTCAACACTCGGCCTAGCCACTATTGATTGTTTCTTGCTCCTCCAAGTAGCCAAATTTCCTCCTAAAAGGTGCAATAACTTGAGATGGAATCATCAATTGAGCCTGCTCAATTTGCAACTGTAAAATCCTCTAACCTCAAATGTCCATGATTAGAGAATAAGATCCCTTTTCCGGGAGCAGACTTTAAATATCTCAGAATGCAATGTGCGGTCTCTAAATGAGTGGGGCGAGGATCATTCATAAATTGGCTAGTAACACACACTGAATATGCTATATCTGGATGAGTGTGAGATAGATATACAAGTTTCCTGACCAATCTCTCATATCTCATATTGTCCACTTGTCTCACCATTTCGAAGATGGTGATTAATCTTGATAGGTTTTCTGTCGTTTTAAAGCTTAACATGCTTGTCTCTTCTAGAAGGTCAATGATATACTTCTTTTGAGAGATAATGATGCCCTTATCTGATTTTGCAACCTCTATCCTGGGCTAAGTGATCATTCAACTTGGACGCCTCCTTAGTATCATCTCTAGTCACCACGATGTCATCTATATATACAATAAGGACAATGATCTTGCCCTTGGCTTGCTTGATGAACATTGTATGATCAACATTACTCTGCTTGTACCCAAACTTGATCATGGCCTTGTGAAATTGGTTAAACCAACCCTTTGAGATTGCTTCATGCCATAAAGTGCGTTTTTAAATTTCCATACCTTCCCTTCAGTAGTCTTAGAAGAGAAGCTTGCTGGGATCTCTAGATGAACCTCCTCCTCAAGGTCTCCATGGAGAAATGCGTTTCTTACATTTAGTTGCTGAAGGCTCCACTCTAAATTGGCTGCACATGACAGAAGCACTCGGATGGAGTTCATCTTAGCCACTTGGATGGAGTTCATCTTAGCCGCCGAAGGCTCCACGCTAAAGTGTTCAACATAGGCCTTTTCACTTGTTTCAAAGCAATGATGTAACAAGCGGAACATAATAAGAGAGCAACCAAACAACCAAATGTGTCGGACTACCCCGTCCTATGTCCGAGTGTCTGTGCTGATTCATCACAGGCTTTTCACTTGCTTTGAAGCAGTGATATAATTAAGGGTACATAATAGGAAAGCAATCAGACATGTCGTACTATCCCTGCTCATGTCCAAGTGTTATGTGCCTGATACAGGTACTTGACGCATTTTTGAAGGGTCCATGTAATATAGGTGGCAACTATAACAGTTGCTACTGTAAGAGCAGGATATCTTGTAAATGCATCAGCTGAAGTTTTCCTATGAGGTTTAGTTTCCATTCTAAAGTATGTATCCGGATCAATTGCTCCCGGCTTAGAGAGGTTCATGCATCTGCGTAGCTACGAATATGTGCATTAGAGCTCTTCGCTCGATGTCCCGGGTTGCTCTGTTGTAAACTGGTGTTTCTTTGGGCGGTGGCTTATTTCTAACACCGGAAGAAATTGCTCAGGACGGTGTCTGGGTAACAAAGCTGAGGAGGCTGTAGTCAAGGAGATAACTCCCGGGGAGAGTCCAGAGTGATTTGGTCCATCAGTTGATCTTGAGATAAAATTAGTGATCACCGAAAGGAGCTAGTGGTGTAACAGTATCTGTGGTGTTGTTGCTGTCGTAATTGCAGCTGTTACCAGCACATACAGTTGTAACTTCAAATGCTGCAGAAGCTGGGGGCTATTAAGGCACATTTTTGGTCATTTTCTTATAATCATGAATGAAATCACTAATTATAAGTTTAGACTTAGATGTTTGTTATTTTGTTTTCTTAAATTTTATATTATTAGTATTAATTTTTTTTTTGAGAATTTTTTTTATATTATTTTCTAATTAACCCATAATATATTTTAAATTGCACTAAATCCCATTCTTCTAAAAAAAATAATTGCAAAACCACCCTGCCGTGTCCAAAATGTGCCCTTGTCCAATCAGAAAATAAAAGATTCAAATTTCAGGACACTTTCTAGTTGTGTCAGACACGTGTCTGGGCCGTGTCCGATACCACTACGGCACCCCTAGGTGAAGTGTCCGTGTTTCCTAGGAGCCGATTGATACTTGTGATTGGGTAGTATGCTCATGTAGAGACCCATAATTTATTTTATTAATTATGGGCATACTAAGAGAATTATTAGTGAGCATGTATGATTATGACCTAATTAGTACACAGTTTAATTCGGGTGTGTGGGCCCGAGATGAGTGGTAGACTCGGAATTGTTTTAGACTACATAAGTGGAGGTGGGCTAGTGCTTAATTGTTGAAAAATCAATTACGGGGGTTGATGATCAGTATTATAGAGAGAGTGCTAGAAGAATAATTTGGTTGAAGCCCCATGGAACAAGGAGCAAATGTTAAAGAGAAGTGGGTTAAGTTGGTAATTAACGAAAAGTTGGAAAAATACAAATAGGGGAAAATTGGCTAAAAAAATCAGATTTTCTCTCATCTCTCTCTCTCTCTCTCTCTCTATATATATATATATATATATATATATACACACACACACACACACACACATCAGCCCTAAGTCTCCCTCTCTCTCTCTCTACACTTATAATCTCCAACTTCTCTCTAAGTTTCAAGGCCTAAGGAATGGGATTCATGTGTTGCTTATGAAGGGAAAGTGGTTCTTCTTGCCAAGATCTTCATTCCTATGGATTAAAATTCACTTGGGAAGCTTAGGGTTTGAACCCTTGAGGTAGGGAATGTCTAACCATAGTGTTTATAAATACTCCTCTTAACTCCTATGTATGCATTCATTGATATAAACATGTGAATATGTGAGGAAAACATGATTCTTGTTCGGATAGTCCACTTTTTGGGTCTGTAATTGATTCATACGTTGGAATTAAATTGTGAAATTTCATGGTGGTATAGATCTATGTCTTAGCTTTAATTTGATATATTATGGGCCTCAATTGGTTAAAAATTGAATGAGTTATTCAAGTTTTAGTCCAAGTGTGCAGAATCTGTCCTTGTGTTTGATAAAATGCCTATGAGAAAAATGTTGCTTTAAAAATGGGTTTTGTGTGATTTTATGATGAATATATCATGTTGTGAAAATTGATATATGAAGTATATGCTACATGTTTATTAATGTAGTTATATGAGGGTTTTCAAGACTTTGAAATAATTCTTGGAATAGTTGTGAAGACTAGCCTAAGCTTGGTACCTTGAGGCTTAAATTTTAGGTGTGTTGGGTATTAACCCTTGTAGGAACTGTGTGTATGTGTGATGATAAATTTCGTGTAAATGGTGTGATTTGGACATATATGGGTATAAGTTGTGGTTTTATGGTCTGGTGTTAGGAGGTATGGGTTGTAGAGTCCATAACTCCTTGGTTATTTTGAATTAAATTCTGTAACTTACATGAATGGAAAGCTGATGGTCTTAGCTTTCAATTGATATATCATGGGCCTCGATTATCAATTGAATGAGTTATTCAAATTTTACTCCCAAGCGCATAGAATCTGTCCTACTTGGCTTGCTTTGGTAATAACTTGACCTATGGATGGAATTTTGGTTAAAATAAAATTGGGTATGAAAATAGACTCATCAAGGAATAAATCTGGAGAATTTAGAAACAGATGGTTGAGTTTTGGAATTTTGGTGACTTTTTGAAGTTGTGTATGGCATGCTGTGAAAACTGTTTTAGCTAGAATTTTAGCCATTGTTTTCGTTAAAACTGAACTTGTGGGTTGATGTACTTGCTCTGTTGATTAGTTGAAATTAAAGTAAAATAAGTTAGTTTTCATATGGCTTTGGATTCATGTGATTTGGATTAGTATGCTATTTTTGATGAATTTTTGAACCAAAGGGGTTTCTGCAGAGAAAATTTTGGGAAAGAAGTGTGGCTGAGTGACATTATTTTCATATTTATGCTATGTATTTGGAGATGAACATTGTGAAAGGAGAGTATACTATATAAGATTTGTTCAGAATTTTACCTTGTCAAAGAATGTGAAATCCATGATTTATGGTGAATTTTCTAGTAGGAGCATGGATGACTTTGTCCACAACTTTGAAAAATCATATCTCGGGCATTTCAATTCCAAAGTGAGTGATTCTTTTTTTTTTTTGAAATTGAATGTTTGGAGTCTATTTTTTAGAAAAATTGGTTTCATGTGGAGATTCCAATCTTAAAGGAAGGTCAGGTCATTTTCACATGGATTGATATGTTATATGGTGAAAAATGGAAATGTCCTTGGGGATGAGTGTGAAATTGAGGTTTTGGGGGATTCAAGCAATGAAATAATATGATATGATTTTGGTATCATGGTTTACACTACGGTTGAAGCATATGATGAGATTGGAAAACAAACCTTACTTGAATTGTAAGCATATGTAGAAAAGTTTGAAAGGGTGATTAATAGAGATCAATGGGTGATATTGACTCAAATTTTGACGAGTGTTTATACACTTGAAATTGTGAATTCATGGCTATGTATATGGCCATTGAGCTTGATTATTAATTTGAAGGTTGTGTATGGTTGTTGATAAAATGTCCCAATCGGGATTTTTATGTATTGAGGGGTTTTTTTAATTAAACGAGTTTTGTTGAGGTTCTCATACCTCAACTTGTTTAATCTAACATTGGGTTTGAGAGTTGAGTTAGGCTTATGAAGTGACTATGTTTGATGATTGGTATCGTTCCTAGGAAATGAAAATGGAATGTAAATTTGAGGTGACTAAAGAACACAAATTTACAAGGTTGAATACGCTTTTGGTTTGGTGAATTGGAAATAAATTGTTTGAAAATAATAGTGCAGTCAAGGATTTATGATCATTTATGTGATAACATGGAATTGCGATTGGATTAGATTACGAATTGGTAATTTGAGGATTCCATATACGAGTGTGTGTGAGTATGCACTTGGAGTGTTTTTGTTATGCATATGTGTGTGGCATGCATGTGTTGGTGCATTATTGATTTTATTGATTTTGTGGTTTTTGGAAATCAAGCCTGGTAAAATAGGAAGGGCCCGACGCTCTTGGGTTGAAAAACCCTAAACTTGACCAAATGGGACTCTCGACCGGCGGCTTAGTAGCTTGGAAAGGGAAAAAAGATGAGTATTTGGACTGAGGCACTTACCTGGGTGTGTGTGTACGACTATTTTCTGGTGTTGCATGATTTGCAGTGTACTTTGGTTTTGGATCTTGAGATCTAGAAAATGTGACATGTGTGTGACACATAATTTTAGAAACTGAAAAGCATGTGTGACTGACACATTGGTTGATTTACATGACGTGTGAATGTGTGACACATGGTTCGAAAAATGAAAAGTGTACATGGGAAGCATGTGATTTCTGACATGTGAAAAGAGTGTTTGCATGTGATGCATGAAATGCGATATCTGAAAGCGTGTGTACATACATGACATGGGATTGGCATGTGGGAAGTGTTTGTGTGCATGAGGTGCACAAGGTAGATATATATGTGTATATGGAAAGAGTGTGTGAACTTGTGACATGGGGTGTGAAATGTTGGCGTTGGAAGTTGGACTTGATGGTAGTTTAGTTAATTTGAGTTCAACTATGACATAGGAAATGTTGGAAAAATGCTATGAGTTGTGAACGTGAATGGTATTCGTGATTTGATAGGCTTTGGGTTCGGCTTGTTTTGTCTATGGGAGTTATGGTACACCTGCCTTGTCCTTATGATTTGACAGTATTTCCATTGTTTGTTTAGATATAAATGGATTGACTCGTAAATCGTTCTTATATTGGTATTGGTTAAGACATGGAGATAATAACTTAATGGTTTGGGTTAAGTGATATATTTTCATATTGAGGTCCGATTTGATTAGGACTGGATATATTGATGTCATACCTGTTTACATAGTTGTTCATTGATGTTATTAATAAATTGTGTTTAGAATTTCTCTACTAAGCCGTCGTTGCTCATCCCACTCCTTAATATCTTTTTTTCAGGTGACAGAAGTGGTTTCAATATGGATGAGATTGGTGTGTTTTGTTGTGACTTTCGAATGTAGGAAGTTCATCTTCCCTTTTTTAGATAGGATGTGAGATGATTCTTTCATTTGTATAAAATGATATATTTTGTCGACGTTGTGGAGTATGTTCTCAATGGAGAATCCTTGTATATTTTTTTGAAACTCATTTATGATGATAGTTGGCAAATGAAAACGGTTGGGCATCATTTGACTTAACCGTGGTCATGTGAGATGATTCTTCAAATTTTTAGTGGTCATGTTAGATGAAAGTTGTAAAAGTGGAACTGGTGTATTGATGTACATGACTGATGTTGCAAAAGCACCACTTTTTTTATAAATATATGAGAATGATTTGGATTAATGGATTGGTATTTATTACTTTTGAGGTTATCCTAAATTTATTTATGTATGAGGATTTTTTTTTTTTATAATCACGGATCTGGGTCGTGACAACTCGTGAATAATTCTATTGTTGGATGAGCTGTCTTAAGGACAAATCTAGGCAAATTCCAACTGGATAGAAAACTCAGAGTAAGTTTGGTACTCTTCGAATCTGTGAGAGAAGGGTTTCTTTCTAATGGCCATCCAGAAGCCAAGTTGGATACACACATTGCTTTCCTGACATAGTGTACAAGGGCCATCTTCATGCAGTGATTGTGATTCACATGCTAACATGTTTGATTTCAACACCATATTGAAAGAGAGTTTAATGTATGCAGAGATCTTCCTTGTCTAGTTGCTACTCTTCGCTACCAAATTAAGTTCGGTATCAGATACCCATTTGCTGGACTATATTTGAAATCATATCTAGAGTTTCCCAAGAATAAAAGGATGAGGAGGAAAGGAATTTTAAATGTTCACTTTTTTCAGATATAATACACATTTCCTTTTTATGAATTCTGAAAGTTACCAGCATTGCTTTCCTGACATAGTGTACAAGGGTCATCTTCATGCAGTGATTGTGATTCACATGCTAACATGTTTGACTTCGGCACCATATTGAAAGAGAGTTTCAAATGTATGCAGAGATCTTCCTTGCCTAGTTGCTACTCTTTGCTACCAAATTAAGTTCGGTATCAGATACCCATTTGCTGGACTATATTTGAAATCACGTCTAGAGTTTCCTAAGAATACAATGATGAGGAGGAAAGGAATTTTAAATGTTCACTTCTTCATATATAATAATATATATTATTTATGCTGTTACATTTTGTTGTAAATACTAGGTTAAAAGTGACCTGTAGACCAAAAGGTTTCCAGGTTTACATGGTGTTGTACTGTCGACATATTTGCGTGAGGAAGTGAGGAGTCAGAACTGTGCGAGAGGTATTCTGTTGGGAATTTTACTTAAGGGAACAGACAATTTGTGCAGGAATCCTAAAGCATTTTATGGTCTAATAGTGTCTCGTGGAGGATGGACAAAACTTTTAGCAGTGTGGCAATTAAGATGGTTTCCACAATTGTGTGAATTACCTCGTGATATTCTTTAATTAGAAATGCTCTTTTCTTTTTCCTTTTTATTATTTTTATATTTTTTCCGTAAGATATATATATATATATATATGTGTGTGTGTGTGTGTATGTGTAATTTACTGATATCCATGCTCAAGGTTGAGCAACTGTAAGAATACGATTACTGTGTAGATAGTCTTTCAGAAGTTAGTTTGGCCTTTATCTTCTTTCTATTTTCAATTGTCCCCCTTTCTTCCTCATAATAAATTTTCTTCCAAGATTCACTGGAGAGGTGTAGTTATTATGATAATCAAATTATTGAATCATCATGTTTTTATGTAAATAAAGTGCAGGGTAGTTCTCATATTGTAGAATGCTTCATTTACATTTATGTCCTTGTATAACTGTTCTGACATGCTTCATCTTGTGCAGTACAGTGGGCCATCAAAAGATGCTCTTGCATATGTTAAATGGTTAAGGGAAGACCACAGGTTTTCTGATGTATTGGTTCAGATTTCTCCAGCTTTAGATGGGCATGCTTTCCCAAAGTTGAAGCTGCGGTATAAGCCCTCGCTTGTACAGGCAAGCTACTCACTAATAACTTTTCTCTGTTAATCTTACTTTTACTTTTCTCTTAATTTTGGTCTTCCTTAAATATCATTCTCCTTTAAAATCTATTCCCGAAGTGATCTTTACCTGTTTCTTTGAGTCATTAGATTACCCCCAAGATGCCAATTCCCGTAAGCTATAATTTTTTGTCCTAGTTTTTCCCTCATTGTTTTAGTTTCCAAGACAGCTCTATCTTGTCAAGGTTTTAAAATATAATGGATTCTTTAAGGTGGTGCGGAATTTTCTGAAATTATCAGTCTACATGATTTTCTCTTTCATGGGAAATGCTGTCCTTAAGTTTCTGAAATTACCAATCTCAGTAGTTTCACAGGAAATTACCAATCTACCTGCTTCCTCTTTCCATAAAAAAATTAGTGGATCTCTCTCTTGCAAACAGCAAATGAAAGTTGCAGCTTTCCATTCTTTTCATCCAATTCCCTGAAATTAAGACAAATCTTAAACATTACCACTAAGACAAGCCACATCTTCATTGACGTGCTAACCTCTGTCTCCCCCAATCCTCTTATACTTTTTATGTAGTTACTCAAACTCTTAACAGAGGTGTCAAAGAAAGACTGATTCAAAAAAGGTGTTGAAGGATTTATATATTTAAGTTACACCCTCTTTAACAGCTTAAGCTTTAAGAATAGATGGTGGTTAACATGGTATTAGAGCCAAAGGACTCGTGTTCAAACCTCACCGTCACCCTGATAATTAAAATTGAAACACGTGTTGGACCAAAAGAAGGCCACACGTGAGGGGGCGTGTTGAAGGATTTATATTTTTAAGTTACATCCTCTCTAACAACTTAAGTTTTTAGAGTAGATGGTGGTTAACATAAGGTATATGTGAAAAATAGTCAGTGGGCATGAATGAAAAGAAAGTTGGATGGGAAGGTAAAAGTAGAATATAAACCTATTTTGTTGTCCAAACGAATATGGATGATTGTTCTGACATATTGCTCTGGTGGAAAATAAATATATATACATGTGTGGTGTGGCATGTGTCACTAGCAGGTGAAAGCTAGCCATCTAACCACTCCTATATAAAGAGGTGGGCTGGGGTTATGAGAAGACAAAGGAAAGGAAAGAGCAGGAAGAGAAGGGAAGAAAGGGAATAAAGGAGGAAAAGAACTAAAGAAAAGAAAAGGGAGGATGAAATAAGAGAGTAAGAGAGAAAAAATAAAGAGAGAGAGAGATGCAACTTAAAGGAAAAGCAACATGTATAAAGGAAATGCTGCCAGACTGAAACATGAGCGAGAGGAGACTGGGAAGGGCAACCTACACAATGGACGTAGATAATTTATTGCCTTTTGCCCTTGATTAATGACTTGGCAATAGGGTTAAAATTCCACAATGGCTAACTTATAAACTTCATAAAATTAGTTGGTCATCGTTGAATATTTTGTAGGAATAATGACATAATGTGATGGGAAAGTAATTGGCTGTATGTTAGTGAATACAGGTGCAAGGTAAAGAGTGCATGATATTGATAATGGGTGTACGATACTGCATTTTGGTGTGTCACAATGATAATAGATGCTAACAGTAAAAGTGGGTGTTTTTGTGATTGGTTCAGACAGGTTGTCCGTGTTATTTTGTCTGTAATGTATTAACATAGGAAATAGGGTGGTCTGTTTGAGTGAACTTCATGTTTTTTCTAACACAATGTCAATCAGATTTGTGTGATGATAGAATCTATAGTTATGACATATGTTTCATTGTGTTTGTAACGATTTGTGTTAGAGTTGCTGGTAATTTGTTTGATGATTACAGTAGAGGCAGTGTGCTGTTTATATTATCATTTTTTTAATCTCTACATAAACACATACAATATACGTACCAAGCTCTTCGTTCTTTTGCTTGTCAACAACTTCCGTTCCTCACGAACTTGCTTCTCTAGTGATTCAATCTCAACCACTAGTCGTAAAAGTTGACGAAATTAAAGAAAGCTGGAGAAGTTACTATGAGAAGTGATTAAATTAAAATCATTTGAGAAGTTTAGGCTTAGAAGAATAAAGTAACCTTTGGGACAACATATTTTTTTGTAGTGTCAAGGAGTGCGAGGTTTAGGACTAGATGGCATTCGTATTGAAGTTTTGGTATATAAATATCTAAAGTGGTTACCAAAGGGCTTGTAGCCTAATGGTATAACCTCTCATCCCCAAAGGGGGAGGTTGAAGGTTCGAGTCCCACTAGGGACATGTGGATAAAGGGTGTGTGTGATTGACTTTAACTTCCAAAAAAAAAAAAAAAAAAAAAAAAATCTGAAGTGGATAAGCTAGTGAAAGAATTTAGCTCAACAAAGCTTGCATTGCCTTTATAATCCCATTTATCGAATTTATACAAAAGGTACAATTCCTCGAGGTCAGATAATCGTGATAGGACACTTGACAAAAATACTATATTATATCATTCTGATACCTCGAGGTCAGATAATCGTGATAGGACACCCGACAGAAATACTATATTATATCATTTTGATAACAGTTTCTCAAATTCAACAAACGTAGACGAGGCAACTGTCCTATTTCTAGAACCATCTGTTTACATCCAAGATAATCAACAATCCTTAGTATCTCAAGGTTTTTTAATTTCGTGAGGAAAGATAGGCCCACCAACTCGTAATAGCATAGACCCAACACTCGAAGATTAACCAAATTTTGAAAGTGATGATGGTAGTAGTTTTAGTTTATAATAATCTTTATCCGGCCAAACTTTGACACCATCTTTTACTATAAACATGATCGGATCTTTTGATGCAATTGATATGGCAACATCTCGAATTACATCATGCATTTTGATGGAGTTTTCATTTCTACCTTCCAATAACAAATAAGATATCTTGAGGGTACGAACGAACGTATAAGCTTTGTCTCTTACCTTTTGCATTGTATCCAAGTCTCGAAGAAACCCTATTCCCACTCCATACCTCACCAAGTCGTCATCAATAGAAATCTCAGCATCTTCTAGAAACAAACAACAATGCAGAAAGCATGACTACAAATTTGTTTGCTTCAGATAGCTGGAGCTCTATGTGTGAATAGTTTTTTTGTCAGTCCCTCTCAATTTTCTCTCCCTAAGAATTCCTGAATTGTTCAAGTGCATTGTGAATACTCAAAAACAAAGGTCTTGGGACTCGTGGGTATTCCTTTGAAGGTTGAGCTCAACTTTTTGACGGAGAATGCTAAAGTACTATATTTGCATAAATTGGAAGGTTTAAAGAAGGTGCTTCACGAAAGAGACGGAGAGTGGTTTTTAGACTTACAGTATCTTGAAGTTAAGAAATGTGACAACAAGGAACATCTACTTGGAAAACCTCATGGACCATGTCCATTGGGTTCTTTTGGCATACTTAAGTGTATTAGAAGTTGCAAAATGTAGATTAATCAAGTATCTCTTCTACCCTCCCACTGCAAGAGGTCTCCCAAAACTACAGGAGCTCGAAATTAAAAATTGTGAGACAGAAGAAATAGTTGAGGTGTAAAGAGAGGAGTTCTCAAAAGGAAAAGAAAATCTAAGGCATCTGACTATTGCTCCATGGGAAAAACTGCAGGATCAACCCTCACTGGAGTTGTCAAAATGTAAAAGGGTAAAATCAAATAGGATTCGATGAAAGAGGGAGTGATGAGGGTGACTCATACACATGACTAAGCCAAATTCGGAAAGAGAAAGGAGATATAGTAGGCTAGGGAGAGAACAAAAGCTAAGAAAATGACAAGGAGGGAGGATCCTTGAATGTTCTCTCTCATTAGGGCACTGTGCTATGTATAAAATTCTAAGCATGTACTAGTGATGATGGCATATTCTATGTGGCACTAAGTGATTGTGCCACGCATTCTCTCCTTATAAAATTTAGGGACTAATAGAAAAATTGTATTCACACGTAATTGGAGCTACAACAATCTGAAGCAGACAGATTTGTAGTTATGCTTTCTGCATTGCTGTTTGTTTATAGAAGATGTTGAGATTTCTATTGACAACGACTTGGTGACGTATAGAGTGGGAATGGGGTTTCTTCGAGGCTCAGATATAAT
This sequence comes from Cornus controversa, assembly GCA_026545225.1. Taxonomy (NCBI): domain Eukaryota; kingdom Viridiplantae; phylum Streptophyta; class Magnoliopsida; order Cornales; family Cornaceae; genus Cornus; species Cornus controversa. The sequence goes on along the minus strand of CM048845.1, from coordinate 36,566,476 downwards.
AAAAGGGCAAGAGACAGAGCACATATGTTGGTTCGTATTCTCAAGAAATCTTATTTGTCGTTAGAAGGTAGAAATGAAAACTCCGTCAAAATGCATGATGTAATTTAAGATATTGCTATATCAGCAGAACCAAAAGATCTGAATGCGTTTCTGGTAAAAGATGGTGTCAAAGTTTGGCCGGAGAAAGATGATTATAAAATGTTGCACAACAATGTCATTAAGGGCTTCCCACAATGTCCGTCAGTTTTTTGATCAGTTAAATTGGAGAGGACTATGCACCTTAGTGTTGAGTTGCAACATCACCGATCTTTCACTAGTATTGGAATTCCCGAATAGCTTTTTTGAATGGATGGAAAAGTTTGAAGTTTTGGATTTGTATAGACTAAAACTACTACCATCATCACTTTCAAATTTGGATAATCTTTAGGTGTTGGGTCTGTGTTATTGCGAGTTGGTTGACCTATCTTTCCTCAAGAAATTAAAATCAAATAGGGTTTGGTGAAAGAAGGATTGACGAAGGTGACTCGTACAAATGGAGGAGTGCATCCATTATATTGTGTGATCAATGTATCCCGTTAAGATTGAAAGGGAAGTTCTATAAAACAACTATTAGATCAGGTGTGTTTTATGGAATAAAATGTTGGGCATTTAAGAAACAACATATCCATAATATTGCAATTGATGTGCGGTAAGACAAGAAAGGATAAAATTAGAAGTGAGCATACTCTTGAAAAGGTTGAAGTAACACGATTTGGAGGTAAATTGGGAGAAATTCGATTAAGATGGTTTGGACATGTAAAAAGAAAACCACTGTAATATCCTGAAAAATAAAATAAAAACTATATAGCGTATAATATACATATATAGTTATATTATTTTAAATTTTGAAATATTAAGTGATGCAGATAAATAGGAGTCTTTTAAAGTTCAAAAACCCCTTATATCGCTTAAGTATGATATACGTCTCTTATATAACTTTTGATATAATATTGTATTTTGATATATATAATATTTGATTAAAACAAATATATCACCAATATACGTCGAACCTCTGCAGTAGCCGGAAGGAGAAACGGTGATCGAGGAATTGCATAGAGAGAGTCAGTGATTCGAATAGCGGTGATTGGAATAGCGACAACAGGCAAGTCGATTCGTTTTATATATTTATATATAACTGAGACTTGTCGTTTAATTATAGGTTTAGAATTTTTAATCATGTTGACACCTTAGGATTACATTTAATGTATTGATCGCATGAGTTTTTCTGAAGTATAAATTAATTACTAGATTAAATATGAGATCTAGTGTTTAAATATCGATAAACTGTGAATAGGGAAAACCTTCTCAATATGTATGCACCCATAGGAATAAATCACGTGTTTGAAATAACAATATTGTGGATTTTAAATTGTTGTTGAGTTCTGTGTAAAAGAACGTGTGAAATTGATGTTGATTGCACAATATATGAACTGTTATTAGGTTCTGTGTAAAAACATATAAATTTGATGTTGGGTAGTTATAAATATTGAAGGTTATGTTACGCGTTGAAATAAATGTTATGGATTTAGTGGATTTATTTGTCGTTATCAGTAGTGGAGAATGGGATTCACAGTAGTTATTGTAGTTATTCCAGTAATGTATATATAATTATTCATGTAAAGTGTTGTTTAGTGGAATTTGAATTACTGAGTAAAAATGTTGTTTAGTGGAATCTGTTGAACGAATGTGTTGTTTAGTAGAATCTGGATTATTGAACGAATGTAACGAATGTGTTGTTTAGTGTAATCTGGATTTCAGAACGAATGTGTTGTTTAGTAGAATCTGGACTATTGAACGAATGTAACGAATGTGTTGTTTAGTGTAATCTGGATTTCAGAACGAAGGTGTTGTTTAGTGGAATCTGAACGACTGATATACTGGGGTAGGTATAATATAAGTGTTTAGGATCAGCTTTATTGGTAGATAAATAGACGTATAATAGTGGAATCAGTGTTGTTCTGTATAATTAGTTTAGGACAGTGGCACGGTGGAACTAATGTTCTGTATATTTACTTTAGGATAGTGGCGTGGGTGTTATGTATATTTAGTTTAGGACAGTGGCACGGGGAACCAGTGTTCTATATAAGTACCTTAGGAAAGTGGAGCGGTGGAACCGTATATTTACTTTAAGGCAGTGGTTGTACATTGATTTGATTATATCTAGGACGGTGGGTATATGTGTATTGAAAGTGACAATTGGGTTTGTTATTTTTAGAGGCGAAGAGTGACACTCAAAGCGGGTTATACATTTGTGAGTGAAATGAGTTACCAACAGAACTAGTTATTTATAAGGAATGTGTTTACCAACCTGATATTTCTAGGAGTGTATAGATATATCCAGACAGTTCTTGTATAATATTCTGGACAGTTTATTGAGTTCTTGTATAATATTCTGGACAGTTTATTGTATAGAAAAGAGACTTTTTTATTTATTTATTTATTTATTTATTTTGGTTTCTTGTATGCAAGCCAAAAGTTTTAACTAAATTTTAATTAATGAAAATTAGAGGAAAATAGTAAAAATATTTCTAAAATTATAGAAAATTCTAGAATAATGTATTTCAGTTTAATTAACTCAAATTTGCTGAAAAATGTGAAATTATATTAAAGTTTGTAATGGATAATGGTGAGTAGTCGAGGAGTAGTCTGGGACTATTCTTATGATGACTTTGTTAGGTATGGTCAGGGACCTGCCTATTGGTAGTGCACTACCCTTTTGTTATGGCCATTGGGCTCAGCATGCCCTTATTATGTGGACGTGGTCCGGGACCATCTGGGTGAGTAGACGTATAACCCAGCCACATGTGTGTTTTCGGTAGTCCGGGACTATGCGATGCACACCATTGATTGGAGGGGAGCCTGGGGCTCATGTGAGATAAGTGAAATTTAATTTAAGTTAATCAAGATGGTTAACAAGTTATGGTGTGAAATTGGGAAAATTGTGTTATGTTGTATATTTTGGTAATTATGATATATGAGAATTTATGACTTGGGATGAATACATGTAATTAATGTATTTTTGACGAGTTACTTTTATATATGGAAATATAAGGTGAATCGATTTGCTGAGCAGGGAATGTGTTTAGCAAACCCTTGTTGAGCTTGTGAGCTCACTCCTTAACAATTTTCAGGTACACGTTGATTGGAACGTGATGGATTCATGTGAGCTGGATGGAGATGATTTTGCTGTTTTTCTACTTCTTTGTAGTGCAATAAAGTTGATATGAACTTATGTAATAATGTTGAGGATTTTTATTGATTGTATTAGATGATGCTACATTTGTTTTGTAGTTATTTATGTTTTCAATAAAATTCTTCTTGGGGGAGTTATAATATGTTGTGTGAGGTAGTTGTTGTTGCAAATCACGCACTTTATTTAAGTATAGAACCAGTGTTTCTATTATTTAAATTTAGGGGCGTGACAACCACTAAGTGCGACAATTAGGAAGAGTGATATAGTCCACATAGAGGTAATGCTAGAGGAATAGGGGAAGACAAAAGTTAACATGGGTAGATTAGTAAGGGATGATATGTCTGTGGTTTGACTGAGGCTATGTCTTTGAACATATGCCTTTCTTCAAAGCACACTATTTCAAACAAAGAAGGACAGCTTGCCAAATAGGGCACAATTCCTCACTCTCCCTTCTCTCCAAATTCATAAAGCCTTCTCAGCTGATCTCGCCATCTTGGCATGACCAAGAAAAACACTGAAAAATTCTATTATCTATTGAAATAATATCATTTGGGCACTTATTAAAAAAAAAAAGAAGGAATATCATTTGGGCATTAGTATGTTTCTTTCTTATTGCCTTGTTAGAGGTGACAATATGGAAAATTTATGATTATTTTGTTTTTGTTATCCATTTTTAGTTGATTATTTCATACTGGAGTACAAATACTCTATATTCTTGCAATTGGTAGTTTATGCACATTAATATTTTTGAGTTTTATTTTTAAATGGAAATATCACTTATTTATAATTTATTTATATCCAGTTGGAAGGAGGGATTTCACATCTTCCTTTACTTGATCCCTCGATGCGAGCAACACCACTTACACCATCTCAATGGATGAATAAACTGGAAGCGTTGAATACAATTGATGAAACATCAAATGCAAATCTCAATACGAAGTATATCCTTTTGGATGTAAGAAATGGTACCTACTCTTCTTTTTGATATTGCTCTAATAGTAAGAATTTTGGGTAATTATATATGTATACATATTTTTGATTGCAAGTGCATTGTAGTGGACACTTTGTGTGGATGGTACCTTTATTTTCCTTTTAGTACTGAAGTTGGTTTGATTTATAGAAGTATCCCCGTCAGTGGGATTTAATATAAAGAAAAATAATAAACATGAAGTTATGGATGGCATGGTTTTGGGAAAAGAAATGAAACATGGAAAAATTCCTAGAATTTGCAAAGGTATATGTCCAGGCTATAGCAAATATGAAGGCATTGACCTGGCTACAACAAATACATTTTTCAAAAAGGAGAATGCTGAGATGAAGATAGGAGTTACTAGAAGAGATGTGATTAGCAATCAATTTGTTGGAGAAAAATTAGGAGTGACACCTATTAGCAATAAAAAAAGAGTAGATTTAGGTGGTATATACATATACAACATGCACCACTAGATGAACCATTGCTAAAATAAAGACTAATTATGTTAAAGGCAGATTAGAGATGGAGCACAACTGCGTAAGGATAAAATAACAAGAAAAGACTTTAAGAACTTACATATCTTGTATTAGAAAATAGTGAAAGAAGATAATTAATGGGTTGGTAAAAGAGGGTTCTGGAAAGAAAACTAGGGCTTGTAGGGGCCATAATAATGGTTTGAAGTGTGTTCCAAATAAAAACTCCAGTAAGAAAGCATTATTTTCTTATGAATAAAAATTAAGAGAAAAGAGGCACAATAGTAATAAAAAGAAGGAAGAGAAGTGGAAGAGATGAGAAAGAAAAAAAGAAGAAAGAGACAACACAATCACCAGAATGGGAAATCAGGAGATGAGTCGCCAGAGCAAAACAAAAGATTTTGCTGGAGTTGCAGAAGGGTGGGAACGTGAGAGGTAAGGGAAGAGGGAAATTTAACGCGCCTAGGATGCGTGACGATGGAGGGAGGGTCGTACACCCATGTGTCGACTGAAGACCTAACGGTAATATGTGGTGGGGGACAACTACGGGGTTGTGGAGGGATTGGGTCTGAATAATGGGTGGTCAGGTGACAGGAGGAAGGATTTTTTAAAAAGGAATTGGCTGGGCCTGAAATACTCAATGGGAACGAGCGGAATTGGGCTGATCCACCAACGAAGTTCAGGAACAAGCCTAAACAAAAAGGGATGGGGCCAGGGCTCTTTTAATGGGTCAAAGAGTGATTAGGCTGTTCCATTGGTGGATAGAAGTAGTGGGGCTGCTAGACAAGAAAAGGAGATGGGCCAAGCCCAATGTACGGGTGCCAGCACCACAGGCCCAAGTTTCAGAATTCAAAATAATCTTGCTGGGCCAGCTGGGAGTCAAGGTGCGTTTGGGCCACTTCAAGGCAATCCGGACTTGAAGAAAAATTTCATGCAAATAAGGCTATTGCTTTTTGGAGGGCATCACCGAAACCATCAATTATATGATGGAACCGGGTGTTGATCTGGAGTTTACTGCGGTGAAGCCTATTCAGCAAAAGTTCCCCGAATTCGAGTGTTGTAGTGCCTTGAGGCCCAATTGAGTCCAACATCATGCTCACAAAGAGAGGCAGAGAAGGTGTACCTGGGCTGAGAAAGGGAAGTGGCACATTCATGATGGGCTAAATGAAGATGGGAGGAATAATTTGAGCACAGACAAACAGGTGTGTTCCAATCAGTTTAATGGAACCCATCTCTACTCATCTTCTTCTCTATCGAGATGTTCAGTTTCTCTGGATGTGATGGGGGTGGATGGGGCTGCTCGCGCTCCTTTTCCAGGGAATGAATAGTTCAGGGGCAAGGATGGGGATGGGTCATGCAAAGGCAGTTTGGTTGTTGTCTTGTTGAGAAGCTGAGGTGGAGTGGAGCGGCGAAGAATAGTGTGCGTTTGGTGGGAGAGTCGGAGGTTGCTTGGAAGTCGATAGGGATACTGGGGGTATCACTCTCTGTGTTGGTAAAAGTATCCAACCGAGGCAGCAGGAGGACTCAGCTGTGTCTCTGTTGGCCGGATTAAAATTATACAGTGGGTTAGAGAACAAATCCAGTGAAGAGGTTGGTGGAGGCCATGGCTCGGTTGAGGTTTGTGATGATGATTTCAGTGTATCTACAGAATGGATAGTGGAAGACTTTGCGTGCAGAGAAGAGTCTGAGGGTCTTTTAACTGATTCTTGCGAGATTATGAGATGGCTGAGGGTCTTTTAACTGATTCTTGCGATAATGATTGTGAGATGTTGGCTCGGGATGATGTTGAGGATGCAGATGTGGGCCTTTTCTGGCCGCTGGCTGTTTTGGATCCTCACAGGGGTGGGCAAGTTTCGGATTGGCAGATTGAGATGGATAGGGAGGGGTGTGGATGTTGGAGACTGTCGGGAAGACTAATAAAAGGCTAAGCCTATTATATGAAGGGGAGGAAAGAGGCGAGGCAAATGTTTCAAGATATTGAAGAGGGGTGGAAGGAGGTTTCGAGAAGAAAGAACCCTTCTTGGTGGGGCAAACGGGATTTGCAGAATATTGTACGTGAATTATGACGGAAGAGGTGTGATGGAAGGGGGAGAAAGGGAAGATGGGGGAGGAGCGTTGGTTTGCCTATGAAGCTCAAAATAGTGTCGTGGAATGTCCGGGGCCTCAATGACATTGAGAAAATTGGGAGCCCAGGTGGTTTGTTTGCAGGAATCAAATCTTTCTTCGATGTCTGTGGGAGTTGGGAGGAGCATTTGGGGAAGTAGATTTGTGGAGTGGGAGGCTTTGGATTCTGTGGGCACTGCGGGCTGTATCTTGGTTATGTGGGATAGGAGGTGGGTGACCAAGGTTGACTCTTGGAAGGGGAGATTTTCTATTTCCTGCCTGTTCACCTTGGAGGAGGATGGTTCTTCTTGGGTCTTTTCTGGGGTTTATGGGCCAGTGGAGGATGCAGAGAGGGGTTTGCTTTGGGAGGAGCTCCAGGGAGTTCAGAGGAGATGGTGCTTTCCTCTGTGTGTGGGAGGGGACTTCAATGTGATTAGATTCCCTCTTGAGAGATCCACGGGCGGGAGGCGGAGCATAGCTATGGAGCAGTTTTCCGAGTTTATTGATGAGCTCGGTTTGATTGATTTGCTGATGGAGTGTGTTGAGTTTACTTGGTCGAGTGAAAGGGAGGTCCCCATTCTTTCCAGGTTGGACAAATTCTTGATCTGTTCGAGTTGGGAGGAGAAATTTCTTGACGTGGCTCAGGTGGCGTTGGGTAGGCCAGTTTCGGATCACATTCCTTTGCTTCTGGATAGTGGGGGGTTTGAGGAAGTGAAGGACGCCATTCAGATTTAAGAACATGTGGCTCTGGGTGGCTAATTTCAAGAAGAGGGTTAGAGGTTGGTGGGCAGAGTTTGAGTTGTGAGGCACTTCAAGCTTTATTCTTGCTAGCAAACTTCGTCTTTTTAAGGGGAAGATTAAGAAATAGAACAAAGAAGTCTTTGGCAATCTCGAGTGGCGGAAAAACAGATTGTTGGAGGAGATTGTTGAGTTGGATAGGAAGGAGGGGGAGATGGGCTTGGGCGAGGAGTAGTAGCTCGTAGAGAGTAGTGCAAGGCCAGTATTGGAGAGGACTATCATGGAGGAGATCTCATGGAGACAGAAGTCTAGAGCTTTGTGGCTTAAGGAGGGAGATAGAAACACGAGGTTCTTTTATAGGCTTTCCAATGCTCATCGGAGGAGCAATCACATTGTGTGGTATTGATGGCATTATGTTGTCAAAGGAGGAGGAAATCAGACGGGGGATAGCTTTTTCTACCAGAAGCTGTATACGGAAAGCTCTTCATGGGGAACTCGGTTGGATGGATTGGAGTTTGACATGATTTCTGACGACAGAGGCAAATTGGGGGCTCTGTTTTAGGAGGAGATTCTGGTAGCTCTGAGGAGTTGCAATGGGGATAAGGTGCCAGGTCTGGATGGTTTTGACTTTTCTCGAACAACATTGGGAAGCTGTCAGGGAGGATGTGCTGGAGACATTCAACTCTTTTCACAAGTTTGGGCGCTTTAAGAAGAGTTTGAATGCCACTTTTATTGCATTTATCCCTAAAAAGAAGGGGCTGTTAATGTGAAGGACTTTAGACCTATCAGTTTAGTGGTCAGTGTGTACAAACTGATAGCTAAATTTCTAGCTTTGAGGTTAAAGGGTGTGCTAGAGGGAATCGTCTCAGAAGCTCAGAATGTGTTTGTTGGGGAACGACAGATTCTGTATTTAGTTCTCATTGCTGGTGAGTGTGTCGACTCCAGGCTGGGCAGTGGTGATCCTGGGATTGTATGCAAGCTAGATATTGAGAAGGCTTATCAGTTTAGTGGGCAGTGTGTACAAACTGATAGCTAAAGTTCTAGCTTTTAGATTGAAGGGTGTGCTGGAGAGAATCGTCTTGGAATCTCAGAATGCGTATGTTGGGGGCGGCAGATTCTGGATTCAATTCACATTGCTGGTGAGTGCGTCGACTCCAGGATGGGCAGTGGTGATCCAGGGATTATATGCAACCTGAATATTGAGAAGGCTTATGATCATATTATTTGGAGTTTTTTGCTTTATATGTTGGAGAGGATGGGCTTTGGGGATGGGTGGAGGAGATGGATTTAGTGCTGCATTTCTTTGGTGAGATTCTTCTTTTTGGTGGATGTTTCCCCGACTGGCTTCTTCGACAATTCGAGGTGTTTGAGGCAGGGTGATCGTTTGTCACTGTTTCTCTTTATATTGATGATGGAGGCCTTTCGTAGGCTGATGAGGAGGGTTGGGGAGCTGGGGCTGATTAGGGGTTTTAGAATGGGCAGGGAGCTGTTAGTCAGGTGGAGATATCTCATCTTCTATTTACGGAAGACACTATAGTGTTCTATGATGCTGATGAGACTTAGTTGAGATATCTAGGATGGGTTCTAGTGTGCTTTCAGGTAGTCTTTAGCTTAAAGTCGACATTCAGAAGAGCGAGATTGTGTTGGTGGGGGATATAGCTTCCCTAGCAGATATTTTGGGATGTGGAGTTGGGTCTTTTCCTATCACCTATTCGGGGCTGCCTTTGGGGGCTTCGTCCAGGAGAGCTTCTTGGGATCTGGTGGTGGAGTGTTTTTAGAGGAGATTGGCTAGTTGGAAGAAGCAGTATTTGTCTAAGAGGGGTAGGCTTACTCTTTTGAAGAGCACTCCCTCAAATCTCCCGACTTACTTTATGTCTTTGTTCCATTTTCCTTCCTCGGTGGGGAAAAGGATTGAGAGGTTGCGGTGGAACTTCCTGTGGGGTGGGATGGATGAGTAATTTAAGTATCATCTTGTGAATTGGGGTCAGGTGTGTAGGCCTATTTAGCTTGGTGGGTTGGGCATCAAGAGGTTGGATGTTTTCAACAAGGTGTTGTTAAGCAAGTGGCTTTAGTGGTATGGAGTTGAGAGGCTCAACTTGTGGAGGAGGGCTATTTCCTCCCGTTGGAGAATATATTATTGGAGTGATTTAAGCCTTGATAGAAGATTGATAGGATTGATTTATGGGATTGATTTTAGGAATCTTCCATTAATGTATTTTCCATGTTTATCACGTATATTCTCACACCTATAAATAGAGGTGGTCATTGTAAACAAAACTAAGAGAGAATACAATAAAAGTGATGTAGCCTTTTGGGCTTTGTATGCCGTGGATGTAGGCCGTAGTGGCCGAACCACGTTATATTTTTCAGTTCTTCTTGTTTAATTTCTCTCTTCAATTTTATTTTATTTTATCAACACCTCCAAATATGGCGATTCTAGATGTGGATGGTACTCCTTAGAGGGAAGGGGTCCAGTTGGTGTAGGTGTTTGGAAGTTCATCCGCAAAGGTTGGGATGAGTTTTCTAAACATATTCGCTTCAGATTGAGGAGTGGGAGACGAATTTAGATTTTAGGTGGATGGTGCGGGGACAGATCTCTTGCTTGTATGTTCCCGAGGTTGTTCAGGATTGTCATTTATCCCCAGATCTTGGTTGCTGACTGTTATCAGCTTGATAGCGGGGTATTGTCCTGGGATGTGTGTTTCTCTAGACGTTTCCAAGGTTGGGAGGTGGACGATGTTGGAGATCTTTTGTCCTTACTCTATCGTTAGATTGTAGTTGTTGGGGAGATGAATGAGTGATCACTGGCGATCTCTAGCCATGGTAGATTTGAGGTGTGGACTTTCTTTAGGAGATTGGTGGCCTCTTTGGGGGAGTCATTTCCTTGGAAAGCAGCTTGGCACACTAGAGCACCCACTAGGGTGTCTTTTTTGGGTGGACTGTCGCTCTGGGGAAGATTTTGACTATTGATAGCCTGAGACATAGGCGACAAATCATCGTTAATTGATGCAGCATGTGCAAGAGGGATGCAGAGTTTGTGGATCATCTCCTTTGAATTGTTCTATGGCTAGAGACGTTTGGAGCTTGCTTCTTTCAATCTTTGTTGTTTAGTGGGTTATGCCAGAGTCCACCAAGAATGCTCTTGAAGCTTGGAGAGCCTTCTCGGTGGGAGCTCATGCCATTGAGGCTTGAAGAGTAGCCCCTCTTTGTCTTTGGTGGAGCATTTGGAGGCAGAGAAATAGGAGATGTTTTGATGGTGAGGAGACTCCTAATTGGGTGCTAAACTTCTTTATTATTAACTCGTTATGTTTTGGGGTACACGTGAATACTTGTAAAGCTATTGGGGAGTTGATTGATTTTGTGGATAACCTGTTCTTTTGGCCTTTATGTAGTTGTTTCAGGATGCGCTCCCCTCTCGAGTGCTCTTTAGTGAAATTTACATATAAAAAAAAAAAAAATCCTCAAATTAGTATTAAGGCTGCAACTTCTAAATTCAGTGTTAGAGTCCAGAGAGATGGCTATAATTCCTTTATTAAAACATTTGAACTAATATCAATAAATCGTAACCCAGAAATCAAAAAATTTAAGTAACACTTGTTTGGTTTATATTACTAACTGGAACTAAAGTACCATTTTATCTATCCTATCTATCTCACCTTTCCTCTCCAATGCTCTTTCATATCATGGTTGTCAACATACATCATGTATATATAAATGCTGTTTGGAACCTGCTGTTCTTAGTGGTGAAAACTTCATAGCATTTTATGCTTATCATATCTGCTACTGATGTTGATAATTTTCCAAATGCTTGTTATCAGGTTATGAATGGGATATTGGTCACTTTCATGGGGCTCAACGACCGGATGTGGATTGCTTTAGGAGCACATCATTTGGGCTATCCCAATCAGAGGTATGGTGATTTTAGGGTATGGTATCAAATGATAATCTCTGGAATGCTACTCTAGGTACAAATACTTAATTTTAACAAAAGTGGGGAAGTAGACAACCTGATGTCCTTCCTGACCCATGATGTTCACAAGGCATATAAGAGAGGTTTGCCATCTAGAAACTCATTTATCATAGATAGATCTTTTTTTATTGCCTTTTGGTACATACCTTCCTTGACATTTAGAGAGTTTTTGGATGCCTCTAAAAATTGGATAGTTCAACATGTTTAAAAATCAATGTTCGAGTAACAAAGCGATTTTTTATGATATTGATTCTTTGATATATTGTTTGCACCCAAATTTGGTATTTGTTTGTGTTGCGACAAAGAAACCATAGGAACATGGAAACCCAATGAAAGCCACCAGTGTAATCACACAAAAACACAAGACATAACGTGGTTCGGCCAAAACTAGTCTACATCCACGGATGAGAAGAGATTCCACTATGATATCGTAGAGATATTGCAACACTTGAGTACCAATACCGTGTACATGCATTGTAAAACCTTGGATTTTTTATTATTATTTAATTACGTGGTTAATTAATTGTTAAGCATGATTATATAGTAATTGCATGCTTATGTGTGTGGGTTTCGGGACCACTTTAAAAGTTCTAAAAAGGTTTTAAAGTACCTTAGGACCATAGTGGGATGGAACCAAGGTTCTTGTAATTTTTCGGAATTTTTACTAAAAGTTACTATTCATGGTTTGGGTTTTTCGAGAAAATAACTACGGATCACTCAAGTGACGTAGGGGTATGAATGAACTTAGAGGGGCTTTAGTGAAGTTTGTTGAAATAAGGGAGTGCCATTTTGCGATTAAATGGAAGTAGAAAAGGGTAGAGGAGCAAAACTAAAGAGATGAGGGGCTAATGTGCAAATTTGGAAACTTTTTCTATAAATATCCTAAAATGGTTGACTTGGTCATAACTCAAATCAGATTTCTCTCTCTAGATCAGTTCTACAGCTCTTTCATCTCCCCTCTTTCATTTTTTTGGTTGATCTTAGTTTTGGAGGCTTAGAAGTGTGATTTGGGCCTTGGGACTTTACACGATACTTGTTCCCCTCGGGATTGCCTACGTTCTACATTGATTGAAAATTCTTTTCGGCAAATTTTCAAGTGTTTTTGGACTAGGGTAGATTCTAGGGCTTGGATCTCTCTTGGTTTTTGAGCTTAAATTTGAGGTAGGGGTGTTCTCTCTTTCTTATCATCGATTCCTTAGAGTTTTAGGTCGATTTTAGTGGGTTAACATGCTAGAAAAGACTTCCTTCTTTTTTTTTTTGGAATAAACATGTGTTAAAAGTGGTTTTCATATGTTCTATACGAAGTCTTTGAATTATATATGCATTGTATGTGTATATAGTTGATCTCGATAATTAAAGTGTGTTAAAAGTATGTGATTCTTGCACTAGAATTATATTTTGAGCATGTATGTCTTATGTGCTAGTTTGGGAATGCATGATATCCATTTAGGATCGTGTATGAGTTATTGGAATAGCAGGTGTACGTGTTGCACACTATGTATTGATTCAAAGCATAGAAAAGGCAATATCGTCATTTTTGCATTTGTATGATTTCTTGTGAAAGAAAGGTTGTTGCAGTGTATATGCATGCTTTAATATAAGTTGCTTATGATGTACTTATATTGAACGTGATTTAACTGGCTTATGATGCACTTATTTGAAACTATGTGTTTGATGATTTTGGGGAAAGGTCGGAATAAAGTAAGATGAGCTTAATGCTCAGGGGTACAAGACCTCATGTTTGATGATTTTGGGGAAAGGTCGGAATAAAGTAAGATGAGCTTACTGCTCAGGGGTACAAGACCTCAACCTTAATCAAGTGGTTTCTTCTAGATCATCGGGTTAGCAACCCGTAAAGATAGGAAGATAGATATTTAACCCAAGGGTACTTATCTGGTTACTACGAAAACTCCCTACTCATGGATTGATTTTTAGCTTATTTGACTTTATGTTTCAAGCTTTGTTATGAATTGTGATATTCATGGTTATTGTTTAACTTATATAGTCGCGAAATGCTTTGTGTTTACTTATGGTAAATTAAGCATGTTGGATATGAGATATATATATTGGAGCATGATTTGTATACTATATTATCGATGTTATGAGCATTGAAAATATGCCATGTACTGTATAGGAATGCTATGACTACATTTCATGTAGGTTGTATCGAGTCGATGCATAGGGGGTTTGGATGTCTCTATTGAGCTAGTCGGTTGCTCACCCCTTCCTTACAAACTTTTTTTACAGATAAAGCACCGGTTGTCGATAACACTTGATTACCGTGGTAAAGGCCTTGGGCCTTCTTTTGGGCTTTGGATGTTTTTATGGTATATATATATCGTGTGTGGGCATTTTGAGAAGAACTATTTATTTTGTGTGTGGAACGGATGTATTAGCATTCTATACATGGGTACTTTTATATTGTTAAGCAGTGGTTCCATTAGTTTTCTCTATGTTGGATAATTGTGTATATTTGGATATGGTTGGACAAGTTACATTTAGATGTATGTATGTAACTCGGTTATATTTTAGTTTTAATGATGTAAATGTGTATTAAAAGTCGCTTCCGCGGTATTGAGACTCTGGATGAGAGTGGTCTCAAGAGGGGTATTTTGGTAATTTCATCTGATATTCACACCCAGTTTCCTATATCTGTTTTGGTGTCAAAAATCGGGGCATGATAGCTTGGTATCAAAGCTTGTTTGTAGTTGTTGGAATTTGGGGCGTGACATGCCTTTTCACCATGTAACACTTCACGAGCCTGTCCCCTCGCTACTAGTGCCACCGGTATTTTCCCTACTTTACCAACCTATAAACTACCTCTACCCAATTAATTCCCTCGTGAGACTACATCTCTTTGAATCTCAACCCAAAATCTAGGTATCTATTTAGAAAGTTCTAAACCCAATTCCTTGTTGCACAAGGATTATAATTCCTTCTTGTCTAACAAGAAATTTTCTAACAGAATACAACTCTAAAATATAAACCTAATTATACTAAGAATTTGAGACACAATTCCCATCAATCTCCACCTTGGCTTAAATTCCATCAAGTCAATTATTGCTTCCCATGGCATTAATCAGGACAATTCATTGCAACTTCAATCTTGTACATAAACCAAATTACTCTTAAGGGACTTCCACCCACAGACCGTTCCCACGACCCAACTTGATTGAGGGACTTTCACCCAAGGAGCCAGTTCTTCCTTACTCTTCAATTGAATGCCAAGATGTCAAGATCCTCTTGCAAAACTTTAATTGTCCACATTGTACACTGGTTGATTAGTCAAACCTCTTAGGCTCCACCTTAACTACTCGAGCTCTATGCCATGAAATCTATAACGATTTTTTGACCATCGTGATCAAACAAGCTGATTGATTGACTCCACCTGCAACTGAAACCCGTTGCAGGACCTGTTGAGGCTTCTTGTGTTTTTTGGATCTCCTTTACCTTCGGCTTTGATACCAATTTGTTATGACAAAGAAATCACAGGAACATGGAGCCCAATGAAAGCTGTTGATAACCATCTACTCTAAAGGCTTAGGCTGTTAGAGAGGGTGTAACTTAAATACATAAATCCTTCAACACGCCCCCTCACGTGTGGCCTTCTTTTTCGTCCAACACGTGTTTTCAATTTTAATTATCAGGGTGACGGCGAGGTTTGAACTTGAGACCTTTGGCTTTGATACTATGTCAAGAATATGGGCTAAGTTGAGGGAAATCTTAGAGAGAGATGAGAGAAATAGACTGTTTTATTATGTATTCAAAGAGTGACTACAATATGAATTTATAATGATCTAAAGAACAAAAAATAAGGAAAGCAATAATATATGGAAAGCAGTGTATATGGAAACTAGTGATTCTGCCCCTAATTAAGGAATAATTGACTGACTATAGTTGTTTTCTATTCACAACACTCCCCCTCAAGCTGGAGCGTAGATGTCAACAACTCTCAGCTTGCTACAGATAGAATCAATGTCATGCTTTGGCAGTGCCTTAGTAAAGATATCTGCTAACTGATTACTAGATGATATAAACGATGTCACAATTTCTTTCGAAGTCACCTTAGAACGAATAAAATGACAATCAACTTCAATATGCTTGGTTCGCTCATGAAAAACTGGATTACTGGCAATGTGAATAGTTGCCTGGTTATCACAGTAGAGAAGAGATGGGTCTTGAACTGACAACCCATATTCTTGTAATAGAGTTCTCAACCAAGTTAGCTCACAGGAAGTATGAGGCATGGCACGATACTCAGCTTCAGCATTGGACTGTGCCACAATCGACTTCTTCTTAATTTTTCAAGTTACTAGATTGACTCCTATAAAAGTACAGTAACTAGTTGTTGACCGTCTGTCTGAGGGAGAACCTGCCCAATCAGCATCAGTATAACCTTTGATGCGCAAATGTCCAGACGATTGATAGAAAAGACCACATCTCGGAGCCCCCTTAAGATACTTCAAAATTCGTATAACCGCATCCATACGAGGAATTCGTGGGCTAGTCATAAATTGACTCACAACACTCACTGCATAGGCAATATCTGGACGGGTAATGGTTAGATAAATCAGCTTGCCTACAAGATGTCTCTATATCTCTGGATCATCAACCAAGTCACCAACCTTAGGCAATAGCTTTAGATTAGTCTCCATGGGGATTGTTGCAGGTTTAAAGCCAAGATAACCTGTATTCCTTAAGAGATCAAGAGTATATTTTCTCTGAATAAACAAATCCCTTTCTTTGATCTAGCAACCTCAATACCAAGAAAATAACAGAGCTTGCCCAAATCTTTAGTGAAAAAATTCAAACCCAAATGACGAGTCAAGGTTTGAATCTCCTTCTTGTCACTCCCAGTAATGACGATGTCATCCACATAGACCACCAAAATTACAGTGCCACACTCTGTCTTTTTAAAGAAAACTGAATGATCAGCTTGACTCCTAGTCATGTCGTGAGCAACCACAACCTTGCTAAACTTATCAAACCATGCACGAGGTGACTGTTTGAGTCTATAAATAGATTTCTTGTGATGACAAACACACTCCCCTTTGGATTCAAATCCAGGAGGCTGAGTCATGTACACTGTGTCGGTAAGATCACCGTGAAGAAAAATATTTTTGACATCGAGTTGATGAAGAGGCCAAGTCAAGATTGGCAGCAAGAGAGATAATTATGTGAACAAAGTTGAGCTTAGCCACAGGTGAGAAAGTCTCAGTATAGTCAATGCCATAGGTTTGAGTGAAACCCTTAGCAACAAGACGAGCCTTTAAACAATCAACAGTGCCATCGGGATTTTGTTTCACTGTAAAAACCCAGCGATAGCCAACAATATGAGCATCTGCAGGCTTTGGAAGAAGATCCCAAGTATGATTCAATTGTAAGGCATGCATTTCCTCTTCCATAGCTTTCTGCCAGCCAGGATGGGAAAGAGCTTCCTTGTATGAACAGATAACAATGATAAAGAGAAAGCTCGAAAAGAAGATGACAAATGGCCATAAGAAACAAAATGAGATATGGAAGGATCAGTACAAACCCTTCTACCTTTCTGAAGTGAAATGGGAAGATTAGGATCAGACTCGGAAGGATGAACAACTAGATCTGTAGACATCGAGAAAGATGATGGAGCATGCAGGGAAGGCTCTACCTATTCAACCACTAGGGCAGGTGGCAGAAGAGGTTCATCCAGGGCAGTGAGAGGAGTAGAAGTAGTATCCCTTTGAGGCTGTCGAGTATAAACCCTAGGAGCGGAAGGAGTATCAAGAACCGGAGATGGTAGAATAATTTCTTGAAAAATAGGTTCCTTCACTTGACTACCTTCCTTAAAATAATATGGAATATGCTTGAAGAATGTTACATCAGCACAAACAAAATGTTTTCTCAAAGAAGGGCTGTAACACCTATATCCTTTTTGAGTGAGAGAATAACCTAAAAATATGCATTTGTGAGCTTGAGGGTCAAGTTTGTCCCGTCTGGGATTTAAATTATGTACAAAACAAATGCACCCAAACACTTTTAGAGGAAAAGAGAAGGGGTCTTTATCAGGAAACATCATCTGAAAAGGTGATTTTCCTTTAAGGACCCGAGTTGACATTCTATTCAATGGATATGCCACAGTAAAAACTGCATCTCCCTAAAAATATTTAGGTACATTCATTTGGATCACCAGAGCACGGGCAATAGCAAGTATTTGTCCATTCTTTCTTTCAGCAATTTCGTTTTGTTGAGGAGTATCAACACAGGAATTCTGATAGGTGATATCCCTTGACTCAAGAAATTGCTGAAAGGTACCTTCTTTATATTCAAGAGCATTGTCAGTCCTAAAAATATGTAATTTAGCATCAAATTGATTAGTGATTTCAGCATAAAAAGATCTAAAAGCATGAAACACTTGAGATCTATCTTTAAGCACATGTAACCAAGTTAAACAAGAATAGTCATCAATAAATGAAACAAAATAACGCTCACCAGACAAACCAGTAGTTCGTGCTGGACCCCAAACGTCGGAGTGAACAAGTTCAAAAGGGTGCAAACAAGGCTCATTAGACTTAAGATTAAAAGAAGTCCTATGATGCTTACTAAGCTCACAAGTTTCACAATTAAAACTAGAAAAAGAAGGTAAAGAGGGAACTAAATACTGAAGATTGTCTAATGAAGGATGCCCAAGACGACAATGCCACTG
Source organism: Cornus controversa (assembly GCA_026545225.1). Lineage (NCBI taxonomy): Eukaryota > Viridiplantae > Streptophyta > Magnoliopsida > Cornales > Cornaceae > Cornus > Cornus controversa. The sequence continues at coordinate 36,548,305 of CM048845.1, read as the reverse complement.
ATACGGAAAAGTCGTGGTATGGAGTGCAGATGGAATAGATGAGCGAGACGGTTGAAAGTAGTAGAGACCATCCCTTGCGAAGCCCCCACCAATAATCCTCTTCGTTTTTAGATCCTGAAAGACATAATAGTTAGGATAAAACGTTACCGAGCAGTTTAAGGCAAAGGTAAGTTTAGGAACAGATAATAAATTAAAAGGGAAATTGAGGTAGGTATAAAACTGAGGAGAAGTTTAGACTAGGTGTGCTAACAGTACCAATTCCCTGGACTGGAGATTTGGTACTGTCACGCCCTGACTTCTGACACTCGGTTAGGAGTGAAAGAAGTGGGGTGTGAACCGGTGAAGTCAAACATCAAAGCCTTGGTCACCAGAGATTCCATCACCGTGCCGAGGTCTTAACCTTAAGTCAATGCGGAAGCTCAATACATACATGCTCTAAATCATCAATTTATATCTCAACACTCTCATAATCCTTATACAAGTTTTGCACAATGTATAAATAATTACTCACATTTCTAATATCCATGGACCCATATAAATACAAGTTACATAATGTAATTACAATCTCACATCAATATAATCCACATGTCACATACCGGCATGGATAACCAAATACACAATTTATAACACTATATTCAAAAAGAAATACTAAAAAAATATTCTTTCAAATCACTCTAGTACTCTGAGCCTCATCCTCCCGTGATACTTTATCTGAAAAAGAGTTTGTAAATAGGGGGTGAGCTTTATCCTCTCATAGCTCAGTAGGAATGATCCACCCTTCTCTACCTTAATGCGTTAGTCATGCATGTATGTATATGAAATCATTACATGTCTACATAACAGATATCCATACTTTTTACCCATAAACAATCACGTTTTTCGAATCATGCGTGATGCTTCACATTTCAATGCATACACACACACACACACACATATATATATATAAAATTGGACAAGTCACAATTAATATATAACTCACGCCACATAATTCCGGAAATCAATTCAATGGGGGCTATTTCATCACACCAATAGTAAGGGTCTCAAGGGCACCTAAACTCTGCTTACGCTTTCTCGGGTTACTATCCCGACTGGAGCATCTCCGCTTGACCAAGTTTTGGGTCTTTCACCCTAGAGGTCATCCTCTTATCTTAATTCACACTCCTGTTCCAAAACTCATTACGTAGTGCACATAATCACATCAATGCACATATTTCACAGACTCACACAATGCAATGCATTTTATCAAATCAATGCATTTTTCATTCACTCACTTCATGAAAATCATCATGTTTATGCATTTTAAAAAAAAATCGTATCTTTTATGCACAGGTTTAAAGCAAAACTTAGATTTTTATGTTTTTATCAAATGAACACAATTTCATCAAAGAGCATTCATGGTTTCAACTTCACATATGCAACATATATAAGTCTTAACTAGCATGTTAGACATATACATGTACATAAAACACATTTATATATATATATATATATATATACACACAATACCCTAATATCAAGAAATCCCAATCCTATCTTTCATGCCACAATTCAAAGGCTTATAGAATTAAAGGAAGAACTTCACACCCCTACCTCAATTTGGAGTGAGAACTGCAAAAATCTCCAATTGTCGGGCAAGATTAAAATATCGCCATCCACTGCCTTGTCGGAATTATGTTACACGGCCATGAGTATCCAAAGTCCACGGAAAGCCAAATTTAAATTCAGGTCTCTAGTCCAACTCATCTTCAAGCCAATTAAATCAGCCCAATTAATTGCAAGCTCAACTCAAAACCCAATTTGATCCAATTCCATTTCAATTACCAAGTCCATTTAACTCGGAAGCCCAATTGAAAGACCACTTTAAGATCCTAACTTAAAAATTTAAATTCAGCCCATAATATGTAAATTGGCAGCTCACTTCATTATGTAGGCCCAAATAATACCCAATCCAATATGGCAGCACATCATTCTTCACTAACCCAATTCAGCCCAATCAGCCCACCTTGACTTCAACATCATCATCATCTTCATCACCACAAACTGAACCTCCATTGAACAGCCCAAAATTCACCATCAACCTCAAGCACAACCACCTAAATTGTGACCAACCTGCCACCTCCGTGAGCCACCGTAGCCCAACCAACCACCAGCACCACCATCCTTGAAGCCAAGAGTCCCCTCCAACCATGGGCAACCCATCATCAATCTAGCCCAAGAAGTCCCATTTAAACCACCAACACCAAGCCACCAAGCTCAATCTTCTGAAACCATACACATATGGCCACTGCTGGACTGAAACGCCACCAAAAAATTCCATTCGTTTCAGCTGACAGCACCACAACAAGCTACACCAAAACGTGACCCAAAACCGAGCTTATCCATAAATCACCCATAACCATTAACCACCACCTTCGGCTGTGCACAAGAGACACACCAATTGAAACTTCAGCTTGCATAACAAGCTACTAAGAAACCATCCTTTCCGACCATTCCGTTGCCGGAAGGCACCACCAGTCGCTAGCAGTCACCACCGTTGCCACTGTCCACCATGAGACTCAAGCTTTCTCTCTCTCGGCAGCTCTCTCTCTCTCTATTTTCTTCATCAAGCAACTACTTTGGCAGTGCAAAACCAAGCAGCCGAACCTCAATTGTCCAGCCACTGCAACACCCACAAAAACACCACCTTCACCCTCCTCACGGCCAACCACCTTCTGCCGGAACCACTGCGAGATCAACCCAGCCACCAGCCGAGCTTCCCCCTTTCTCTCTCGGTTATCCCTTCTCTCTTCATCCTCTCGACTTCTCCTTCTTCTCTTTCTTCTTTTTCTCTTCTTTTCTTTTTCTTCCTCTATCTATCAGCCGACACCCCAATGTGGGTCTGCCAACCCACTTGGTCTTCTTCTTATCTTAAAGTAAAAATATCTTCCACTTTAAAATTCTCTTTCTATTTAGTATATATATATAATACACACATATGCATACAATCAGCCTAACATATTAAGATCATTCATATCCTACATATAAATTGATACATATCCATATATACATATTATATGCACCACATTTCTTTTCTTTTTCTCTCTTCCGACACAATGATGCACCTCCCATCATTTAAGATACATGTATACCTTATATCTATATAAATCATACCTTACCTCTTTCTTGGTCCTATGCCATCATTATCATAAGATATATATATCTTTCCACCTTTTCTCTTACTAATACTCCACCACATAGTCCATCTACAATTCCCATCCACATAAAACATGCATAGCATATATATATTTATACAATATATATAACTATCTTCCTCCATAATTATCTCACTCATTCTCTACACACATATAATAATATACATGTATCTAACATTATTTATAATTAAATATAAACTCCCACTATATATATACATATGTCCATATATATATATATATATATATGTCTGCATCTTTCCGAAATTAATTAATTCGAAAAAATTAAATCCGGTCCGAAAATCACTTGGAACCGGTCAAAAATAATCCGGTCCTTCAATGCATCTAACAGGGGCTTTTCGATCCATCGAAATGTACCCTAGGCAGAAATGTTGAAATGCCTTAGGATGGACATGGGGCGTTATGTATTGACCCCAATGGGACTTGTTGAGTCTGCAATGCACAATCTTGTGTACATGCACCCGAATTAAGCGTCCTCGATGAAATTGATGAGTAGATAAGTGATGGGTGGTTTGGGAGTGATAACATTGTCCACCCTCGGATTCTGGAGAACGGAAATCGGGGTGTGACATCGTAATGCATGGATTCTGAAATTTTAGAGAGACATGCAAGGGAATGTTTGAGGGACCCTCGACGAAGTAGTCAGAATCTTGGGGTGCCTAGGGAGATCCTGGAAATGAATTGATGGGTACTCGAGAGGTCGAAAAGGTCCGTTTGGGTTGATGGATGGGCAAGTAAGATTCATTCTTTGAGAAATGAGATTATGAAGTTGGGGGGGGGGGGGGGGGGAGGGGGGCGAGGGGGGGATGGGATGTAAGACTCTAGCTTTGGCGTGAGATTCCAATGGATTGTAGTCTATGAGACTGGACATAACTACGTGGATTGTTTTGTCAATCGCACCCTTATGTGCCTTATTTAGTTAGTGCACTTGTTAAGTGCACAGGATTGATGTGGATTGTAGCATTCCCGGGGTTTTGGACTATGCCCGGAGTGGTATGCCAGTTGGAAGGTAATGTTTAATAACAATAGAATGATTTTGGGTATTGATGATCCCAGATAATAGGGAAGTATCACCGTGGGTGATTGATGTGATCGGTTGAGGATATTATTTGAGACTAGAGATAGGGATGGACTGGATAGGCCTCGAGGTAGAGACTGTGGACTCTATGAAACAAGTGCTTCGGGGATTGTGGTGAATTGTGGTATTTGAGAAGGATTGGTACAATGAGTGTTCTTGAATTATGATTACGAGGTGTATGGATTGTGGAATCAATAAAAGATGAATATGTGAATTTCATCAAGTTTTAATCAAGTTTGAGCTTGTGTGTGAATTGGTGAGATGAATGGTGATGAACTTACACTTGTGTATTGCGTAGGTATGATTATCTTCGTGGTTGTACACTTTGGAATGACTCTTGAGATTTGGGGCGGTGACGTGTAAACCGAGTTACCTCGATTTCGTAAAGTCAAGTTCAAGGAGGACGAATTACTAGAAAAGGGATGTATAAGCATACTTTCGGTGATTGGAAAGTGGATTGGTTTGACAGTGAATTGGTTATAACTTATCTACCTGAACTCGGTTTGGGGGATAACTGTGGTTGTGATAATTCACGGTGTGATGATGGTACTACATTTTTGGGATGTTTAGACATCGTTTGGGGTATATCAACAGTTGGATATTTCGTGGAATGTGGAGTTGAATTGTATGGTGTGATAGCCAAAACCTTATTGGTTACGGAGTGGAAGCCATGTGTTGGATATCGACGAATTGTGAATATTTCCATTGATATAAGGAAAATGCGGGATGCTGCTTAAGATTTTTAGAACATTCTACGCCTCGGAGTATGTTTCTAATTTTGAGGACGAAATTCCTTAAAGGTGGGGTGGTTGGGGACCGGATTATTTTTGACCGGTTCCAGGTGATTTTTGGACCGGATTTAATTTTTCTGAATTAATTAATTTCGGAAAGATGCGGATATATATATATATATATATATATATATATATATATATGTAGAGATGGAGGATATGAATATCTATATATAGATGGGATTATATATATATAGTTGAAGGAAATAAATATATACATATGTGTGTGTATATATATATATAGTAGGAGTATTTATATTTAATTATAAATATTGTTAGATACCTATATATTATTATATATGCGTGGAGAATGAGTGAGATAATTATGGAGGAAGATATTTATATATATTGTAGAAACATATATATGTTATTTATGTTTTATGTGGATGGGAATTGTAGATAGACCGTGTGGTGGAGGATGAGTAAGAGAAAAGGTGGAAAGATATATATATCTTATGATAAGGATGGCATAGGAGGGTGAGTCGCTCGAGACCAAGAAAGAGGTAAGGTATGATTTATATAGATATAAGGTATACATGCATCTTAAATGATGGGAGATGCATCATTGTGTCGGCAGAGAGAAAAAGAAAAGAAATGTGGTGCATATAATATGTATATATGAATATGTATCATATTATATGTAGGATGTGTATGATCTTAATATGTTAGGCTGATTGTATGCATATGTGTGTATTATATATATATGCTAAATAGAGAGAGAGTTTTAAAGTGGAAGATATTTTTACTTTAAGATAAGAAGAAGACCAAGTGGGTTGGTAGAGAGCTGGTAAAGGAGGGAAGATAAGGGTTCAAAAAAAAAAAAAGATAACAGACCCACATGGGGGTGTCGGCTGATAAATAGAGGAAGAAAAAAGGGAAGAAGAGAAAAAGAAGAAAGAGAAAAAGGAGAAGCCGAAAGGATGAAGAGAGAAGGGATAACTGAGAGAGAAAGGGGGAGGCTTGGCTGGTGGCTGGGTTGATCTCGCAGCGGTTCTGGCAGAAGTTGGCTGGCTGTGAGGAGGGTGAAGGTGGTGTTTTTGTGAGTGTTGCAGTGGCTGGACAATTGAGGTTCAATTGCTTGGTTTTGCACTGCTGAAGTGGTTGCTTGATGAAGAAAATAGAGAGAGAGAGAGCTGTCAAGAGAGAGAAAGCTTGAGTCTCATGGTGCACAGTGGCAACGGTGGTGGTTGCTAGCGGCTGGTGGTGCCTTCCGGCAGCGGAATGGTCGGAAAGGATGGTTTCTTAGTATCTTGTTATGCAAGCTGAAGGTTCAATTGGTGTCACGTGCGCAGTCGAAGGTGGTGGTTAATGGTTATGGGTGAGTTACGGGTAAGCTCGGTTTTGGGTCACGTTTTGGTGTAACTTCTTGTGGTGATGAAGATGATGATGTTGAAGTCAAGGTGGGCTGATTGGGCTGAATTGGGTTAGTGAAGAATGATGGGCTACCATATTGGATTGGGTATTATTTGGGCCTACATAATGAAGTGGGCTGCCAATTTACATATTATGGGCTGAATTTAAATATTTAAGTTGGACCTTGAAGTTGTTTTTCAATTGGGCTGCCCAGTTAAATGGACTTGGCAATTGAAATGGAATTGGATCAAATTGGGTTTTGAGTTGAGCTTGCAATTAATTGGGCTGATTTAATTGGCTTGAAGATGAGTTGGACTAGAGACCTGAATTTAAATTTGGCTTTCTGTGGATTGGATACTCGTGGCCGTGTAACATAATTCCGACAAGGCAGCGGATGGCGATCTTTTAAACTTGCTCGACAATTGGAGATTTTTGGAGTTCTCACTCCAAATTGAGGTAGGGGTGTGAAGTTCTTCCTTACTTTAATTCTATAGGCCTTTGAATTGTGACATGAAAGATAGGATTGGAATTTCTTGAGATTAGGGTATTATGTATATATATATATATATATATATAAATGTGTTTTATGCACATGTATATGTCTAACATGCTAGTTAGGACTTATATATGTTGCATATATGAAGTTGAAACCATGAATGCTCTTTGATGAAATTGTGTTCATTTGATGAAAATATGAAAATCTAAGTTTTGCTTTAAACCTATGCATGAAAGATATGATTTTTTTTGAAAATGCATAAGCATGATGATTTTCATGAAGTGAGTGAATGACAGTGTGACAATCTTGAGTTGAGAAGTAAAATGCATTGATTTGATAAAATGCATTGCATTGTGTGAGTCTGAGATATGTGCATTGATGTGATTATGTGCACTACGTAATGAGTTTTGGGGTAGGAGTGTGAATTAAGATAAGAGGATGACCTCTAGGGTGAAAGACCCAAAACTTGGTCAAGCAGAGATGCTCCCGTAGGGATAGTAACCCGAGTAAGCGTAAGCAGAGTTTGGGTGCCCTTGAGACTCTTACTATTGGTGTGATGAGATAGCCCCCATTGAATTGATTTCCGGAATTATGTGGCATGAGTTATATATTAATTGTGAATTGTCCAATTTGATATATATATGTGTGTGTGTGTGTATGCATTGAAATGTGAAGCATCACGCATGATTTGAAAAACATGATTGTTTATGGGTAAAAAACATGGGTATCTGTCATGTAGACATGTAATGATGTCATATGCATATGTGCATGACTGACGCATTATGGTAGAGAAGGGTGGATCATTCCTACTGAGTTGTGAGAGGATAAAGCTAACCCCCTATTTACAAACTCTTTTTCAGATAAAGCATCACTGAAGGATGAGGCTTAGAGTACTAGAGTGATTTGAAAGAATATTTTTTTAGAATTTCTTTTTGGATATAGTGTTATGAATTGTGTATTTGGCTATCCATGCCGGCATGTGACATGTGGATTATATTGATGTGAGATTACAATTATATTATGTAACTTGTATTTATATGGGTCCATGGATATTAGAAATATGAGTAATTGTTTGTACATTGTGCAAAACTTGTACAAGGATTATGTGAGTGTTGAGATATAAATTGATGATTTAGAGCATGTATGTATTGACCTTCCGCATTGACTTAAGGTTAAGACCTAGGCACGGTGATGGAATCTCCGGTGACCGAGGCTTTGATGTTTGACTTCACCAGTTCACATCCCACTTCTTTCGGTCCTAACCAGGTGTCGGAAGTCGGGGTGTGACAGGTAGCGTTAGCTATCGTGACAAATGAGGGAGAGGAAGTATGGGAAAAATTAGAAAGAAGGGAAAAGTTACCCGTCATATGACCGGAGACCCTTGAATCAATAATCCAAGATGTACCGGATAAGGAAAGAGGACAAGTATTACCTGAATCGAATAAAGTGGTTGTGGAGGTGGATGGAAGATTGATGCGCTTGATAATTGAATCATACTCTGCCTTGGGAATAAAAACATGGTCCTCAGCTGTGGAGTTAGAGTTCTCCTCCTTAACCGTAGCCTGATTTGTCCATGCGGGCTTGCTGTGGAGTTCCCAACAGTAATCAATAGAATGGTTGGTGTGGCCATAATATGTACACTTCTTGGTACTGCGACCACTACGATCCATGATATCCAAGACGGAAGAGATTCGAGATGAGTCTAGATCTTATAACCGAGAGGAATGGTGTAGGTATTGTCACCCATGATTGCTAAGACGAGATAATCCGAGTATAAATTTCAAGCAAGAGAACTAAAGAATTTGAATATGAGATCAAGAACAAAGACAATTTTTTTTTATTTTTTGGAGACCTAGGGTTCTAGGTCATTCTGCCAAAGAAAGAATAGAGAAACATAATATCCAGAGAAAGAATAGAGAAATTGAGAAAGAAGAAATTGAAAAAAGAAAAAGGAATAAGAAAAAAAAAAGAAGAAGAAGCTTCTTACGTTATGTCTTCAACGTGAATCTTAATGCTCTGATACCATGTTGATAACCATCTACTCTAAAAGCTTAAGCTTAGAGAGGGTGTAACTTAAATACATAAATCCTTCAACAAAAGCCACCAGTGCAATCACACAAAAACACAAGACATAACATGGTTTAGCCGAAACTTCGTATTTAGTTTCAAGTTGGACACTTGAGTTAAAATCTCCGTGTACCAACTTGAGGGGGGGGGGGGGGAGGTGTTGGAGAATATATTATTGGAGTGATTTAAGCCTTGATAGAAGATGATTTAAGGGATTGATTTTAGAAATCTTCCATTAATGTATTTTCTATATTTATCACGTGTATTCTCTCACCTATAAATAGAGGTGGTCATTGTAAACAAAAATAATACAATAAAAGTGATGTAGCTCTTTGGGCTTTGTGTGCCGTGGATGTAGGCTGTAGTGGCCAAACCACGTTATATTCTTCTGCGCTTCTTGTTTAATTTTTTTCTTCAATTTTATTTTATTTTATTTTATAAACATGTTGAATCCCTCCATCACAATGATAAAGAGGAAAGGGGATAAGGGATCTCGCTGGCTCAAGCCTCTCGAATTGCCAAAAAAGCCAGACGGAATGACATTCACCAGCACTAAGAACCTCATTGTGGAAATATATAATCGAATCCATCCCCTTCACCTCTCACCAAACCACATCCTCTCTGGGATATAAATCAAAATGTCCCAACTCACGTAGTCATAAGCTTGCTTCACATCAAGCTTACACACCACCCTCGGCTCACCACTGCTAACTCTAGTATCCACACTCACTAGCCACCAAAACAGAGGTCAGAGTTTGAAGGCCACCAACAAACGCATTCTGAGACTCTGAAATAACCCCATCCAGAACATCCTTCAGTCTTGTTGCTAGGATTTTGGCTATAAGCTTGTATAAGTGCCACCAAGCTAATAGGCCTAAAATCTTGGTTGAACATAGAAGGTCTCAAGATGCTTGATGGCACCACCCTTCTTAGGAATGAGAGCGATAAGGGTGGTCAATGTAATAGAGGCGTATTTCGACCATCGTGTGTAATTAGGTCCAACTTCAGGGGTGTGAGTGTTTATCCAAAGAAAAATATATGAATGCACTCAAACTATGCTTCAAATCTCTCTAACATGTGTATCTCTATAGTCTTAGAGTTTGTATGTATTTATAAACAAACCAGTGTTGTAGAGAATAGGGTTTTGGTGTTTTAATTTGGAAAGGAAACTACTTTCCAAGTGGCTTTGTTGACCTAGAAACATGTCAATCGATCAACACAGATCATGCAGCCTTTGATTATCGATAGCTCAATTGATCGAAGTGCTCATGAATCTTATACTTAAAAAAAATTTAGGTAAGAAGTTTCCAAGAACACTATTGATGCATATCAATTAGGATTTTCCAAATCAAATCATGAATTCTCAAAACCACAATGCACGAATGCATGTACCATAATTTCGTAAGTAGATATAGCAATGTCAATTTACCTTTGTATCTTTATTGTCAAAGATTATGCTTTTGCTTTTGGTTAAAGCTTGAATTCCATCTTTGACCATCATTAAGAGGTAACTAACTTGACAATTACTTTTAAAATTTTAGCTAAACTAAAAAAGAAAAGAAAATTACAGACTCTAGTTTTTATTCACGAAATATGCCAACCTAAGTCCTATTGATCCAACACTTTCTATTCTAACATGTATCCTTCCGGCTCCAATCTGGATGAATGATGTTGCTGTTATGAAAGTGATGTAATCTGATTCTTTTTCTTCTAACATGTGCAAGTTAATAAAATATGCTGACTTTTTCTTTTCTTTTTCCTAGTAAAATATGGTCAGAAATATATTTTCTCCCTTCCTGTAACTTTTTTTTTACATTTAATTTATGTTGTACTTTTTGGTTGGGGATAGACAAGTGCGAATTGTTAGTCATTTGCATCAGCAGGATAAAAAAGTTGAGGAGATGACTTGAATGTCTGTGGTATAAAACCCCACCAACTTTTTTAGCTGATCTCTTGGATAAGTGGTGCACCTGAACACTGAATCCATTGCAAGTAACAGAAGAATGGCTGAAGTAGTATGCTGAATTGATGGTTTCTTTTTTCTTTTTTTTTCCTTCAACCGAAGAAAAGCAGAGAGCTTGACATTTTCTTTTCAATTTTTGTTCTCACCAGAAGTATAAAAGAAACAGTCTTCTTTTTGGGAGCAGTTACATGTTTGGGAATTACCTCCTATTCAATGGTGTACCTGCATGTTATTATTGTGATACTATTAATATCTTTTTCTCTTTTTCATGGTTTTTTGAGCACAAAAATGTATTTGTTTTAATTAGTAATCATTATTTAGTTTTGTGTATGTATGAATTACTTTTCTAGCTTTGAATATATAATTTTTTTTTCCTTTCTAGCTTTGAATATGAACTTAATCTGTTTTGTCTATATTATTTATCCAGGTCAATACTTTGGATCCTTTAAATAGTGTTGATAAAGAGAAAACAAATATATTGATGTACTGCACAGGAGGCATCCGTTGCGACGTATATTCTTCAATCCTCAGGTAGCCTACTGGTTACATTGTTTACCTTATCTTTTTCTTTTTTCACTTTTTAATATAGAATGTGTAAAGGGGTAAAATCAAATAGCGTTTGATGAAAGAGGGAGCGATGAAAGTGACTCATCACATGACTGAGTCGAATTCGGAAGGAGTAAGGGGATGGAGTAGGCTGGGGAGAGAACGGAAGCCGAAAAAATGCCAAGGAGGGAGTGCCCTGAATATCCTCTCTTGTTAGGGCACTGTACTCTTTATAAAAGTCTAGGCATGTGCCAATGATGAGGGATATTCCATGTGGCACTGAGTGATTGTGCCACATGTCCTCTCCTTGTATCATTTTGTGGGTCAGGGCTTGGATGTCCCTATCCTGTGGGACTGGGGTTGCAGATTTGCCCCTTTTCATCCCACTCTGACGAGCCCTCTGTTCAAGCCTCCATGCCACGACATACCCCATTTCCCGCTTGGGAACATAACACAGTACAACTAGTGCCGAGAAAATGCCAAGGAGGGAGGGCCCTGAATATCCTCTCTTGTTAGGGCACTGTACTCTTTATAGAAGTCTAGGCATGTGCCAATGATGAGGGATATTCCATGTGGCGCTGAGTGATTGTGCCACATGTCCTCTCCTTGTATCATTTCGTGCGTCAGGGCTTGGATGTCCCTATTCCACGGGACTGGGGTCGCAGATTTTCCCCTCTTCATCCCACTCTGACGAGCCCTCCGTTCAAGCCTCCATGCCACAACATACCCCTTTTCCCAATTGGGACCATAACACAGCACAACTAGTACCACACTATGGCTGCCTGGGATTGCATCATTGCGTGCCATGTCAACAGTCCCCATGACCTAAGCCTTGACTCGCACAAGTTCTCAGTGCTTTTGGTACGTACCGCGGTATACATCATGCCTAAACCACCATAGAGAACTAAAACAAGCCTTGGCATAGTTCCTTGCGAGGGTCACAAGAAGTGAGCCATGACGCGTACTTGCTTTCCCATATCAACCTTAACAGACAGTCTACATGATTGTCTCATAATAGTTGATGATGGGTGCGCCTCCCACCACAACTGCACTCCTGTTAGCTACGAGTTAGATGATAGTGACTCAAAAGAACCCCGGGTCTTACCAAGAGTGTTTTTCCTTGTTCTTCCTGCCTCTTTCCCTCCTCTTGCAAGGCTAGTTCTTTGCTAGGCTATCATAGGGTCGCCCTTTCTCCCCTGGTATAATGTTGCGGCTATGCTGCCACTGGTATGATGTTGGAGTGTGGTCGTGGGAATGATTAGTGTTATTAAAGGTGCGCTTGCTAGCCCGCCTGGACGTAACCTTCTACCAAGCACCAGGAGCTAAAAGGCACGCCTGAGTGCTTTTTCTTTTTCCTTTTTTTCCCCTTTATCTTACTTTATTTTGGACGGTTAGATGAATGATGTACATGATTGGAAAGTGGTCCATCATACATGTTATAAAACATAAGCCCCCCAAACTATATATATATATATATAAGAAAGATTGAAGATGGCCAAAAAGTGTTAATTTGTCTTGTTCTATTAAAAAAAGAAAAGAAAGTGAAAAGCCCTATCAATCATAGAGCCAGAGACGATTGAACTTGCTTCTTCTTCTCTGAATGCTGTCTCTCTCTCTCTCTCTCTGTCTTCTTCTTCTTCTTCTTCTTCTTCTCTCTCTCTTGTTCTTCTTCTCTGAATGTTGTCTCTCTCTCTCTCTCCCTTCTCCTCCTCTCTGCTGAATGCTATCTGTCTCTCTCTTTCTTTCCAACTTTTTTTTGGTGCTCTGTTTTTTTGAAATGATGTCTGCCATAGTTTGCGATGTATCCAGATGATACCATAGTTTGTTAGAAGGTTTGTGATATTGACATCTCATTGATTCTACAGCCTGGTATATTTGGTATTCTTTATATAGCTTATAGGGTCAATAACAATTCTTTTTAGGTTGCTGTCTCTCTCCCTTTCTTTCTTTCCTTCCTTTTTTTTTTGGGTGCTCTGTCCGTCTCTCTTTCTTTTCTTTTTTGGATGCTCTGTTTTCTTTGTTCTTTCAGTTTTTTACCTTGTTATTGTCCTGAATTATTTTTCCTGCATTAATGCATGTATATAGTTGATGGGTTTGCTTAATTAACTAATCACATTGTATTTTTTATTGTACATAAGAGTCATGCATAGCACAAAATGTCAATTGAGAAATTGGAAGGATCCAGCCTATGCAAAATCCACAAGACAAGAATGCTTTTACTAGTAATTTTTGCATAGTTAGTAAAGGAGGCATTTATTGGGCCCAACATATGGTTGGAGGATATAGAAACGTGCATGCGTGTAACAAATGTCCTGAACATGTGAAAGAGGAGATTAGAGAATATGACCAAGAAGAAAGAAGAAAATGAACAAACGAACTTGTTGCCCAATTTCGATGACATCCGATTATCAAGAAGAGGATGATGTTGCATTTCTTGGTTCTGGGGGCAAAAGAGCGGCAAGTGGATGTTCTATTAAAGAAAGTAGTAGCATTTAATAAAGCTCTAAAAAGCCAAGGCAAAAAGACCCCATTTATTTGTACTTCACTCCTCCGGAAGTCGTCGTGTAAAAATAGAAAAATTTGCAAGGGTAAGCAAACAACAATTGACGATTCTTGGAAGAAAGAACTTAGAGAACAAGTAGGCCAACAGATTGCAAGATGGATGAATAATGCTGGGATATTATTCAATGCTCTCAGTTATGATAGCTTTGCACAAGTTATATAAGCTGTGGGCCAATATGGTCTAGGAACCAAATCTCTTTCTTATCATGAGGTGAGGGTTCCCTAACTCAAGAAAGAGTTGGACCACACCGACAATTTAATGCAGGATCATAGAGAGGATGGGCAAAATACGGATGCCCAATTATGACAGATGGGTGGGAGGATAAAAAGAGTGGGGGGTCTTCGATTATTTTTTTGGTGAGCTATCTAAAAGAAATAATGTTCATTAATTCCATTGATGCTTCCACTTATTCTAAGACCGGTGAGAAAATGTTTGAGTTGCTAACAAGTTTGTGGAGCATATTGGACCAGCCCATGTGGTTCAAGTTGTCACTGATAGCGCCTCTCCTAATATTATGGCTGCCGGGGGGGGGGGGGGACAAAGAACCGTGGGAACCGGAACCGTACCTGAACTGTACCGAACCGTGGGCTACGGTTCCGGTTCCTAAAATTAGAAACCGTTGCCAACGGTTTCGGTTCCGGTTCCAGGGCCAGTAGAACCGTACCGAATCGGAACTGTTGGGGGTAACGGGTCCCTGGAACCGAACTGGAACTGTTGCCCATTAATATGTACTTAATGTTAAAAATTTAAGTTTCTAAATTTAGTATTTAATGAATTAGATTTATTGCTTCTATTAATTCCAAATTTTCTTTCTTAAGAATGGGAGATTTTTGGAGGCAAGGCACCCACACTTGTATTGGTTACCTTGTGCTGCACGTTGTTTGGACTTGATGTTGGAGGATATTGCAAAGTTGTCAAATATCATGAGAACCATAAGGAGGGCAATAATGTTAAATATTTATAATCCTTTGGGTTTGTTGAACATGGAGACGTTTTACTAGGCAGAAGGAGTTGCTTAGGCCTGCAAAGACCTGATTTGTCATTGCCTTTATCATGTTATCAAGCATCCATCATCTAAAGCACTATTTGAGGAAAATGTTCACTTCAGAATAATAGACCTCCATTAAATGGGCAAAAGAGCAACGGGGGAAAAAAGCGGCGAAGGTTGTTTTGATGCCTTCATTTTGGACAAGCATTGTCCATTGTCTTAAAGTATCAGGCCCCTTGTTCATGTACTTGGGTTGGTTGAGTTGGTTTATGGGATTGAAAAACAGATCAGGGAAAAAGAAGCAGAAGAAGAAAAACTGAGAAATGAGAGAAGAAAAGAATTGACGGCAGAAAAGAATGAGAGAGTATCTGATTCTCTCTCACTTTATCTTATTTATAGTATCTTGGATAAACACATAATTACTTATATACCCTTCAGTATAGAAAAAATAAAATAAAAGGATAGTTTCCAACACTCCCCTTCAAGCTGGTGCGAAGATATTACACATGCCCAGCTTGTCTAGAACTGAATAAAAAACTGTAGGTGCCACTCCTTTTGTTAGAATATCTGCAAGTTGATCACCTGACTACATAAGGAGTACAAATCAGACTTGCACTTAATTTCTCTTTAATAAAGTGTCTATCAACTTCAATGTGTTTGGTTCTATCATGCTGGACTAGATTGTGTTCAATGTTTATTGCAGCTTTGTTATCACAGTATCAGCTTATTGGAGTCAAACCCCAATTCTTGCAACAACAATTTCAGCCATTGTAAATCACATACTCCATGAGCCATAGTTCTAATTTCTGCTTCGGCACTAGATCTAGCAACAACTGACTTTTTTTTTGCTGCGCCATGTTACTAGATTACCTCCAACGAAAGAGCAATAACCAGATGTGGATCTCATCAGTCCACTGAATGAGGAAAAGAAAGGAAGATAAGAGATCTCCCTGCCTCAAACCTCTCGAGCTACCAAAGAATCCCGTGGGAACGCCATTGACCAGAACAGAGAACCTCACACAGGAGATGCAGAAGCAGACCCAAGCTCTCCATTTTTCACCAAACCCCATCCTCTCCATCACATAAATCAAGAAACCCCAGTTCACGTGGCTATAAGCTTTCTCTACATCAAGCTTATACACCACCCCCAGCTCCCTGCTGCCAAATCTGGCATCAATACAATCGCTAGCAATCAAAACAAAATCTAGAATATGGCGGCCTCCCACAAAAGCATTCTGGGACTCTAAGATCACCCCATCGAGCACCTCTTTCAGCCTCATCGCTATGATTTTGGCTATAAGCTTGTATATGCTACTCACCAAGCTAATAGGCCTAAAATCCCTAAAATCTGTGGCTCCATCTTTCTTCGGAATAAGGGCAATGAAAGAAGCGTTCATAGACTTCTCAAATTTCCCGTGTGAGTGAAAGAACTACACTGTTGCCATGATCTCCCCCTTCACCACCTCCCAATTATGATGAAAAAAGGCTATAGAGAAACCATCTGACCTTGAGGCTTTGTCTCCTCTACAACTCTACAAGGCAATGATGACCTCCTCCTCCTCGAATGACCTCTTCAACCTATCCTTATCCTCCAAGGATATTGTATCAAACTCCAAACCTCCTAACTAGGGTATGCAAGCAAGGACTCCGAATACAACTGCTCATAGAACAAGGTCTCACCTCTCTCCACCTCCTCCTCCTTACTCAATATAAAATCATCGACCCTGATGTGCCCGATATGGTTGACCCTACCAAGGTTGTCAAAATCATGATTTGGATTGTAGAATTGTATGATTCTACGATCCAAAATGTTAAAAACGATTCAAATCGTATATGGATCGTTATTTTTGTAGAAACAGAGATGAATCGGTAGAATCGCGCATAGAATTGTATGATTCTACTGATTCTACATAACTCATTTTTACCTCATTTTTTAATGGACCTTCTGGGTCCTTTCTCCTTTGGGTTAAATTTAATTCTTTTGGGCAATATAATAGAAAGCCCAATAAGCCCATTATGCTTAGTTAGCCCAATAAGGTCTGATATACGTTATAACTTATACAGACTATATAATATATATTATTACATATACTGTATATACTCGAAGTGGAAGACTCGAAGCCCCATTCAAAGAAGCCCTAGATTTCGCGAAGTGTCGATGACTCGAAGACCTGCGACGGTTCGACCTGCGATCGGCCATTCTCTTTGAGTCTTTTCTCTCTTTAGATCTGTGTTTCAACTTTCAAGTATCAACTTCTCCACTTCTCTTTTCTTTCTTTTGGAAGTCTTGAAGACTTGCGATAATGCAATTGTAGGCCTCCTACAGCACCGACAAGGTCTCTCTGTTCACTTCGGGTGTGTTTCAACTTCCAAAAGGCCAAAGGTACACAACTACAAAGTACACATCTTCTTAATTCTTATCTTCTACAATCTCCATTTCTCTCCTCTATTTTGAGTTTTGATTTTGCAAGTCTTTTCTCTTCTATCAGATTACATGGTTTGTTTTGCATCTTAATTCTATTTTTATTACATGGGAATATGGGATGATTTGGAGAAAAAGATTGCTGGGTAGTTAATAGCCAATTGAACATTAATAACTATTGTAGTTTGTTGCTTGGCTACTGTTTCTTTTGGTTGTTAAATTGCTTTGAATTTGGGTGTCTTTGCTGCAAATTCAAAGTATTGACTTTTCTATTGTGGTCATGTAAATTGATTGGTTGATCATGATACTGAGTTTTTCATGGACTTTGTGTTTCAGTTTGGAACTTTGGACTGAATATGCACTTGTGGACTTTGTGTTCCTGTTTGTTATTTTTGCTTGGCATCATACTTGGTAATTGATATTCTACGAAATTGTTAGTGTAAGTTTTGTTACATGTTAGTTAGTGATATTTTTTTAGCCTTTTAGGTAAGAAGAAATATGAGAGAATGGAAGGATTCGAACCTTGATCTCCTCACACACAACTTCACAACTTTTAAATTGCATATTTGGCATGAAAAAGAATGCAAGGATTCGAAGTTTCGAACCTTGATCTCCTCACACACAACTTAAAAAATTTAGAAGTTGCATAGTTGGCATGAGAGCTACCTTTTGAGCTACATTCTCCTAGTATATGTTTGGAGTGGTATTTTTTTTTTTTTTTATATATTTTTGTATTTTGTGCTTATTGTTGCTATATTTTAGAGGTATCGTTGTTTAAAAAGTTAGTTTGAATTGCTTTTCTACTAGTTTTGTAGAATCTTACGATTCACGATACGATTCTACGGAATCCAAATTGATCCTACGTACAATCCCGATTTTGACAACCTTGGACCCTACGGTGTGCATTGGCCAAGCTATGTGAGAACCTTGTGTTTTTGTCCCCTTCCTTTAGCCATTGAGCCCTAGATTTTTGCCTCCAGGAAATTTCTTCCATAATCGTTATCTCCCCGTTCTCCGCCTTGCATTCCTCCCTATCTCTTTTGCACCTAACCCCTTCTTTCCGGTCAAGGTTTCAGATTTCGCGTAAGAGCTTGATCTTCCTCCACTCTAGCTTGCCGAAGACCTCCCTATTCCACTTCTGAAGATCTTCCTTCAACCGCCGAAGTTTGTTCACGAGCACAAAACTCGGGTCCTTTGATACCTCATAACCCGTCCACCACCTCTACACTATATACTTAAACCCTTCCGCTCGAAGCCACATGTTCTCAAACTTGAACGGAGTCTTCTTCCTCAACCTGCCACAATCAAGCAACAATGAGACATGATCTGAAACCACCCTAAGATCTCCTCCCGAGATCAAGAATCGGTCTAAGCGGGAAAAGGTCGGAGCCTGCCTACCACTAGACTATGTGTAGATAGCACCCTCTATTGGGAAATCAATCAAACCCTCTTGGTCAATAAACTCCGAGAAAAGCCTTATTGCTGACGACCACTGCCCTCTTGAGGACCTCTCGGACGGAGATCTCACAACATTGAAACTCTCCCCCCACCCCCACACCCACCCACCCCAGGCACATCCCACCGTCCCCGCACAAGAGAGAGTTCCTCCAACACCAACATCCGCCAACCCTCTTCCCTATCCAACTTTGTTTGGTCAGCATCAACAACGAAACCTATAAATGCATCAGTAAAAAGAAAAGGAAGACTAATTTGCATAGAAAGGTAAGAGATAGAGAGTGCAACTGAAATTAACATAGGATGTTTAGAAATGATATAAAAAGTTAAGTATCATACGAGAGATGACTTGTAATCATTAAGGGGTTCTAAATGGTTTGTTTCTTTCATTGATGATTGCACTTGTGTTTCATGGATCTATCTATTGAAAGAAAAGACTGATGTTTTTTCCACCTTCCAGCCCTTTCACCAAATGGTTCTTACCCAGTTTAACACGAGAGTACATGTTCTACGATCAGATAATGGAGGGTAGTATTTTAAGAAGGGTCTTAGTGTCTATTTTCGGGCTTATGGCATCATTCATCAAACTTCTTCATGTGTTGATACAACTCAGCAGAATGGTGTAGCCGAGCGTAAGAATTGCCATCTCTTAGAGGTTGCTAGATCATTACTCTTTGCTATAAGTGTTCCTAAAACCTTTTAGGGAGATGTTGTCCTTACAACAACATATCTCATTAATAAAATGCCTTCAAAAGTCCTTCAGTTCCAAATGCCTCTTCAGTCCCCATCCAAAACACATTCTATTCCAACTCTTCTTCACATCCCACCCAAAGAGTTTGGTTGTCTGTTATGCTTATATTTGTAAACTGGACCAGGAAAGGAATGGAGGCAAACGTAATTCTGCTTCTTATTATTCCCTTGATCGATTACATGATATTTATAGACTAGGTTAGACAATAACAGACCTTAACCTTAGCCTCTATTCTAGGAACCATAATTATTCAAATACAGACTAAGAGATAACGACCCAATCAGATAACTAGGCTTTTAAATTTAAAATACTTATCTGAAAAAACCTGGGTTATCCAACACTCCCCCTCAAGTTGGGCTGTACACACTTGTCATGCCTAGCTTGTCAACTAACCTCTCGAACATCGTTCTTGGTAGACTTTTCGTTAGAATATCTGCTACTTGCTCAGCCATAGTTACGTAGGACATGCAAATAACTCCACTTTCAATTTTCTCTTTAATGAAGTGTTTGTCAACTTCCACATGTTTAGTCTTGTCATGATGAACAGGATTATGGAAAATGTTTATAGCTGCCTTATTATCACAAAAAAGCTTCATAGGACCTTCACTAGCCACTTTTAATTCTTCCAGTAACATTTTCAACCAGAGTGCCTCACATATACCTTAAGCAACTGCCCTGAATTCAGCCTCAGCATTGCTACGGGCCAGAACAGACTGTTTTTTGCTTCTCCATGTCACCAAATTTCCCCATGCATATGTACAATACCCTGATGTAGATCTTCTGTCATCAACCGCACCAGCCCAATCTGCATCAGTAAAAACTTCTACTCATCGATGAGCACCCTTCTTAAAAAACAATCCACGACCTGCTGTCCCCTTCAAGTACTTTAAGATACGAAACACAGCTTCTAAATGTTCCTCACAAGGTGAATGCATGAATTGGCTAATAGAGCTAACTGCAAATGCAATGTCAGGCCTTGTATGAGATAGGTAAATGAGTTTACCTACCAACCGTTGATACCTCCCTTTATCAACTGGAACTCCATCCTTGCACATCCCGAATTTTTTGTTGGAATCCATGGGTGTTTCCATAGGTCGGCAACCCAATAATCCTGTCTTTGTCAGCAAGTCAAGTATATATTTCCTTTGAGAAATAGAAATCCTAGATTTATTTCGCAATACTTCCATTCCCAAAAAATATCTCAGTTGACCCAGATCTTTAACCTCAAACTCAGCAGTAAGATTCTTCTTCAACTTTATCATCTTATCTTCATCATCACCGGTTAGGATAATATCATCTACATAGACTATTAAGGCAGTTACCTTGTTTCCTAAGTGCTTCAGAAATAGTTTGTGATCTGTTTGAGCTTGTTTATACCCCAGCTGCCGAACTACTTTTGAGAACCGATCAAACCAAGATTGCGGAGACTGTTTTAGCCCATAAAGGGATTTTTTCAACCGACACACTTTCCCTAGATTTTTATCCCCATTAAATCCAAGTGGGAGCTCCATATAAACTTCATCTTCTAAATCACCATTAAAGAAGGCATTTTTAATATCCAATTGCTGCAATTTCCAATCAAGATTTGCAGCAATAGACAATAGTATCCAAATAGTGTTTAACTTCGCAACTAGTGCAAATGTTTCCTGGTAGTCTATGCCATAGGTTTGCGTAAATCCCTTTGCCACCAATCGGGCTTTATACCTTTCAACTGTCCCATTAGAGTTGTACTTCACTGTGAAGACCCACTTGCAGCCAACTGGACGTTTATCTTTTGGTTTGTCCACTAATTCCCACGTTCCATTCTTCTCAAGGGCAAGCATCTCATCAATCACAGCTTGCTTCCATTTTGGACTTCTCCTAGTTGCTTCAATAGTATTAGGAACCTCAATCTCTGCAAGATTGGCAATAAGTGTACGTGCTGCAGTAGACAAGTGGTCATATGAAACATAATAAGAGATTGGGTGTTGTGTGCAGGAGCGAACACCCTTTCTCTCAGCAATAGTAAGATGGCGATCATCAATAATAGGCAAACTAGGCAAAGTATCTAAATGCATACCTGGTTCAGGTTTCGGGTCAGATTCTTGACCTTGTTCAGGGTCATGGTAGATTCTACTCTTCGAGGATTGTTTCATCATGAATAAACACGTAGCTCAGGTTGTTGTTGTTGTTGTAATTCTTCCCCTATTGGTAATTCCTCATCAATATTTATGGACTCAGGAGTAGTCGGGTTGGTTTCAGTAGGCATACTGGGAAGGATAGGAGCTACAGGAGTAATGGGATCCCAAAAATTGTCTTCTTGTATATGCTCCCCCTGAAGGGAATTTTTAGTGTAAAATGGAGAGTTTTCGAAGAATGTAACATCCATCGACACAAAATACTTCTGGTGTTCTAATGAATAACAACGGTATCCCTTGAGTGGAGGAGTACCCAACAAACATGCATTTTGAGGCTCGGGGATCGAGCTTGGATTTCGTGGGTGAATGATTGTGAATGAATGCAATGCAGCCAAAATTTTTTGGGGGTAGTATACCAAACACACGTGAGTGAGGATAAAATTGAGAAAAAATTGTGAGAGGTGTTTGGTACTTAAGAACACGGCTTGGCATGCGATTAATAAGGTAGGTGGCAGTGAGAATAGCATCACACCAAAAATGTTTGGTACATTGGATTGAAACATGATTGACCGGGCAACTTCTAAGAGGTGACGGTTTTTCCGTTCGGCTATGCCATTCTGTTGTGGTGTATTAGTGCAAGTGCTTTTGTGTATTATGCCATGTTGTTTTAAATAAGATCCTAGGATGGTGTTAAAGTACTCAGTACCATTGTCTGTGTGAAAAATTTGAATGTCACTCTGGAATTGGGTTTTTACTATGTTATGGAATGCCTTAAAAATCCCTTCGGCTTCCGATTTTTCTTTCATGAGGTATAACTAGGTTAGCCTAGTGTGATCATCAATGAGAGTGATAAACCATTTAAATCCCAATTTATTTTTGACACGAGAGGGTCCCCAAATATCGCTATGGATCATAGAAAAAGGCTTAGTAGGTTTGTATGGCTGGGGTTTAAAGACCGCTCGATGGTGTTTTGCTATTTGACACGTTTCACATTGGAAATTCACAAGCTCTTTATTATGAAACAAATCAGGAAACAAGTGTCTTAAATAACTAAAACTAGGATGGCCTAACCTACGATGCCGCCATAACATTATAGAAGAATCACAACCGGAAGTAAGAGCTTGTTCAATCACGCCGCTAACATTTTTTCCAAAGTAGTAGAGCCCACCATGTTCCTTAGTACTGCCAATCCTCTTCCCCGAAAGATCCTGAAACAAACATTTATCATGTGAGAACAATACTTGACAATTCAAATCTCTTGTAATCTTGCTAATAGATAATAAATTGCAAGTCAACTTGGGCACATGTAGGACAGATTTAAGGATTATATTTGGGGAAACATGAATAACACCAGTTCCTGCTACTGCAGATAAAGAGCCATCAGCAACTTTGATCTTGACATTCCCGGGGCTTGGTTTATACGAAGAGAATAGGTTGCCATGGCTGGTCATGTGATCCGTCGCCCCGGAGTCGATTATCTAGGGACTGTTTTCAGCAATAGGATTAGTTCCAGAGGTAAAATAATTACCTTTATGTGCAAGGAGTGAAGTATTGGCTGGCTGTGATGGCGTGAGCAATTTAACAAACTGTTCTAATTGCTCTTTTGTTAAAGAGATCTGATGCATTTTGCTGGTTTCACCGTTGTCCTTCTTGTCCGAGTTGCCTAGTTCCGATGTGTGGGCTTGAGAACTCCGATTGTCACGCTTGCTGATTATCTCCCTCCAGTTCGCTGGTCTTCCGTGTATTTTCCAGCAAGTGTCATGGGTATGATGCGGTTTACTGCAGTGATCGCACCAAAGCTGCCCATATTTTTTTCCAGCTCGAGATCCAGTATTTTTAGGACTGTCCTGATTACGAACGACCATCGCAGCATTATCATTGACAACCGGATCTCTAAGTTCACCAAGCATCCTCTTCCTGCTTTCTTCACGTCTGACCTCTGCAAAAATATCATCAATTTCTGGTAATGGTCGCATAGCAAGCGTACGTCCGCGAACCTCATCAAGATCTTTGTTCAATCCTGAAACAAAATCATAGATTCGTTCTTTGTCGATAATCGATCGGTATAGAGCAGCATCTTGTTCGCAGTGCCATCTATGGACATTATAAAGGTCCAATTCCTGCCATACTTTGGAAAGAGCGTTAAAATATTGCGTAACATCCATGTCTCCTTGTTTTAGCATTCTTGCCGAGTCCCTTAAATCACACATCTGTGTGGAATTTTTCACATCTGAGTGCCGCCGAACCACTGCATCCCGCATACCTTTTGCTGTGGGGTACAACATGAAATTGTGGCTGATGTCTTCTCTCATGGAATTGATAATCCATGCCATAACGATGGAATTTTTTGCATCCCAAGTTGGAAATGAGGGATCTATTTCGGATGGCTTTGGTTTTGACCCATTAATGTATCCTAGTTTACCATGTCCTCGAATAACCATCTGAACAAAGGTCGACCATTAAAGGAAATTTCTTCCATTGAATTTATGGGACGTGATTGTAGGGATGAAGAATCAGAAGCAGCGATGTTCGAGGCAATTGTGGGGACAACCCGGGTAGTCTCAGATGAGGTATCCGAGATCCCAGAGTTCTCCCCTGTCCCCGTGAGAGCCATTTTATACATTCTTCTCTACTGGTTTTTCCAGCTCTGATACCATGTAATCTGGACCAGGAATGGAATGGAGGCAAACGTAATTCTGCTTCTTATTATTCCCTTGATCGTTTGCATGATATTTATAGACTAGGTTAGACAATAACAGACCCTAACCTTAGCCTCTATTCTAGGAACCATAATTATTCAAATACAAACTAAGAGATAACAACCCAATCAGATAACTAGGCTTTTAAATTTAAAATACTTATCCGAAAAAACCTGGGTTATCCAACAATATTCATAAACAACACCGAAGTAAGCTTGATCCGAGAGCACTCAAGTGCATTTTCTTGGGGTACTCTGCCACACAAAAAGGATACAAATGCTATCACCCTCCTTCGGCAAAGATGCTTATTTTCATGGATGTTACTTTTGTTGAAGATCAGGAGTGCACTATTCAGGGGGAGATTCAAATGCTTCTCTTCAGGGGGAGAATTTGGAAAATGAAGAGAAGTCTTGGGATGTGCTACCACTATCTTTAACTAGTGTCTAATCATCTGCTGGAACTTTTGTACCAACTTCAAAGGGATCTCTTGAGCCATACAGATTGGTATACTCAAAAAGGGAGAAGACACAGACAACTCAACCACCTCTTGATCAACCTAATGACCAATTAGATACTCCTGTGACTGGTAATCCTAAGGTAGTTCCTTCTTCTTAACTCTCTATTGATGAGTTAACTCAGTTACCTATTGATCAACTTGATCAGTCACATGATGGTACTCGGTTAGTTATTGGGAATCAAACTCGTAATCCCTCTCGAGAACGAAAACCTCCCTCTCGTTATGGTTTTCTAATTGTAAAATATCCCATCTTTCATTACGTATATTCACATCGTTTATCTTCATCTTACAAAATATTTGCAAACTAGTTGTCCACTATATCTGTTCTTGATAAAATATTTGCAAACCCGAAGTGGAAAGCTGCCATGATTGAAGAAATGAAAGCTTTACAGACAAATTCTACTTGGGAACTAGTTGGGCTACCAGAGGGAAAGAAGACGGTTGCAAGTGGGTATTCATAGTGAAACATAAGGGTTTAGTGGAGAGGTTCAAGGCAAGATTGGTAGCTAAAGGTTATACACAGACCTATGGGATAGATTATCAGGAAACATTTGCACCAGTGGCGAAGATAAATACTATCAGAGTCCACTTATCCTTGGTTGCAAATTTGGAGTGGCCTCTTCAACAGTTTGATGTGAAGAATGCATTTCTTCATGGAGATCTAGAGGAAGAAGCATACATGGACTTTCCTTCTGGCTTTGCTAATCCCTTTAAAAGAGGTAAGGTATGCAGATTGAGGAAATCCTTATATGGACTCAAGCAATCACCTAGAGCTTGGTTTGGCAGGTTTACTCTTGCCATGAAGAAGTATGGATGCCACCAGAGCCAGTCTCATTACTCTTTTTTTTTTCAAACATTCACTTGGAGGCAAGATTACTGCCTTGATTGTGTATGTGGATGATATTGTGGTGACTGGTAGTGATAGTGAGGAGATGGGAAATATGAAAGCATATTTGGCAAAAGAATTGAGACCAAAGACCTTGGTTTTTTATGATATTTTTTGGGTATTAAAGTTGCTAGGTCGAAACAGGGGTCTTTGTTTCCCAAAGAAAATATGTTCTTGACTTACTGGCTGAGACTGGAATGTTGGCTTGCAAACCTGTTGATGTTCCAATTGAACAAAAGCACAGGTTAGGTGAAGGCACAGATGATACACCTATAGACAGAGAGAGATATCAAAGGTTAGTTGGGAAGCTAATATATTTGGCTCATACTCGCCTTGAGTGTAGCAAGTCACTTCATGCATGCTACTTGTGAAACACACATGTTGGCTGTACATAGGATTCTCAAGTATTTAAAATCTACTTCTAGGAAAGGTCCGTTATTCTCCAAACATGGCCATTTGGAAGTGGAAGGATATACAAATGCTGATTGAGTAGGATCTGTAATAGATAGAAGATCAACTTCAGGATATGACAGGTTTGTGGGAGGGAATCTAGTCATGTAGCATAGCAAGAAACAATTTGTTGTGGCCAGATCCAGTGTTGAAGCAGAATTCAGAGCCATTGCTCATGGTATATGCGAGATGTTGTGGCTGAAGGATGTAGGTAGTGGGTTCTGAACACAGTAACAATAATAATAATATAGGTTGTATCACTCTACAATATGAAGAGAGATATGGTTTGACGGAGGAGAAGTAGACTAACTAAAGGAATTTATGATGAAAGTAGGAATGCCTTTGTGCTCAAGATAGAGAATCAATGCTCTGAAGCTATGGTGATCTTTGATTGCTAGAGTCCCCCTTTAAATACCCAACTGAATCCTTTATTTAGTGTTGATTTGACTGGGGAATATTCAGCGGGCTTGAGGAGCAACTGGTTATTACCCGCCTATATCATATTCCATGATTAAGCTGTCAGCACTATAAACACCTAGAGGGTTAAGTCCCTTTGTCTATTACACTCAACCGTGATGGTAGAGCATTAAATGGTTAATGCTCTACTTAACTTTGGGCAGCGGCGGTGGTTGAACACTTAATGATCCAGTTGTATCACATTAAATGTGATGGTAAGGGTTCTGTCTTGGCACATGTTTCATCTTTCCCGTAGTTGGGCCTAAAATGACAGGCTTGCTCTAACTTCTCATCCTCTAATCCACAATCCTTCTAAGTATCCCAGTTTGTGTTGAACTAATATCAAAGGGGTGCTACCCATGCTTCCTTTGGCTATTAGTTCTTGTCTTTGTTTGAGGTGCATCAGAAGTGATGGCTTGAGGCTCTTTTTGAATTTGGTTCAAGGCTTTAGGATGTGCTAGGTGTTTTGTGAGATCTGAGGCTATTTCAAAGTTTGGTGACACGACGAGCACTTGGTACTTGTGTTGACCTAAGATTTGGTCTATGTTTGAGGATTCGACGAACACTTTGGTGCTGCACTATTGCACTCGAGGTTTTGCGTTGACCCGAGGTTAAACTCTGGGTTTTGAGGGCTCTGTGAGCACTTTGGTGTTGCACTCAAGATTTTGAGTTGACCTGAGGTTTGACTCAGGGTTTTCGAGGACTCGACAAGCACTTGGTGCCGCACTCGAGGTTTTGTGTTGACTTGAGGCTAACTCAGGGTTTTCAAGGAATCGACGAGCACTTGGTGCTGCACTTGAGATTTTGAGTTGACCTGAGGCTGAATCAGGGTTTTCAAGGACTCAACAAACACGTGGTGCTATAGTCGAGGTTTTGAGTTGACCTGAGGTTTGACTCAGGGTTTCGAGGGCTCGACGAGCACTTGGTGTTGCGCTCGAGGTTTTGAGTTGACTTGAGGTTTGACTCAGGGTTTGGAGGACTCGGTGAGCACTTGGTGCTGTGCTCGAGGTTTTGTGTTGACCTGAGGTTGACTTAGGTTTCGGGGGCTCGGTGAACACTTCGTGTTGTATTTGGGGTTTTTCATGGTCAGACTAGGTTTTGACCCTTTATTTTGATCTCGGGCCCATTTTGGGTTTCCACGTGGGATGGTAAATGACTACACGCACATTACCCATTTTGGGTTTCCACGTGGGATGGTAAGTGTCTACACCCACAAAGGCTTTGTTAAGGGAGTTGGGCTTTAGTTCTGGAGATCCAATGAAGGTTTTCTGTGATAACAAAACTGCCATTTGCATTGCTCACAATCCAGGTCAGCATGATCGTACTAAACATGTTAAAGTGGATAGACACTTTATCAAGGAGAAGTTGACATGAGGATTAATTTGCACTCCATTTGTGAAGACAGAGAATCAGCTTGCAGATATTTTGACAAAGGGAGTGTCAAGCAAGACTTTCAATTTGGCACTCGACAAGCTGGGCATTCGAGACATCTATGCTCTAGCTTGAGGGTGAGTGTTGGAAGATGTTAGTTGTGACAAACTGACAACAAATAATAGCTGTATAAACAACATATCTTCCAGCCTAGACTTTCCATAGTTGCTGCCTTTTTCATCTCCTTTATTTTAGGGATTTGATTATTATGATTGCTGGAATTTAGAAGCAGATTGTAGACTTCTGTTTTTAGGCTCTATTTCCTTGTATAGTTTACTCCTTTTTCCTATGTATATTTGTACAAGATGTAATCATTTTGATAAGAAATAAAGAGAACTTTTCTCTCTAAAAATTCAACATATTCAGTTACGGAATTGCCAAAGGGGCGGGCAGAATGTTTGGATATTGAGTTATGTGTGGCAATTTCCTACACAAAACTATGGTTGTAAGTTTAATAAAATGTCTAGAGTTGTTTGTCTACAAACAAAAGGAGATAATGGAGATTAAGAACAGTGGCCACGTCAAAACACTCTCAAGCTCAATCAAATATCTAGGCAAAGGTAAAATGAGACATTAGTGACCATCCATGGCTTAGGTTTAATATTTTAAAGGCTTAAATTATGTTTTAACTTTGAACTGAGGAGTTCAATCAATGTTTCGATTGATTGAAATTTTCAAGCAAGATTAGTGTCGAATACAGTGAGTTCGGATAGGGTTTGATTTATTGAGACTGGACATAGTGCTTCAATCCAATACTTTGATCGATCAATGAGCACCAAATGTTTAAGGAAACTCTGCTTGAACAAAATTTTAAAAGATTTTATGTTCCTATTTCATATAGGACTCCTATATTAACTATAAATATGGGATTATAGTTAGTCTAGGGTTGGGCTTTACCTCTATGTTCAGAGAATGGTTCTGGTATTTGGTTAAGTTGAGACTCTGAGCATGTGTTCTGAAAATTTGATTTTGTATAGTTCTCTTTCCAAGTTGCCCCACACATGTTTTATTTTACCAAATCAGTGGGCCTATAATATCAGTGGAAGATTAAAGTTTTTTTTTTTTAGTATATATAAATTCCCATTTTTCCTTTTCGTTTCCTTGTTCATATTGACTGATAAAGGGGCTCTTATAGATTTATTTTTCCTTTCATTTATTCTGCTGCTAATTTATTTTATTTTATTTTATTCGACTCATGTTTTCTTGTTTATGACAGACAAAGGGGCTTCAAAAACTTGTACACCTTGATGGGAGGTGTTTCTCATTATCTCAAGAATGAAGGTCCAGTAGAATGGGTTGGAAATCTGTTTGTCTTTGACTCTCGTCTCTCTCTACCACCTTCCACTTTCAAGCCTGAAGTTATGACCAAATCAAGCAGCACGCTAGTTTTTCCCAGGGATAGCTCATTTGCCAGATGCTACATATGTGGTTCACAACTTTCTGAATTGAGGCACCGTAACTGTGCAAATATTGACTGCAACCTGCTTTTCTTGTAAGTTTCAATTTTTCTTCATTTTAAGGGAAAAAAATATTAAAAATAACTTCAGAAAGATTGATAAAACAAACGCACAAACACATTTGTGCATCCAAAAAACTGATGAAATAGGTAACCAAATCATGTCCACACTCATCTCGTGAATTTTTTTTCTTGGACAAAAATGCCCTTACACCATATAGCTTAACTAACATTTGACATCATAGCCATGCCTGGATCCATTCAACATCAAATAAGGCAGCTTTCTTTGGAAATTCTGTTGTCTAACCAGCAATGGTGCCAAAATCACTAATGGAAAGATAATTCAGTTGGAAAATCTATGTTAGCTACTATGAGAAATATCCTTTCTGAATTCATGGCAATAAGCAATGCTTTTACTGGATCCAGATCAAAACCATGAAGGAGGATTCAATTTTTACAGAGGAACAATTAAAGGAGAATAAATATGTCCACCCATGAAGTACTGCAGATTGACTTTTAAGTCCGTTTATTAGCTCTTCTGCGCAAAAATGAGAAAAAGTGACGACAGTGATATAATGTTTTAAATGCTTCCTAGTTGTCTCAAGGTTTTTAGAGGAGCAAGTATATAATAGAAACAAAAGCAGATTATCATAACCTATTTTTTTTCTTTTAGGAAAATGCATAAAAACTCCCCTTTAATTAACACACTTTTGCAAATGACCCATGAATTATCTTTAAAGCAAATAGTTATATGATTTTACTTCAAGTATTGCTATTACCTCCTTGGTGTTAGTTTGCCATTAAGAAAAGGCAAAAGTGCACTAACACACCTCAACTATTGACTTGTTGCAAAATGCACCTCTCAACTATCAATTGTCGTAATTAAGCCCTTCAAATTTCAAAAGTGCTCACACTCCCGAAGTTCGATGCCAAGTGAGACATGACATCAAAAAAACTTTTTTAAGGACCTAAATACACTCCATAAGAAGAAAAATGACTCGTTTGTCACACTTCAATTTTCTTCGTTTATGGAGGGTAGTTAGATCGCTAATTTTTTTTTTAATGTCACATGCAGTGCACACATTTTACTTATCGGTCAAACTCGACGGTCGTCAGTCTCAAGGGTGCAATGTGAGCACTTTTGAAAGTTGGAGGACATAATTGCAACACTTGATAGTTGATGGGTGCATTTTGCAATAAGTTAATAGTTGAGGGGTGTTTAGTGCACTTTTGCCTAAAGAAAATAATGACAATTTAATCACGTGTGATGCAACATGTGCCTTGTTTTTTGCTTTTTGGTTAAATTACACTAACACCCTATGAGATTTACTCTTATTAGCTTTGATGATATGTTTGCGAAAACCTACATAGACACCCTTTGTTTGAGTTAATGTTAGAATGGAGTTAAAATTGTGTGTTAAATGTCATAATTGCATGTTTATTTTAAAAAATATATCAATATGAAATGACTATAGTATACCTACCAATTAATGAAAAAAAAAAATTTACAGTGTGGACTGTGGAGATTCAAAAACCTTTCAATTACCCCCTCATAGATTCTTAACTTTCCCTCTAACCCAATGACGACACCACCAACACCGCCTCTGTCCATGATTCTGGCCACCCCTCCATGCATTAAGCACACTCATCCCGCAACCCGCCAAATCAACCCCACCTGCCACTCTTACTGCCCAAACCCAACCCTCGCCACCATCGCGATAATTTAAATACACACCTTACAACAAAATGAAGGTCGACTTGATCAGCAAGGAGATGCAAAACTTTTGCTTCTCTCTCTCTACATCCTCCATTGCACCTTGCTTATCCCACTCCATGGCCACAATCGATACAATTAAAGATTAGGTGAGAACATCAATGTTAAATTGCACACCTAGATCACCTAACCCAAACACCACCACCACCACTCCACGTGCAGAGTACGGCATGAGAGCGGTGTTGGCGAAGAGAGAGTCTTTGATTGAGAGAGAGTGAATATGGTAATGATGTGGGTTCAATCTAAACCGTGGAATGCTAGGGCGCAAATGAAGATTCTCCCTGCGTACGAGGAGAGATCCTTTCAAGCCCCACTAAACCATGTAAAGGGGGATCCTTGGCAGAGTTACCGGCACAAGCCTTCCTTGTTGTAAGCTAATCCCCAGACCAATCCCCTGAAGTTTCTATCGAGCAGGTCCCTTGGCTGCCAGCAGAGGAGAGGTAATTTGACAATCAATCATGAGAGTCTCTTTCTTAATTCAATTTCTAGTCTTCTTGAGCACCTTTGCCTTTCCTTTCGGGCATGCATGATGCTGGCGTTTCAAATCCATTATGGGTTCAATCTCAACCGTGGCGGTGATTATCACCGCATTTGTGTGTTCAAACAAGTCGTGCATAATTTGAATCTCCTTCCAAACATTGTTGTACTCTTCGTGACACGAGAGCTTGTATTTGGTGATCCATTTACAGGCATGTTAGGCTCCTTTCTATCTCTCTTTACAGAGGTAGGTTGTGCCAAACTATCCTTGGCCAAGCTTTTTGCCTAGTATATAGCAATATGAATCTTGGAGTTTGGTAAGGAAGCTCTGTTGTGGTGGGCTTTGACGTTGAAATCATAATTTCTTTCTTCATGGGTGTTGTTCGGGGTGTTTTGAAGATTGGGCTCTCTGTTTCTCTTTCTAAAAATGTTGTGGAACAAAATGGACTTTAAACTATTTCTCTCTCAAAATGTTGTGGAAGAACTGGTTGGCTTTTTAATATCCTACAGCGAATATGGTGATGATAAATCAAGATGATGTTGATCTTGTTCATGATGTGGTTCTAGTGGTCCATAATATATTTGACATATATTAAAAATATGTATCATAAAATTTGCAATATGTATAATTTATCTTTTGCAAAATCTTCAAATATTGACAATAGTTTATTAATTTGTAATTTTTTATAATAAATTTATATATTTGGGGAGAGAGAATGCACATTGACAATAATTTATTAACTTGCAATTTTTTTTGAATTAATTTATATATTTGGGGAGAGAGAATGCACATTCATGTCCATAAGAAAATTTTGATGGGGCACTTTTGTCATTACATGTGATACATTGAGGTTAAAGAAGTCTTTTTGTAAGTTAGAGGGTAAATAGGTTATTTCACATCGTGTCAAGTGACGGACCAAATAGTTAATGGGAAGGGTGTGGTAGTTATCACATGCCAAATCTCAGGGGTGTTTGTGTAGGTTTTTGCAAACACAGTGTTTACACCATATTTGGCAACCACAAATGAGAAAGTGCCACATGGCAGTTGCAAGCAAGAGCTGAAACATAGAAATAATCCTTTGAAATAGAAATAATCCTTTGAAGAAGTCTTGAGTGTGGAACGTGGTAAGTTAGAGACATATGGATCAGCCAATAAGAAAGAGGCATACACATGGATTTTGACTTAATCAAAGAAGTTCTAAGAATTTACGTGGTTTTGTTAATTACAAACACTTGGCCATGTAAATGATCATTTACAAACTGAACTTGGATGAACCTACGTCCATGTACAAAGAAATGTTAGAATTATGGAGTGATTGGAAGTTCTCAGTAGAAAAGAAGTTTCAGTTAATGGGAAGTTACAAGAAAGGTACTGCATGACAGAATGTGGGGGAAGTAATCTGAAGAGTTGACGTAGAACGGAAGTATAAGGGGTTACCAGCGTAGACCCTAAGAACACAGAAACTGGAATCCACCAGCACAATTAATTGTAAACCAAAGTAAAACTTTATTGATAAATTGATTGATCTCTGCCCTATGGCAGTACATACATTTATAATAGAGAAATCATAATCCTAACAGTACTAGGAAAACTAAAAATAAAGGAAACTTGTAGAAATTCTAATCCTAACAGGAAAAGAAAATCTATTTCCAAAGGAAACGAAAAAGGAAAGAAAACACTAAAACAATAAAGGAAACTTGTAGAAATTCTAATCCTAACAGGAAAAGAAAATCTATTTCCAAAGGAAACGAAAAAGGAAAGAAAACACTAAAACAATAAAGTTATGCCCGTTTCTTCGGACCAGTGTGTTTTGCCAATTTTCGGTCAATCTCTTCTTCAAATTTCAAAGCCAATTGTCCTACATTAGTCTTTCCCACCTGCGAAGAACTCGACCTCGAGTTGTAATCCGGATAAAGCGGAACATCATCACTAAACTCATAAAGGTCAGCTACATTGAAAGTACGAGATATGTTCATATCAGCAGGCAAGTCAATCACATATGCGTTGTCATTGATCTTCTTGATGACCTTGTACGGCCCATACTTCCTTGGCTTCAACTTGTTATAGGAACCAACTGGGAACCTTTCCTTACGCAAAAACACCATAACCTGATCACCCTTAGTGAACAATTTCTCACGTCTCTTCACATCTGCTGCAGCTTTATACTTCGTATTCTTCTCCTCTAACCACGCCTTTACTTCAGCTTGAACATCGCGAACCTGCTCAGCCAGGCTCTCGGCAGCAACACTTGTTCCAGTGACCTTGGGAAGACATGCTAGGTCTAACATATGCTTAGGAGGCTGTCGATACACTAAAGCAAAAGGACATTTACCAGTAGCAGTGTGAATTGCATTGTTATACGCAAATTCAGCTTGTGGCAGAACTAAATCCCACTGTTTAGGCTTATCACCACAAATGCTCCAAATTAAATTCCCCAGTGTTTGATTCAGATTCTCAATCTGTCCGTCGCTCTGCGGGTGCGCAGTGCTACTGAATTTTAGAGTAGTATCCATCTGCCGCCACAACGTAACCCAAAAATGGCTAAGAAATTTTGAATCCCTATCAGAGGTTATAGACTTAGGAACTCCATGTAAACGAACCACCTCACGCAAGAACAATTGAGCCACATGTGATGCATCAGATGTCTTCTGACAAGGGATAAAATGTCCCATCTTGGAGAACCTATCAACCACAACAAACACAGAGTCTACTCCACGCTGAGTTCGTGGAAGACCCAAAACAAAATCCATCGACAAATCCTCCCATATGGCATTCGGTACAGGTAGAGGCATGTAAAGACCTGTATTCTGAGCCTTCCCCTTAGAAGTCTGACAAACATAACACTTGCGAACAAGGTTACCCACGTTGCGTTTCAACTGAGGCCAGTAATACTGCTCGGCTATCCCACTGAAAGTCTTGTCATGCCCCAAGTGACCACTCAAACCTCCACTATGTAACTCTCGAATCAACTTCTCCCTCAAGGAGCTCCAAGGAATACATAACTGATTACCAC
Source organism: Cornus controversa (assembly GCA_026545225.1). Taxonomy (NCBI): domain Eukaryota; kingdom Viridiplantae; phylum Streptophyta; class Magnoliopsida; order Cornales; family Cornaceae; genus Cornus; species Cornus controversa. The sequence continues at coordinate 36,513,346 of CM048845.1, read as the reverse complement.
GGAACAGGTACCCTTCGACCAAATGGAATTCTCCCTTTGTCTGTCTACGACCACATTTTTCCTATACCTCAGCGAAATCTTTATCATCAGAATACAACTCCTTCAAGAACTCAAACCCAATAATCTCTTGCTGTATAGTGATCAGTAAACTCACGCATCAACTTAATGCATCTGCCACCTTATTCAGAATTTCAAATTTGTGTTTCAGCACATAAGGAAACTTCTGCATATAGGTCGCCCACCGAGCATGCATATTACTTAAACTCCTCTGACTGTTTAGATACTTCAAAGCTTGGTGATCAGTGTAAAGAATAAATTCTCGCTGAATTAGATAGTGCTCCCAATGCTTCAGAGCACGGACAATAGCATAAAATTCTTGGTCATAGGTACTCCACTTTCGGCGTGCATCACTAAGTTTCTCACTGAAAAACGCCACTGGTCTCTTCTCTTGTGACAGAACTGCTCCAACCCCAATTCCACTAGCATCACACTCCACCTCGAATAGTTTCTCAAAACTGGGTAAAGCCAAAACAGAAGTAGTGCACAGTTTTTCTTTAATGACTGCAAAACCTGTGTCGGCATCTTCATCCCACTGAAACTTACCCTTCTTTAAGCACTCTATAATAGGAGCCACAATACTGTTGAAGTCCCTAATAAATCGACGATAAAATGTCGCCAACCCATGGAAACTCCTCACCTCTCCTACTGTCTTTGGTGTAGGCCAATCACGAATGGTTCTCACCTTTTCATCATCAACCATTATTCCCTCCGAACTGACCACATACCCAAAGAATAACAATCTTTCTGTCAGCCAACTGCATTTTTTAAAGTTGATAAACAGCTTATTTTCGGACGACACCTCTAACACAGCCCGTAGATGCTCCATATGATCTTTTTCACTCTGACTGTACATCAGTATGTCATCAAAATAGACGACTACATATTTTCTAATGAAGGGTCGCAATACCTGGTTCATAAGCCGCATAAAAGTACTAGGCGCGTTGAATAATCCAAAAGGCATAACCAGCCACTCGTAGAGTCCATCCTTTGTTTTGAAAGCCGTCTTCCATTCGTCACCAGGTTTGACCCGAATTTGATGGTATCCACTTCGCAGGTCGATCTCTGAGAACAACTTCGAACCCTCCAACATATCTAGCATGTCATCCAATCTCAGAATTGGAAAGCTGTATCTGACAGTTATCTTGTTGATCATGCGACTATCAACACACATCCTCCAACTGTCATCTTTCTTTGGGACTAGTAACGCGGGAATAGCGCAAGGACTCATTCTCTTTCGAATGAACCCCATCTGCAACAATTCTTCCACTTTAGCCTGTAAAATCTGATTCTCCTTGGGACTTATCCGATAGTGTGGCAAATTTGGTAAGCTTGCTCCCGGAACTAAATCAATATGGTGCTGAATATCTCTCAACGGTGGAAGATTATTTGGTAACTCTTCAGACACCAACTCACTGAATTCGGTCAACAAGGACTGCACCTCCTTGGGTAACACAACTCTCTGCTCTTCCTTGCCTTTTATCACTAGAGCTCGCACAACTACAACATGTACCTCCTGTGCTTCCTTAACTTCAGATTCTAACTTAGTTACTAATGTGACTAAAGAGACTAAGGACTGCTCTTCTACCATGGCCTTAGTTGAGCCACCACTGGAACTCTGCTTCGGAACCATTGCAATCTTCCTGCCATCCCAACTGAAAATACAAACATTGTCGTGCCCCCTGTAGGTGATATCCACATCAAACTGCCATGGTCGTCCCAATAACACGTGACTAGCATCCATGTCGACTACATCGCAGACCACCTCATCTCGGTAATGCTGTTCGATTGAAATAGGAACTTTACACACCTCCGTCACGTTCGCTTTAGGCCCCTTTTGAATCCACCCAATCGCATACGGCTTTGGATGTTTTTTAGCCTGTAGCTTCAGATGTTCCACTAGTTTTCTGGACACAAAATTCTCACAACTTCCACTGTCAACAATTAAATCACAGACTTTGCCCTAGACACTGCAGCAAGCCTTAAAATATTGTTTCTTTGTGAGAAATCCTCCAGCTTCGTTGAACACATGACTCGCTGAATCACACAGTTGACATGCTATCCCTGTTCCTCCGCAATTTCTGCACCATCCAGGAGTTCGTCAATGCCTACTCCTTCTTCAAAATCCTGATCGTACTCGTTGTTTTCCCCAATATCCACGAAATTCATTAGTTTTCTGGCTGGACATTCATTCGAACGATGGCTTGGTTGGCCGCACTTGTAGTACTTCAAACCACCTGTTTTAGCATATGGGTTTGGCGCCATCCATGGGTCTTCCTTCGTAGCTGCTGCTGTCGGACGCGTCCCAGCATGGTTATTACTAAAAGACGAACCCCTTTGAGTCTGATCTGTAGCAGTTTTAGACTGAAAATTCTGCCCATCGCCTGGTGGAAATCTGCTCCTATTTGCAACTGCATTAGACATCCCAGCCGTGTCCTTCTTGTAGTAGGAAAATCGATTGGATGCTTTCTCCATTAACTCTGCTTTCAAGGCCATGTTTTGCGCCTCATCCACTGTCCAAACAACTTGTAGTCCAATTTTGTCTTGAATGGTAGACTTCAATCCTTCTAAGTATCTGGAAACCTGCTGTCCCTCAGTCTCATTCAGGTTGTTACGAACTGACAGCTTGGTCCACTCCTCAGTATAATCCGCAACAGTCCTATTACCCTGCACACAATTCTGGTAATTCTGGAAAATAAATTGCTCATAATCTGGGGGTAAAAACCTGCTCATCAGAAGTTGTTTCATTCTCCTCTAGGTTCGTATAGGAGCCTTGCCTTGTTGTCGCCTATCGTTTTGTAACTTCTCCCACCAAACAGCAGCCCCGCTTCTCAACTTATACGCCACCATCTTGACTTGTCGATCCTCTGTAACTTCAGTCATCCGAAAAACCTCTCAACCTCAGAAATCCAGTCCAGAAATTCTTCAATATGCAATTTACCATGGAACAGCAGTATGTTTGCGCGTATTCTATAGTCAGGTTGATTTTGATTTCGATTTTGTTGACGAATTCCTTGGTGACTCGCAACGTCTTCATCAGAGTCTTCATCACTCAAATCTTCGAACTGCTCGTGTCTCGCCGCTCTAGGCGGATGTCCACCTCCAGGGCGGCCAAGGGCAACTCCCTCGACTCTAACTCTGTTGGCAGGGGCTTGAGCGTTACCAATAGGGATGTCCGGATTAGGCTGCCGCTCCATCAGTTGCTGTAACGTGGCCGTTAACCTGTCCATCGCCTGTTGCTACTCGTTAATCGCTGCCTATATATTTGCATCCCTACGACCAGCGTCGCCAGGGTTAACTCCTCCGTCTTCGTTGTTGACCATCGTACAAGGCAAATCCTTAGGCTCTGATACCACTTGACGCAGAACGGAAGTATAAGGGGTTACCAGCGTAAACCCTAAGAACACAGAATCTGGAATTTACTAGCACAATTAATTGTAAACCAAAGTAAAACTTTATTGATAAATTGATTGATCTTTGCCCTATGGCAGTACATATATTTATAATAGAGAAATCATAATCCTAACAGTACTAGAAAAACTAAAAATAAAGGAAACTTGTAGAAATTCTAATCCTAACAGGAAGAGAAAATCTATTTCCAAAGGAAACGAAAAAGGAAAGAAAATACTAAAACAATAAAGTTATGCCCGTTTCTTCGGACCAGCGCGTTTTGCCAATTTTCGGTCAATCTCTTCTTCAAACTTCAAAGCCAATTGTCCTACATCAAGAGTGAATAAAGAGACACCAATAATATGTGGGACACATGGCAGTATTTCGTTGGTGGGACGTGGAAGATGCAAATCATGCAACTGCCAATTCAAACTGCTGGTTGAAAGTTTTATATATATGTAACTTAGAATCATTTGCAAACTGTTCCTCAACCACACAACAACTTGCATTTCAATTATCTTCAACTAATGCAAATGTCTTTTCATTATATTTCAATTTAGCACTTTATTTTCTGGTGTTGCACTTTAATTCCATAGTTAAATGTAATTACTTTCCTAGTCTAATTGCTTTCCAATTGAGCAATTTTAATTCCTAGTTCTTTCCTAGCCATAGCAAATACTCCGAAATCCTTTTCTCAAAAAGGCAAAAAAGAACCTTGAGGGTGGTCATTTCAGGCTCTTTCACAATCACTTGAAGCCTTTCCATTCTGGATGTTTGCAAGGCTCTTCCAATTTGGAATTTCTTATAATTCCTGGCACGCGTTTCCAAACCCCAAAAGCAGCCGAACACATAGCATCTGTGGGTAAACCTCAACCTCAGGGGTGTCTGTGTAACTTACTCTTGTTTTGTTGACCATTATACGCTTTTGAATGACAATTGTGCATTAGATGATTGCATGTTATACTTGAACTTGTTTTTTGACCCAAAATTCAGAAAATCAAATTTGCCTTTAATAAAATTAAAAAGTCTATTCTGCCCCTGCTAAACCATTCTGAATTTCTTTTCTTTCCTCCTCTCTACTTTCTCTTTGCAACACCACCACTGATCCCCTTCATCTCCCACCATAAACCTCTCTAGTAAACCAAGCACTGCACCAAAAAACCCTTCCTATTTATACTCTTACAATGAAATTTAAACACAGATATTTAGATAATCCAATAATCCTTGCTGTGTCTGAGCAGGACTGCCTCCCTCAATTTCAGATCCTTGCCTGCATATTCAATTAGAATGTAAGCTTTTTTGGTGATAGCGAACTCTTTGCATTGTCACTCAAATCATCCTCTGATCTGAAACCTCCAACGTAATTTTTTGGAAACCTGAGTGATTGGATCTAAAAAATTTGTTATCAAGTGGAGAAGTTTCCGCTGTTTTATCCTAGGAACACGTTATTAACTCATCGAATCAAAATTTTTTTTTGGCAAGTATCAAATTGGACTTTTAGCAGTGAAGAATCATAGGTTTATATTTTCAGAAGAATACCATACCAATTGTATTCCATTTTTCTTCAAAATTTAATAAAATGTGATATTTAATTGTCACCATTTTGGCTATGGTTCTTTAAACATGAAATTTGTGTTGATAACATTTCTTTTATTCGAGTATATGACTTTACATGTAGTAGACCAGAGAAGAAGGCTAGCTGTAGCCAACTCAAGTAGTTAGGACCAAGGCTTTCTGGGTTTAAGAAAATTTCCCTTTCACTAGAGGAATTATAGCGCTATCATGCATGTGTTTGTCATTCCTTTCTTAAGATTTTTTATGCCATTATGTTCATTATCAGTAATCTGTCCATTGTCCACATCACACAATATACATGAACAACGGAATTTCCATCATGCAATATGCATGATCAATGGATAGATGCACCAACAGAATTCACACTGTACATAATGATTTCCTAAATTTGTTGAATTTGTGAAATTATGTAAGTTTTAGCTTTAAGTTTTCTTTATTCCTTGGAGTATTTCCCCCATTTTGGTTTTGTTATAAAATTTCATGTTGAACTGTGCTCGAATCTATAATTGCTATTTATAAGAGAACCATATATACACTCCAGTTTTAGCTTTGAGCTCCAAATTGCGGTTATGTGCAAGTTTGAAACACACAAATAAAGCTGTGTTTTAGTACATGAAACCACAAGAAACGACTGTAAAAGTTCTACAAGTTTCCTTCAGTTTTCCTGGATTTAACTATTTTTTATATTCTTTGTTTTAAGGTCCACATATAATCTTAGCAGCATTTCGAAAATGGTCCCAGCATAGACACATAGGGTAGCATTTGTTTCTACTCCATCATGTTACATAATAAGACTCACATATTACAAGAGTAGACCAGATGTATAAAAAATGGAGTGTGATTAAGCCAACCCTAATATTTGAATTTCTATATGTTGCGTTTCATTTGCCAAATTGCAAAAAATAATTATGAAATTCGCTATTTATAGGGCATTCACTAAAGGGGTTATGACTCTACACAGGTGTGATCATTTAAGATAATTATATCCTTTGCCAAGGAAAGTAAAACTTTGAATTAGCATTTGAAGTGGAGTTATATCATGGCATCAATAGCTACATCCTGAGGAATTCAAGAATTGAGGTCGTCCTAGGGAGAAAAAAAAAACACATGATAGCTAAATTTTGAATAATTATTTTTGGGTACTGAGATCTCCATTCTAATGGTTGATGTCATTTTCATCTTTGACATGATCATGTCCGTCATCCTCCTTCCCCTTGTCAAAGTTTTATATTTTTTGAAGAGTAAACTTCTTATGCTTGAGTAGAAGCTACTGAATCGGCTCTTTATGTTACTGTGTACATCCTGAACCATGCAAATTTTTTACTTTCCAGATGTTGTAAAGGTTGCATGAATGATCTCAGAGGATGTTGCTGTGTGAAATGCACAGCTGCGACTCGACTTAGGCCATTGCTACCAGGGCATCAGAGATACAAAAAATGGCATTATTATCAAGATCTGGAGTTGCAAAGCAGATGACAGCTTAGTCAGACATCGTTTCCCTGGGTTTGGAAGTGGGTATTCATCTGGCATTACAAATCTAAACTATTTCTTGTGTGAGGAGATCCAGATTGCATTTTAGAATCAGTTGAGGAAACCATCAAAGAACGTTTGTTACTTAAATATTTTAATGACATCAGTGTATATGATTTGTGGGTATATTTAAAATAGCTGCTGACATATTTGAACATTTGGGAGCAGTATATTCATCATTTATCCATTTGAGGTTCTTTTCTGCTTGTATTTTAGTTAGAATATGCCACCAATTGAGGCCTTAATGTCTGATATCATTTTCTGCATGTCGTAATGCATGTTTTAATTTTGATTTCTTTTTGGGTAAAAATTAATTTTGATATTTTCATACATCCCAGCTGGAGAAAAGCCATGGTGCCAAATTAAACGGGTCTTGATTCATTTATTAAATAGGTTACACGGGTCATGTTATGTTACCTGTTTAATAACCTTGTTGTGTTCGTGCTAATTGTGTTGTGTTTGTATCGGCTCATATAATAGAATTGTGGTGTCATGACACGACATGAACATGAAGAAGATACACCAATTGAGACCCCTAACTATATTCTCATCGGGTTTATTTGGTGATATTCAAAGCACTTGGTCTAGCTTTTAAACAATTTGTTTATTATTATTATTGGTAAGAAACTCACACGGGGACTTGAACTCTTGGAAGGTAGGGGAGATATCACTCCTACAATCCTTGATTTTTTGAACAATTTAATAAAAGAAGAAAATAGGGATACTCATAAAAATGATGAGGTATACTCCATGCACAGAGTTTCCTAGTTGTATGACTCAAAAATTAGACAGTAATAAAAGTTTGAGCTGTCAAGCCTAATAGTACATTATGATAATTGTAAAGCCTGAAAATTTAAACAAATAAATGATTTCTACACAGGAAAGTTATTTTGTTTGTGATAAAATGAAGATGAATGAGTTAATAATTTGACAAAGATTTGGTAAAAAGAAAAATGAAAAGAACCCAAATCATGTGTAAACCTACATAGAGGTTTAACAGGTTTCGTTTATTCTTGTTAGCTAGCTTATCTAAATTTCAGCAACTTTAATAGCAAGAGCAATTATAGAGATGCTGAATTCAACAATTTTTGAAAGTGTGGTGATCCCACTACATGGATGTCATGCGATGCGATTTACCATTCCATTTACAAAACCCATATTTAAAAAGTGCTGAATCTGATAGAATAATTATTATCTTAATAGCAAACATGCACATACAACAAACAAATAGAGTAAATTAGATTTGTCCTAGTTACAATAAATTAAGAAAAAAGTTGTGTCGTACTTTGCAGAAGTTTGGTGCGTAATCACAATGACTCCTCTCTGTCCAAATTATTATTAGTTTTGTAACCAAAATAACATTATTACTTTTAGAATACCATTAAATTACAAAGAAGTCTTATTTTCATTGACAAAAATACCTCCCTCTCTCTCTCTCTCTCTCTGGGCATAGTTTCAATATAATTGCTTGGGTAGGATCGTATTCTTATCTAAGTTTTCAATTTCAAGTTCAATCACTCGAGTGAAATTGTATTTTCGCTCAAATTTCCAATTCTAATTTCAATCATGATTTTGACCCATTCCCAAATTTTATGTTCAAACTATAGCTTTGGCCTAGTTTCAATTCAATTGTTTGGGTGGGATTGTATTTCTATCCAAAATTCTCAATTTTATTCAAATTTTTAATTCCATAGGTCAATTCACGATTTTGACCCATTTCCAATTCCAGGTTCAAATTGCCGCCTTGGGTTTAGTTTCGATTGAATCATTGGTTGGGATTGTATTTCTATCCAAATTATCAATTCAATTCAATCACTTTAGTGAAATAGTATTTTCACTCAAGCTTCCAAAGTCAGGGGTCAATTTACAATTCTTGACTTCTTTCCAATTCAAGGTTCAGACTGCAGCTTTGAGCCTAGTTTCAATTCAACTTTTTGGGTAGAATCATATTCGTATCTAAGTTCTCAAATTCAGTTCATTCATTTGGGTGAAATTGTATTTTCACTTAAATTTTCAAATTCATGGGTCAAATTGTAATTTTGGCTTATTTTCTGACATCAGGTTTAGAGTCAAATTTCTAGACCTAATTCCAATCCATTCATTTAGGTGAAATTCATATTTTGCCTAAAGTATAGACCTACTTTAAAATCAATTTTCAATTCAATTTGCAGTCCAGGGACTAAACCAATCATGGCCCAACCAATTTCCCTCAACCTAACCCAACCATGGCCCAAAGCCATGATTCCAATCCAAACCAACCCAATACCCAATCCACCATAATTCCAGCCCAATTTCAATTCCAATTCAAACCCAACTCCCAAATTGGGTCAGAATTGGCCCCAAACTTCTAAACCCCAACCAGCCATATTTGGCCCATCACTATTTATCTGCCACCTTCCATCTCCAACTACACGTATCCGCAGCCGTGAAGTGACCACCCACCACCATCAACCATCGCCGACTACATATTTTAACCCTTTAGCTGCATTTACTTATAGTTTTATGTTGCTTTCTTGTTTTCAGATTTTATCTCAAAAATGTTGTCATTTCTGGTGATTTCGATCATTCCATGTGCGAGCATCGTCATTCCGAGTGCCAATGCATATAAAGAGTCAATTCAGTGTGGATCAAGCATCAATGGACCAATCCAAAAAGCAAAGTGAGCCACATCAGCAAGCTTAGAAGGCGAACACTTACACGGAATCGTAATTTAGCGCAGTTGTGCGGAATCGTAATAGGGCACCAGCTGAAGACCATTTTTCTCCTAACTTGGCCAATTGTTCACTTGTTTTGAATCTTCCCCAACAAGCTTTGCTTGATATTTTGAAGATATTTTGGGCTTCAAATCTAATATACATGTAATGGTTAGATATAGGGGGGATAATTAGACATAATTAGAGATAGCTTAGAGTAGTGAGAGATTTATAGTTTTCTAGTGAGAGAAAGAGAAGTTCTAGAGAGAGAAGGCCTTGACAAGGTTGGAAGATCACTTTGAATATGGAATCACCTCTGTCCATGGAGTATTTCTTCATCACCATGATCAACTAACTCCCTCGCCAGGGTTTTGATGAAACCCTAGCCAAGTAATGGTGTATTAATTACTTTTATTTGGGATTTTTTGTTACGCCCTGATTTCCAACTCTTGAAAACTAAGGGTGATTAAGTCAAACACCCACACTCCTAATCACAATCACTTTTTGATATTATGCTTTGATACCAAGTTGTCATGCTTTGATTTTCAACACTTGATCAAAAGCAGGGAAAATGATTGGTTAACAGGGATAGTCACACATCTATACTACTCATCGCTAATCTCACCTTAAAACTATATAATTGCGGATGCTATCTTTACGTACGCAATTACATATGTGTATACTCATTTATTGCCTATCCTAATAGTTTCCACATTGGTCTATGCATCTATACATACTCATTTTTGATACCAAGTTAAGAATTTCCAATTCAATCCAGTTTTGGTCGGTTGAAACCCCCTTTGTTGGGCTGAACCCTGGGCTCAGCTGACCTTCAGGTTTTTAGCTTTATCGGTTGGCTGGAAAGTAGCTTTAGTTGGTTGAAAGGGAGCTTTCGGTCAATTGAAGCTCTTCTTCAGTCGTCCGAAATAGGTACCCCATTTACAAATGTTCAGGATCTCACACTTTTGGTTGGCTATTGCAGAGACTAGGTGACCGAAAGTTAAAAAATGTCCAAAAACCTGATTATCACAAGTCTAGATGCATTTCTTAGGTTCATATACTCATCCACAACTCACAACATAAATAAATTTCCATAAAACCCACACATTTGTACCTTATATATACAAGGTCCATGCATTTCACCATTATATTCTAAAACATCCATTTTCTTGAAGCGTAAACATTCACGATAATCCACAATGTACATAGCAAGTTAAGAAAATGTATAATTCTCATTTCCAAAAGTCATTCCCACATTTTCATACATAAGGAAATTCAAACGGATCACCATTCATACATTTTCCAAAAGTCATACCTAAGGAAGTTCATTATACATTTACTTCTTAAAAATCCTACACGAGTCGAATGTGACGATTACATTTAAAGTTCGTGTACAAAGGGAGGAACTAATTGTAAAGGCAACACCACTAACATAGTTAACATGCCACAAGCCAGCATAGACATCTATATACATCAATCCAAAAGAAATCCAAAACAATTTACTCGAGTTAGTCAAGTCTCGTCCTCCAGGGGAGCTTTATCTGAAAAGAGTTTGGGGGAAAGGGGTGAGAATACAACTACGCCCAGTAGGACTAATCCGCCCGACTCTACCTTGACTTAGGCAGCCATGCATGAATGTACATGAAATCTCTAAGTGTCTACGTGCCATGCCTCAATGTTTTTTTTCATGCTCAAAACATTCATATTTTCAAAATCATGCGTAATGTCTCACATTCCAATCACCAAATAGTTTATAAGGAATAATAACTCTCAAATAAACTCACACCACGTATACCAGAAAATCACTTCATTTGGGGACTTCAGATTATCACAATTCCATAGTAAGGGTTTCTTTGAAACCACAAACTCTGCTTACGCTCTACAGGTTGCTAACCTAATGGAAGAGACATCCGCTTGGCTAAGTTTTGGGCCTTGCACCCTAGGGCTCCAAACCCTTCTTAATTCTCACACATGCCCCAAAAATCACAAATTCTCACATAATGCACTTTATAACATAAATGCACCAAAACTCAAGCTTGTCACAATTTTTACCAAATGTATAACATGTACCAAGTCAATGAATTTCAAAACCCAACACATGCATATTCAATGCAATCACCTTCAACTCATGGAAATCATAACATATGCATTTTTAAGAAAATATTCTTTTATGCATTTTACTCTACTTATGAAATCAACTCATACAACTTCCCAAATGATCACAAATCACAATATGAATTCATAAACATCACTAAGCCATTCATAACGTATAAAATTCTATATATACATATGCACAAAATTACATTTTTACAAAATTTCTGAAGTAAAGCTTCATGTCACAATTATGTGACCTATAGAATCAAAGCAAAGCAAGTATTCACATCCTTACCTTAAATCTCAAGCTTGGAAGCTAAGTTCAAAAAATTTCAGCCCTTTCTATCTTGCCAAAAGTGGACTTTGTTCGCTCCAATGTGTAGCCCTCACTAAGTAGAGCAATCTTAAGTGCCTTCAGCGTTCGCCAAATCAAAGCCTAACCTTTCCGAAATGTAGAGAGAAGGGAGAGAGATGAAGTGTGAGAGTTAGAGAGAGATATTTCATCTTTTGAAATGGCTGAGATTCCATCTCTGAGATATTTATATCTTCCTGGGGTGCGAAATGACTAAAATGCCCCAGGTCACTTAACGTACCCTCCCGCGTTCCGTTTTGATTTTGAAGGCGGCTATGCTTCTGAAATCAATTCCTTAACTCTTTAAAAATTTTGTTTGGTCTAAAATCAAAATAATATTTTTTGAAATTTTTTTTGGATTCCCGAGCCCACCGGACTGCGTCCCAAGGTACCGTTGACCCAAAAAATCAAACTTCTCCAAATGTTCTAAAAAAATTTTAAAACTTTAAAACAACTTCCAAAACATGTATCCCCCATTTAAAATATGTTAAACATCATTTACAATGCAATTAGGGCAAAAATAATGATTAAAAATGGAAACGAGTCAAAATTGGACCCGGTCTCTGCAACCTCTCAACCTTCAAAGAATTTTGTCCTTAAAATTAAAACATACCTCAAGTGGTGAACAATTCGGGATACTTGGAATGCACCACTTGCTTTCATTCCCACGTAGCTTCTTCAACCCCGTGGTGTCTCCAAAGTACCTTGACCAATGGGATGGTCTTACCCCAAAGTACTTGGTCTTTAGTATTTGGAATCTGAATCAACCTCTCCTCGTATGACACGTCCTCCTCCAACTCAACATTATATAGGTAAAATAAGCTGAAACAGGTAGTTGGAGTTGGTTGGGGGTGCATTAAATGCAAAAAGTAGCTGTTAGATTCAAAGTCTGATACTATCGGTCAGTTGATGAATTCATCGGCCGGTTGAAGGACAATATTTTGGTCAACTGAAACAATGTTTCAGCTTCCTTTGTTTTGCAACCCTATTGGAATCTACTTCCAGCTTTTACCAGTCGACTGATGTGTTTTTTCAGAAGGCTAATGACCATGTTTTGGTTGGCAGAAGCTGAGCTTCGGCCAGCTAAAACATTGGTTCACCTTCCCCTGTTTTGTATAACTTACTAGAGTTGATTTCAAGAGTTAACCAGTCGGCTGATGGTGCTCATCAGGGAATTGAAACTCTATATGTATAAGAAAGAGCATTTTAAACAAATTTTGAATGGCCATATATATAAATAGGTCAATGATAGAATATGAGTGATGATCAAGACCTATACTAGAAGATCAACATGAGTTTGAAAATATTTTGATGCATGATCTTTGAAAGAGTTTGAGCTTCATAGGCATTTAAATCTACTCTAACATAAATTCCTAAATGCTCACCATCCTATCTACCCTTTTCTTCAATGTGGATTGATCAATTTGAGCTTTTGGAGGTATGACTTGCTTGCTTGAAAAACTTCTTTGAATTTGAATGACGTTGTAAGCTTGAAGGATTCTTTTTTTGACGTTTCTTTATGTTCCATACACTTGAATATGTATGATTCCTCTTTGAGCTTGAAGTGTTGGAATTGAATTTGTTTTCTTGAGTCTTGTCTTTAAATATGATCACTAGCATAATCACTCAATCTAGACATTAGTAGTAAAGACATCATTAATGGTTTGTCATCATTAAAATTACTAGATTGCCCTTAGGTCAAAATCTTTGGGTCAACAAATCCCTTCTAGGTCTAGTCGGCCTTGTAGTAACAATATCAAAGCCTAGTTATGGTTACATTCTTATCTTTTTCAATAATCATATGCAAGGCAAAAGACCATTGAAAGTGAAAAAAATTATGCGTAATTAAAAACATAAACATATATGAAATGAAAGGAAAAATATACAAAAAATTAAAGTGGATGTTAAATATCCAATTTTGAAAAAAGTTGGCAACCTTTGAGATTTTTTTGAAATTACCAAGGTAAAAAGAAAAATAAATAGTCCCCATAGGCTAGGTCTAGGTCAACTATTAAAGTCTTTGGAGGTACTTTCCTTAAGTGTCCAGTGCATTCGGAGTTTGCAAACCATCCAAAAATCCAAAATGGTGAGTGGGGATTTGATTCTTAACTGCTCTGCTTAATTGTTATATTAGGTGATCGATTTTACCATAATTTAATTTAATCGAGCCTGATTTCTCGCACCAAAATGGTTTAATGAACCATTGGTCCATGGGTTTTGGTTCTCCCATCTTCTTCTTTTATTCTGAACTTGTATTGGGCTTCGACCTTGGTTGGCATTGGACCTTGTCCTTGTACATTTTATACATATATTCAACTCACTAAACTTATCTTTCAGAAAAATGAAAATAAATAAGAGAGAGATTCGAAGGAGTATGTTGAAAATTTTACATTTATGAATTGAAAGTCTCAATGCCTAAAATCATTAAATGACATGAAGTACATTAGATTTTGTTGGCACCTAATCTTGGCATCACCTAGCAGCCAATGGAGAGGTCGTTTTAACGAAGGAATGAGGCTGACTAAGAGTCCACCCCTAAGGAAATTCTAAAGATTGATGATTGTTAGTAGGTTGTCCTAAAGAGTGGTCGGCACCTATATATATATATACATATATATTTGTGTAACTAATCTTGTAGATTGGAAGCAAAGAGTCTGGTATAAAGTGGACTCTAGTAAGTTTAATCCGAAATAAAAGACTTGGGAAGTTGCATGCGAGAGGGCTATGAAAGAGTTAAACATGAACAGGGCTCTAAAGGCTGACAACCATGAACAACAGATTGATTTGGGTGAAAGCTGGCCGAATACATAAGTCCAATTGTGACTTGAACTTTACTGAAGCTTAGCAGTTAGAGTCATTCACACTTTAGACTCTAGTTAAGCACGAGAATTGAATTACTCGTAGATAAGGACTCTGATGATCAAGCCACTATCATGAAGTTAGCTAAACAGAATATATGTATAAACATGACCCATGTGTATGCATGGATTAGTTGGTATTGTACGAGGACTCCTACGAGTTTAGGTTCCATTGGAAGACTTGGGTGCAGTATGGACTCTTGCAAAGAAAGGTTGACGGGCTGCTGAAGATATGGGACATTAGAATATTGATAATTCATTTCCTTTTATTGTTTTTTGCATTATCTTGTAATTTAGATTTAGAAACAAACAATGATGTAGTATTTTTGCTATACATAAATGGAAGGGATTCTGTATTAGGGGTTCCCACAACCATAACAAAATAATTGCATCACGTGCAATCTCTCTCTCACAATATTCTCCCAGAATATTGCTCTAATTCTTACTCGATCTACATCTCCCTCATAATTTCTTACTCTCAGCCTCCTCTAATTAGTCTGTCTATCTATATCTCCCTCCCTTTGTATCTCCCTCTTTCTACCTTACTCCTTGCTAAGATTCAGTCTTGCAATTCTTTATGAACAGTTAAAAGTACTCTTAATTCAGGCAAGAAAGAACTCAATAGGGAGTTTCGTATTCTCTCTCCCTAGCCAATCGCCTAATCCAACATAACCTCCAAAGGAGATACCTATGTTCGATTAATTGTTTATATTGAGCTGACACAACGACTCTGGTATGCCCGCAAACATACTAGTTAATCGGCCTGCTTGGTCGATTAATTATATACTGAACATCTTTTGGCACGCCCAATGAGACCCATAAAGTGCTAAAGAATTAAGAATATGCCACCTAAGATAAGGTTCAGACGAAACTCAGCCACTGACAATGATAAGCAAGAGGAAGAAGTTCCTCAGCCTTTAGGAGGCCCCATGGCTGATCCGTTAGATATGACAATCTTAATGGATGTCAGACATACAATGCTTGTCAACTTGGCGAGGTTAACTGTCACGCCCCGATTCCCGAGGCTCGGAAACCGAAGTGTGAACCCCATGAGATCACCCTCACGCTCTAACCACCACCTGATCATGCAACCTCAATTTCCTATCATTTTTATGAAAATTGGGCATGACCCATTCTAAATAATCAGCTCCTGGCATGATATACCTGCTTTACAGTTTATATGGACACTTCTGGGCACGTGTCCCCCCAGCATTTATATCTGAACAATAAAAATAGACACTTCTGGGCCCGTGTCCCCCCAATATTTCTACAACATGCATAATACAATCATGAATATACATGCCTCAGTCCTTGAATGTCCGTATTAAATACATACATCACATGAATAAATACAATTGAAGGAACTGAATCAATATAATCGCTTTATACATTTAATCCAAATGTAAAGCATCTATTTATCCACTACCCTGGACATGCATCAAATTCTAAGGAGTCTAGACACTACCTCTGCAACCGGTGCTGTCAGTCCCCTAACTAACTCCGTACTCAGCAATACCTGCAAAACCTAGGAGGGGGTGAGCTCAAAGGCCCAACAAGGTATGTAGAACCATACTATCACTGCTGCAGCAGGTCGATCCTCACATATTCTCAAAAATATACATGCACTTAAATATATCATAATATTTAAGACCATGCCCCACCTAGCATGCATAAACCAATGATGTATATGGCTACTCTAGCACATATGAACATACAAAATCCACAACACATGATTTTAGAAATCATTCTCAACATGCTTGAAAGCAGTACACATTCAGCACCAATATGTATATAAAACATATATATCAACACATTTACATAAATGATGTAAATCAACTATCACATCTCCTACTCGTCAAGTAGCACATCTCAAATGCAATAAAGATGCATTTAAACCATATAACATACTCAAAAGCAATAGATATCCAACATATATCATGTTCTGTCACAAACAACGCATATATAAGAATGCGTTAAACACCAAGCATGCTTCACAATAAAAAATGTAAGCAAGTTCACACACTTGTCCCTCTCCCGGACTCAACCCGATATTCTGACATGATTCTTAACCAATCATGTGACCGAGACGCCTCCCACATCATTCCAACTCCGCCACCGAGTATTTACCTACTCTAAGGTGGATAGACTACCGTCACCGAGTATTTACCTACTCCAAGATGACTTGGCCCCTGTTTAGAATTCTCACCGAGTATTTACCTACTCTAAGGTGAGTAAACCACAATCACCGAGTATTTACCTACTCCAAAGTGATTGGGCATCTTTTTGGAATCCCCACCGAGTATTTACCTACTCCAAGGTGAGTAGACCATCGTCACCGAGTATTTACCTACTCCAAGATGACGTAACCACTCCAGTGCCCTCACCGTGACCGAGTATTGACCTACTCTAGGTGACTTGCCCACTTTATGACCACAACCACAACCGAGTATTGACCTACTCTAGGTTACTCAACCACACTTCCCCGTTTCCTCACAACGGCACCATATATGCGTTTCGAACATATAATAACTAAACATTTCAATGTTCATGCCTCACAATGCCTAAGCTAGTTAAAAGTACATAGCATGCATTTCATCTCCACATAAACCCACATATAACCACATATGTGTCATTTCCCTCCTATACATGCAATATGGATGCATATATACACAACATAATACTTTCATGCTTCAATCCATGCTTATGAATACTAAAAGAAGAATTTAGCATGCCTCTCATCACATTCCAACACATATAACACATACATGTTCAAAACCCGCATAATACCTCACATATGCAAACACTTCAACTTAGTACATTTTTATCATGCTATAACCAATGCATACTTTTGATATATGTAAATATAGCTAGCATGCATCTCATATCCACATTTCCACATATAGCCACGTATGTGTCAAATCATGCATATAAATCACATATGCACCTACGCTAGCATAAATACAGTCATGCTCTCATTCAATGCATGTATTCACTACAAGTAGCTAACATGCATTCAAATCATAATATATATACACATATATATTACATCACCCACATATGTATCAAGAACATATAAAACACTTAGCACATTTCATGCTTTTCAAATGCTCGCCAAAAGTTATATTCAACTTAGCATGCATTTCTATCACTGCAACTATATATATAACCACCTATATATATACTGAACCTCATGCATAAGAGCCACATATGCATACATGACAACACATAGTCAAACGTGCATTATTTAGCATACTTTTCATAGACTTTAATCTATACATACATGCATATCACAATGCAAATAGGCGATAAATCTAACATATTATCGCTTCCCAAACCTACACATACATATATATATATACACATGCATATATATATCCTCTCACATCCCATGTATGTACCACATTCCCTATACACATATATATATAAGCGCCTACATATATATGTATATACACATACCACATATGATTAAATTGAGACATATGTAGATTACTCAACATACATTAAATATCTGTATGAGATAGAGGCAAGAATCAACTTTCCTTAGGTCCCGCTTTTATTGTGCCCGCGCCTGCAAAGCAGTCCATCTCCAAGTGCGGTCCAGTCCCGTGTCAAAGCCCACACGAGAATCCTCTGAACCATTTCCTTGCCCTTCCTAATTTTCATGTTTGGCCCAAATTTATTTAATTGGGAACCAAACCCAAATCTTCACAATCCAGCCCGAAACACGAGCCATAACACCCTGTTATGCAAGACCCTCAAGCCAACACCAAGGCCGACATCATCAAACCACCTATTTGAAGCTCTAAGCTTCGACACTAATGTTGACCCCAAAGCCGAACCCTTTGACCACCGTTGTCAACCTCAAGTTATACCCTTTTTCCGGTCACCGTGAATAGACCCAACACGAACCGAGACCACCAATAATTTAAACTCCAAAATCAAGCCACCAAGGCCGAGCCTCCACTAGCCACTGCTGCAACACCCAAACTAGCCGAAGTCAAACACCAACAGCAATCAAAACCTAACATGAACCCAAGCAGTCCACAAATCAGCCCCAAAACGGCAGCCAATAAATCCCAAAAATTAGATCCAACCACTAGCCTAGGAGCCTCCATTTTGAACATCATTATATATATATGTATATATATATATATTTATACATATATATACATCGGTCTCAAGCTTACCACTGCCGGCCAAGAAGACCACCGCCGATCACTTTGGCTACCAACCGAACTGAGAACCCACCACTCAGACGAGACCAACACTACGAACCAGAAACCCCGGTTGAACCACCCGAAAACCCAGCCATGAGAGTCGTGCACAACCCCACCAGCAAGGGCCCAGTCCGTGACCGTCGGCCACCATGGCTGTCCGACAGCCAGCCGAGGACCACCGTCGTCGGTCGAATCCTCCACCGGACCAGCCGAGCTCAATCCCCAAACCCCAACCGCGAAACCCCCTTCGCGAATGGCCCAGCCAGCTTCGAGTCACCCCGCCTTCAGCCACCACGAACAGCCAGCAGCCACCGCCACCGCCGGCGCCGGGATCGGCTCTCCCTCTCTCTCCTTCGGCCTCTCTCTCGATCTCCCGATCTCCCTCTCGGTTTCTCCCTCTCTTCTCTCTCCCTGATTCTCCTTCTTCTCTTCTTTTTCTTTTCTTCTTTTTCTTTTCTTTTCTTTTTCCTTTTTCTTTTTCTCTTTCTTTTCTTTTGGTCCACACCTTTTGTCCACTTATCCTCCTCCACACACACACACACATATATATATATATATATTATTTATATATATACATACATAACATCACACAATACATGTATTCACATGTATTTTCCCACACTTACTTATATAATTACCAAGATCCCTCTCTATTTATCCATAATCACATATGGACCCACCATATGCATATATATATATATATTCATATATATATATATATATCTATATCCTCCAACTTCATATATATATATATATATGTATAATCCCATATATATATATATATAACATATTTTCGAATTTTAATTTATTCAAAAAAAAAAATCGGTCCGGTCCAAAATCACCCGGAACCGGTCAAAAATTATTCTGGTCCTTACATTAACACCAACATGGGTCAATTTGATGAGAAGATCACTCAAACTGGTGTTCACACGAATGATCGAATAGACGAAATGATGAAACAATCGATCATCTTGAGGCAGACCAATCATTCAGAGCTCTATTACCCAAGGTTTGACTCATTAACCTAAGGTTCAACAAACAGAACCAAAATTAAAAAGTCCAATATTACCTTTACCCCAAACTTCTGTACAAAGCAATCTGTCATCTAGTAGTTTTTAGCCCGGTGAAGCAGAAAAGTAGTTATTGATCGAGGTCGCAGATAGACGGCTGTATGAGTAACAACAGGTACACCTTCGAAATGACTTCATAGGTCCAGTCGACCTTGGAGATAACCGCCATAGGGGAAGAAGGCAAGATTCCCGGTTGCCCCTACACCCAGGGGGCAGATAGAGAATAATCCACTGAGGTGGCAAGAATATGTGCAACCAATAAATCTAAACGTTCTTGAAAACCAATTTTATGATATCTATCGAGCTTTAGGATTAAGAAGGACTAATCGACCAACCTTTAGGAAACCTTATCGTGAGGAATATGATTTATTGGAGTATCCTACTGGATATTAAATCCCTAACTTTGCTACATTTAGTGGAGAGGAAAATCAGTCAACATTGGAGCACAATGGCTGCTTTACAATACAATGTGGAGAGGTTGGTGCTAATCAGATATGGAAATTAAGGTTGTTCCCCAGTTCTTTAACTAGCATAACATTTACTTGGTATTCCAATTTGAGGCCAAATTCCATAGTGAATTGGCAGCAAATGGAAGAACAATTTCATACTCAGTTTTATTATTCAGAACTAGAGGCTACCTTGGCTAATTTGTCCAAGCTAAGTCAATTGCCTGGAAAAATGGTCGAGACTTTCATAGCAAGGTTCAGGAGGGCCCGACTAAAGTGTCGTGTGATCCTTCTTGAAATAGAATATGCAAAGTTAGCCCTAAATAGTTTAGATATTGAACATAGGAAGAGGTTTGAGGGTATAGAATTCCATGACATATTTGAATTAGCCGATAGGGCTACTCGATATGAATAGATCCTCAATGAGAAAAAAGAAAGGAAAATCTAATCAAAGGGGACTTACTATAAAGATCCCAATTATGAGGTTTTCTCAACAGAAATTAATGAAGATCTCGAGAAAAATTTGGTTGAGGTCCACATTAAGAAGCAATACACATGTGAAAGTCTTATAAGAGTCTAGTCAGCCACTAGTGGCTCTCACTCTGCATCATCATCGGCCAATCCCGTTAAAGGGGAACGACCAATGTAGGCAAAGTTTACTCATTCGATATGTCAATGACTGATAAGATCTTTGATAATCTATTAGTAGATTAATAGATCACCTTGTCCAAGGGGAATAAGATCCCATCAGCCGCTAAGCTGAAAGGAAAAGAATATTGTAAATGCCATTATTCTTGGACACATAGTACTAATGATTGTGCGGTGTTTCATAATATTGTGCAAAAAGAGATTGACGAAGGCACCTTGAAATTTCCAGATAAACAAATGAAGGTTATGGGGGTCGACAACAAACCCTTTTCCTATAATTGTTTCTAGCAATGTAATTGGCTTGGCCCCAAAGGATGATGATAGGCAGATTGAGGTGGTTGATGGAACACTACACGACTCTTCAAATCACAAAATAATAGAGGAGTTGGAGAAAAAATTACGAGAGACTCAATTGGCTCTAATTGCAAGAGGATGTTGCCCAAATTGCAAGGCTTTGGAGAAACATGGTGACAAAGAAATTGGACCCGAGGGGTAAGGTATATAGAGAAGTGTTCATGAGAGGTTCATGTTCCCTCAAGATCCACCTGCACAGACGGTTACAAATTGATCAATCTTCTAAAGAATCAAATCAAAAGAAAAGATCACCATATATAGAGACAAAGAGATGTTCGACAAGATGCTTCCTGCTCATCGTAGCCCACCAAGGTTTAAGAGAGGGATACCAAATCAACCAAAAATATGGGTAAAGAAGGAAGACGTCCCTCATGAGCCAAGAATGATAAAGCCACCTGTGGTTGCCCATAATTGATGGACAATATTTACCCATCCTAAATTTTCTAGAAATATGATGCTGAAAGGAGCTCCCACTCGGGCTCAGAAGTGAAAAATACAATGGAAGATAACCAAATTGAAAAGGGAACAAGCTAATGGCCAAGTGATGTTGGCTGACGGTCATGATCATGAGCCTTCTTTAGACGAGACAATAGATATATCTATAGCCTTTGCTGATGAAGAGTCTTCCCAAGAGCCGTCCAACCAAGATTCAAAATATATGGCAAAATATGGAATCAAGTTTAGAAATTTCCCAAAGAAGGTTATGTGCAACATGACATTTGGTTTGCCAGCCATTTTTTAAGTAAAACCTAACTGGTTATATGTGGTGATCAATCCTACTGAGCTTGAGATCGACCACATATTGTAGGAAGCTACACTAGAGACAACATCAATTAATAAGCCACCAATTTTAAAAGAAAGTTCCATGTCGACTGATAGAGTAGAATTTAATAGACCATCATTGGCCATGACCCAACAGTTGAGGCCGTTATATGTCAAAGTGTGGGTAGAAGGTCAACTAATCAACTGAGTTCTAGTTGATAACGGATCAGTGGTAAACATCATTCCATTAACTACAATGAAGGCTTTGTGAAAGAGCATAGAAGATGTAATTCCTACAGATGTTGCTATTAGCGGATTCAATGGTGGTTCCACAAACACCAAAGGAATACTCCCGCTAGAAGTCACTGTTGGTGATCGATCTTTATTTACTACCTTCTTTATTATTGAATGAACAACAGCCTATAACTTCCTTCTGGGCCGTGATTGGATTCACCTAAATATGTGTATCCTGTCATTGTTGCATCAAATGTTGATTCTATGGGATGGAGATAAAGTCAAAATAATAGAGGCTGATAACAAGACTTTTGTGACTAAAGTATACACTACTAGGCCGCATTGTATGATGAAGCTCGTGTTTCGATCAAGTTCATTGGCACAGACAAGATGGGTCGACCTACTTCAGTTATAATGAGAAGGGGACTGGTGGCCTCAGAGGTGAAGAAATACTGCATGAAGTGCATCAGTCGATGCTAGAGTTAGGCCAAAGTCATTTGCTGAAGATGATCTAGTATGGAAAGTGGTCTTAATAGTTGGGAAACACGACAGAGCTTATGGTAAATGGTTCCCAAATTAGGATTGTCCTTACTTGGTTTATCAAATTGTTAATCAAGGTACATATAGGTTGAAAGACTTGAATGGAGAATTACATCCTAGGCCGATCAATGACATTCATCTAAAAGAGTATTAGCCAACTATATTTGAGTGATTGAAAGAAGAGTCTGGGCAAACCATTTGACATATCTAAGTGAAACATAGCTATAGAATCACTAAGAGGAAAGTGCGTAGTATAGGTTTTATTTTTTCCTAAATTCCTACTTATTTTGTTTTCTTTCTGTTTTATGTTTATTTTGGATTTTGTGCTTGATAATAATGTAAATTTTCTTCCTGGATAAGCAAAGTACCATGTCAAAACTTAGTTCATTAGAAAATTAGTTACAATCAATAATTCATAAATGCAACAAAGTTTTGTTTCTGAGAATAGTCTAATCAATCTTCATAGTGCATCAAAATTTGACCTCATACTGTCCAAGAAGAGATTGGTCTGCTGTAGAGTGAGTTTGACCAAAACCTTGTTCTTCTTCAGCTCTGGAAGATCAGCCTTCAAAGCGGTATGCTGGGGGCAAGCTGATCAATTTTTTCTAATAGAACATTAGCCTAGAAAGTGACATCGGCCTTGGCAGATTGAACCATGGCAAGTTCTTCTTGAAACTTCTATTCTTCTTGCCTAAGTTCATCATTCATCTGATCAAGTTTTCCAAACTCAGTCGTGATCTCAAGGATCTTAGCGCCTAGTACCTTTTTAGCCTGATATTTTTCCTCAAACTAGGAAATTGCATTAATAGCCTCAGAGATAGAGTCAGCCATGGCATGTAGATGTACTTGAAAAGAAGCAACTGCAGCTTGCATAACCAAGGAAAGTTCCCTATGCAGATTGATGGTGGCCAGCAAGGACGAGTTCTCATTCACCATAGATGGTACGTCTAGAAGATCCCATTCAAGGATTTTCTGGAGGGACTTCTTATCATCTTTAAAAGTTTGAGCAGAGGGAACTAGAGTGGTGGGGGGACTTGTGCTGGTCAAGGAGTTGTCCTTTGAAACTGAGGTGACCGAAGATTGGAGATAATTTTTCATGACAAAAAAAGATCCACTAGCAGGTCGAGAAGTAAGGGATTGAACTTGCTTCTGAAAACAAAAGGTATTTTGAGGAAACAAAAGAAGAACATGTTACGTAAAGGATTTTTAGGAAGGATATACACATCTTTAATGGGAGAACAGGACTCGGCCACATGTCCAGTGGCTGAGGTTGCAGGCTGATCTAGTGGAGATGCTAGAGGGGGGGGGGGGTTGTACCCTTGGCTGATTTGCCACTACCATCTAAAATAGAGGGAGGTAAATCAGTTTATTCAATAGCAGGGAGTGGCTGATCTTGGTGTGCAATACCAACATCGGTCTGTAGAAAAGGATAGTGAGGAATTTAACTCAGTTGTAGTCAGTAGAATAATAAAAAGGGGAGGATGGAAGTACTTGTGGGATGGAGCTCACCACCTTTTTGCTTCTATTGACCAAGGGTTCCTCATCCTAACTAGATTTGAGGTCTATTGAGGGGTCCTGATCGGCATCGAATATTGCGCATTCTAGCCTCTTAACTTATGTATTTTATTCTCTTAGTGATAGATTATTTTGTGATTTTACTTTGTTTTAGTGTTTTCTGTATTTTTAGGGCCTTAATGATTATTTCAGTTAAAACCAAGTTTTTGGGCTTTTAAAGAAGACATCCAAGATGGTTAGATGAAGCCTACATCAAAGGAAACCATTCAACCATTTATTTCAACTCAATTCAGCCCAAGGAAGAGGTCCAAGAGAATTACAGCTGCTTAAGAAGGTTTCGGGCCTGAAGCCCAAATCTGTGCATAATACAGTCTTAATCCCATTTTGGAAAACGGACCAGAAGTCTTACTTTTGAGCTTCAAATCGATATTATTTCCATTAATGGTTGAACGAAATTTGATTCTGCACACTTTTGTATTTCACGAAAATTTCGTAAATCGGACTTCTAGTGGGTCAAAAGTTGGGCAAAAGTCAGCAGGAAAAACCCACCTGATTAGTGCTGTGGGAAACCCTAATTTATTCCTAATTGGATTAGGACTTTGGTGTATTCTCTTGGGGAAAAAAGTGAAGAATAAGAGGCTGAGTTTTGGGAAGAAAAGAGAACAAGAGATTGGAGAGTCTGAGAGGGCTGACAAGAGAACAGAAACATATTTGCAGAGCCATTGGAGAACGAAGTCATACGCGTAATTCAAAAAGATGATGTCTTCTTCCTCAACAATTGAAGCTTCTTCTTCTACCATGAGCGGCTAGTTCATCCACTAGGGTTTTGATGTAACCCTAACAAAACATCAATGGTTTGATTGTTTTAATTATTGGAGACCTTTATATACATGCATAGATTGTGTAATTCAGAGGATTCTTATTATAGAATTGAGCAATAAAAGTCTTGTAAATTCAATCTCAATGATTTCTTATCTTGTCTTAGATATTTAGTTGTTGTTATTGAACTTAATCTCTCTTATTTTCTGTGATCATGAGAGAGATTATTACACAATGGAAATCACTGAATATATTGTTAAGAGATTTGATGGATTATGCCTAGAGAAGATGAATCATACTGAAGTAGTTAGGTAGATGACCCATGCCAATCGAAGATAGTCCATGGCTTAGCCTTAATCATATGTTACCTTCTTGACGGATGAAGGTGAGCTTGTAGCCACCGACACCACTTATGGATGATGTAATTCCCCTATAGTTGATTCAATTGACCATTGATTGTGGAGTTAGTGGTGAAGTCAACCATCCTAGATTTCTCTCATATTATCTTCACTATCTGTTTACTTTGATTTATTTTATTTTATCTTTTTAATTAGTTTAGTTTAAAAACCAGAATTCTTTTCTTATAAATTTAATTAGAATTAGTTCCGTATTCCAACTTATCAGACCATAATCCCTGAGGTACGATACCCCTTTTGATAGCCCTATTCTGCAAGGAATTCGTTCTATTGCGAAGTGTGAAAATTTTTAATTGATATACTTTTTGAGTCACTCACACACGAATCAATTTTTGGCGCCGTTGCCGGGGATTATCTATTTGATTGATTGGATTTTATAGAATTAATTTTAATTGGATTTTTAGTTTAGGAAATTTTCTTTATTTTGTTTTTAATTTTGTTTTTGTTTTATTTTCAGGTGCTTTTTGCTAATATATACAAGGTCATCGTTCTGTAGCTGATCCTTTGATACCTCTTGATCCTGAGCCTGAACGTACTCTTAGACAATAGAGGAACATCCCTGTTGATACCGTTGTGCAAGAGGAAGAATTACTTGAAGACATGGCAGAAGAGAGGAATAACAACCTTGTTCCTAATGCTGAGGGAGAAAGAGCTAGACTGCTGAGGGACTACTATGTTCCTGAGACATATACCTCACCAGCGGGTTTTCAACTACCTAATGTCACAGCACAGAATTATGAGATCAAGTCCAGCATTATTCAGATGCTTCCATCTTATTTTGGGCTGACTCAAGAAGACCCTTACAAGCATTTGGATGACTTTATTGAAGTGTGCTCAACTACAAAAATTCACAACTTCTCTGAAGATGCTTTCAGAATGATACTTTTTCCATTCTCTCTGAAAGACAAAGCAAAGTATTGGTTCAATTCTCTACCGGCAGGTTCTATCACGACTTGGACTCAGATGCAACATGAGTTTCTCAAGAAGTATTTTTTGATAGGGAAGACCAATCAATTTAGACGTGCTATCACTGGTTTCTCCCAACATGAGGGGGAACAATTTTATGAGACATGGGAAAGATTCAAGGACCTTCTTAGGAAGTGTCCCCATCATCAAGTTCCTAAGTGGCAACTAGTGCAGAGTTTTCATGAAGGGCTGACAGAAGCCAACAGACAGATGGTTGATGCGTCGTGTGGAGGTACTTTTATGTTGAAGAGTGAAAAAGAGGCATAGACCTTATTTGAAAATCTTAGTGACAACTCTCTACAACATGTGTCCTCTACTCGTTCTAGCAGACCTGCCGTTATAAGGAAAATTGATGGGATTTTTGAGGTTGGTGCTTTAGAAGCTATGCCATCCGACATTGATTTAATTGCAAAGAAGGTAGCAGCAATTATGGCTACCAATCAAACTCCTTCTACTTCAAATTCTTCATTGCTAGGCCCTTGTGAATTTTGCTCTAGTCGTATGCATAATGTGAACAATTGTCCTTCAGTGGGGCAATTTTCTGATGTTCAACATGAGCAAGTCCAAGTGACATTCACTGGACCAATGAATCCTCCAAGAGGTAATACTTACAATCCCACATGGAGGAATCATCTTGGTTTTTCCTACAGTAACCAAGGGACAGCAATGCAACCATCATATCAACCTAGGACTTTTGTGCCTCAACAACAATATCAAACACAAAGTCCTATGGCCCAAAGAATTTTTGCTATTGAAGACAAGCTGACACTTACCTTGTCTAAATTTAACAAGTTTGACTCACTTATAGAGATAGTGCAAGCTACAGCAGCAACAGTACAATCTACAGTTCAGCTAGTGCACTCGCATTCTCAATCCATTGCCAAACTAGAATCTCAGTTTGGATAGCTTGCTACTTCATTGAGTAGAAGAGAAGAAGGGAAGCTCCCTAGTTAACCAATTGCTAATCCAAGAGGGATGCAAACTTTCACAAGCAACCCACACCATGAGCAAGTTCAAGCCATTACCACTTTGAGGAGTGGGAAAATAATTGACAATAAGGTGGGTGAGAAGAAAGAATAAGAAAAAGTGACCATAAGTCCAAATGCTGAAATTCCTTATGAGCCCAAGGCTTCCTTCCCACAACGTTTCCTTGAAGCATCTAAATTGGGAAAGCAAAGGGACAAGCTGCATGACATGATGGAGGTGTTTTGACAAGTGAAGATTAATTTGCCACTCCTTGATGCCATCAAGAAAATTCCTCCTTATGCTAAATTCTTGAAGGACTTGTGCACTTAGAAAATGCGTTCTAAAAGCCATGTGCCAAAGAAAGTGATGCTGCCACAACAAGTAAGTTCAAGAATTCAGCAGTGTACTCCTCCCAAGTACAAAGATCCTGGTGCTCCAACTATCTCATGCATTATTGGGGAGCACCATGTGGATAAAGCTCTTTTTGATTTGGGAGCAAGTGTGAATTTGCTACCCTATTCAGTCTACTTACAATTGGGCTTGGGAGAATTGAAGCCTACCTTTATGGTATTACAATTTGCAGATAGATCAACAAAATAACCCCGAGGAATAATAGAAGATGTGCTCATTAAAGTGGACAAGTTCTACTTTCCTGTTGATTTCATTGTACTTGACACTGAGCCAGTTCACAATCCGAAGAGGCACATTCTAGTAGTCCTTGGTTGACCTTTCTTAGCTACAGCTAATGCCTGTATAAATTGTAGGTCGGGGATCATGGATATTTCATTTGGCAACATGAATGTCAAGCTTAATGTGTTCAATGCTATCCAACACCCTCCAGATCAGAGTGATGTGTTCTGCATGGATGATATTGAGGAATGTGTGGAGGAATTTGTTTCATCCTCTATATCTCAAAACTCCCTGGAGGTATGTGAGTCTCTTTATGACTTTGAGAAAATTAATGATGAAGGGTTGTGTGAAGAGGTGCATTCTATGCTGGAAGTGGATGCTATTCAGAATACTCCACCTTGGAGAATTCCAATTGAGCCACTATCTTCTCTCTCGAGCACTCCCCTGGTACCTTCATTGGAGTCCTCGCCAGAATTAGAGTTGAAGCCTTTGCCTGACAAATTAAAGTATGCGTTTTTGGGGGCACATAAAACTCTTCCTGTTATAATTGCCTCTGATCTGACAGAAATTCAAGAGAAGAGATTAGTAGAGGTATTATATCAACATCGTGAAGCAATTGGGTGGAGTGTTGCTGATCTTAAGGGCATTGATCCCTCAATTTGCATGCACAAAATCCATTTGGAAGAAGGATATAAGACAACTAGAGAGGCTCAGAGGCGACTGAACCCCAACATGAAGGAGGTGGTAAAGAAAGAGGATATCAAATTACTTGATGCAGGCATCATTTATCCAATTTCTGACAGCACATGGGTGAGTCCAACACAAGTGGTTCCTAAGAAGTCTGGCCTTACCATTGTCCCTAACTCTATGGGAGAACTTGTTCCACAATGTACTGCCACAGGTTGGCGTGTGTGCATTGATTACAGAAAGCTAAATTCTATGACAAGGAAGGATCACTTCCCTCTTCTATTCATTGATCAAATACTTGAAATATTAGCTGGTTAGAGCTATTATTGCTTTCTGGATGGCTACTCTGGTTATAACCAAGTGGCTATGGATCCAGAAGATCAAGAGAAGACCACTTTCACTTGTCCCTTTGGTACTTTTGCTTATCGTCGTATGCCATTTGGATTATGTAATACTCCGGTGACATTCCAGAGGTGTATGATGGCCATCTTTTCTGACATGGTGGAAAAATTCTTGGAGGTGTTCATGGATGATTTCTCTATTTTTGGATCATCTTTTGAACACTGTCTGAGTAATTTATCACTGGTACTTCAAAGGTGACGAGAGCGTAATTTGGTACTTAGTTCGAAGAAGAGCCATTTTATGGTGAAAGAAGGTATTGTATTGGGCCATATTATTTCAGAGAGAGGCATTGAAGTTGATAAAGCAAAGATTGACCTAATTGCAACTCTGCCTTATCCAACTTCGGTAAGACAAATTCGATCTTTCTTAGGCCATGCTGGGTTCTATAGAAGATTCATCAAGGATTTCAGTAAAATGGCTCGACCATTGTGCCACTTGTTATCTAAAGATGTTCCATTTATCTTTGATGAAGAATGTGTGCAAGCTTTTGAAAAGCTTTGGTCTCTGTTATCCTTTGCACCAATCATGCAATCTCTAAAATGGGCTTTACCTTTTGAAATCATGTGTGATGCCTCTGATTATGCAGTAGGACCAGTGTTGGGACAAAGAGAAGAGAAACGACCATATGTAATCTATTATGCTAGTAAGACTCTCTCTGATGCCCAACTCAATTATACCACCACAGAGAAAGAGCTTCTAGCTGTAGTATTTGCCTTGGACAAGTTTCGTTGTTATTTATTGGGGTCTAAGGTGGTCGTCTACTCTGATCATGCAGCATTGAGACACTTATTGGCAAAGAAAGAAACCAAACCGCGTCTTATTCGATGGTTTTTATTGCTGCAAGAATTCAATTTGGAGATAAAAGACAAAAAGGGGACTAAAAATGTGGTTGGAGATCATTTATCCTGGATTGAGTTTGAGCCGGTGATCGATGCATTACCGATTTGAGACTCATTCTCGGATGAACAATTGTTTGGAATTGGTTTGATGAAAGTTAATGGGCAAAGGTTGAAGCATTGTGTGGAAGGATGTGTGCCAAGAAGAGACGTAGAGTTCGTCGACTTGACGGATCCCGTCTATTCGACTTAATCCCTTCGGAGAGTTGATCATCCCCTATGGATGTTAAATTGTAGGTTTTGTATGTATTTCTATACTTTATTTGTTTTAGTTTTCTTTGATTTTAATTTTTAGTTTTAGTTTCTTAAGTTTTCTTTCAATTCTAGTTGCATTTTAATGTTTTTTCTTTGAGTTTTTGATGTATAAGTTGCTTCCGGAGGATGCCAAGAGGTGTACCGAGGTATTTGGACTCAAGACGGGTGAAAAATCATGCTCTCGATCGACCTTGGGCGATGGAGACTCAAAAATATCAAGTCTCGATCGACCTTAGGCGATGGAGGGTCTAACAGGCTACCAGAAGGTGGATCGATCACCCTAGAGGAGGGGGATCGATCGCCCCATGATTTTCCAAGAGAACACCCACCAGTAGGTGGGCGATCGATCGCCCACTCCAAGGGGGGTCGATCGCCTAAGCCCATGGGTGGGCTGGCCGAGCCTTCCTTCTATAAATGGACCACCTCTCCTCCTTAGTTGCTACTACTTGCATCCTAGACCTCTTTGAGCTCCAATTCAAGTCCTACTTCAACCGGGAAATTATTTTCTTCAATTGGTGATTATTAAACAAGAATTCAACATTGATCATCATCATCATCAACATCAAAACGGGATCAAGAATCACTAGTTCTCAAACGAAGCTCTCACTTTTTCAAGTTCAACATCAAAGTAAGTGAAGTTTTTCTTTGGTGAAATTGTGCAATTCTTTTTGAGGGCTTTTGAAGACCAAGTTTGGGGGATCAATTTGGTGCATTTACTTGTTCGATTTGGGTGAAAAAATTTCTGAAAAGAGAAGGTTGAAGGTTACAAGTTAATTATGCACGCCAAGTGTTCGATTTAATTCCTCAACCACACTTTTTCTACTTCTATGGCACCAAAGAGAGCAAGTCACCAAGGTACTTCAAGTTCACGTAATCCTCGCCGAGCGAGGTGTGATCCGACAACAGGTTCTTCACGATCTCGCCGAGAAGGTATTCAAGAGAGATGGCATCCAAGGGCTTTGAACTTTGAAACTACGTTTGACATAGCTGAACTCTATGGTATGTTTTCTGAGACACGATGGGGGATTTCTAACATCCGTCATCATCGGTCGGCATCCATTTTTGTTCCACTCTCTTCTACTATCTACCTGAGGCTTGTCAAGGTATTTTATCAAAACTTAATGCTGACACCTGATGAGCGGGATGTGCTTACTTCTTCAGTAGATGGAACAATAGTTCGGGTGGACATGTCATCCATTGCTATTGTCATGGGTTGTCCTCATGAGTGCCCAGATGATTTATCTCATATCTATACTCCTCTACCCGATGATTTGTCAGTGGGTAATTGGTTGCACGGTTGTGTGCTAATCAATTTTTTGGGCCGAAAAGGAATGCAGCTTCCAAGTCTTCAATGCCAAATCATTTATGGTTCCTTGACGTTGTTCTACTCAAGAATGTATGTCCAATTAGACATAAAACTGAGAGACGTCAAAACTTCCTCAGAGCCTTATATGCTATACATTTTGGGCATTGGCTGTCATTCCCACAGATTGTCTAGGGACAGATGGAAAAGTTCTATTCCAAGGTTGTAGCCAAGGCACCAGATAGTGCAAGTGACTGGGAGTTTCCATTCCCTACTATTATTCACCAGTTGCTTGTGGCACAAAGGTATGCAGTCCATGAGGATGAGCTTGCCTTTCCACGTGATCTTCATTATGGCACGCATGACTGGAATTTGAGCCGATCTCATATGCATCAAAGAGTCATAGCGGCACCTGGTGAAGTATCTCAGTTGGCCCAGGGAGGAGAACATATAGATATACCACCACCAGCAGAAGATCCTGAGGAGATGGAGGCAGAGGAAGAGGAGGTGCATGCACAAGCTGGTGGTCATGATTATCAGTATTTAGAGGGGTAGATTGCTGGGTTGACAGCCCAGTTTGGCACCCTACAAACAGAGGTATCCACACAGTTTGGAGCAATGAGGACAGAGATGGCGGATCACTTTCGTGACACTCGCCAAGACCAACTAGAGATGAGGAGGATGCTGCGTGCACTGATGCGCCAAGCAAATTTGGATCCAGATGCTCAGTCACCATCACACCCTTGACAGGAAGGTAACAATCTTTTGTATTTTATTTTATTTTATTTTTATTATTTTTATTTTTCTTTTTGTAGTTAGATTTTTATTATTAAAAAAAAATATATATGAAAAATGAAAACAATATTTTAATTTTTTTTTAGGATTTTTCTCTTTCATATGTATTTTCACCCATACTATTTCACTTGATCTTTGGGGTATAGTGGTTTATTTTGACAGGTTGTAACATCCAAGTTTAGGGGTGTGCTTTCATTACCTTCATACAACTTGGTGTGCTCTATTTTCTTGCCACTCATTCTCCGAATTCCTGGTATTGTCGTTCTTACTCTTCGCTTTGCTTTGATTGGTAGTACATTGAGGATAATGTACAGTTTAAGTTTGGCAGTGAGGCGATGCCTATTTTTATGCTTTATTGCATATGGGAAAATTTGTGTGAAATTCTTTTTGTATTAGGATTTTATTTTATTTTCTTTTCTTAGTTTTTTTTATTTCATTTTCTTTTGTTTTATTTTTAGATAGAATGTTTTGACATTATTCAAGGGATTAATACCTTATGTAGGTGCTTAACTTGCAATTTTTTAGTATGTTTTAAATTTTTGAAAATTGTGATTTAAATTGTGTGATTTTAATCATGGTTTGCAATAACATGTTTTTGGAGTGATTGATTTTAGTTCCCTTACATGCACAGACACACTAGCATAGTCTTATGGGGTATAAACTTTCGTTTTGAGTTATTGAGTTACATATGCTTGATATTAATTAGTATCTCTGAGAATGAGTATCGATGATGTGTTTTACTTGACTTCAATGAAAAAAAAAAGAAAAAAAAAAGAAAAAGAAGAAAAAAAAGTGATGAATAAACAAATCAATTTGATCCTTTTCATGAGTAACCGGACCTCTATGCCTCAGGAAGCACGGAATGTTCGCGTCAAAAGTGAAAGGGTGAGAAAAGATGAGCATTGATTGTCTTGATTTGTAGCCTGACTGATTCGAGTAATTAGGTCTTCGGGGTATCTTAAAGCCTAGTGCCCTAAAACCATCTGGTTTGGAAGTCACTGACTGAAAGCTTGCTACATGGATCTTTCAGAAAGCTTAATAAATCAAGACATTACACAACCAATAAAGCAATGAAAAAAAAAGGGAATGATGAAAAAAAATGAAAAAGTCATGTATGCATGTTAGGAAGTATGATTTCAATAAGGGGAGCTAGTGAGTTGAAGGGGTATGTGCCTTAATATTAGGGGTGCACACGGTACGGTTCCTCACGGTTCTTGGTGGAACCGGAACCGGAACCGTTACCAACGGTTCCTGATTTTCGGAACCGGAACCGGAACCGTTGGGGGTTGGAACCGTGAGGAACCGTACCGCGGTTCTCGGTACGGTTCCGGTTCCGAACCGCGGTTCCTTAGGAATTTTTTTTTTTTTTTTTTTTTTTTTTTTTTTTTTTTTTTTTTTAAAGAAGCTTGAAAATACAAAATATATATATATATATATATTCATTAAATAAATGTGAAACCTACAATCTAAAAATGGCACCCTATATATATATAATTATTATATTATATTATAGATATATATACATTACATATAATGTATATATATTATGTATAGTAATTATATTATAATATAATTATTATATATAATATATGATAATATAATTATTATACATAATATATATACATTATATATAATTATTATATGTAATGTATATATATATATATATATATTATATATAGTTATTATATTATATATATATATACACATATTTAATATAAAACGGTTCCGGTTCCGGTTCCGGTTCCAAGGAACCGTTACTCCCAACGGTTCCGGTTCCGGTACGGTTCTACTGGTCCTGGAACCGGAACCGGAACCGTTGGTAACGGTTCCTAATTTTAGGAACCGGAACCGGAACCGTTGCCACGGTTCGGTACGGTTCCGGTACGGTTCCCTTCGGTTCCGGTTCCGGTTCCGGTTCCGACGGTTCTTTGTGCACCCCTACTTAATATATTCAGAGCTTGGTTTTGTTACATGAGATGATTGCTAGTTTACTTTTCACGAGGGAGCTAGAGTTAATTATTTTGAGATATGTTGATGTGAATTATGCATGGGGACCATTGATTTGAATTGCGGAATTTGAAAGTTTGGAATTATTTTTGAATGCAAGTTTGTAACTATGTATTGTAATCTTCTTCTTGAATTAATGTTGAAACAAAATTTTGAATGTTTGTGGGTAACATTTCTGGAAACCCTCACGAGACTATACTCATCCACTAGGGGGAACCTAGGAGTTAAAAGGCTTGTTGCATATGCTAAATGCAATCGTTTCTCCCACGAAAGTGGAGTTGGGTAGTTTAGTTAGTATTTGTTAGTTTTCTTCGTTTTAGTTTTGTTTTATTCTATTGCTAAGGGACTAGCAATATGTAAGTTTGGGGGTGTGATCGGCATCGAATGTTGCGCATTCTAGTCTCTTAACTTATGTATTTTATTATTTTAGTGATAGATTATTTTGTGATTTTACTTTATTTTAGTGTTTTCTGTATTTTCAGGGCCTTAATGATTATTTCAGTTAAAACCAAGCTTTTGGGCTTTTAAAGAAGACATCCAAGATGGTTAGATGAAGCCTACATCAAAGGGAACCATTCAACCATTTATTTCAACTCAATTCAGCCCAAAGAAGAGGTCCAAGAGAATTACAGCTGCTTAAGAAGGTTTCGGGCCTAAAGCCCAAATCTGCGCATAATATAGTCTTAATCCCATTTTGGAAAACGGACCAGAATTTTTATTTCCAAGCTTCAAATCGACATTATTTTCATGCAAGGTTGAACGAAATTTGATTCTGCACACTTTTGTATTTCACGAAAATTCCGTAAATCAGACTTCTAGTGGGTCAAAAGTTGGGCCGAAGTCAGTAAAAAAAACCCACCTGATTAGTGCTGCGGGATAATTTATTCCAAATTGGATTAGGACTTTGGTGTATTCTCTTGGGGAAAAAAGTGAAGAATAAGAGGCTGAGTTTTGGGAAGAAAAGAGAATAAGAGATTGGAGAGTCTGAGAGGGCTGACAAGAGAACAGAAACATATTTGCAGAGCCATTGGAGAACGAAGTCGTACGCATAATTCAGAAAGATGATGTCTTCTTCCTCAACAGTTGAAGCTTCTTCTTCTACCATGAGTGGCTAGTTCATCCACTAGGGTTTTGATGTAACCCTAACAAAGCATCAATGGTTTGATTGTTTTAATTATTGGAGACCTTTATATACATGCATAGATTGTGTAATTCAGAGGATTCTTATTATAGAATTGAGTAATAAAAGTCTTGTAAATTCAATCTCAATGATTTCTTATCTTGTCTTAGATATTTAGTTGTTGTTATTGAACTCAATCTCTCTTATTTTCTGTGATCATGAGAGAGATTATTACACAATGGTAATCACTGAATATATTTTTAAGAGCTTTGATGGATTATGCCTAGAGAAGATGAACCATACTGCACCCTAGATTAGAGTAGTTAGGTAGATGACCCATGCCAATCGAAGATAGTCCATGGCTTAGCCATAATCATATGTTACCTTCTTGATAGATGAAGGTGAGCTTGTAGCCACCGACACCACTTATGCATGATGTAATTCCCCTATAGTTAATTCAATTGACCATTGATTATGGAGTTAGTGGTGAAGTCAACCACCCTAGATTTCTCTCATATTATCTTCACTATCTGTTTACTTTGATTTATTTTATTTTATATTTTTAATTAGTTTAGTTTAAAAATTAGAATTCTTTTCTTATAAATTTAATTAGAATTAGTTCCGTATTCCAACTTATCAGACCATAATCCCTGAGGTACGATACCCTTTTCGATAGCCCTATTCTGCAAGGAATTCGTTCTATTGCGAAGTGTGGAAATTTTTAATTGATATTGATTCGTGTGTGAGTGTGACTCAAAAAGTATATCAATTAAAAATTTCTACACTTCGCAATAGAACGAATTCCTTGCAGAATAGGGCTATCGAAAGGGGTATCGTACCTCAGGGATTATGGTCTGATGAATTGGAATACGGAATTAATTCTAATTAAATTTATAAAGAAAGAATTCTGATTTTTAAACTAAATTAATTAAAAAGATAAAATAAAATAAAACAAAGTAAACATATAGTGAAAATAATATGAGAGAAATCTAGGGTGTTTAACTTCAGCACTAACTCCACAGTCAATGGTCAATTGAATCAACTATAGGGGAATTACATAATGCATAAGTGGTGTCGGTGGCTACAAGCTCACCTTCATCCATCAAGAAGATAACATATTATTAAGGCTAAGCCATGGACTATCTTCGATTGACATGGGCTATCTGCCTAACTACTCTAATTTAGGGTGCAGTATGGTTCATCTTTTCTAGGCATAATCCATTAAAGCCCTTAAAAATATATTCAGTGATTACCATTGTGTAATAATCTCTCTCATGATCACAGAAAACAAGAGAGATTGAGTTGAATAACAATTACTAAATATCTAAGATAAGATAAGAAATCATTGAGATTGAATTTACAAGACTTTTACTGCTCAATTCTATAATAAGATTCTTCT
This sequence comes from Cornus controversa, assembly GCA_026545225.1. NCBI lineage: Eukaryota > Viridiplantae > Streptophyta > Magnoliopsida > Cornales > Cornaceae > Cornus > Cornus controversa. The sequence goes on along the minus strand of CM048845.1, from coordinate 36,476,350 downwards.
GAATTACACAATCTATGCATGTATATAAAGGTCTCCAATAATTAAAACAATGAAACCATTGATGCTTTGTTAGGGCTACATCAAAACCTTAGTGGATGAACTAGCCGCTCATGGTAGAAGAAGAAGCTTCAACTGTTGAGGAAGAAGACATCATCTTTCTGAATTACGCGTATGACTTCGTTCTCCAATGGCTCTGCAAATATGTTTCTGTTTTCTTCTCAGCCCTCTCAGACTCTGCAATCTCTGTGTAATCTCCCCTCAATTTAGCCCCTAAGTCTTCACTTTATTCCCCAAGAGAATACACCAAAGTCATAATCCAATTAGGAATAAATTAGGGTTTCCCGCAGCACTAATCAGGTGGGTTTTTCCTGCTGACTTCGGCCCAACTTTTGACCCACTAGAAGTCCGATTTACGGAATTTTCATGAAATATAAAAGTGTGCAGAATCAAATTTCGTTCAACCCTTATTGAAAATAATGTCGATTTGAAGCTCAGAAATAAGACTTCTGGTCCGTTTTCCAAAATGGGATTAAGACTGTATTATGCGTAGATTTGGGCTTGAGGCCCAAAACCTTCTTAAGCAGCTGTAATTCTCTTGGACCTCTTCCTTGGGTTGAATTGAGTTGAAATAAATGGTTGAATGGATCCCTTTGATGTAGGCTTCATCTAACCATCTTGGATGTCTTCTTTAAAAGCCCAAAAGTTTGGTTCTAACTGAAATAATCATTAAGGCCCTAAAAATACAAAAAATACTAAAACAAAGTAAAATCACAAAATAATCTATCACTAAGAGAATAAAATACATAAGTTAAGAGGCTAGAATGTGCAACATTCGATGCCGATCACACCCCCAAACTTACATATTGCTAGTCCCTTAGCAATAGCATAAAACAAAACTAAAATAAAAGAAACTAACAAATACTAACTAAACTATCCAACTCCACTTTCGTGGGAGAAACGATTGCATTTAGCATATGCAACAAGCCTTTAAACCCCTAGGTTTCCCCTACTGGACGAGTATAGTCTCGTGGTTTCCAGAAATGTTACCCACAAACATTCAAAATTCTGTTTCAACATTAATTCAAGAAGAAGATTACAATACATAGTTACAAACTTGCATTGAAGAATAATTTCAAATTTTCAAATTCCGCAATTCAAATCAATGGTCCCCATGCATAATTCACATCAACATATCTCAAAATAATCAACTCTAGCTCCCTCGTGTAAAGTGAACTAGCAGTCCTCTCATATAGCATAACCAAGCTTTGAATATATTAAGGCACATACCCCTTCAACTTACTAGCTCCCCTTATTGAACTCATACTTTCCAACATGCATACATGACCTTTTCATTTTTTTCATCATTCTTTTTTTCATTGCTTTTATTGGTTGTGCAATGTCTTGATCTATTAAGCTTTCTAAAAGATCCATGTAGCAAGATTTCAGTCAGTGACTCCCAAACCAGACGGCTTTAGGGCACTAGGCTTTAAGATACCCCGAAGACCTAATTACTTGAATCAGTCAGGCTACAAATCAAGACAACCAATGCTCATCTTTTCTCACCCTTTCACTTTTGACGTTAACACTCTGTTCTTCCTGAGACATAAAGGCCCGGTTACTCATGAAAAGGATCAAATTGATTTGCTTATTCATCATTTTTTTCTTTCTTTCTTTCTTTTTTCACTTTTTTTTTCATTGAAGTCAAGTAAAACACAGCATCGGTACTCATTCTCAAGAGATACTAATTAATATCAAGCATATGTATCTCAATAACTCAGAGCATAAGTATATACTCCATAAGACTATGCTAGTGTGTTTGTGCATGTAAGGAAACTAAAATTAATCACTCCAAAACATGTTATTGCAAACCCTGATTAAAACCACTTAATTCAAACCATAGTTTCCAAAAATCTAAAACATACTCAAAAATTTCAAGTTATGCACCTACATAAGGTATTAATCCCTTGAATAATGTCAAAACATTCTATCTAAAATCAAAACAAAAGAAAATAAAAAAAAATAAACTAAGAAAATAAAATAAAATAAAATCCTAATACAAAAAGAATTTCACACAAATTTCCCCCCATATGCAATAAAGCACAAAAATAAGCATCGCCTCATCCCCAAACTTAAACTGTACATTGTCCTCAATGTACACCCAATTAAAGTATCGAGAAGAATAAGAACGATGTTACCAGGACCAAGGAGTAGTGGCAAGAAAAGAGAGCACACCCAGTGCATGAAGGCAATGAAAGCACTCCCCCAAACTTGGATGTTAAAACCTGTCAAAAAGAAACAGTCTACCCCAAAGATCAAGTGAAATAGTACGGGTGAAAATAAATATGAAAGAAAAAAAAAATCCTAAAAAAAATAAAATATTTTTTCATTTTTCATTTTTTTTAATAATAAAAATCTAACTACAAAAATAGAAATAAAAATAAAAATAATAAAAATAAAATAAAAACTAAAAATAAAATAAAATACAAAAGATGGTTACCTTCCTGTTAAGGGTGTGGTGGTGACTGAACATCTGGATCCAAGTTTGCTTGGCGCATCAGTGCACGCAGCATCCGCCTCATCTCTAGTTGCTCTTGGCGAGTGTCACGAAAGTGATCCGTCATCTCTGTCCTCATTGCTCCAAACTGTGTGGATACCTCTGTCCGTAGGGTGCCAAACTGGGCTGTCAACCCAGCAATCTATCCCTCTAAATACTGATAATCATGGCCACCAGCTTGTGTATGCACCTCCTCTTCCTCTGCCTCCATCTCCTCAGGATCTTCCACCGGTGGTGGTATATTTATATGTTCTCCTCCCTGGGCCAACCGAGATACTTCACCAGGCACCGCTATGACTCTCTGGTGCATATCAGATCAGCTCAAATTCCAGTCATGCGTGCCATAATGAAGATTACGTGGAAAGGCAAGCTCGCCCTCATGGATAGCATATAAGGCTCTGAGGAACTCTTGACGTCTCTCGGTCTTATGTCCAATTGGACATACATTCTTGAGTAGAACAATGTCAAGGAATCATAAATGATTTGGCATTGAAGACTTTGAAGCTGCATTCCTTTTCGGCCCGAAAAACTGATTAGCACACAAACGTGCAACCAAATTACCCACTGACAAATCATCGGGTAGAGGAGTATAGATATGAGATAAATCATCTGGGCACTCATGAGGACAACCCATGGCAATGGCAATAGATGACATGTCCACTTGAACTATTGTTCCATCTACTGAAGAAGTAAGCACATCCCGCTCATTAGGTGTCGGTATTAAGTTCTGATAAAATACCTTGACAAGCCTCGGGTAAATAGTAGACGAGAGTGGAACAAAAATGGATGCCGACCGACGATGACGGATGTTAGAAATCCCCCATCGTGTCTCGGGAAACATACCATAGAGTTCGGCAATGTCGAACGTTGTTTCAAAGTTCAAAGCCCTTGGATGCCATCTCTCTTGAATACCTTCTCGGCGAGAACGTGAAGAACCTATGGTCGGATCATGCCTCGCTTGGCGAGGATTACATGAACTTGAAGCACGTTGGTGACTTGCTCTCTTTGGTGCCATAGAAGTAGAAAAAGTGTGGTTGAGGAATTAAATCGAACACTTGGCGTGCACAATTAACTTGTAACCTTCAACCTCCTTTTTTCAGCAATTTTTTCACCCAAATTAAAAAAGTAATTACACCAAATTGATCCCCCAAACTTGGTCTTCAAAATCCCTCTAAAAGAATTGCACAATTTCACCAAAGAAAAACTTCACTTACTTTGATGTTGAACTTGAAAAAGTGAGAGCTTCCCTTGAGAACTAGTGATTCTTGATCCGGTTTTGATGTTGATGATGATGATAATCAATGTTGAATTCTTGTTTAATAATCACCAATTGAAGAAATTAATTTTCCGGTTGAAGTAGGACTTGAATTGGAGCTCAAAGAGGTAAAAGATGCAAGTGGTAGCAACCAAATAGGATAAGGAGGCTTTAAATACCAAGAATTTTCGGGCAGCCCACATTTAAACCTTGGGCGATCGATCCCCCCTAGGGTGGGTGATCAATCGCCCACCTGCTGGTGGGATTCTCCTTAAAAAATCATGGGGCGATCGATCCCTCTCCAATGGGGCGATCGATCCCCCTCTTGGTAGCTTGTTTGACCCTCCATCGCCCAAGTTTGACCGAGACTTAAAAATTTTGAGTCTCCATCGCCCAAGGTAGACCGAGAGCATGATTTTTCACCCGTCTTGAGTCCAAATACCTCGGTACACCTCTTGGCATCCTCTGGAAGCAACTTATACATCAAAAACTCAAAGAAAAAATATTAAAACGCAACTAGAATTGAAAGAAAACTTAAGAAAACTAAAACTAAAAATTAAAATCAAAGAAAACTAAAGAAATTAAAGGATAGAAATACATACAGAACTTACATTTTAACGTCCGTAGGGGACGATCAACTCTTCGAAGGGATTAAGTTGGATAGACGGGATCCGTCAAGTTGACGGACTCTACGTCTCTTCTTGGCACACATCCTTCCACACAATGTTTCAACCTTTGGCCCTTAACTTTTATCAAAGTATTATCTTGAAAGCTTTAAATTTCCACAGCACCATTAGAAAAAACCAAAATCACTTGGAATGGTCCATCCCACCTTGAACGCAATTTTTTGGGAAACAACCGAAGCTTGGAATTGAAGAGCCACACTCTATCACCTGGAGAGAAAGACTTCCGTGAGATATGTCGATCATGAAATGCCTTCATCCTCTCTTTGTAAATTCGTGAACTTTCATAAGCATCACATCTAAACTCTTCTAATTCATTCAATTGCAACTTTCTCTCTTCCCCAGCTCTTTTTGCATCGAAATTAAATTTTTGGATTGCCCAGAGTGCCTTATGCTCGATCTCTACTAGAAGATGACACGCTTTCCCATACACCAACCGATATGGTGACATACCGATAGGAGTTTTGTAAGCAGTTCGATACGCCCATAGTGCCTCACTCAGTCGCAATGACCAATCTCTTCTATCCGATCTCACTGTCTTTTTGAGAACATGCTTAATTTCTCGATTGGACAGCTCTACTTGCCCACTTATTTGAGGATGATAAGGTGTCGCCACCTTATGTGTCACTGAATATTTAGCAAGCAAACTTCTCAAGAATTTATTGCAAAAGTGAGAACCACCATCACTGATCAAGGCTCGAGGAATTCTGAATCGACTAAGAATGTTCTCATGCATGAATTTGATTACCACCTTGTGATCTTTAGTTTGAGTTGCAATGACCTCCACCCATTTGGAAACATAATCCACACCAACCAGAATGTATTCATAGTCAAAAGAAGGTGGAAAGGGTCCCATAAAATCAATTCCCCAAACATCAAAAATTTTAACCACCAGAATGGGGCTCATTGGCATCATATCACGCCTCGACATTGACCCTAATCTTTGACAACGATCACAAGTCTTACAGAAAACATATGCATCATGAAATAGAGAAGGCCAAAAGAATCCATATTGAAGTACCTTTGCTGCTGTCTTCCTTGCACTGAAGTGGCCTCCACATACCAATGAGTGGCAGAATTTGAGAATATCTTGAAACTCATGGTCTGGGACACATCGCCAAATAATCTGATCTAGACAATATTTAAACAACTCCGGATCCTCCCAAAAGTAATGGTGAACTTTAGAGAAGAATCTATCACGTTCTCGCTTGGTCCAGTCTCTTGGCACTTTTCCCGTGACCAAATAATTCACAATATCTGCATACCATGGTGTAGAGTTATTGGACACTCCAAACAATGGCTCACTTTGAGAAATTTTGGAAGGTGTAGTGCATACAGAATTTACCACCATGGTAGAAATTTGATCTACAAACATTTTCTTTTCCTTCTGTTTGTCTTGCACCTTTATTTCATCTGTAGCTTCAGACACATCCTCAGAATCCATGAAGAAAACATCAGTCTGCTCTGAAAGATTCTCAGCAGCATTGAAAATATTAAGCTTAACCTTCATGTTGCCAAATGAAATATCCATGATCCCCAACCTACAATTTATGCAAGCATCAACAGTAGCTAAGAAAGGTCGACCAAGGATCACTGGAATGTGCCTCTTTGGATTGTGAACCGGTCAGTGTCAAGTACAATGAAATCAACAGGAAAGTAGAACTTGTCCATTTTAATGGCACATCTTCTATGATTCATCGGGGTTGCTTTGTTGATCTGTCTGTAAATTGCAACAAAAACTTGATGTTGTTTTAAAATTGTTAAATAACTCGCAAGTGTACGAATCTATTAAAGTATAGTTCAGCAAGAACGAGGTCGAACCCAAGGGAATGCTTTGAGAAGAAAAACTAATACAAATTCAAATTAATTTAAAATTAATCTAGTTTAAACATAAGTTTAGTTGATTTGAGAGAAATTAAACTAACATGAAAATAAAATAACACTATTGAAATCAAATAAAGAAAATAACTAAGGTTTTGGATTCCACCACCATTAAATCCATGAAGTTTCTAATATTCATTTATTAATTCCCAAAGTTAGAGTAGCAATCAAGAAATCAATCTATTGCTTACTCAAGATTTAACAATAAAGTACTATTAAAAATATATTAAAAGGTAGATTTTTCTTCGCTTCACTTGTGTAAAATTCTAAGCATCCTGTGTATCCAATTTAATGAAAAACATAAGATCAAAGATTATCACTTTTAAGAAATACAAACTCAAGCTTAGATTAATTATAATACTTTCTAACTACCACATATACATGATATAGATGGTGAAAGAATTATAAAATAATTAATCACAAGAAGCGAAAATCATAAGCAATTAAATCACACATGAGAATCAATTAATGAACAAAAGAACTTCACTTCATTAATGGAGGTTTCCTCCTCAACCCGAGTTGAGGAGTTTAGTTACACATGGTAGAAGAAGAAGATAACAAATAAATAAAAGACATAATAAGTAAATAAAATCCGGATTGTCTCTGTCTTCTCTGCCCTGGCCTCCACTTCTTTTCTTTTTTCAAAATAGCCTCCAATTCACCTTTTTATACCCCAAGAGAATACATAAAGTCCTAATCCAATTAGGAGATAAAGTCCTAATCTAATTAGGAAATAATTAGGGTTTTCCCGCAGCCCTAAATAGGTAGATTTTTCTGCTAATTTTCGGCCCAAGTTTTGACCCAGTAGAAGTTCGATTCATGAAATTTACGTGAAATACAAAAGTGTCCAGAATCGAATTTCGTTCAACTTATATGGGAATTAAGTCAGATTGAAACTTGGAAATAAGGTTTTCAGTCCACTTTCCAAAATGGGATTAAAACTGGATTAAGTGTAGAATTGGGCTTCAGGCCCGTAATCTTCTTAAGCAGTTGTGATTCTCTTGAACCTCTTCCTTGGGCTGATTTGAGTTGAAATATGGAGTTGAATGGACCCATTAGATGTAGGCTTCATATAACCTTCTTGGATATCATCTTGAAAAGCCCAAAATCATGGCTTTATCTGAAATAATCATTAAGGCCCTGAAAAAGACAGAAAACACAAAAACAGAGTAAAATCACATATAAACTATCACTAAGAGAATAAAATATGCAAATTAAGAGGCTAGAATGCGTAACATTCAGAACCGATCACACCCCCAAACTTACATATTGATAGTCCCTTAGCAATAAAACAAAATAAAATTGAAACAAAGGAAACTAACGAAACACAAACTAAACTACCCAACTCCTCTTTCGTGGGAGAAACGATTGCATTTAGCATATGCAACAAGCCTTTGAACCCCTAGGTTCCCCCTAGTGGACGAGTTATAGTCTCGTGAGGGTTTGCAGAAATGTTACCCACAAACATTCAAAATTTCTGTTTAAACATTAATCAAAAAGAAGATTACAATATATAGTTACAAACTTGCATTCAAGAATAATTTCAAATTTTCAAATCCCATAATTCAAAGTAATGGTCCCCACTCATAATTCGCATCAACATATCTCAAAGTAACCAATTCTAGCTCCCTCGTGAAAAGTGAACTAGCAATCCTCTCAAGTGGCATTACCCAACTCCGAATATATTAAGACACATACCCTTTCAACTCACTAGCTCCCCTTATTGAAATCATACTTCCAGACATGAATACATGATTTTTTCATATACATTTTTTTCATTTTTTTTATTGCTTTATTGGTTGTGCAATGTCTTGATCTATTAAGCTTTCTGAAAGACCCATATAGCAAGCTTTCAGTCAGTGACTCCCAAACCAGATGGCTTTAGGGCCCTAGGCGTTAAGACACCCTGAAGAACCTAATTACTCGAATCAGTCAGGTTACAAATTAAGACAACCAATGCTCATCTTTTCTCACCCTTTCACTTTTGACGCGAACACTCCGTGCTTCCTAAGGCATAGAGGCCCGGTTACTCATGAAAAGGATCAAATTGATTTTCTATTCATCACATATTCTTTTTTTTTTTTCATTGAAGTCATGTAAATCACATCATCGGTACTCATTCTCAAGGGATACCAATTAATATCAAGTATATGTAATCCAACAACTCAAAGCCAAAGTCTATACCCCATAAGATTTTGCTAGTGTGACTATGCATGTGAGGAAACTAAAACCAATCACCCCAAGGCATGTCAATGCAAATAATGATTTAAACCACTAATTCAAACCATAGTTTCTAAAAATTTAAAACATACTCAAAAATTGCAAGTTAAGCACTTACATAGAGTATTAATCTCTTGAAAAATGTCAAAACATCCTATCTAAAAATAAAACAAAAGAAAATAAATAAAAAACTAAGAAAATCAAATAACCAAAAGTCCTAGAACAAGAAAAATTTTATAAAAATTTCTCCCACTTCAATAAAGCACATAAAAGGCATCGCATTACCCCCAAACTTAAACTGTACATTGTCCTCATTGTACATCCAATCGAAGCATAGAGAAGGGTTAGAACAATATTACCAGAAAAAGGGAGTAGTGGCAAGAAAATAGAGCAAACTAATAGCATGAAGGTAATGAGGTCATTCCCCCAAACTTGGATGCTACATCCTGTCAAAACAACGACTATACTCCAACGACCAAGTAAATTAATATGGGTGAAAATAAATATGAAACAGAAAGTAAATTTTTTTTTATTTTTTAAACCTAATCTTTACGTGAAAACCACGGGAACTACTTTGCTCCCCACTCTCTGAACTGGTGGGTCCCAATTTTTTAAGATGTATATGTGATAAGATATTGATTATCCAGATATGCTAACGTATAGAGTATAAAGGGGTTGCCTTTCTTTATTAAAGCCATACTGTGTTGAAGCAATCTCGACAGTATTGGGTATCGAAACCAGACTTTAATAAATGGAAATCATCAACTTTATCAATCATATCACAAATTGTAGAATTGGTACTACATACATAGTTAGAGAATGAGCGGCTATACCGGATCATGATGATTTTTTTTTTGTTTAAAGAAAAATTGAAAATTAAATAGACAAACTAAAAATAAAAAGACGCAAGAGCTATAAATGCTAAAACTAATAATGTACAATGATGACCAAATAGGTCAATCCTGATAAACAGGATCTTCCAGAAGGATTTCCTCACCTTCCGGAGACGGTAACTCCAAAAATGGTTTCAAACGCTGACCATTCACTTTAAATACCTCATCGTTTTGTGGATTTTCAATCTCAATGGCCCTATAAGGATAAACAACACGAACAATGAACGAACCAGACCATCGAGATCTCAACTTACCTGGGAATAAATGCAATCGAGAATTATAGAGAAGGACTTTTTGACCAGGTGTAAAACTTTTTCTAAGAATAGTTTTGTCGTGAATTACCTTAATACGGTCTTTATATGTTTTCGCATTTTGGTATGCATCATTCCTAATCTCTTCTAATTCATTCAATTGAAGCTTCCTATGGGCTCCTGCCTTATCAAGGTTAAAGTTAAGTTGCTTAATAGCCCAAAAAGCCTTATGTTCTAACTCAACAGGAAGATGACAAGCCTTGCCACACACCATTCGGTACGGAGACATTCCTATGGGATTCTTAAATGCAGTATGGTATGCCCACAATGCATCACTAAGTCTCAAAGACCAATCTTTCCTATTTGGGTTAACCGTTTTTTTCCAAAATTTTCTTAATTTCCCTATTGGACAATTCTACTTGACCACTAGTCTGAGGATGATAAGCAAGTGCAATTTTATGGGTGACACAGTATTTTTTCATTAATGCTTCGAAAACCTTATTGCAAAAATGCTTCCCACTGTCACTAATGATAGCACGGGGTGTACCAAAACATGAAAAGACATTATCTTTCAAAAACTTAACCACCACCTTGTGATCATTAGTCTTACATGCAATGGCTTCTACCCATTTAGACACATAATCGACAGCGACAAGGATGTACAAATGACCAAAAGAGTTGGGAAACGGTGCCATGAAATCAATGCCCCAAACATCGAACACCTCAACAATCAAAATTGGGTTCAAAGGCATCATATTTCGACGAGAGATACTCCCTAACTTTTGACAACGCTCACATGCTGAACAATAAGAATGACAATCTTGAAAGATAGAAGGCTAATAAAATCCACACTGTAAAATCTTTGCAGCGGTCCATTTTGCACTAAAGTGACCTCCACAGGCATGATCATGACAAAAGGAGATGACACTATTATGGTCACAATTAGGAACACATCTCCTAATAATCTGATCAGGACAATACTTGAACAAGTATGGATCATCCCAAAAGAAATGGAGAACCTCAGCTAAAAATTTTGACTTATCTTGTTTAGTCCAATGTAGAGGCATTTCACCAGTGACAAGATAGTTCACAATGTCGGCGAACCAAGGTAATTGGGAGACAACAAAAAGTTGTTCATCAAGAAAAAATTCAAGAATAGGCATGGAATCAGATGGAGCCTCAAGAATAAGCCTAGACAAGTGATCTGCTACCACATTTTCGGATCCTTTCTTATCTCGAATTTCTAAATCAAACTCTTGTAGCAATAAGATCCAACAAATCAAGCATGGTTTAGCATCTTTTTTAGAAAGAAGATATCTAAGCGCAGCATGATCTGAGAATATGAGGACTTTAGACCCTAAAAGATAGGACCTAAACTTGTCTAGTGCAAACACAACTGCTAACAATTCTTTTTCAGTGGTAGAATAATTTAGTTGTGCATCATTCAATGTCTTACTAGCATAGTATATCACATGGGGTAACCTATTTACACGTTGTCCTAACACAGCTCCAACTGCATAGTCAGATGCATCACACATGATCTCAAAAGGCACATCCCAATTCGGTGGTTGAATAACAGGGGCTGAAGTCAACAACGTCTTAAGCTTCTCAAAAGCTTTCAAACACTCGTCATTAAAGACAAAGGCAACATCTTTTGCAAGTAAATTACAAAGTGGTCTGGAAATATTGCTAAAGTCTTTAATGAACCGACGATAAAAACCAGCATGTCCTAAGAAAGACCTAATTTCTTTTATTGTACGTGGCGGTGGAAGACTAGCAATCAAATCAACCTTAGCCTTATCAACTTCTATACCCTTGTTTGAAATAACATGGCCTAAAACAATTCCCTTCTTAACTATGAAGTGACATTTCTCCCAGTTTAAGACAAGATTCTTCTCCTCACAACGAGTAAGCACAAGTTTTAGATGATGAAGACATTCTTCAAAAGATGATCCAAATACTGAGAAATCATCCATGAAAACCTCAAGAAAATGTTCTACCATGTCAGAAAAAATACTAATCATGCACCGCTGAAAAGTAGCGGGTGCATTGCATAATCCAAAGGGCATACGTCGGTAGGCGAATGTCCCAAAAGGGCAAGTGAAGGTAGTTTTCTCTTGATCCTCGGGTGCAATAGAAATTTGGTTATAACCAGAATAACCATCAAGGAAACAATAATAAGCATGATCGGCTAATCTCTCAAGCATCTGATCAATAAAAGGAAGAGGAAAATGATCTTTCCTTGTGACCGAGTTCAATTTTCGATAATCAATACACACTCACCACCCAGTGGTCATGCGGGTAGGCACTAACTCATTGGCATTATTTTTTACTACTGTGACCCTTGATTTCTTAGGTACGACTTGAACAGGGCTAACCCAAGAGCTATCTGAAATGGGGTATATAATACCCACATCTAATAATTTCAAAACTTTCGCTCTAACAACCTCTTTCATATTAGGGTTAAGCCGTCATTGCATTTCACGAGAAGTTTTAGCATTCTCCTCTAGATGAATATGATGCATGCACACAGACGGGCATATACCCTTAATATCTGCTATAGTCCACCCAATTGCTGACCTATGTTCCCTAAGGACATCTAAAAGTTTTTGCTCATGTTCCTTATTCAACTCAGAAGAAATAATAACAGGTAGACTATCATTTGGACCTAAGTAAGCATACTTAAGTTCAGCAGGTAAAACTTTCAAATCCAATTTAGGTGGTGACTCAACAGATGAGACATTTTTAGACCCAATCGGTGGAAGGGGTTCCACCTTAGCATTCCATTTCTCTATGTTTATAAGAGGGACTGAATCCAATAAGGCATTCACCTCTTCACAAGCACTATCAACATCAAAATCACAGCCAAAATGAGCTAGGCATGCCTCTAAAGGGTCTTTATAACTTGCATGGATAAAATTATTTTGAACTAGACTCTCTATTAAATTTAACTCGCAAATATCTTCAGAGTCTGGTGGTTGTCGGCTTACATTAAAAACATTAAGATCAACCGACATATTTCCAAAAGAAAGTTTCAAAACACCATTCCTACAGTTGATTAGAGCATTCGAAGTGGCTAGGAATGGATGACCTAAGATGACAGGAATCTGGTTATTAGGATTAGCTACAGGTTGAGTGTCTAAGACAATAAAGTCTACAAGGAAGAAGAATTTATCAACCTGAATGAGCACATCCTCAATAACACCACAAGGTACCTTAATTGAACGATCTGCTAATTGGAGTACCACCTGCGTGGGTTTTAACTCACCAAGACCTAGTTGCTCGTAAACAGAGTAAGATAATAAATTGACACTCGCACCCAAGTCAAGCAAAGCTTGCTCAATTTTTCGATCACCTATGGTACATGAAATCGTAGGACATCCAGGATCCTTAAATTTAGGTGGAGTGCGATGTTGGATAATTGAGCTAACTTGCTCAGTGAGGAAGGCTTTCTTGTGCACATATAAGCCACGTTTAACCGTACACAAGTCCTTTAAGAATTTTGCGTAAGAGGGGACCTGTTGAATCACATCGAGAAATGGAATATTAATTTTAACTTGTTTAAACACTTCCATAATCTCATCATAGTGATTCCCCTTCTTAGGCTTTTGAAATCTTTGAGGATATGGTGCAGTAGGAACAAAGTTTCTAACTAGTGGACTTATTGGAGATGGTGGGTCAAGACTAGGGACTTGAATTTCTGACTCAACTTCAGATGTAGTTTGGTCCTCCTTTCCTAAACCGCTAACATGGTCCTTTTCAATTTTCTCATTATATATAGGCATTTGGACTCCATTATCAACTTGTTTACCTGATCTTAGGGTTCTGATAGAGTGAACCTGCTCATGTGAACTAGAAGTGAAATGGTCACTAATATGAAACTGGCCCTTTGGGTTAGGCACAAGTTGACTAGAAAACTTTCCCTTCTCCCTTTCTCCTACAACAGTGGCTAATTGACCTATTTGCATTTCTAATTTAGAAATTGATTGACTAGTCTATTGCATAAACTGTTGGAGAGTATCCTCTAAAGTTGGTCTTTGTTGAGGTGAGGGAACATACGGAGGGGTATTTTGGGACATGGAAGGATATGAAAATTGTGGTTGCCCTTGGGGTTACATAGGTTGCACCCCTTGGTTGTTCCGAGGTTGGTCTTGCCTCCAAGAAAAATTAGGGTGGTTTCTCCAATTTGGATTGTATGTGTCAGAATAGGGGCTGTCAAATGGTTTCTTATAGGAATTGAGTGCATTGGCTTGTTCGGCTATATACTCATGAAAAGATGCAATAGATGGACAAGTTTGCACTTTATGAGAAAAACATTCACACAATTGACACACCTCACTAACTGTACGAATAGAAGAGTTATTTCCTTTACTCATCTCTATAGCCTCTACTTTCCTAGTTAGACTAGTTATCCTCGCACTCAAATCAGTATTCTCTTGGAACTCGTAAATTCCTCCCTTTTTGGGTTCTGAGAGCACTGATAGACCATTCCTTTCAACCCTCCCTGAGTACTCCCATTGTTGAGAGTTCTCTGACAACGCATCAAGAAATTTCCATGCTTCATCCTCATTCTTAGACATGAATTCTACCCCACCTCGTGACTCAATTAGTTGACGATTATAGGGTGACAACCTCTCATAAAAGAATTGAACTAATTGTCACTTGACAAAACCATGATGGGGATACTTAAGAATAATATCATAAAATTTCTCCCAACATATGTAAAACTCTTCACTCTCTTTTTGAGTAAATTGCATGATACTTTGACGAAGGGAGTTAGTTTTGTGCATGGGAAAGAACTTGGTAAGGAATTTGGTGCATAACCCATCCCATGAATTGACAGACGTGGGTTCCAGTGAGTATAACCAAAATTTTGCTTTCTCTTTCAAAGAGAATGGAAATAACCGCAATTTAATTGACTCCTCAGAAATATGTTGAAATTGTAGTGTGGAGTAAATCTCTAGAAATTCCTTAACATGGAGGTATGGGTCATCAGAACTAAGACCTCTAAAAGTGGGCAGTAAATTAACATGGAGGTACGGGTTTGTAATCTGCACGGGAGTGTAATAGTCCTTAAGGGATTTAGTTTCAACGAGATCTGCCATGTTGGGTAAAGAAGGATCTCTAACACTAGAATTTTTTACACCCTTTTGAAAGGTTCTCTCAATCTCAAGATCTAATGGAAGCAACTTTGGATTCAGAGATCGACGACCTAACATACACTAAAATGACTCACAAAAACACCAACCAAATAAACAAGCAAAAAAGATTTTTTTTTTTAATTTAATTCAAGGTTAGTGATTTCTATTTTAAATTTTCCTTTTCCTAAAGAATTATTTGGACTAGTTCCAAAATAATTCTTACCTAGTTAGACAACTTCTACTCCCTTTCAGAGGAACTAGAGGATTACCAGTTAAGCCCCACCAACAATACAACCAGGAAAATTTCTAAGATAGATTGGAGGGGTCACAAATGGTCCCACTTAAAAACCAATCTCCTCAGAACTTTCCTAGACATTGTGAAGTTGGAAGGTGCTCACTGGAGTTACCAAAAGTTAACTCTGTCCAACAGGGTCCTATAAGCTATGTAAATCCCTATGGCCAATGTCTACTTGATTTTAGATTTAAACTAAATTTGGCTTGGGATAGACAAATGCAAGGAGATTTTTAACCTAGTTGGGCAAGGAATTGGTGATGAAATCCAATCCTTATCTTGTTAGGGGTTCGTGCCCTTACTAAAATTTTAATGCAAGAATGCTAAATTAAAATACACAAACAAAACACACCATAAAAACAAAAATAAAATAAAAAATAAAAAGTGAGTGAGTGTGTGATCTTTCTTTTTTTTTTTTTTTTTTAAATAGAGATAAAAAAATAAAATAAAATAAAAAAATAAACTTGAAGAAAGTGTGACCCTAAGGCTATTTCTAAGTTATTCTATCCTAAAGTTCTCATGCAAAAATTATCAACCTAAAACAAAAATCTATGTTTTCCTAATCTAAGAAAATAAAAATATAAATAAACGAAAAGAAAAAAAAAATTTACTTACTTGGATTCCAAAGTAGTGCCTAAGAACATGCGAAAAATGCAATTTTCAACAATACCACCTATAGAATTCAAGAAGTATCAGGTAAAACAATAACAATAAAATAAAACTAAAACTAAACTAAGAAAAATAATAATAAAAGTAAAATAACTAAAACTAAAACTAAAACTAAAACTAAACTATAATAATAAAGAAAAAGTTTTTTTTTCTTTTTATTATTAAAAAAACATAGTACAAATAATTAAAATTGGAAAGATTTTTTTTTCTTTTTGATAATAATAAAACAAAAGAAAGAAAAAAAAACTAAATTATAACTAGTAGAAGAATTAAATCAATCGAAATTGGATTAGTTTTCTTGTTTGCAATCCCCGGCAACGGCGCCAAAAACTTGATGTTGTTTTAAAATTGTTAAATAACTCGCAAGTGTACGAATCTATTAAAGTATAGTTCGGCAAGAACGAGGTCGGACCCAAGGGAATGCTTTGAGAAGAAAAACTAATACAAATTCAAATTAATTTAAAACTAATCTAGTTTAAACACAAGTTTAGTTGATTTGAGAGAAATTAAACTAACATGAAAATAAAATAACACTATTGAAATCAAATAAAGAAAATAACTAAGATTTTGGATTCCACCACCATTAAATCCATGAAGTTTCTAATATTCATTTATTAATTCCCAAAGTTAGAGTAGCAATCAAGAAATCAATCTATTGCTTACTCAAGATTTAACAATAAAGCACTATGAAAAATATATTAAAAGGTAGATTTTTCTTCGCTTCACTTGTGTAAAATTCTAAGCATCCTATGTATCCAATTTAATGAAAAACATAAGATCAAAGATTATCACTTTTAAGAAATACAAACTCAAGCTTAGATTAATTATAATACTTTCTAACTACCACATATACATGATATAGATGGTGAAAGAATTATAAAATAATTAATCACAAGAAGCGAAAATCATAAGCAATTAAATCACACATGAGAATCAATTAATGAACAAAAGAACTTCACTTCATTAATGGAGGTTTCCTCCTCAACCCGAGTTGAGGAGTTTAGTTACACATGGTAGAAGAAGAAGATAACAAATAAATAAAAGACATAATAAGTAAATAAAACTCGGATTGTCTCTGTCTTCTCTGCCCTGGCCTCCACTTCTTTTCTTTTTTCAAAATAGCCTCCAATTCACCTTTTTATACCCCAAGAGAATACATAAAGTCCTAATCCAATTAGGAGATAAAATCCTAATCTAATTAGGAAACAATTAGGGTTTTCCCACAGCCCTAAATAGGTAAATTTTTCTGCTAACTTTCGGCCCAAGTTTTGACCCAGTAGAAGTTCGATTCACGAAATTTACGTGAAATACAAAAGTGTCCAGAATCGAATTTCGTTCAACCATCATGGGAATTAAGTCAAATTGAAACTTGAAAATATGGTTTTCAGTCCACTTTCCAAAACGGGATTAAAACTGGATTAAGTGTAGAATTGGGCTTCAGGCCCGTAATCTTCTTAAGTAGTTGTAATTCACTTGAACCTCTTCCTTGGGCTGATTTGAATTGGTTCTTGGTACCGACATAAAATAAAATAAAAGAACCAATGGAGTTCATTTATAATTACTGTGGCTTAATGTATTCCTTAAAATGAGATTTGTATTGTGTTTGTCTAGACTTGGGCCTCATGTTTTGCCTACATGAGTGACAAGGTTGTAATGGTTAATGTTGAATGTTGGTATATCATTAAGTCGGATGATTGTGGTTTTGCCTACACGAGTGACAAGGCTGTAATGGTTAATGTTGAATGTTGGTAGATCATGAAGTTGGATAATTGTGGTTGAGTCATGCATGCCTTATTAAATGAAGTTATTTTTTATTTTACCTTTATTTTTATTGTTTCTCATGTTATATCTGCTTGAATGTTTGCCAATTTGATCATCTTCCCAGAGGAAAGAATTTGGATCTGAATGCATTCTTTCACATGAGAGAGAAAGTTTGAGGGGACGAGCTTTCGAGTTTTAACCATCCCATTGGTATGTACTTGTACTTGTGTAGGTTTTGATGCCCTGCGTATCCATGGAGCCACTACCCTTACATGGTTGATATTTTGACTTTTTGATACCCATCAACCCACCGGTAACATTGTTCTAACTCTTTTTAGTTCAAACATTGAGAACAATATTTAATTTAAGTTTGGGGGTACGGTGTACTTGCATACACTGGCTATTTATTTATGTACATATTGTATCTTTATTTCATGTTTGCCATGATGTCCTTCTATTTGAAGAAGTGATAACCATAACGTCATTGATAAATGCATAATGTAATTAGGAGTATTGACATCCGAAAATACTCAAACTTTTAAAAATTATGCGTTAGGTTAGAACGGTTTACATTTTTATTCAGTCTTTGGATATTGTACAGTCTTTCCTAAATTTATCCTTAACGGCACAAATAAGCACACATGCATTCATTTGTGGGGTATAAGTCGTTTGGAGAATTTTGAAAACGTTTGTTTTTTTTTTTTTTTTGAATTCCTTAAAGAGCGAATTGCTTGAAAAATCAAAAGCCAAAAAAAAAAAAAAAGAGAAAAGAAGAAAGAAAAAAAAAATTGACAATAAGCCTTCTCACTCATTAAACCGGGCCTCTGTGCCTTGGGAAGCATGGAGTGTTCGCATCTAAAAGGTGTGCAAGGTTGAGCAATAAAAAAATAATTGGCTCGTTTGAGTTTGTAGGCTAGTGAGCTCAGTTATTAAGTTCGAGGGGTTTTTCTTCACCCAATGCCCTAAAATCGTTTGGTTTGGGAGTTATTGACCCAACACTGCTACATGGGCTTACTAGAAAGTTTAAAGGACTTAGGCATTACACGACCGATTGTGCTTAATTTTGTAAATAATTTTATAGATAGTGTTATGCTTTGGTGATCCGTTTCAGAAAGTTATTTCTTCTAAGAACGGATGGTTCTCCTTTTTCTCCATTAACGACAATAAACCACATATTTGAATGTATATTCACTTTTTAAAGAAGATTTTAGGGTTTGCACTTGTATATGTATCGGACTGACCATTATGTGGGGACTATCGCCTAACTCTGATTTTTGACGGTTTATATCTATTGATGTCCATTTAGCTCCATAATACTTGTTGCATTTGTCATTTTGAACATCAATTGGGGTATCACTCTTTCCTAGTTGATGACTGAGCATTTTATCTTTTTTGCATACTTTTGTGAGTTTAACAAGTGTGTTAAACCCAATAAGACTTCACTCATCCACTAGACATGTCTAGGGGTTTAAAAGGCCTGTTGCATTCGCTAAATGCAACCGTGTTTCTCACGAAAGCGGAAGCAAAGTAGTTATTTTATTTTATTTCTTTATGTACTGCTAAGGGACTAGCAGTATCTAAGTTTTGGGGTGTGATAAGCGTTGAATGTTATACATTCTCGTGTCTTTACTTATGTATCTTGATCCCATAGCTCCACATATTGTATAATTTTTATGTATTTTTATGTTTTTGATGATTTGAGGTTCAAACTCAGAATTTGGCATAATTCGACTCCTTTATCAGTTCAACAATGCATTCCTAATTCCTACCATACTTCATGTAAAGTCTACATCAAGGAATAGTGAATGGCATGTCAATACTAGAGTCAAAAAGTAGAAAGTTGAAGATCTGTAGAAGAAGAAGAGATCGATGCATCGAAGTGCCCACTTCGATGTATCGCAGCTTCGATGCTTCGAAGTCCCTACTTCGATGCATCGCCCGAACTTGCTGAAGATATTTTTCTACAGATATTTTCTCCACTTGCCATTTGTCCAATTTTTCTTGGATAAAACCTTGCACGAAATTTCTATGATATTTTGAGCCTTAGATCAGTTATATAGCTAGAGAATATATAATAGATAGATATAACATAATTCTTGTAATAGAGAGAATATATAGAATTTTAGAGAGAGAAAGTAAAGTTTTAGAGAGGGAAAGCTTCAAAGAGGGCTTTGTAAGGCCTTGAAGACCATCTTGAGTATGGGATCATCTCTATCTATGGAGTGCTTCCAGCTCACCATGATCAACTAATCCTTCTCTAGGGTTTTGACAAACCCTAGCTTTGTAACTATGTTCTAACTTCAATAAAATGGGGATTTTTATGTATGTGTGCATATGTCTTTTGCCTTGAGCCTTATTTAAATATGAGAACATAATTTCTTCATGTTCATGTGTTGTGATTTATCTTCTTATCTTAGAATGCTTAAATTCCTCATATGATCTTGAAACACTTGTACGTTTCACAAGGACTACAAGTGATGGCTTGAGACTAGTTGTAATACCCCGCTCCAACATATGGTATGATATTGTCCGATTTGGGTCTGAGCCCGCACGATTTTGCTCTTGGGTTTTATCCCAAAAGGCCTCACACCATTTAAAGAGAGCATACTACATATAAGCACATCCCCTTTTCCACACAAGGTGATGTGGGATTGAGCACCCTGTACCCTGTCAATGTGGTAGCTCAGCCTAGTGTCTGTCTTCGCACCCACTTACTCACACCCGTTCAAAAGTGTTACTACACTAGTTTTCACTATAACATGCATCGCTAGATTTGCATAATCCAAGTCTAGAGGAGGCGATTTTGCTACAATTAGGTAAGTAGGTAGGTAGAAAAATCAAGTGACACTGATTTCACTATAAGTAGGTAATTAGGAAAATCACATTTTTCAAAAATAGGTTATAGTATATTAAGGTGTATGTATTCTCTTGCCAACGTCGTCGTAGGTAGGGTTTGTCAATGTGTCATTTAGTACACATTTGCATGAATTCCCCCAATTTATTATAAGTACGACATACTATGAGGCTAGTGGTGAAGTCTAACCCTAGTCCTTTATTGTTCTCTCAAACTTTGTATTTAAATTATCTTTTATGCTTTCATAGTAGAGTAAGAAACAACCACACACGGTTGTGATTTAAACAAGAACCAACTCTCAAACCTTAGCGAGTTATACCTATGTAGTCTCTATGGGATCGACACCCTCAACTTAGAGCCCTATCCTTCAAGGACTCATTTTATTGCGAGTGGTAAATTTATGAATTGCGAGTAGTGCAACCGCACACAACAAAAACTGAGGAGGTGAACACTAAAGAAAATAAGATGAATTTTTTTGTGAATGGTTTGATTTAGTCTACTCAATAGGTCATTGTGGGTAATCTAGTTTATGCCACTTATGATCGGGTGGTTGATGCTACCTTGTAGCACTGACAGTTGAGGAGGGATTATAGGAATGGACTAGGGGAGAAATGAAATGACAGATACTCCACTAGTCAGATAGTGGAAAAGAAAGATGGGAATAATAGGGCAACCTGTTCAACAAATGCACTATGGTAGGGTTTACAATGTCATGCCATATAAGGTGCAGGCTCCTTAGGCAATCAAGGGTATGTTTTCCATAAAGGGTAACTTTGGTCGTGTTTTTATTTGATATTGGGGCATCTCACTCTTTTGTGTCTCAATCAGTTGCTAGGCTATCTAGTATACCTACTCAGTGTGTAGTTCTCCACTTACTATAGCTACGCCGTTGGGGGTTAGTACTATTCCACAGGAACACGGTAAATAGGTCCCTATAGACATTAGCAGACTCAGGTTCTTGGCAGACCTAGTGATCTTGGATATACATTCCTATAATATAATACTCGAGATGGATTGGTTATCACATTACCATGCTTAGATTAATTGCTAAGATAAGGCAATTATTTTTGCGATACTGGGTGAGGAGATGTATTTGATTACTATGCTGTAACTAAATAGAGGGTCTAGTACGCACTTGTTCTTTATCAACGAGGACTCTCCGAAAGGAAATACAATAGCTTTAGATTCCACTCCAATGGTACAAGACTTTCAGGATGTGTTTCAGGAGATCCCAGGGTTACTACCGAGTCGTGAGATAGACTTCGTGATAGATTTAGCACTAGGCACCAGGCCTATTGCTAGGGCCCCATACATAATGGCGCATGTGGAAATGAGGGCACTGAAGGATCAGATTCAATAACTTCTTAGTCAGAAATTTATTCGCAGGAGTATTTCACCGTGGGGAGCACCAGTGTTGTTTATGAAAAAGAAGGATGGGTCTCTTCGCCTTTGTATTGACTATAGGGAATTGAATAAGGTCACAATCCGCAATAAATACCCGTTGCCTAGGATTGATGATCTGTTCGATCAGCTGAAGGGAGTCACCTACATCTCGAATATAGATTTGAGATCCGGGTATCATCAGCTTGGAGTTAAGGAGCATGATGTATCGAACACAGCCTTCCTTACTAGGTATAGGTTTTATGGGTTTCGGGTTATGCCATTCGGGTTAACAAATGCCCCAGCTGTCTTCATGGATCTGGTGAATAGATTGCTCAGGGCATATTTAGATCAATTTGTTATTATTTTCATCGATGACATTCTGGTTTATTTTAGGACAGAGGAGGATCATGCCAGGCATCTTCATATCATCCTGCAGACACTGAGAGATCATCAGTTGTATGCAAAATTTGAGAAGTATGATTTCTGGTAGAGGGAAGTGAAGTTATTGTGTCACGTAGTGTTTGAGAAAGGGATAGCGGTTGATCCAAGTAAAGTGTCAGCAATGTTGGAGTGGGGGCAGCCTACCTCACCTACAAAGATTCATAGTTTTCTGGGGTTGGCTAATTATTATTGTCGATTTATTTAGGGTTTATCCAAAATTGCTGGCCCGCTCACCCATCTTACTAAAAAGGTGTGCCATTTGTTTGGGGTGACTCTTGTCAAGTGACATTCGATGAGTTGAAGAACAGGTTGACGACTATACCTGTTCTAGTTACTCCTCAGAGTGGGATTGAGTACTTCGTATATACTGATGCTTCGTTATAGGGTTTGGGTAGCGTGTTGATGCAGGAGGAGATGCCGATATCTTATGCTTCATATAAGCTTAAGCCTCACGAGCTTAACTACCCGACTTATGATCTGGAGTTAGCAACTGTGGTTTTTGCCTTGAGGATGTGGAAACATTACCTTTTAGGTGAGACCTTCAGATTGTTCAATAAACACAAGAGTTTGCAGTATCTATTCTCATAGAAGGAACTGAATATGAGACAGCACAGGTGGTTGGAGTTTATGAAAGATTATCATTTTTCCATACAATACCACCTAGGGAAGCAAACATGGTAGCTGATGCACTTAGTGACTGACCCTATGCTAGTCTTCCACTCTATTTAAAATAGAGTGGAATGACTTGAGTGTGTTGATGCCTTAGCTGATGCCTTTGTAGCATATGTAGTGGTTACACCTGCTATCATTTGGAGGGTAATTACAGATCAACTCACTGACTCACAGTGTGTAGAGAAGGTAGCTGAGTTAAAATCTAGAGAGGTACCATTCTATACAGTGGGTACAGATAATGGATTGAGGTACAAGGGGCGGTTAGTGGTCCTTCTCAATAACGGCTTGAGAAGGGCAATGATGAGTGAGACCCACAGTTCTTAGTTTTTGGTACACTCGGGAGGGGATAAGATGTACCAAGACATAAAATGACAGTTTTGGTGGGTAGGTATGAAGAGAGACATTGCTATATTTGTCTCTAAGTGTAACATATGTCAGATGATCAAGATTGTTCAGCAGAGACCACCAGGATTGTAGTAACCTTTGTGGACGAGTGTGAGTGGGCGGGTGCAAACACAGACAATGGGCTGAGCTACCACACTGATAGGGTATGGGGTGCTCAATCCCACATCGCCTGGGTGTGGAGAAGAGGATGTGCTTATATGTAGTATGCTCTCTTCAAATGGTATGAGGCCTTTTAGGGTAAAACCCAAGAGTAAAACTGTGCGGGCTTAGGCCCAAAGCAGATAATATCATACCATGTGTTGGAACGGGGTATTACAATTGGTATTAGAGCCTGAACCCAGTCGAAAGTGTACCGACGAGGGCGTCGGGCTTCGTAAGGGGGTGGATTGTAGTAACCTTTGTGGACGAGTGTGAGTGGGAAGGTGCAAAGACAGACACTGGGCTGAGCTACCACACTGACAGGGTATGGGGTGCTCAATCCCATATCGCTTGGGTGTGGAGAAGAGGATGTGCTTATATGTAGTATGCTCTCTTCAAATGGTATGAGGCCTTTTGGGGTAAATCCAAGAGTAAAACCGTACGGGCTTATGCCCAAAGTGGATAATATCATATCATGTGTTAGAATGGGATATTACAGGGATCATTGAAACCCCTGCCTATACCGGAGTGGAGTGGAAAGCATCTCCATAGATTTCATTGTGGGACTTCCATGCTCACACTGAAATCATGATGCTACTTGGGTGATAGTGGACAGGTTGATAAAATTAGCCCATTTCTTGCTTGTACACTCGAGTTACACCTCAGAGTAATACCCAAAGCTTTACATTGCCAAGATAGTGAAGCTTTATGGCGTGACTTTGTCCATTATATGGGGTAGGGATCTAAATTTTGTATCAGGGTTTTGAGAGAGTTTTCTATAGGTTGTAATACCTCGCTCCACCTAATGGTATGATATTGTCCGCTTTGGGTCTAAGCCCGCAAAATTTTGTTCTTGGATTTTACCCCAAAAGGCCTCATACCATTTGGAGAGAACACACTACATATAAGCACTTCCCTTTCTCCTCACCCAGGCGATGTGGGATTGAGTACCCTGTAGCTTACTAGTGTGGTAGCTCAGCCCAGTGTCTCTTCTTGCACTCGCCCACATCACACCTACCCATAAGGGTCACTACAATCCACCCCCTATGAGGCCCGACATCCTCATCAGCACACTTCCAGCTGGGTTCTGGCTCTAATACCAACTATAATACCTCACTCCACTTGATGGTATGCTATTGTCCACTTTGGGCCTAGTTTGCATGGTTTTGTTCTTGGATTTTACCCCAAAAGGCCTTATACCATTTGGAGAGAGCACACTCCATATAAGCACATCCCCTTCTCCTCACCCAAGCGATGTGGGATTAAGTACCCTATAGTCTGCCAGTGTGGTAGCTCAGTCTAGTGTTTTCTTCTAGCACCCGCCCACATCACACCCGCTCACAAGGGTCACTACACAGGCCATGGGTACAACTCTGCATCTCAATACAACCTATTACCCTCAGACCGATGGTCAGACTGAAAAGGTTAATCAAATTTTAGAGGATATGTTGCGAGCATGTGTACTCGACTTCAAGGGCAATTGGGAAAGTTACTTGCCATTCATTGAGTTTGCCTATAACAATAGTTATCAAAAGAGTATTGGTATGACACAATTCGAGGCTCTGTATGGGCGCTCATATAGGTTGCCAGTATGTTGGTTGGATGTTGGAGAGAGTAGATTCTTAGGTCCTGAATTCATAAAGGACACCTCGGAGAAAGGTTCTGTTATTAGAGACTGTATGAGGACTACTCAGAGTAGACAGAAGAGTTATACTGATCGGAGAACTCGAGTATTAGAGTTCAAAGTAGGGGATCAAGTTTTATTGAAGGTTTCTCCCATGAAGGGAGTAATGCGGTTTAAGAGAAAGGGAAGGTTGACACCTCATTTTGTAGGTTCTTTTATGATTACCGACAGGGTTGGGGCGGTGCGTATAGACTGGCGTTACCAAACATGATGCACATGGTGCACAATGTCTTTTATGTCTCTATACTGCAAAAATTCCTTAGAGATGAGGATACTTACCAGAACATTGAGGTTGGAGAGATTGAGTTGTAGCCAGATGTAACATATATGGAGCAGTCTCACTGTATTCTTGACCATATGGACCAGGTTCTTTGTTCTAAGACCATTCTGTTAGTTCAAGTTCAGTGGAGCCACCATAATGAGGCAAAGTCCAATTGGGAAAGAAAGGATGAAATAAAAACAAAGTATCCAAAAAATTTTCTTTCAGGTATGGAGTAAATTTCGAGGATGAAATTTCTCTTTTTAGGGGGGAAGAATTGTAATACCCCACTCTAACACATGGTATGATATTGTCTGCTTTAGGCCCAAGCCACACGATTTTATTCTTCAGTTTAACCCCAAAAGGCCTCATACCATTTGGAGAGTACGTACTACATATAAGCACATCCCCTTCTCCACACCAAGGAGATGTGGGATTGAGTAATCCTGACATGTCTTGGCAGCAATCCTAACATCCCCCGATAATTCACCTTGCGGGTGATTATAATTCACCCCCCTATGAGGCCCGATGTCCTCGCCGGCACACTTCCAACTGGGTTCAGTCTCTACCAACTGTAATACCCCACTCCAACACATGGTCTGATAATGTCTGCTTTGGGCCCAAGCCTGCACGGTTTTGCTCTTGGATTTAACCCCAAAAGGCCTTATACCATTTGGAAAGAACCCACTACGTATAAGCACATCCCCTTCTCCACACCCAGGTGATATGGGATTGAGCAATCCTAACATGCCCCAACAGCAATCCTGACATGCCTCGATAATCCACCCCGCTAGTGATTACAATCATTGTAGTAACTTTTATGGGCGGGTGTTATGTGGGCGGGTTGTCACGGACTTAGAGTTTCCTA
This sequence comes from Cornus controversa, assembly GCA_026545225.1. Lineage (NCBI taxonomy): Eukaryota > Viridiplantae > Streptophyta > Magnoliopsida > Cornales > Cornaceae > Cornus > Cornus controversa. The sequence goes on along the minus strand of CM048845.1, from coordinate 36,450,046 downwards.
AGCACCCGTGCGGCCTTAGACACTTTTAAGCGCCCTTGAAATGCTAAGTCAGCCTATTCGAATTGCTAGCTTAGTAAAGACTAAGGCTAGACAAATGAAGAAAGAGAAGTTAGGTAAAGTGAGCAAGAGAGATTTTGAGAGAATGAAGAGAACTTGTATTGCACTTGAGAACTCTTACAAAGTTTGGTAGCTTGGGTGAGGAGCAAATGAAGCCTACCTCCTTATATATGCACTTGGCCTTACAATGAATGGCTAGGATATGTACAAGTGTCAACAATCTAATGGTTAGGAGAATTCTAGAATAGATTTCTAGAAAGCTCCATAGAAATATCTCTACAATGCTAGACATCTCTAGAAACTTCTATACAATTCTAGAGTGTCCTATACAATTCTAGAATATTCTATATAAATCTAGAGAGTTCTAGAAAATACTAGAGAACTCCACACAAGTCTAGAGAGTTCCACATAATTCTAGAGAATTCTGGAAGAATCCACACTTGTGTAGAAAAGTCTAGAATGTTCCGGAAGCTTCCTCCATGCAGACTCTTATGTCATCGTCCTGTTGCGCGCGCGGGCAACTGTGTGGCATAGCTTCTAACTGCGGGGCGTGACATTCTCCCCCACCTAAGCTCACGACGCCCTCGTCGCGCTCTCTTCCTTGAACCACCATATGTGCTCTACAAACTGCCATAATGCATCCTCACTCTCCCAGCTTGCTTCGCTGTCTGGCAAGTTCTTCCACTTTACCAAGTATTCATAGTATAATGGGCACGCCTCTTCTTCTCCTTTTACGGTCTGCAAGTATACACTCAACCTTCTTATCATAAGACGTGACCATGGCAGTGGGTGCCCGGTGTGATACCCCTCGGCTAGGATCCTCTGTGTCTCCATGATATGGTTTGAGCATGCTAGCGTGGAAGACTGGATGGATCTTCATCTTGGGTGGAAGTTACACTTGGTAGGAGACTTTACCCACCCGTTTGATAACTGGGAATGGGCCTTCGTACCGTCGTACTAACCCCTTATGCACTCCTCGTAGTGACTTGAACTGTTGGGGTAGTAACTTCACCATCACCATGTCCCCCTCCGTGAACTCCACCTGTCTCCTCTTTTTGTCGGCCCACTTCTTTGCTATATTTTAGGCTCAGCCTTTTGGCCTCCTCCATGCTCACAAAGTTGTGGGATGCCCCTGTGTCCACCAATGCTCGAGTGGGCATCCCATTAATGCTTGTTTCCATAAACATTAGCCCCTTAGCCGCTGTTTTTGGTATCTCCGTCTTAGCCTTGATGGCATTGAGGATTTGCAGTGATCCCATATGCATCTCCTCTTGTTGCTCCTCGTACTGGCTAGTCATGGCATTGAGGGTCTTCTTTTTGGGACAATCCTTCACCTAATGTGGCCCATCACATAGGAAGCAATTGTTCTTGGGCTTGGATGCTGACGTCTCCTTGCCATCTTTCCCCTCTTTGCCACCATTGCTTGGCCTATGGGTCCATTCCTTGTTTTGCCCAGCGCCTTTGTCTCCCCCACCTTTGTCATGGCCATGCTTCTTATCCTTGTCCTTGGGCTTGGAAGGATCTTTCTTGCTACTAAAGTCGATGAAAGACTCCGCCTCCACAATAGCTGTAGCAAGGTCTTGCACCCCACGTTGCCTCAATTCCGTCTTAGCCCAAGGTTGCTGTAGTAACCCTTGTGGACGGGTGTGAGTGGGTAACCCTTATGGACGGGTGTGAGTGGGCAGGTGCATAGACAGACACTGGACTGAGCTACCACACTGACAGGGTACAAGGTGCTCAATCCCACATCGCCTGGGTGTGGAAAAGGGGATATGCTTATATGTAGTATGTTCTCTTCAAATGGTATGAGGCCTTTTGGGGTAAAACCCAAGAGCAAAATCGTGCGGGCTCAGGCCCAAAGCGGACAATATCATACCATGTGTTGGAGCGGGGTATTACAGTTGGTATCAGAGCCTGAACCCAGCCGGAAGTAAGTGTGCCGACGAGGGCGTCGGGCCTCATAGGGGGGTGGATTGTAGTAACCCTTGTGGACGGGTGTGAGTGGGTAACCCTTGTAGACGGGTGTGAGTGGGCAGGTGCATAGACAGACACTGGGCTGAGCTACCACACTGACAGGGTACAAGGTGCTCAATCCCACATCGCCTGGGTGTGGAAAAGGGGATGTGCTTATATGTAGTATGTTCTCTTCAAATGGTATGAGGCCTTTTGGGGTAAAACCCAAGAGCAAAACCGTGCGGGCTCAGGCCCAAAGCGGATAATATCATACCATGTGTTGGAGCGGGGTATTACAGTTGCAAGCCATCCATGAAGAAGAAGAGAGAATCTTTGTCGGACAAGTCCGGGATCTCGAGTGTGAGTGTAGTGAACTCCTTGACATAGTCCCGGATTGACCCCATTTGTTTAAGACGTCGAAGTCTGCCTCTAGCTTCCTCCTCGACATTCTCAGGATAGAATTATTTTTTAATTTCTCTCTTAAAATCATCCCAAGTATCGATAGAGACTGTACCTTTGCCAATATCACCATGCCTCCGTCTCCACCATAGTGTGGCCGTGTCGGTGAGGTACATAGTCGCTGTTTCGTGGCCTCTTCCACTATGTGTAAGGACCGGAATAATTTTTGACCGGTTCCGGGCGAAGTTGGACCGGACCGATTTTTTTTTTGAATAAATTAAAATTCGGAAATATGTTATATATATATATATATATGGAATTATATATATATATATATATATATATATATATATATGAAGTTGGAGGATATAGATACATATATATATATGGGAATATATATATATGCATATGATGGGTCCATATGTGATTATGGATAAATAGAGAGGGATCTTGGTAATTATATAAGTGTGGGAGAATACATGTGAATACATGTATTGTGTGATGTAATGTATGTATATATATAAATAATATATATATATATATATATTTGTGTGGAGGAGGATAAGTGGGCAAAAGTATGTGGACCAAAATAAAGAGAAGGAGGAGACCAAGTGTGGTCTCGGCTGGGAAAGAAGAAAAGAGGAAAGAAGAAAAGAGAAAAGAAAAGAAAAAGAAAAGAAGAAAGAAAAAACAAAGAAAAGGAAAAAGAAAAGAAAAAGAAGAGGAAAAGGAGATCGGGGAGAGAGAGAGAGAAGCCGAGGAAGAGATCGGGGAGAGAAGAGAGAAGCCGCGACGGCGGCAGAGGGGTTCTCACTGTGGGACTTCGGTCGGTCGACGGCGACGGTGGTGAGTGATGGTGGTTCCAGCGGTTTTAGCTGGGTTCGCGGGTTCGGCCGAAGCTTCGAACAGCGATGGTGAGGGCCGTGCTCTTGCGGTGGCTGGAATAGCAGCTGGTGGTGGCTGAAGGCGGTCGTGACGGCGGGAGGAGGCCGGGGTTGGTTCAGTTTTGGACTGGACTCGGCTGGGTTCGACGTGGCTCGGCCGTAGCGATCTAGTTGGGCAACGGTGGTCATGACAGTGGCTGTCCCAGCGTGGTGGTGGCTGGGAACGACTGGATCTGTTCACGGCGGTAGCGGCTGGCCGTGATGGTGCCGATGGGACTGATTGGCTTGGATCACAGGGCCCATTGAGGTGGATCTCTGATTCAGTTTCTAGTTGGTTGGGTTTGGTTGGAGCTGTGATGAAGGGTGGCTCAGTTTGTGACTATTTCGGCCATGGTTTCTGACGCCGACAGTGCTGGTGGCAGGAAGTGGCCTGTTTGGATGGTTTCAGGTGACTGGTCACGGGTTGGCCGTGTGTGGAGCATCTCATGGTGGCATTGGCTGTTCGAGTTTATTGATTGGCTGGATTTTGAATTGAGTTTGGTGAGTCTTCATGGGCTAGCCACGGTTTGATGGGTTCATGGCAGTAGGTGGTGTTTTTCCGACTTTGGGTTGAGCAAGATGGGTTCGGTGGTTGAGTGGACAGCCTGTGGTGGTTGAAATCGGTTTGGGGGTTGCGACTCCCATGGAGGTTCGACCATTGTGATGGGTTGGCTTGCTTGCGGTTTAGACTGATGGCCACAAGTGTGGCTATGGCTTAGTGCAACCATGGGTGGTTGGTGTTGGTTAGGCTGCCAGTTGCACATCTAATTAGATTTGTATACATGAGTGGGATCATTGAAATTGGGCTTTGATATTGGACTTGAACAAGGAAAAATGGTTTGTGATTTGGGCCCTCATTAATAGCGGGCTTGGACCTTGGAGTTGGGTTGATTCACTTTATTTGGGTTGGACCGGAAATGAAAAAGGAAACGAAGTGGCCCAATGGATGGTTCGGGTGGGTTTTGACACAGGACTGGACCGGACTGGACTTGGTAAAGGCCGACTTGCAGGCACGGACCAGTTGAAAGCTGGACCTAAGGCAAGTTGATTCTTGCCTCTATCTCTTACAAATACTTTTCTTACGTTGAGTAATTTACATATGTTATTAATTTAATCATATGTGGCGGTTTTGTATATATACATATATGTGTGCATATATATGTATAGAGGTGGACATTGGGTATACGTGGGATGTGAGTGAAAATATATATATAGGTGGGTATATATATGTGGGTTTGAGACACGAAAGCATGTTTAAATTTAAATGCTTCCTTGCATTGTGATATGCATGTATGTATAGATTAAAGTCTATAAAAAGTATGCTAAATAATACACGTTTGGCTATGTGTTGTCTCTTATGCATATGTGGCTCTTATGCATGATGTTCAGTATATATATGTGATTATATATATGGGTGTAGTGGTAGAAATGCATACTAAGTATAAATATGACTTTTGGCGGGCATTTGCAAAGCATGATTATGATATGCTAGGTGTTCTATATGTTCTTATTGCATATGTGGTGACGTAATATATATGTGATTATATATTGTGATTGAAATGCATGTTAGCTACTTGTAGGGAATACATGCATTTAATGAGAGCATGGCTATATTTATGCTAGTGTATGCGCATATGTGATTTTTATGCATGATTTGACATGTACGTGATTACATGTGGGTTTACGTGAATGAAATGCATGCTATCTGTCTATAGAAAATGTATGCAATGGTTATAGCATGATAAATATGTGCTAGGGTTGAAGTTGTTTGCATATGTGAGGTGTTATGCAAGTCTTGAGCATATATGTGCTATATGTGTTGGAATATGATAAGAAGCATGCTAAATACTCCTTTTTAGTATTCATGAGCATGAGTTGAAGCATGAAAGTATTATGCTGTGTATACATGCATTCATATTGTATGTATAGGAGGGAAATGACACATATATGGTTATATGTGGGTTATGTAGAGATGAAATGCATGCTAAGTTCTTTTAACTAGCTTAGGCATTGTGAGGCATGAACATTGAAATGTCTAGTTATTATATGTTCAAAATGCATATATGGTACCGTTGTGAGAGAACGGGGAAGTGTGGTTAAATCACCCAGAGTAGGTCAATACTCGGTCACGGTGAGGGCGTTGGAGCGGTTACGTCACCTTGGAGTAGGTAAATACTCGGTGACAGTGGTCTATCCACCTTGGAGTAGGTAGATACTCGGTGGCGGTGTTGAGATGGTCTAACCACCTTGAACCATTTAAGACTCGGTGACGGTGCTGATATGGTCTAATCATCTTGAGTCAAAATAAGCTCAGTGGCGGTGCTGATATGGTCTAACCACTTTGAGCCACCTAAGACTCGGTGACGGTGCTGATATGGTCTAATCACCTTGAGTAAACAAATAATTGGTGACGGTGCTGATATGGTCTAATCACCAATGGGCAAACCAAAATATTGCCCTGGAAGTATGACGTTGGCGGAGTAGGTCAAGGTTGTGAGATGGTTGTGGGAGGCGTTCCAGGTCACATGATTGGTTGAGAATCATGTTAGGATATCAGGTTGAGCCCGAGAGAGAGACAAGTGTGTGAACTTGCTTACATTATCGATTATGAAGCATGCTATGTGTTAAACGCATTCTTATATATGCGTTGTTTGTGACAGAACATGATATATGTTGGATATCTATTGCTTTTACGCATATTATATGGTTTAAATGCATCTTTATTGCATTTGGGATGTGCTACTTGACGAGTAGGAGATGTGGTAGTTGATTTACATCGGTTATGTAAATGTGTTGACATATATATTCTATATACATATTGATGCTTGATGTTTACTGCTTTCAAGCATGTTGAAAATAATTTCTAAAATCATGTATAGTAGATTTTATATGTTCATATATGCTAGAGTAGCCATATACGTCATTGGTTCATGCATGCTAGGTAGAGCATGGTCTTAAATATGGTGATATATTTAAGTGCATGTATATTTTTGAGAATATGTGAGGATCGACCTGCTGCAGCGGTGATAGTATGGTTCTACTTACCTTGTTGGGCTTTTGAGCTCACCCCCTCCCAGGTTTTGCAGGTATTGCTGATTTTGAAGTCAGTTAGGGGGATCGGTAGTCCCAGTTGCAGAGGTAGTAAGTAGATTCCTTAGAATCTAATGTATGTCCAGGATAGTGGATAGATAGATGCTTTACATTTGGATTAAATGTATAAAGCGATTGTGTAGATTCAGTTCCTTCAATTGTATTTATTCATGTGATGTATGTATTTAATACGGACATTCAAGGACTGAGGCATGTATATTTATGATTGAATTATGCATGTTGTAGAAATATTGGGGGGACACGGGCCCAGAAGTGTCCATTTCTAATGTTTAGATATAAATGCTGGGGGGACACGTGCCCAGAAGTGTCCATATAAATTGTAAAACAGGTATATCATGCCAGGAGCTGATTATTTAGAATGGGTCATGCCCAATTTTTGTAAAAATGATAAAAAATTGAGGTTGCATGATCAGGTGGTGGTTAGAGCGTGAGGGTGATCTCACGGGGTTCACACCTCGGTTTCCAAGCCTCGGGAATCGGGGCATGACACTATGCCCGTAGCTTCAAGGTAGTGCTCCATGCCCCATAGAAAGTTCTCCAACTCCCGAGCATTCCTTGCCCCAACATAGTTCTTAGGCTTCGAAATATCAATTCGCGGTGTTGCCTCCCTCGTAACAACCGTGCCAGACGAAACTGCCCGTTTACATAGTGTCAAATCCGATTACACTTCCTCCACGTGCTCATGGATGGTGCCAAGGTCCCGGTCTATATGGACACGTAGGTTGTCAAGCTCCCCCATTTAGGAAATTCAAGGACACATTCATGACCTCATGGATCTCAGCGTCCTCCGACTCTAGCCCCTCTATACACTAGTGGGCATCCTCCATCTTTGTGCCCAGGTTGGTGATGGAAGTCTCCACTTCTACCAGCCTTGCGTCAATGCCCGCAATGATATCCTTCGACCTAGCCTGTTGCCTCGCATCCATATGAGGGCGTTGCTCCTCCCTACCACGTTCTTGCTCATTATGGGTAGTGATGTGAGATTCCGCCATAACTTCCTCTATACAAGTATTGTGACGCCTCACAACCTTTGCTTTGATACCAACTGTCACGGACTTAGAGTTTCCTAAGCACCCGTGCGGCCTTAGACACTTTCAAGCGCCCTTGAAGTGCTAAGTCAGCCTATCCGAATTGCTAGCTTAGTAAAGACTAAGGCTAGACAAATGAAGAAAGAGAAGTTAGGTAAAGTGAGCAAGAGAGATTTTGAGAGAATGAAGAGAACTTGTATTGCACTTGAGAACTCTTACAAAGTTTGGTAGCTTAGGTGAGGAGCAAATGAAGCCTACCTCCTTATATAGGCACTTGGCCTTACAATGAATGGCTAGGATATGTACAAGTGTCAACAATCTCATGGTTAAGAGAATTCTAGAATAGGTTTCTAGAAAGCTCCATAGAAATATCTCTACAATGCTAGAGATCTCTAGAAACTTCTATACAATTCTAGAGTGCCCTATACAATTCTAGAATATTTCATATAAATCTAGAGAGTTCTAGAAAATACTAGAGAACTTCACACAAGTCTAGAGAGTTTCACACAATTCTAGAGAATTTCAGAAGAATCCACACTTGTGTAAAAAAGTCTAGAATGTTCTGAAAGAATCCACACTTGTGTAGAAAAGTCTAGAATGTTCCGGAAGCTTCCTCCATGCAGACTCTTATGTCATTGTCCTGTTGCGCGCGCGGGCGACTGTGTGACATAACTTCTAACTGCGGGGCGTGACAGGGTGCAAAGAAGAGACACTGGGTGAGCTACCACACTGACAGGGTACAGGGTGCTCAATCCCACATCGCTTGGGTGTGGAGAAGGGGATGTGCTTATATGTAGTGTGTTCTCTTCAAATGGTACGAGGCTTTTTGGGATAAAACCCAAGAGCAAAATTGTGCAAGCTTAGGTCCAAAACGAACAATATCATACCATGTGTTGGTGCGGGGTATTACAAGAATGTAATACCTCATAAATTTTCAGGATATTTAAATTGGGTTCCAATTATTTAATTGTGTTTTTATTTATTTATTATTATTTAGTTGAGTTTTAAATATCAAGTCAAAATAAGGTTCCCTTGTGGTTAAAGTAGCATAAAAAGTGTGCCTCAAAACTATATTTTTATTTCCTTTTATTTTAATTTTTTTTTAAATTTTTGAAAAATTTAAAAAAATTCTAAAAAAATTTTGGGTAACCTTTTAGGGATAGAATACACTTGGGTTTTAAATTTTAAGTGGAATTGAGCTTCCCTCGTGGTTAAATTGGTTTTAAAAGTATACCTCAAAATTGAGTTTTCATTTTCTTTTATTTGAAAAATATTTTTTAAATTTTTGAAAAATTTCAAAAATTTCAGAATGACTAAATAGGGTTCTTAGGAGCAAAATAGGCTCGGAAACCTAGATTGGAGTTAGTTTTAGACTCTCTTGATGATTTAGGTACATTGGAGATTTGGTTGTGTGCTTGCTCATATAATTGGTGGTTGTATTATTTTTCTTCCTTAATTGTATTCTTTGAACTCATAACTGTTTAGGATATTTGATATTAGTTTAATTGTGTATGAGTTATTTTATTATGGTGATTGAACTTCTGTTAGATTAAATTAATGTGCTAAGTTGGTTAGGTCTTTTGTTTTGGTTTAATAGGTTAGTTGTAGAGGCATGTAAGGATTGTCAGGGGGCATGTCAGGATTGCCAATACCTAATAAGATATCTAAGGAGACATGTAAGGATTGCCAGAGGGCATACCAGGATTACCAATACTTAATAAGGTATTTAATGATAGTATAAGAGGCATGTAAGGATTGCCTACGATTAATAGAGTATTATATTTTTGTGCCTTTGGTTTTGAACTTAGATAATAGGTTCTAAATTTGTGTGAATAGGGGTTGAATTAGGACGGTATATAGGACGACGTCTATTTTGAAGACATGAGATAAATAAGGAAATGATTTGTATCTATTTGTATATACTTGTTGTCCCTCATATAGATGGTATGTTTACCAGTTCTTTGATTGGGTTGTAGTAGAGTGACCTTGCTCGTGGGTTTAACTCACTTTGCTGACATTTCAGGTCCCGGGCCTACTCCACTGCGCAAATAGAGTTTTGGGTTGGTTGATTGTAGCAGACATCTCCTCTCATCAGTTTTTAGAGTAGGAAGTTATTCTTTTTTTCATGTTTAGCTTATTAACTCAATTAGGACGTTAGTTGTTCGGTTAATTAATTTATAGTAATAACTGTTGTTCTTTTTGGTCAAGGGGTCCTTGGGTTACGGGATTTCTAAGTTGTATTGACTAACACGTACTCTATTTATTTAACCTTTTTACTTCAGAAAAACTTTATATTCCATTTTAAAATTTTGTTTCATTCTGTCTTTGTATTCTATGCATGTTTGTTATGGTTGTAAGTATCTCTTACGTTTTATGTATGAGACTGACCACCTCACGCGTGAAATTTGTAGGGGGTATTTTATTCAGTCTAGCAATTCTTTGCGCACAGTTAAAAGTCCTCTTAATTGAGGCAAGATAGGACTTAATAGGGAGTTTCGTATTCTTTCTTCCTAGTTAGTCACCTGATCTAACACGACCTCCAAAGAAAATACTTGTATTTGACTAATTGTTTACATTGAACTGATACCACGGTTCTAGCACGCTGACAAACATTAATAGTTAATGGGTGTGCTTGACTAATTAATTATATACCGAACAGATTCAAACCATTATGGTTCATTTTTGGTTCACTTTTCACATAACGAAATAAACTTTAATAAAGTTTATTATTAAAGTCACAAAAAAAAAGTTAACCAATCTATGCTAACCCCAAATCATTTCATAGTTATCTAAATATGAGCGTCAAGTATGCATGTATGTATATTTTTTTCTCTTGGCAAAAACACTCGCACCCATTTATTCTTGGGAGAATTTAAATCCTCCATCAAATTTTGGAAGACAGAAAATACCCAAAATACCTCTGGATTACAATTCTTGTTAGAGTTAGTGTAATAACCTTGGAATACATATATATAGTAATTGTAAATACTTGGTAAGTAATAACCTTGGAATACAGAGATATGTTACACATAACAATTAAGTAGAAGACGACGGCTTGCATGAAACGTTTGTCTAGAATCTGCAAAAGAGAAAGTGAAAAATATATGACTGAAGATAAGTGACTTTGAGTCCTTTTATTTATACTATATGTTTAATGATAGTAGTATAGCTAAGTGATGATAAGGCAAATTAATAAAAAGGGCAGACAAATAAGGAGAGGAGAGGTGAGTACTGGTGCCTTCTGGTAGAGCTAGCCATCAGCTGTGGAATATACATATATATATATAGAGAGAGAGAGGAAATTAATGGCTCCAGTGGAATTGCCTCCAGGTTTTAGATTTCATCCCACCGATGAAGAGCTTGTTAACTATTACCTTAAGAGGAAAATTCATGGACAAGAAATTGAACTCGACATCATTCCTGAGGTTGACCTCTACAAGTGTGAGCCCTGGGAGTTAGCAGGTACATATATGTTTTGTTTTTACATATGATAAGCTAATATTTATGGTATTAATTCTATTCTTGGTTATAAGACATAGATTGCATTGCATGCAGAGAAATCGTTTTTCCCAAGTAGGGATCCAGAGTGGTATTTTTTTGGACCTCGGGATCGCAAATACCCCAATGGATTCAGAACAAACAGAGCGACGCGAGCAGGATACTGGAAATCAACAGGGAAGGATCGAAGGGTTACAAGCCAGAATCGAGCCATTGGAATGAAGAAGACATTGGTTTACTACAGAGGCCGGGCTCCTCAGGGAATTAGGACAAATTGGGTAATGCATGAATATCGTCTTGATGACAAGGAAACCGAGGACACCTCTGGAATGCAGGTATACATACATACAAACATACATAAATACTTCCTAACTCTACATATGATAGTATATTTATACATTCTCCCATCACACCAACCATATATGTATAGATTTAATTTAGGACATGGGCTTACAAAATTACCCACTTTGAGTGCCTCTCTCTCTCTCTCTCTCTCTCTCTATATATATATATATATATATATATATATACACACACACAAACACACACACGCTTCAACTTTCTTCCAAAAAAATTCAGTGTCAAATAGAGATACTTGTAGTTTCAAATAAAAACTAGATATACCTGTAGGCAACAAATTAAACTGTGGCAACTAGCTAACTAAGCCACAGGGGGTCTCAAGGTCGTACGCATATTATTAATTAACTTTTGAAAGGACTTAATTTTCGATCTTCACTTGTTTTTTTCTTCCTTCTTGAGTGTTCCCGCAACAAGTTTTTATTTTTATTTTTTTTTATTGGCAAGTATATAAATTTTTTTACCAAGTAAACACATAATCATTACTCATCAAATTAGGAATTGGTACTACAAGTCAAAAACCGGATTAGATCATAGGTTGATTCTACAACGACTAGGATTTTACCTTGTCCTTTTCTTTTTGGTAGGTGATTTTACCTTCCAAAGAAGGATTTTACCTTGTACTGTTTTATTTTTTATTTTTTTGAGATAAATGATTTTATTTTACCTTAATACTTTTTATCCCGTCGAAGCTTCAACATATACATACCATATATGTGTTAATAATATGGGAAATGTTAAACGTCACAATTTTATTTCATGAATTTTAACTCGAATTTATGTAACAGATGATAATACGATAGGAATTCCGTGTATGAGAAAAATTCCACCAATAATAACTTATCATTTAATTTTATCTTTTAAAATAATAAACTATATCATCTGTCACATAAATTTAAATTAAAATTTATAATATTTATTCGAACCGTATAATTTTGGTCTAATAATATATATAAAGTATCGCTTACATATTCGTTGCTTGTAGTAATAGTCTGAGAGATCTTTGAAGTACAAAAGCTTTGGCTTCACTTTGTATTCCCCTAATCAGACAAAAGTACTATCCGCGATGACTGAATGAATCTCTTCTTCCCAACCCAATCATCTGCTTATATATATATATATATATATATATATATATATATAGATGTTGATCATCCTCTTATTAGACTACCAATAAAGATATCCCTTAGTCAACATCCTCTGGTTAGGCTCTACCAGAAAAGATATTCCTTAGATTTATAAATACATATATATATATATGTTGATCATCCTCTGATTAGACTCTACCAATAAAGACATCCTTAGATTTATATATGCAAGCCTAAAAGCAGCTCCCTTCGCTTTCATGATGTGACGAGGTGTCGGTGACTTTTCACTTTATTCCAAACACCAATGGCTATAATAATACGTAAGCATGCTCTTACAACAACATATTATATATATATATTATATTATTCTAGACTATTGTCTGGGAGACCAGAACTGGTTAATCTCCCTCCTTCATATTATTTCCGTCTGGGTACATTTTTGGAAAGCGAATGAGGAAATGATATTCACGTGTCTCACTTGCACTTCACTTTTTTTCTTTTTTTGTCATTGCAAAAATTGGAATGAGATAATTGTCACTTAAAAACACACTTCAGTCAATAATTATTTCAAAGGGTACTCTGACACTCTAATTTTTGAGGGTAACGTTACCATTTTATTTATGATAAATTCAAATGAAATGCAAATGGAGAAAAGCACATTGACTCTAGCTTTTTAAGGGTAACATTATCATTTTATTTTTGAAAAAATTCGAGTGAAATGCAAATGGGCAAAAACAAATTGGCATCCCTTTAAAATATTAGATTATTTTTTGGGTATAGATATTAGAAATTATTGATGACGGATATTTTTAATATTTTAATGTAATTTGTTATCCCAGGATTACATAAACAGGGATTTCTCTTATATATGGAAGATTCAGCCTTAGTTTTTCTTGGTTTTTTTTTTTATAAGAAAACTCTATTTGCTCTCTCTCCAAAACAAAACATATATATCTTAGTATCCACTTAAGATTAAGCAGTGGCATGCATGCACTTATAGATTAAAATATAATGTTGATTTGCAGGACACATACGCATTGTGTCGTGTATTCAAGAAAAATGGAGTCTGCTCTGAAATGGAAGATCAAGGGCAATGTAGCTTAGCATTAATGGAGAATTCATCACAAAGTGTCATCAATGATCAATACGAGAACATGTCGCCGGATGTTCCATTAGCAACATCCTCACTTATGGAAGAAGATGATAAAGATGACTCATGGATGCAGTTCATCACGGATGATGCATGGTACTGTTCGTCCAACGCTTCCATGGCCACATTTACAGATTAAATTGTAACTAGATCGAGGAGGGTACGTGGATAATACAAATAACAAGATTTTAAATATAATTTTTATAAAATAAAATGTGCTGTTTCAAAAAATTATGATGGTAAATCTGTTTTTGGTTTCACTAAGATCATGTCTTGCACTGTTTAATTAGTGGGTTCTAATATTGATTGTTGTGGCTGTGGTTTTTGTAGAGCCAGTTTCACATGGTTCGGACCTCTTTATTGAGGCTATTGGGTTTTACTTGTGGAATAAAGGGTATATATTGTCTTTTTTGTTTTTTTTTGGTTCTTCTCTCTAGCTACTTTGCATGCACCCCAACAGTACGTTGCATTTGTATGTTGTCCTGGGTGAAAGAAAAAAAAACACACACATTGCATGTGTAGTGGGAATGGATATTGTGTTCTTGATGACAATGATGAGCATGCCCCCAACATGTCAATAACATTTTTTTTGGAAGTTAAAGCAAATTCGTATTAATTGATGCGTGTAAACTGTGTAACTTGCAGGGAGTGGTTGCGAAAGAATAAATAAAATATAGAATGAGTGAATGGATTTACTTGTACATTTGTTCAATTTTTAGATTATTTGAATTTCTGCCTAATTAAATCTAATCAATCACATACAAGCAAGTAAAATAAATCTAAGTGCAGAAAATAAATAATAACGCCAGATTTACATGAAAACATGAATCGAGAGAAAACTATGGGTGAAGTTGTAACTCCAGCGAAACGAATCAATTACCATAAAAACAAAGTACACGACTCTGTCACAAGCTCACACTCACTCTATTTTGCCAAGTACTTGATGCTAAACGCCTCAGGCTTACTCTTATGATTTCAAACTAACGTCACAATCCTTGTAGAAGGGTTGCTGGAATAACATGACACTCCACAAATATTTGTCCCTTTCGTAGTGCGATTAACTTTTCCTTCCTCACAAATGAACAGTTGAGAAGAAATCAAACAATCTAGTACCTTGATCAATAAGGAGTAATTTGAAGTAGCCTCTAAATAATTGATCAAGTTGAGAACAACATTCTAATTTACTCAATGTATGTACACGCTCTCAAAGGAGAAAAAAATAGAAAATTCAATGATAATTTTCTGCCCTAATACTTCTGAAAAGCGCTCTCTCTCTCTCTCTCTCTAAAATCAATATATTATAAAAGCGTTATTATAGAGAAAATATAGAGAAGTATATATAGACATATGCAGGAATCCTAATTGATCTGCTTTTCGAATTTTTATTAAGATTTATCAATTATTGTTCCACACCCACAATAGTGAAGATCCCCATAGAATAGGGCTATTGGGACGTAATATCGATCCACAAAGACTTGTAATTATGAACAATTGAGTGTTAATTCCAAATTAATCCAAAATTGATTCAAATAGATGGAGTATTGTTGTTGATAACTAATATTAAGCTAGGCTAATGACAGGTAACTAATGTAGTTGAGTTAATTCAAGAAGGAATTCTAAAGAAATTAATTCACCACTAACTCCTCAACATTGGCCGATTGTTCTCAAATTTGGAGAATTTACTCCATGCAATTAGAATTGAGTGGGCTATAAGCTCACAATAACTTCATTGATAACATTCATTCAAAATTAGACTAAGTATAAATCATCTTTGGTTAGCATGATTTGTCTACTTAACTAATTTTATACTAGCATATACTAAATTGTAGCACAAATCATCTATTATTATCATGAATTATCAAAGCCCTAATTTAGAATGATCAATTAACCCCTAATTGTATGATTTCCCCCTTATAACTACAAAAAACAAGGAAAGAATTGAGATCAATCACAATCAATTGCATCTAAGACAAAAATGAAATCAAATTGAGATTGCATTTAGTTCATTACAAATCATAATTCATGGTGTTGTGCTTGGAAAGGGTATTTTGTTTTACCAAAATAATTTTTGTCCAATTCTTAATAAACCACTCGCAATAGCACGAATCTTTGTAAGATAGGGCTCTTGTGAAGGTGTCGATCCCACAGAGAATGTGATTAAATTAGTCTCATTTGATTCATTGAAAGAGAGGTTGATATTTTTGGTATTTGTTTAACATAAAATAAATGGCACTAGTTAAAGTTTGAATTAATAAATATAAGAGGGACTAGGGTATTGATTTCACCACTAGCCTTACATCAATGGAAGAATGTAATTTAACTTGGGAAAGTTACATATGTATAATCATGATTCATGGGATTTGTCACATACCACCATGATATCTTCAAGAAAATACATAAATCAAAAGATAAGAATAATTCATCTTTAGTTAGCATGAATCGTCTACCTAACTACTTAAATAAAAGACATAACATGAAATTAAAAGTGTAGAAGGATTCATCTTCCTTAAGCATGAATTATCAAATCTAATGAATTTATGTTCTAATAAAACTATTGTATAACTTTCATACTTTATAAGACAAGAGAAGAATGAAGTCAAGATTAAACATAACTTTATACTTCAATTACAAATGTAATCCTCAAGGTTATACAACTTATTATACACATATAACAATCCCAAATAAAAATATTATTATCATACCATTGATGCTTGGCTAGGGCTACATCAATGCCCTAGGAAGAGTTTTAGCTCCTCATGGCTAACTTACAAGTCTTCATGGTTGAAGAATACTTCATATTTCTCTATGTGTGCAGAATATTTCCACTCACTTCTCTTCCCTACACTACTCAATTCCCCTCCATTTATAGCCAAAGTTAGTGCAATATGAGTGTCCACCATTTCTTCCACTAAAACTCATCCTATGGCCTAAATAGCTCCATATGTAATCCATTTTAGAAGAATTGGATCATCTCCCTCCATGTGTATAGCACTTTGGTGAATTAATTGAGTGGAGTGGTTGCTAGTCATCTCATTGGTCACTTGTCACAAAATTTTCAAAGCAACCAAAGAAAAATCTGCCCAGAATATTTATCCTACTGTTTTGGCCACTTTCAACCACCAAGATGTCATATTTAGAGATTTCTCAAAACTAAACATATTTAAAACTCTCTTTTATCTTTCCATAGCCGCAAAAATTGCCTTAATTGGAGTTTGGAGCATAAAGCTATGGTCAAAATACAAACAGTGCGCATATCAGAATTTTGAACGAATTTTGGGCTTGAGATTAGTCTTGAACTTGTACTTGACCCAATGAATGAACCAATTCAGATTTTTGGCCCCTTTTGTATTAAATCTTCAATATAGCTTGGCCCAATCCATGGACTCATCATTGGAATTTGGCCCAAACTAATGGCAATTTCTTCTTCTTATGGAAGCCTCATTGAAAGCCCAAGAACCATGAAATTAACCACTATTTCATCTAAGGATTTGAAAATGACAAAAACAGAATAAAACTATAAAAATACTAATATAAACATAATTAAAGGATTAACATATGTAAATTAGAAGGACCGAATGCACAACATTCTGTGCTTATCACACCCCCAAACTTACATATTGCTAGTCCCTTAGCAATACACAACAAGAAAAATAAAATAAATTTCCTCTTTCGTGGGAAATACGATTGCATTTAGCAAATGCAACAAGCCTTTTAAACCCCTAGGCATCCCTAGTGGACGAGTGAAGTCTCGTGAGGGTTTAACAGATATGTTACCCACAAACATCAAGTGATAATAATTACACTCAATAAAAATTTCTCCATTTAATGTGCAACTGGCAAGAATACTTTAATCAATCCACTTCAGTGTGTAATAAAGGTCGAAAGATTCAATACTACCCAAAAATTAGAGAATTTCATTACTATTATTAACTCAGAGTGTGTGTGTGAATATAGCCTAAAAATATAATTCTCAAATTAAAAGCGACTGCAGTCCAGATTTCTTTAGAAAATTAGCTTTGATCTCAAATCTCACATATGATATTTCACTCAAAATAAAGTACTCAGAAATTGGCTAATTTTTCACTCAAGTATATATGAGAAGAATAATGTAAACAAGTGCAAATTATCTCACATATGATTCATCTGAAGAACCGCAAATACATGAAGGAACATGTAGTCTCATGAAAGGGATATCAAACATTGAGAATTTATACCACAACATTATAGCTCAGTCATGACTGTTTTAGAACCATACCATCCTTGAGATCAAATAGGGCTTTTACTAGGATGTAATGTTAGATAAAAAGAGGATAAAAAGGTGATGGTGATATTGAAATATGTATTCAAGAATGCTTGGGAAAAGCCAATTCCTTAGAGCACATTGCATTCAATTTCTTCTTACTTTTGTCAATCAATTCTTTTTGTATACACTTCTTCAGAATTTTCTTTAGCAATTTCATACCTTCTTTTCTTCACTTTTCTTTTTCTTTCCTTTTTGATTCTCGCTTACTCTTTTGATATTTATTGATCATATCAATTCTGAAACACTTTGATAAAAGGGTTGTGAAAGGAAGGTTAGCTAAAGCTCGACGGGTTAACTAGTGGTATTGCATTACCAAGAAAAGAAATTTAAAGGCTCAAAAATATCCAAAGATGGCCTAAAATCATTTCTCAAGGATTAGTATAATTCTTCAACAAGTGTGAACTTAAAAGATAGTGTGGTATAAAATTCTCAATATTTGACCAAAATAAAAAATAATGAGACCGATCAACAAATTATGCGAATTCAATGAAAATTTTAGAATTTAACCTTTTAACCCTCAAAATAATAAGAATATCACAAAAGCTCCCTGGGTTAAATCTCCACTTTAATTCTTCGGATTTCTAACATGCAGTCACTCATCATTTTTAAATTATATCGAAGGGCTATCGTGAATAACATTGTTCTGAGTTTTAAAATTCATGAAATTTATTCTAATTAAAAGATAGGATAAAATCTATAAAATATACTAAAACTTCAAGATTTTCAAAAATTATTTACACATTGAAAATAGAAAAATCAAATCATAGTGTAAAAATTATCAATAAATTTTTTTATTTTTATTTTTTCAAATAAAACATAACAACACAAATTTTTTTTTTTTTTCAAATAAAACATAACAACACAAAATTGTTCTTCCTTACCCCCAAACTTAAATCACACATTATCCTCAATGTGTAACAAAAACATAAAGTATATGGTAAGTGATGGAACAATATTACCGTGGTGGTAGAAATATCGAAATCTAGTTAAGCATCCATAAGGGTTAGCCATCCCCCCAAACTTGGATACAAGAACCTGTCATGCAGAACACAATACATACCAACCAAGGCAACAAAATTAATCGGAACATCCAAAATAAGTTAAACACAAATTAAGAACAAAAAATCAAGATTTCATCATTCATCTAAAGTAAGAACATGTTGCTTAATTTATGAATGACGTAGATAGGAAGAAACAATTGATTGGAACTCATCACCATCATCTTGTACGATGTTTGGATCCATAAACTGATTTTGACAATAAGACATGGTGTCAAAATTGTTGCATAAGTCTTGGTTCAGTAGTGGTGCCATGTCCACATTTTCAGATGGAACCCAGCTTTGAACATGATTATCGGGTGGATGTGATGAAAAGTTTCCTTCAAAAATATCATTAGGGTTTACACTGGAGGAGCTAGAAGCAAAGTTTTGAGCTGCTAGGTGACTGAGAGAAACCAGTTGTGCTTGTAGATTAAGAAGTTGCCATTCAAGAGAAAGAATATATGAAACGCAACCAAAAATGGGATTGTGAAGCCTAGCTTGAGCTTCATATGCCATAGTTAGAACACCTGTACCACGATGTTCTTCAGGGAGATGAGCAAGGAAGTTTGAGAAGTTGCGATACCCAAAAATTTTATGGATGGCAGCAAAAGTGTCTATACTATCTTCATGGCAAAAATAAGGAGCACAAATGCAATACTTATCACATTTGTTTCTCAAGAATTTGCAAACACCACAAGGAGTTTTAGACATTTTGGAAAACACGAAGAAGAAACACAGATTGCTAACACTTACTCTTTCAAATTTTTTTTTTTAATCAAACAAATTCTTTTCACTTTTGGGGTAAAAGAGTGTCTCACACATGCATTGTACCTATATTGCACATATTCCAAACATGCCGCCACACACTTAATGATGTCATTGACAAACAAGCCATCTATGTTTGACAAAATGACCTAACCTAGCTCTAAAAGCATTGATTGGATAGATTTCGTAATTCGAGATGCATAATTGGTGGGCAAATTTTTTATGCATTTGAAGAGCAGATTTTTTTTTTAATATTGGAACATTGTTGTATCCATCTATCTTCTTCACCACAAGCTCTCAAAAATGGCTTCCTCTTTTGTTTCCAAAAATCACTTCGATTTAAATGTGTTGCCGGAGTTGCCATCAACCAATGTTGGGCAGGCAACATTCCTATCCTCTATTGATCCTCACCCAGTGGAGGAATCCGTGATGCTGAATGATACAACTGCTACGAGAGCAGCTAAAAATTTTGCTGACTCCTCGAGATAAAAGAGTTTTAGCAAATAGGTCTGACATTATGGTCATTGACGACTCTTTGACTCTCAGCATTCGGTCGGCTGCGTCGATTTCAAACATAGGCCAACGTTTGTTAGCAAGAACAACTGAAGTTCAGATGCTAACAACTAACGTTAAAGTTCTTCAGAAAAGAATTAAGGAGTCTCATAAAAAAAATAGAGAACTGAAAGCAGAGAATAAACAGTTACGAAAGCTTGTAACTGAGTATTCTAATGAAATGAAGACGAAGCTGGATAAGCTACAGAGTTCCGGTGATCAGATTCAGGAGAATCATGGGAGACTCATGGCTATTGTCGAGAAAAATCCTTCTTTTTCTCATTCAAAACAAAATTAATGTCAGCCTATTGAAAGTCAATGTTAAAATCGATGGCACATGTATTGCTAGCTTTTTGAAATATTTATGAAAAATGTCATGCTCAATTCTTTTTTTTTTTTTTTTTTTTTAAACATAATCTTCACGGGTACTACTTTTCTCTCATTCTCTGAACTGGTGGTTCCCAATTTTCCAAGATGTGTATGTGATAAGATATTGATTATCCAGACACACAAACGTATAGAGTACAAAGGGGTTGCCTTTCTTTATTAAACTCATACTGTGTTGAAGCAATCTCGACAGTACTGGGTATCGAAATCAGACTTTAATAAACGGAAATCATCAAATTTATCAATCATATCACAAATTATAGAATTGGTACTACATACATAGTCAGAGAATGGGTGGCTATGCTAGACTGTTATGAATTCTATGTTTTTTTTTTTTTTTTTTTTTTTTTTTTTTTGAAATCAGAAAAAAAAAATTTCAGAACAAACATTAACACAAAATTAAAAATTTCAAAACAAAAGAAGGATACATAAGAAAAGGTGAACAAGAATGACAAAAGTAAATGAGTTACCCCCAAACTTGATCCTAAATAATGAAAGGAATACATATCATCCCAAGTTAGGGTCTTCCTATCGAGGTGGATCTTTTTCATACAACCGAGCACGATCCTGGTAAGAACGAGGAGTACAGTAATAAACCATGAATGGTCGGCCATAATCGCTCAATGGTTGCAATCCGGGGCAAGCTTTAGAGAGACAACTCTTACACCATCCCAAACTCTTGGCTTTACGTCTACGAGCAAATGATGACTTTCCATTAAATGCACTCGTCCTTGCAAGGATCTCTTCTTGAAGGTGCAATGGAAGTTTATCCCATAAAGAAGTCACTTTGATTTTTGGACGCCAAACCAAATTGACTTTTCTATCATTAGTGGACGATGGATCCACGAAAAATCTATAAATAAAAAAATTTGGGGCTAAAGCAATCTGTTGCCTATAGTAATAATACTACTATTGTATCTTATCACTAAAAGAAAAGAAAATGCAAAATTTATAAAAATGACTCTTTTAACGTCAGATTGTCAAGACGTGTTGAATACACCATTTCTGGTCAAGCTTCCTTCAACAATGGATAGCTGCTGGTTATGCCGTTCCAGCTCGTCGATTGTTATTTGCTACCACTCGTGCAAAAGGGAAACCTATAAAGCTAGGTAGGCCATTTCCTAACGCTAAGTTGGGTTCAGGTCCCTAATGGCTCGCATATACAACCAATTCTTGGAATCTCATCTTTATACTCCTCGCCAAGTAAAAGGAGTGAATGACCCAAGTTTATCGTCTAGGGTAGACATGATGATGCATCTCTAGTCAAAATAAATAGGATCCGTCAAGTTAACGGATTCAACATCTTCTGCTTGTACAGTATCTTCTACATAAAGCTTCAATCTTTGACCATTGACTTTGAAAAGATTATCATTCTTAGGATCTTGAAGTTCCACAGCTCCATAGGGAAAAACAGATGAAATTATGAAAGGACCATCCCAACGTGAATGAAGCTTTCTAGGAAAGAGGTTTAATCTAGAATTGAACAACCAAACTTTCTGTCCTGGAACAAAGGTTTTATTCACAATATTTTTATCATGAAATGCCTTCATTTTAGCTTTATAAATTTTGGCACTTTCATAAGCATCATTTCTCATCTCTTCAAGTTCATTCAGTTGGAGTTTTCGGGTTGAGCCAGCCATTTTCATGTCAAAATTGAATTTCTTAATCGCCCAAAGAGCTTTGTGTTCTAATTCAACTGGGAGATGGCAAGCTTTCCCGTAAACAAGACGGTAAGGGGTCATTCCAATGGGAGTTTTGAAGGCAGTTCGATAGGCCCAAAGTGCATCATTTAGTCTTAAAGACCAATCTTTTCTATCCGGCCTAACCATTTTTTCAAGAATATGCTTTATTTCCCTATTAGATACTTCAACTTGTCCACTTGTCTGAGGATGGTAAGGTGTAGCTATTTTATGAGTAACAGAGTATTTGATGAGCAAGGTTTGAAGAAACCTATTACAAAAATGTTTACCTCCATCACTTATTATTGCTCTCGGTGTACTAAAACGAGTAAAAATGTTAGTTTGAATAAACTTAATCACAACTTTGTGATCATTCGATTTGGTCGCAACCGCTTCAATCCATTTAGATACATAATCTATGGCCAACAGTATGTACTCACATCCAAATGATGGTGGAAATGGTCCCATGAAATCTATACCCCATACATCAAAGATTTCAACGATTAAAATGGGATTTAAAGGCATCATGTCTTTCCTAGACATTGATCCTAATTTCTGACATCACTCACAAGCTCGACAAAAATTATAAGAATCCCGAAATAATAATGGCCAAAATAATCCACTTTGTAAAACCTTTTGAGAGGTCTTTTTAGCACTGAAATGTCCTCCACATGCTAAGGTGTGACAAAAAGTAAGAATACTTTGAAACTCACTTTCAGGGACACAACGATGGATTATTTGGTCTGGACAGTATTTAAACAATTCAAGATCATCCCAGAAATACCTCCTTATTTGGGAAAAGAATCGATCTTTTTCTTGTTTGGTCCAATTCAAAGGAATTTTACCTATTGCTAAGTAATTCACAATGTCAGCAAACCAAGGTACTTTCTCATCAGTAATTATCAATAGTTGCTCATCAGGAAAAGAATCATGAACTGGGATGGAATCAGAGGATTTAATGATAATACGAGAAAGATGATCGGCTACTACATTCTCAGAACCTTTCTTGTCTCGTATTTCAAAATCAAACTCTTAAAGCAAGAGTATCCATCTAATCAAACGGGGCTTGGTTTCTTTCTTGGCTAGCAAATGCTTTAGAGCAGCATGATCAGAATACACAACTACCTTGGATCCTAACAGATATGATCAAAATTTATCCAAGGCAAACACAACGGCTAATAATTCCTTCTCAGTTGTGGTATAATTCAACTGAGCATCTGAGAGGGTTTTACTAGCGTAGTAGATAACATGAGGAAATTTATCTACACGTTGTCCTAGGACAGCTCCCATAGCATATTCGGATGCATAACACATGATCTCAAATGGTAAAGACCAATCAGGAGGTTTCATAATTGGGGTAGAGGCTAGAAGAGAACGGAGCTTTTCAAAAGCTTCAAGACATGTTTTATCAAAGTTGAAAGGAGTATCTTTGGCAAGTAAATTGCACAATGGTTTAGCTATCTTGCTAAAGTCTTTGATAAATCGACGATAAAATCCTGCATGTCCAAGGAATGATCTAATTTGCCTCACCGATGTAGGTGGTGGAAGATTAGAAATGAGTTCAACCTTGGCTCTATCTACTTCAATTCCTCTTTCTGACACAATGTATCCTAATACAATTTCTTCTTTTACCATGAAATGACTCTTCTCCCAACTCAAGATCAAATTTGTCTCTTTACAACGCTGAAGAACAATTGACAAATTTTGGAGACATTTTTCAAAAGAAGGTCCAAAGACTGAAAAGTCATCCATAAAAACTTCAAGAAATTTTTCTACCATGTCTGAAAAAATAGACATCATACACCTTTGAAATGTTGCAGGTGCATTACATAACCCAAAGGGCATGCGTCTATAAGCAAATGTTCCAAATGGACATGTGAAGGTTGTCTTCTCTTGATCCTTTGGATCGACAGCTACTTGATTATAGCCAGAATATCCATCTAGAAAACAAAAGTAACTCTGACCAGCAAGACGTTCTAGGAGTTGATCAATAAATGGTAAGGGAAAATGATCCTTCCTAGTTGTAGAGTTGAGTTTTCTGTAATCAATGCACACACGCCAACCAGTTGTTGTGCGTTTCGGAATTAATTCTCCAGTCGAATTCTCAACTACGGTGATTCCAGACTTCTTAGGTACCACTTGAATGGGGCTCACCCATTTGCTATCAGAGATGGGATAGATGATTCCTGCATCTAACAACTTGACTACTTCCTTCATAACAACTTCTTTCATATTTGGATTCAATCTTCTTTGTACCTCACGAGATGGTTTAGCATTATCCTCCAGATGAATGCGATGCATACAAATAGAAGGATTGATTCCTTTTAAATCAGCTACAGTCCATCCAATCGCCTCTTTGTGCAGTCGAAGTACAGTCAACAAACTACTTTCTTGGTCCTTTGTCAAGTCTGAAGCAATGATAACTGGAAGAGTTTCATTAGAACCTAAGAAAACGTACTTTAGCTTATCCGAAAGTGGTTTGAGCTCTAATTTGGGTGGGGATTCAAGGGATGGAATTGAAGGAGTACTAGACAATAACGGAAATGGCTCCTTTGACATTTTCCATGGTGAAAAGTCCATGATAGTATCAATCTCAAATGCAGAATTGACTTCACTATTTTCGATGTCATATCTTTCAAAATCATAGTGAGTCAAGAATGCCTCTAAAGGGCCTTTTGATAAAAAGGATGAAAGTGAATCTTCAACCATTTCATCAATGATGTCAAGGGAGAAGCATTCTTTTGCATCTGACGGATGTTGTGAAGCATTGAAGACATTCAATCTTACATTCATGTTCCCAAAAGATATGTCCATAACCCCTGTTCTGCAATTTATGCAAGCATTAGCCGTGGCTAAGAAAGGTCGACCAAGGATTATAGGTACATACGAGTCTTTTTAAGATAGGGCTCTTGTGAATGTGCCAATTCCACAGATAATGTGATTAAATTAGTTTTATTTGATTCATTGAAAGACAGGTTGATATTCTTGGTATTTGTTTAACATAAAATAAATGGCAATAGTAACAGTTTCAATTGATAAATGAAAGAGGGACTAGGGTATTGATTTCACCACTAGCCTCACATCAATGGAAAAATGTATTTCAACTTGGAAAAGTTACATATATATAATCATGATTCATGGGATTTATCACATACCACCATGATATCTTCAAGAAAATACATAAATCAAAAGATAAGAATAATTCATCTCTAGTTAGCATGAATTGTCTACCTAACTACTTAAATAAAAGACATAACATGAAATTAAAAGTGTAGAACAATTCATCTTCCTTAAGCATGAGTGATCAAATCTAATGAATTTATGTTCAAATAAAACTATTATATAACTTTTATACTTTCTAAGACAAGAGAAGAATGAAGTCAAAATTGAACATAACTTTATAATTTGATGAAAAATGTAATCCTCAAAGTTATACAACTTATTATACACATATAACGATCCCCAATAAAAATATTACTAACATATATACCATTGATGCTTGGCTAGGGCTACATCAATGCCTTAGGAAGAATTTTAGCTCCTCATGGCTAAGTTACAAGTCTCCATGGTTGGAGAACACTTCATATTTCTCAATGTGTGCAAAATTTTTGCACAAGTCCCCTCCCCCCTTACACTACTCAATTCCCCTCCATTTATAGCCAAAGTTAGTGCAATTTGAGTGTCCACCTTTTCTTCCACTTAAAGTCATCCCATGGCTTAAATAGCTCCATATGTATCCCATTTTAGAAAATTTGAATCATCTCCTTCCATGTGTATATCACTTGGTGAATTCATTGAGTGTGGTGGTTGCTTGTCATATCATTGGACACTTGTCACAAGTTTACAAAATAATCAAAGTAAAAATCTACCCAGAATATTTATGCTACTGTTTTGGCCACTTTTAACCGCCAAGATGTCAGATTTAGAAAATTTTCAAACCTAAAAGTATTTAGAACTCCCTTTTATCTTTCCACATCCACAAAAATCACCTTAATTGGATTTTGGATCATGAAGTTATGGTCAAAATACAGACACTATGTAGATCAGTATTTTGAACGAATTTTGGGCTTAAGATTGGTCTTGAACTTGTACTTGACCCAATGAATGAACCAATTCAGATTTTTGGCCCATTTTGCATTAAATCTTCAATATAGCTTGGCCTAATCCATGAACTCATCATTGGAAGTTGGCCCAAACTAATGACAATTTCTTGTTCTTATGGATGCCTCATTGAAAGCCCAAAATCATGGAATTGTCCATACTTTCGGCTAAGGATCTAAAAATGACAAAAATAGAATAATACCATAAAAACATTAATATAAACATAAATATAGGATTAACATATGTAAATTAGAAGGACTGAATGCACAATATTCTGTGCCTATCATATATGTTGGCTGCTATGGTAAGATTGGTTAATTTCCAATAGTATGAGGACAAAAAAATAGGGTTATTCCAAGATGAAACGTTAATGTGGAATCTAAATTTGGATTGTATAAGTCTCCATACAGGGGATGTATGACATCCCAAATCACCTAGGGGGAGAAGCTGTTGGCACTTATATGTATAGATACTTCCTAACTGTGTAAACGAATTTTAAAAATTGGAGGGTGGCTCGTGACAAGATGAGAAAGGGCAATTGAAGAAAAGATGTGAGTTAAAGTTAAGGATTGAATTGCATAATGCACATGAGTTAGGGATGTGTAGCTAAGCTAATAATTTTTTATCTCTACCAATTGTTAAGAATTGGATAAAGTTTTCTAGCACTCTCTGTTGCAAAGTGGAAGCCAATCATTAAACTAAAAGCTTGTCGTTGAGTCGTCTCCAATTATTGTCTTGATAAAAGGTTTGGAGGCAACTCTCAGTTGAAAAATTCATTTTAGATCCATGAAATTGATTGAGGAGCGTCAATTTTTATAATAATACCTCTCAATATGTAAGATTTGATTCATTGTACCCATAAGATTTGTTGGTTGTTTAGTGAAATATTCTAAATTAACCACATGATCCCAACTTTGTTACAAATGTTTAAATTTTGAATAACTGATTTGTGTGTGAGTGCATCTCAAATTATAATTACCACACTTCGCAATAGAACGAATTCCTTGCAGAATAGCACTATCGAAAGGGGTGTCGAACCTCAGGGATTATGGTTTGATGAGTTGGAATCCGGAATTAATTCTAATTAAATTTAAAAAGAGTAGAAATCTAATTTTAATATTTAAACTAATTAAAAAGTAAATTAAAATAAAACAAAGGAAAATAGAAAGTGAAGATAATATGAAAAAAATCTAGGGTATTTGACTTCACCACTAATGCTACAATCAATGGTCAATTGAATTAACTATGGGGATTATATCATGCATAAGTGGTGTCGGTGGCTACAAGCTCACCTTCATCCATCAAGAAGATAACATATGATTAAGGCTAAGTCTTGGACTTTCTTCGATTGGCATGGGCCATCTGCCTAACTACTTTAATCTAGGGTGCAGTATGGTTCATCTTCTCTAGGAATAATCTATCAAAGTTTTTAATGATATATTCAGTGATTTTCATTGTGTAATAATTGCTCTCATGATCACAGAAAATAAGAGAGATTGAGTTCAATAATAATAGCTAAATATCTAAAACAAGATAGGAAATCATTGAAACTGAATTTACAAGACTTTTATTGCTCAATTCTATAATAAGAATCCTCTAAATTACACAATCTATGCATGTATATAAAGGTCCCCAATAATTAAGACAATCAAACCATTGATGCTTTGTTAGGGCTACATCAAAACCCTAGTGGATGAACTAGCCGCTCATGGTAGAAGAAGAAGCTTCAACTATTGAGGAAGAAGGCATCATCTTCATGAATTATGCGTATGACTTCGTTCTCCAATGCTCTTCAAAGTATGTCTTCTGTTCTTGTTCAAAACCTCTCTCAGACTCTTCAATCCCTCCCCCAAACTCAGCCTCCAATTCTTCATTCTATGCCCCAAGAGAATACACCAAAATCCTAATCCAATTAGGAATTAATTAGGTTTTCCCGCAGCACTAATTAGGTGGGTTTTTCCTACTGACGTTCGGCCCAACTTTTGACCCACTAGAACTTCGATTCACGGAATTTTCATGAAATACAAAAGTGTGCAGAATCAAATTTAGTTCAACCATTTAAAAAATTAAGTCTATTTGAGGCTCGGAAATAAGACTTCTAGTCCGTTTTCCAAAATGGGGTTAAGATTGTATTATGCGCAGATTTGGGCTTCAGGCCCAAAACCTTCTTAAGCAGCTGTAATTCTCTTGGACCTCTTCCATGGGCTGATTTGAGTTGATATAAATGGTTGAATGGATCTCCTTGATGTAGGCTTCATCTAACCATCTTGGATGTCTTTTTTAAAAGCCCAAAATCATATTTTTAACTGAAATAATCATTAAGGCCCTGAAAATATAGAAAACCCTAAAACAAAGTAAAATGACAAAATAATCTATTACTAAGAGAATAAAATACACAAGTTAAGAGGCCTGAATGCGTAACATTTCACGCCGATTACACCCCCAAACTTACATATTGCTAGTCCCTTAGCAATAGAATAAAACAAAACTAAAATAAAGAGGCTACTAAATACTATCTAAACTACGTAACTCCACTTTCGTGGGAGAGTGTAGTCTCATGAGGGTTTCCAGAAATGTTACTCACAAACATTTAAAATTCTGTTTCAACATTAATTCAAGAAGAAGATTACAATACATAGTTACAAACTTGCATTCAAGAATAATTTCAAACCTTCAAATTCCATAATTCAAATCAATGGTCCCCATGCATAATTCACATCAACATATCTCAAAATAATTAACTCTAGTCCCCTCGTGAAAAGTAAACTAACAGTCATCTCATGTAGCATAACCAAGCTCTGAAAAAATTAAGTCACATACCCCTTCAACTCACTAGCTCCCCTTATTGAAATCATACTTCCAAACATGAATACATAACTTTTTTCTCATTTTTTTTTTCATTCCTTTATTGGTTGTGCAATGTCTTGATCTATTAAACTTTCTAAAAGATCCATGTAGCAAGCTTTCAGTCAGTGACTCCCAAACCA
Organism: Cornus controversa; assembly: GCA_026545225.1. Classification (NCBI taxonomy): domain Eukaryota; kingdom Viridiplantae; phylum Streptophyta; class Magnoliopsida; order Cornales; family Cornaceae; genus Cornus; species Cornus controversa. The sequence goes on along the minus strand of CM048845.1, from coordinate 36,420,668 downwards.
GATGGCTTTAGGGCACTAGGCTTTAAGATACCCCAAAGAACCTAATTACTCAAATCAGGCAGGATACAAATCAAGACAACCAATGCTCATCTTTTCTCACCCTTTCACTTTTGACGCGAACACTCTGTGCTTCCTGAGACATAGAGGCCCGGTTACTCATGAAAAGGATCAAATTGATTTGCTTATCAACATATATTTCTTCTTCTTTTTTTTCATTTTTTTTAAGTCAAGTAAAACACATTATTGGTACTCATTCTCAAGAGATACTAATTAATATCAAGCATATGTAACTCAATAACTCAAGCCAAAGTTTATACCTCACAAGATTATGCTAGTGTGTTTGTGCATGTGAGGAAACTAAAATCAATCACCTCAAGGCATGTTAAGGCAAATCATGATTAATACCACTAAATTTAAACCATAGTTTCCGAAAATCTAAAACATACTCAAAAATTACAAGTTACGCACCTACATAAGGTATTAATCCCTTGAATAATGTCAAAACATTCTATCTAAAAACAAAACAAAACAAAATAAAATAAAATAAACAAACTAAAAAAATAAAATAAACAAAAATCCTAAAACAAGAAGAATTTCACAAAAATTTCCCCCCATATGCAATAAAGCATATAAATAAGTATCGCCTCACCTCCAAACTTAAACTGTACATTGTCCTCAATGTACTATCAATCAAAGTTAGAAGAAAAGTAAGAACGATGTTACCAGGAATTCGGAGTAGTGGCACGAAAATAGAGCACACCAATGGAATGAAGGTAATGCAAGCACTCCCCCAAACTTGGATGTTACAACTTGTCAAAACAAACCACTATACCCCAAAGATCAAGTGAAATAGTATGGGTGAAAATAAATATGAAATAGAAAAATCCTAAAAATAATTTTTTTTCTTTTTTTTTTTTAATAATAAGAAAAGTCTAACTACAGAAAGAAAAATAAAACTACAAATAAAAATAAAAACTATGAATAAAATAAAATACAAGAGAGAGTTACCTTCGAGTCAAGGATGTGGTGGTGATTGAGCATCCAGATCCAAGTTTGCCTGGCACATTAGTGCACGTTGCATCTTTCTCATCTTTAGTTGATCCTAGCGAGTTTCACGAAAGTGATCCGCCATCTCAGTCCTCATAGCTCCAAACTGTGTGGAAACCTCTGTTTGTAGGGTGCCAAACTAGGCGGTCAACCCAGCAATTTGCCCCTCTAAATAGTGACAATCATAGCCACCAGCTTGTGCATGTACCTCCTCTTCTTCTGCTTCTATCTTCTCTGGATCTTCCACCAGTGGTGGTATATCTACAGGTTCCCCTCCTTGAGCCAATCTAGACACTTCACCTGGTGCAGCTATGACTCTTTGATGCATATGAGATTGGCTCAAATTCCAATCATGTGTGCCATAATGAATATCACATGGGAAGGAAAGCTTGTCCTCATGGACTGCAAATCCCTGTGCAAGAAGCAGCTGATAAATGATAGTAGGGAATGGAAACTCCCAGTCACTTGCACAGTCCGGTGCCTTGGCCACAACTTTGGAATAGAACTTTCAATCTGGCCCTAGACAATCTGTGGGAATGACATCCAATGCCCAAAATGTATGGCATATAAAGATCTAAGGAACTCTTGAAGTCTCTCAGTTTTATGTCCAATAGGACATATATTCTTGAGCAAAACAGCATCAAGGAATCATAAATGATTTGGCATAGAAGACTTGGAGGCTGCATTTTGCTTTGGCCTGGAGAATTGGTTAGCACATAAACGTGCAACCAAATTACCCACTGACAAATCATCGGGTAGAGGAGTATAGATATTAGTCAAATCATTCGGGCACTCATGAGGACAGTCCATGGCAATAGCAATGGATGACATATCAACCTGAACTAATGGTCCATCTACTGAAGAAATAAGCACATCTCGCTCATCAGGTTTCGGTATTAAGTTTTGATAAAAGACCTTGACAAGCCTCGGGTAGATAGTAGTAGATGGTGGAACAAAAATTGAAGCCGACTGACGATGATGGATGTTAGAAATCCCCCATCATGTCTCGAGAAACATACCATATAGTTCGGCAATGTCAAACGTTATTTCAAAATTGAAGGCCCTTGGATGCCATCTCTCATGAATTCCATCTCAACGAGATCTTGAGGAACTGGGCATTGGATCATGTCTTGCTCAGCGAGGATTGTGTGAGCTTGAAGCACCTTGGTGACTTGCTCTCTTTGGTGCCATAGAAATAGAAAAAGCTTGGTTGAGGAATTAAATCAAACACTTGGCATGCACAATAAAAGTTTATCCTTCAACCTTTTCTTTATGACAATTTTTTCACCCAAATTGAACAATTTAATCCACCAATTATATCTCCCAAACTTGGTCTTCAAAAGCCCTCAAAAAGATTTGCACAATTTTGCCAAAGAAAAACTTCAGTTACTTTGATGTAGAACTTAAAAAAGTGAGAGTTTCCTTGAGAACTAGTGATGATCAATCCGGTTTTGATGTTGATGTTGATGATGATGATGATGATTTTTAAATACTTGTTCGAGAATCACCAATTGAAGAAAATCTATTCCCGGTTGAAGTAGGAGTCAAATTGGAGCTCAAAGATGTCAAGGAAGCAAGTAGTTGCATCAAGGTAGGAGATGTGGCACTTATAGGCCTCAAAAATTTGGGCAGCCCTTAATTAGGCTTGAGTAATTGATCCACCTTGGGGTGGGTGATCGATCGCCCACCTGTTGGTCCTCCCCACATGAAAAATTATGGGGGTGATCGATCCCCCCTTGAATGGGGGATCGATCACCCCAGCTGATGCCTGTTAAGCCTCCATCGCCCAAGGTCGACTGGGACGTGTATTTTTGGAGTCTCTATCACCCAAGGTCAACCGAGAGCATGTTTTTTCACCCCTCTTGAGTCTAAATACCTCGGCACACCTCTTGGCATCATCTGGAAGCAACTTATACATCAAAGACTCAATGAAAATATATTAAAACGTAACTAGAATTGAAAGAAAAATTAAGAAAACTAAAACTAAAAATTAAAATCAAAGAAAACTAACGAAATTAAAGGATAGAAATACATACAAATATTACAATTTAACGTCCATAGGAGATGATCAACTCTCCAAAGGGATTAAGTCGGATAGACGGGATCCGTCAAGTTAACGGACTCTTCGTCTCTTTTTAGCACAAATCCTCCCACACAATGCTTCAACCTTTGCCCATTAACTTTCATCAAAGTATTATCTCGAAAGCTTAGAATTTCCACAACACCATGAGGAAAAACTAAATTAACCTGGAATGGTCCATCCCACCTTGAACGCAATTTTTCGGGAAACAACCGAAACTTTGAGTTAAAGAGCCACATTTTATCACCTAGAGAGAAGGACTTCTGTGAGATATGTCAATCATGGAACACCTTTGTCCTCTCTTTGTAAATTCATGAACTTTCATAAGCATCACGTCTGAATTCTTCTAATTCATTCAATTGTAACTTTCTCTCATCTCTAGCTCTTTTTGCATCGAAATTGAATTTTTAGATTGCCCAGAGTGCCTTGTGCTCAATCTCTACTGGATGATGACATGTTTTCCTATACACCAACTGATATGGTGACATACCAATAGAAGTCTTGTAAGCAGTCCGATATGCCCATAGTGCCTCACTCAGTCGTAATGACCAATCTCTTCTATCCGGTCTCACTGTCTTTTCAAGAGCATGCTTAATTTCTCGATTGGAAAGCTCTACTTGCCTACTTGCCTGAGGATGGTATGGCATTGCCACCTTATGTGTCACTAAATATTTAGCAAGCAAACCTCTCAAGAATTTATTGCAAAAGTGAGAACCACCATCACTGATCAAGGCTCGAGGAATTCCGAATTGACTAAGAATATTCTCATGCATGAACTTGATTACCACCTTGTGGTCATTGGTTCGAGTTGCAATGGCTTCCACCCATTTAGAGACATAATCCAAACCAACCAGAATGTACTCGTAGCCGAAAGAGGGTGGAAAGGGTCCCATGAAATCAATTCCCCAAACATCAAAAATATCAACCACTAGAATGGGGCTCATTGGCATCATGTCTCGTCTTGATATTGAACCCAATCTTTGACATCGATCACAAGATTTACAAAAAATAAAGGCATCATGGAACAGAGAAGGCCAAAAGAATCCACATTGAAGTACCTTTGTTGTTGTCTTTCTTGCACTAAAGTGGCCTCCACATGCTAATGAGTGACAGAACTTGATAATATCTTAAAACTCATGGTCCGGGACACAACGCCGAATAATCTGATCTGGACAATATTAAATAACTCTGGATCCTCCCAAAAGTAATGATGAACATTAGAGAAGAATCTATCACGCTCTTGCTTGGTCCAGTCTTGTGGCACTTTTCCCGTGGCTAAATAATTCACAATATCTACAAACCATGGTGTGGAGTTGTCGGATACTCCAAACAATTGCTCACCTCGAACTGATTTGGATGGTGTAGTGGATAGAGAATTTACCACAATAGTAGAAAATTTATCTTCTAACACCTTCTTTTCTTTCTGTTTTTCTTTCACCTTTGTTTCATCTGTAGATTCAGACACATCCGTAGAATCCATGAAGAAAACTTCTGTCTGATCTGGAGGGTTCTCAACAATATTGAAAATGTTAAGCTTAACCTTCATGTTGCCAAATGAGATATCCATGATCCCTGACCTACAATTTATGCAAGCATCAGCGGTAGTTAAGAAAGGTAGACCAAGGATCACTGGAATGTGCCTCTTTGGATATTATCCACTTTAATGAGCACATCCTCAGTGATTCCTCAGGGTTGCTTCGTTGATCTGTCTGTAAATTACAACACTACCGAGGTAGGCTTCAATTCTCCCAAGCCCAATTGTAAGTATATTGAATAAGGTAGCAAATTCACACTTACACCCAAATCAAGAAGAGCTTTATCCATATGGTGCTCCCCAATGATGCATGAGATAGTTGGGGCACCAGGATCTTTGTACTTGGGAGGAGTGCTGATTCGTGTGTGAGTGTGACTCAAAAAGTATATCAATTAAAATTTTCCACACTTCGCAATAGAACGAATTCCTTGCAGAATAGGGCTATCGAAATGAATGGGTATCGTACCTCAGGGATTATGTTCTGACGAGTTGGAACACAGAACTAATTCTAATTAAATTTATAAGAAAAGAATTCTGATTTTTAACTAATTAAAAAGATAAAATAAAATAAATCAAAGGTAAACAGATAATGAAGATAATAAGAGAGAAACCTAGGGTGTTTGACTTCACCACTAACTCCACAATCAATGGTCAATTGAATCAACTATAGGGGAATTACATCATGCATAAGTGGTGTCGGTGGCTACAAGCTCACCTTCATCCGTCAAGAAGATAACATATGATTAAGGCTAAGCCATGGACTATCTTCGATTGGCATGGGCCATCTGCTTAACTACTCTAATCTAGGGTGCAGTATGGTTCATCTTCTCTAGGCATAATCCATCAAAGCTCATAACAATATATTCAGTGATTACCATTGTGTAATAATCTCTCTCATGATCACAGAAAACAAGAGGGATTGAGTTCAATAACAACAACTAAATATCTAAGACAAGATAAGAAATCATTGAGATTGAATTTACAAGACTTTTATTGCTCAATTCATTAATAAGAATCCTCACAATTACACAATCTATGCATGTATATAAAGGTCCCCAATAATTAAAACAATCAAACCATTGATGCTTTGTTAGGGCTACATCAAAACCCTAGTGGATGAACTAGCCGCTCATGGTAGAAGAAGAAGCTTCAACTGTTGAGGAAGAAGACATCATCTTTCTGAATTACGCGTATGACTTCGTTCTCCAATGGCTCTGCAATATGTTCTGTTCTCTTCAGCCCTCTCAGACTCTCCAATCTCTGTGTAAGCTCTCTCTCTTCAGCCTCCAAGTCTTCCCTTTATTCCCCAAGAGAATACACCAAAGTCCTAATCCAATTAGGAATTAATTAGGGTTTCCCGCAGCACTAATCAGGTGGGTTTTTCCTGCTGACTTCGGCCCGACTTTTGACCCACTAGAAGTCCGATTTACGGAATTTTCGTGAAATACAAAAGTGTGCAGAATCAAATTTCGTTCAACCCCACGCGGAAATAATGTCGATTTGAGGCTCGGAAATAAGACTTCTGGTCCGTTTTCCAAAACGGGATTAAGACTGCATTATGCGCAGATTTGGGCTTCAGGCCCGAAACCTTCTTAAGCTGTTGTAATTCTCTTGGACCTCTTCCTTGGGCTGATTTGAGTTGAAATAAATGGTTGAGTGACTCTCCTTGATGTAGGCTTCATCTCACCATCTTGGATGTCTTCTTTAAAAACCCAAAAGCACGGTTTTAACTGAAATAATCATTAAGGCCCTGAAAATACAGAAAACACTAAAACAAAGTAAAATCACAAAATAATCTATCACTAAGAGAATAAAATACATAAGTTAAGAGGCTAGAATGCGTAACATTCAACGCCGATCACACCCCCAAACTTACATATTGCTAGTCCCTTAGCAATAGAATAAAACAAAACTAAAACAAAGAAACTACTAAATACTAACTAAACTACCCAAACTCCACTTTCGTGGGAGAAACGATTGCATTTAGCATATGCAACAAGCCTTTAAACCCCTAGGTTCCCCCTAGTGGACGAGTATAGTCTCGTGAGGGTTTCCAGAAATGTTACCCACAAACATTCAAAATTTTGTTTCAACATTAATTCAAGAAGAAGATTACAATATATAGTTACAAACTTGCATTCAAGAATAATTTCAAATTCCATAATTCCATAATTCAAAGCAATGGTCCTCACACATAATTCACATCAACATATCTCAAAATAACCAACTCTAGCTCCCTCGTGTAAAGTGAACTAGCAGTCATCTCATGTAGCACAACCCAGCTCTGAATATATTAAGACACATACCCTTTCAACTCACTAGCTCCCCTTATTGAACTCATACTTCCCAACATGCATACATGACTTTTTCATTTTTTTTTTTTTTTTTTCATCATTCTTTTTTTCCATTGCTTTATTGGTTGTGCAATGTCTTGATCTATTAAGCTTTCTGAAAGATCCATGTAGCAAGCTTTCAGTCAGTGGCTCCCAAACCAGATGGCTTTAGGGCACTAGGCTTTAAGATACCCTGAAGACCTAATTACTCGAATCAATCAGGCTACAAATCAAGACAACCAATGCTCATCTTTTCTCACCCTTTCACTTTTGACGCGAACACTCCGTGCTTCCTGAGGCATAGAGGCCCGGTTACTCATGAAAAGGATCAAATTGATTTGCTTATTCATCACTTTTTTCTTTTCTTTTTTTTTCACTTCTTTTCTTTCTTTTTTCATTGAAGTCAAGTATAACACATCATTGGTACTCATTCTCAAGAGATACTAATTAATATCAAGCATATGTAACTCAATAACTCAAAACATAGGTTTATACCCCACAAGATTATGCTAGTGTGCCTGTGCATGTAAGAAAACTAAAATTAATCACTTCAAAACATGTTATTGCAAACCATGATTAAAACCACATAATTTAAACCACAGTTTCTAAAAATTTAAAACATACTCAAAAATTGCAAGTTATGCACCTACATAAGGTATTAATCCCTTGAATAATGTCAAAACATTCTATCTAAAAATAAAACAAAATAAAATAAAAAAAACAAATAAAATAAAATCCTAATACAAAAAGAATTTCACACAAATTTCCCCCCATATTCCAATAAAGCACACAAATAGGCATCGCCTCACCCCCAAACTTAAACTGTACATTGTCCTCAATGTACACCCAATTGAAGCATAGAGAAGGTAAGAACGATGTTACCAGGAGCAAGGAGTAGTGGCAAGAAAATAGAGCACATCACTAGCATGAAGGCAAGGCAAGCACACCCCCAAACTTGGATGATTCAACCTGTCAAAACAAACCACTATACCCCAAAGATCAAGTGAAAATAGTATGGGTGAAAATAAATATGAAAGAGAAAAATCCTAAAAAAATATTTTTTTTTATTTTATTTTTCAAAAATTTTTTTTTCATAATAAAAATCTAACTACAAAAAGAAAAATAAAAAGAAAAATAAAGACTAAAAATAAAATAATATACAAAAGATGGTTACCTTCCTGTCAAAGCTGTGGTGGTGACTGAGCATCCGGATCTAAGTTTGCTTGGCGCATCAGTGCACGCATCATCCTCCTCATCTCTAGTTGCTCTTGGTGAGTGTCACGAAAGTGATCCGCCATCTCTGCTCTCATTGCACCAAACTGTGTGGAGACCTCTGTCTGTAAGGTGCCAAACTGGGCTGTCAACCCAGCAATCTGCCCTTCTAAGTATTGATAATCATGGCCACCAGCCTGTGCATGCACTTCCTCTTCCTCTGCTTCCATCTCCTCTGGATCATCTACCGGTGGTGGTACATCTACATGCTCTCCTCCTTGGGCCAACCGAGATACCTCACCAGGCGCTGCAATGACTCTCTGGTGCATATGAGATCGACTCAAGTTCCAGTCATGCGTGCCATAATGAAGGTCATGTGGAAAGGCAAGCTCGTCCTCGTGGACTGCATACCCCTGTGTTACAAGCAACTGGTGAATAATAGTAGGGAATGGGAACTCCCAGTCACTTGCACTGTCTGGTACTTTGGCCACAACCTTGGAATAGAATTTCTCCATCTGGCCCCAGACAATCTGTGGGAATGACAGCCAATGCCCAAAATGTATGGCATATAAGGCTCTGAGGAACTCTTGACGTCTTTCGGTTTTATGTCCAATTGGACATACATTCTTGAGTAGCACAGCGTCAAGGAACCATAAATGATTTGGCATTGAAGACTTTGAAGCTGCATTCCTTTTCGGCCCAGAAAATTGGTTGGCACACAATCGTGCAACCACATTGCCCACCGACAACTCGTCGGGTAAAGGAGTGTAGATATGAGATAAATCAGCTGGGCATTCATGAGGACAACCCATGGCAATGGCAATGGATGACATGTCAACTCGAACTATTGTTCCATCTACGGAAGAAGTAAGCACATCCCGCTCATCAGGTTTTGGTATTAAGTTTTGATAAAATACCTTGACAAGCCTCGGGTAAATGGTAGATGATAGTGGAACAAAAATGGATGCCGACCGACGACGACGGATGTCGGAAACCCCCCACCGTGTCTCGGGAAACATACCATAAAGCTCGGCTATGTCAAACGTTGTTTCATAGTTCAATGCCCTTGGATGCCATCTCTCTTGAATACCGTCTCGGCGAGATCGTGAAGAACCTGTGGTCGGATCATTCCTCGCTCGGCGAGGATTACGTGAACTTGAAGCATCTTGGTGACTTGCTCTCTTTGGTGCCATAGAAGTAGAAAAAGTGTAGTTGAGGAATTAAATCGAACACTTGGTGTGCACAATTCTTTTGTAACCTTCAACCTCCTTTTTTCGGCAATTTTTCCACCCAAATCGAACAAGTAATTGCACCAATTTGATCCCCCTAACTTGGTCTTCAAAAGCCCTCAAAAAGATTTGAACAATTTCTTCAAGGAAAAACTTCACTTACTTTGATGTTGAACTTGAAAAAGTGTGAGCTTCCTTTGAGAACTAGTGATTTTTGATCCACTTTGATGTTGAAGTTGATGTTGATCAATGTTGAATCCTTGTATAATAGTCACTAATTGAAGAAATTAGTTTTCCGGATGATATAGGACTTGAATTGGAGTTCAAAGAGGTAGAAGATGTAAGTAGTAGCAACCAAATAGGATAAGGAGTCCATTTATAGAGCAAACTTTCGGCCAGCCCCTCTATACCCTTGGGCGATCGATCCCCCTTGGAGTGGGCGATCGATCGCCCACCTGCTGGTGGGGATCTTCAAGAATTCCCATAGGGCGATCGATCCCCCTTGACTGGGGCGATCGATCCCCCCCCTGAAGGCCTGTTTGACCCTCCATCGCCCAAGTTCGACCGAGACTTGATATTTTTGAGTCTCCATCGCCCAAGGTCGACCGAGAGCACGATTTTTCACCCGTCTTGAGTCCGAATACCTCGGTACACCTCTTGGCATCCTCCGGAAGCAACTTATACATCAAAAACTCAAAGAAAAAACATTAAAACACAACTAGAATTGAAGAAAAACCTAAGAAAACTAGAATCAAAAATTAAAATTAAAGAAAACTAAATGAAATAAAGTATAGAAATACATACAAAACCTACTATTTAACGTCCGTAGGAGACGATTGACTCTCCGAAGGGATTAAGTCGGATAGATGGGATCCGTCAAGTCGACGGACTCCACGTCTCTTCTTGGCACACATCCTTCCACACAATGTTTCAACCTTTGGCCATTAACTTTCATCAAAGTATTATCTCTAAAGCTTCGAATTTCCACGGCACCATGAGGAAAAACCGAAATCACTTGGAATGGTCCATCCCACCTTGAACGCAATTTTCCGGGGAACAACCGAAGCTTGGAATTGAAGAGCCACACTTTATCACCTGGAGAGAAGGACTTTCGTGAGATGTGTCGATCATGAAATGCTTTCGTCCTCTCCTTGTAAATTCGTGAACTTTCATAAGCATCACGTCTAAACTCTTCTAATTCATTCAATTGCAACTTCCTCTCTTCCCCAGCTCTTTTTGCATCGAAATTGAATTTTCGAATTGCCCAAAGTGCCTTGTGCTCAATCTCGACTGGAAGATGACATGCTTTCCCATACACTAACCGATATGGTGACATACCGATAGGGGTCTTGTAAGCAGTCCGATACGCCCATAGTGCTTCGCTCAGTCGTAACGACCAATCTCTTCTATCTGGTCTCACTGTCTTCTCGAGAACATGCTTAATTTCTCGATTGGACAGCTCTACTTGCCCACTTGTTTGAGGATGATAAGGCGTTGCCACCTTATGTGTCACTGAATATTTAGCAAGCAAACCTCTCAAGAATTTATTGCAAAAGTGAGTACCACCATCACTGATCAAGGCTCGAGGAATTCCAAATCGACTAAGAATATTCTCATGCATGAATTTAATTACCACCTTGTGATCATTGGTTCGAGTTGCAATGGCCTCCACCCACTTGGAGACATAATCCACTCCAACCAGAATATATTCGTAGCCAAAAGAAGGTGGAAAGGGTCCCATAAAATCAATTCCCCAAACGTCAAAAATCTCCACCACCAGAATGGGGCTCATGGGCATCATATCACGCCTCGACATTGAACCCAATCTTTGACAACGATCACAAGTCTTACAGAAAACATATGCATCGTGAAACAGAGAAGGCCAAAAGAATCCACATTGAAGTACCTTTGCCGCTGTCTTCCTTGCACTGAAGTGGCCTCCACATGCCAATGAATGGCAGAACTTGAGAATATCTTGAAACTCATGGTCTGGGACACATCGCCGAATAATCTGATCTGGACAATATTTAAATAACTCTGGATCTTCCCAAAAGTAATGATGAACTTTAGAGAAGAATCGATCACGTTCTCGCTTGGTCCAGTCTCTTGGCACTTTTCCCGTGGCTAAATAGTTCACAATATCTGCATACCATGGTGTGGAGTTGTCGGACACTCCAAACAATTGCTCCCTCTGAAGTGTTTTGGAGAGTGTAGTGCATACAGAAGTTACCACCATGGTAGAAATTTGATCTTCAAACACCTTCTTCTCCTTCTGTTTTTCTTGCACCCTTACTTCATCTACAGATTCAATCACCTCTTCAGAGTCCATGAAGAAGACATCAGTCTGATCTGGAGGATTCTCAACAGCATTGAAAATATTAAGTTTAACCTTCATGTTGCCAAAGGAAATATCCATGATCCCTGACCTACAATTTATGCAAGCATCAGCAGTAGCTAAGAAAGGTCGACCAAGGATCACAGGAATGTGCCTCTTCGGATTGTGAACCGGCTCAGTGTCAAGTACAATGAAATCAACAGGAAAGTAGAACTTGTCCACTTTAATGAGCACATCTTCTATGATTCCTCGGGGTTGCTTTGTTGATCTGTCTGCAAATTGTAATACCACCGAGGTAGGCTTCAATTCTCCCAAGCCCAATTGTAAGTAAACTGAATAGGGTAGCAAATTCACACTTGCACCCAAATCAAGAAGAGCTTTATCCACATGGTGCTCCCCAATAATGCATGAGATAGTTGGAGCACCAGGATCTTTGTACTTGGGAGGAGTACACTGCTGAATTATTGAACTTACTTGTTGTGGCAGCATTACTTTCTTTGGCACATGGCTTTTAGAACGCCTTTTCTGAGTGCACAAGTCCTTCAAAAATTTTGCATAAGGAGGAATTTGCTTGATGGCATCAAGGAGTGGCAAATTAATCTTCACTTGGCGAAACACCTCCATCATGTCATGCAGCTTGTCCCCTTGCTTCCCCAACTTAGATGCTTCAAGAAAACGTTGTGGGAAAGGAGCCTTGGGCTCATAAGGAATTTCAGCACTTGGACTTGTGATCACTTTTTCTTCTTCTTTCTTCTCACCCACCTTATTGTCAATTATTTTCCCACTTCTCAAAGTGGTAATGGCTTGAACTTGCTCTTGGTGTGGGTTGCTTGTGGAAGCTTGCATCCCTCTTGGATTAGCAATTGGTTGACTAGGGAGCTTCCCTTCTTCTCTTCTACTCAATGAAGTAGCAAGCTGTCCAAACTGAGATTCCAGTTTGGCAATGGATTGAGAATGCGAATGCACTAGCTGAACTGTAGATTGTACTGTTGCTGCAGTAGCTTGCACTGTCTCTATAAGAGAATCAAGCTTGTCAAATTTAGACAAGGTAAGAGTCAGCTTGTCTTCAATAGCAGAAATTCTTTGGGCCATAGGACTTTGTGTTTGATATTGCTGTTGAGGCACAAAAGTCCTAGGTTGATATGATGGTTGCATTGCTGCCCCTTGGTTACTGTAAGAAAAACCAGGATGATTCCTCCATGTGGGATTGTAAGTATTACCTCGTGGAGGATTCATTGGTCCAGTGAAAGTAGCTTGAACTTGCTCATGTTGAATATCAGAAAATTGTCCCATTGAAGGACAATTGCTCACATTATGCATAGGACTAGAGCAGAATTCACACGGGCCTAGCAATGAAGAATTTGAAGCAGAAGGAGTTTGATTGGCAGCCATAATTGCTGCTACCTTCTGTGCAATTAAATCAATATCAGTTGGCATAGCTTCTGAAGCACCAACCTCAAAAATCCCATCAGTCTTCCTGGTAGTGGCAGGTCTGCTAGAACGAGTAGAGGACACATGTTGTAGAGAGTTGTCACTAAGATTTTCAAATAAGGTCCATGCCTCTTCTTCACTCTTCAACATAAAAGTACCTCCACATGACGCATCAACCATCTGTCTGTTGGCTTCTGTGAGCCCTTCATGAAAACTCTGCACTAGTTGCCACTTAGGAACTTGATGATGGGGACACTTCCTAAGAAGGTCCTTGAATCTTTCCCATGTCTCATAAAATTGTTCCCCCTCATGTTGGGAGAAACCAGTGATAGCACGTCTGAACTGATTGGTCTTCCCTATCGGAAAATACTTCTTGAGAAACTCATGTTGCATCTGAGTCCAAGTCGTGATAGAACCAGCCGGTAGGGAGTTGAACCAATACTTTGCTTTGTCTTTCAAAGAGAATGGAAAAAGTCTCATTCTGAAAGCATCTTCAGAGAAGTTGTGAATTTTTGTAGTTGAGCACACTTCAATGAAGTCATCCAGATGCTTGTAAGGGTCTTCTTGAGTCAGCCCAAAATAAGATGGTAGCATCTGAATAATGCTGGACTTGATCTCATAATTCTGTGCTGTGACATTGGGCAGTTGAAAACCTGCTGGCGAGGTATATGTCTCAGGAACATAGTAGTCCCTAAGCAATCTAGCTCTTTCTCCATCAGCATTAGGAACAAGGTTATTATTCCTCTCTTCTGCCATGTCTTCAATTATTTCTTCCTCTTGCACAATGGTATCAACAGGGATGTTCCTCTGTTGTCTAAGAGTACGTTCAGGCTCAGGATCAAGAGGTATCAAAGGATCAGCCACAGAACGACGACCTTGCATATATTACTAAAAGCACCTGAAAAGAAAACAAAAACAAAATTAAAAATAAAATATAAAAATTTCCTAAACTAAAAATCCAATTAAAACTAATTCTGTAAAATCCAATCAATCAAATAGATAATCCCCGGCAACGGCGCCAAAAATTGATTCGTGTGTGAGTGTGACTCAAAAAGTATATCAATTAAAATTTTCCACACTTCGCAATAGAACGAATTCCTTGCAGAATAGGGCTATCGAAATGAATGGGTATCGTACCTCAGGGATTATGTTCTGACGAGTTGGAACACAGAACTAATTCTAATTAAATTTATAAGAAAAGAATTCTGATTTTTAACTAATTAAAAAGATAAAATAAAATAAATCAAAGGTAAACAGATAATGAAGATAATAAGAGAGAAACCTAGGGTGTTTGACTTCACCACTAACTCCACAATCAATGGTCAATTGAATCAACTATAGGGGAATTACATCATGCATAAGTGGTGTCGGTGGCTACAAGCTCACCTTCATCCGTCAAGAAGATAACATATGATTAAGGCTAAGCCATGGACTATCTTCGATTGGCATGGGCCATCTGCCTAACTACTCTAATCTAGGGTGCAGTATGGTTCATCTTCTCTAGGCATAATCCATCAAAGCTCATAACAATATATTCAGTGATTACCATTGTGTAATAATCTCTCTCATGATCACAGAAAACAAGAGGGATTGAGTTCAATAACAACAACTAAATATCTAAGACAAGATAAGAAATCATTGAGATTGAATTTACAAGACTTTTATTGCTCAATTCATTAATAAGAATCCTCACAATTACACAATCTATGCATGTATATAAAGGTCCCCAATAATTAAAACAATCAAACCATTGATGCTTTGTTAGGGCTACATCAAAACCCTAGTGGATGAACTAGCCGCTCATGGTAGAAGAAGAAGCTTCAACTGTTGAGGAAGAAGACATCATCTTTCTGAATTACGCGTATGACTTCGTTCTCCAATGGCTCTGCAATATGTTCTGTTCTCTTCAGCCCTCTCAGACTCTCCAATCTCTGTGTAAGCTCTCTCTCTTCAGCCTCCAAGTCTTCCCTTTATTCCCCAAGAGAATACACCAAAGTCCTAATCCAATTAGGAATTAATTAGGGTTTCCCGCAGCACTAATCAGGTGGGTTTTTCCTGCTGACTTCGGCCCGACTTTTGACCCACTAGAAGTCCGATTTACGGAATTTTCGTGAAATACAAAAGTGTGCAGAATCAAATTTCGTTCAACCCCACGCGGAAATAATGTCGATTTGAGGCTCGGAAATAAGACTTCTGGTCCGTTTTCCAAAACGGGATTAAAACTGCATTATGCGCAGATTTGGGCTTCAGGCCCGAAACCTTCTTAAGCTGTTGTAATTCTCTTGGACCTCTTCCTTGGGCTGATTTGAGTTGAAATAAATGGTTGAGTGACTCTCCTTGATGTAGGCTTCATCTCACCATCTTGGATGTCTTCTTTAAAAACCCAAAAGCACGGTTTTAACTGAAATAATCATTAAGGCCCTGAAAATACAGAAAACACTAAAACAAAGTAAAATCACAAAATAATCTATCACTAAGAGAATAAAATACATAAGTTAAGAGGCTAGAATGCGTAACATTCAACGCCGATCAAGTGCACTGCTGAATTATAGAATTCATTTGTTATGGTAGCATCACTTTCTTTGGCACATGGCTTTTAGAACGCCTTTTCTGAGTGCACAAGTCCTTCAAGAATTTAGCATAAGGAGGAATTTGCTTGATGGCATTAAGGAGTGGGAAATTAATCTTCACTTGTCGAAACACCTCCATCATGTCATGTAGCTTGTCCCCTTGCTTTCCTAATTTAGATGTTTCAAGGAAATGTTGTGGGAAAGGAGCCTTGGGCTCATAAGGAATTTCAGCACTTGGACTTGTGGTCACTTTTTCTTCTTCTTTCTTCTCACCCACTTTATTATCAATTATTTTCCCACTCCTCAAAGTGGTAATGGCTTGAACTTGCTCATAGTGTGGGTTGCTTGTGGAAGCTTGCATCCCTCTTGGATTAGCAACTGGTTGACTAGGGAGCTTCCCATCTTCTCTTCTACTCAATGAAGTAGCAAGCTGTCTAAAATGAGATTCCAGTTTGGTAATGGATTAAGAATGAGAGTGCACTAGCTGAACTATAGATTGTATTGTTACTGCAGTAGCTTTCACTGTCTCTATCAAAGAATCAAGTTTATGAAACTTTGATAAGGTAATTGTCAGCTTGTCTTCAATAGTAGAAATTCTCTGTGCTATAGGAACTTGTGTTTGATATTGTTGTTGAGGTACAAAATTCCTAGGTTGATATAATGGTTGCATTGCTGCCCTTTGGTTACTGTAAGAAAAATCAGGATGATTCCTCCATGTAAGATTGTAAGTATTACCTCATGGAGGATTCATTGTTCCAGTGAATGTAGCTTGGACTTGCTCATGTTGAATATCAGAAAATTACCCCATTGAAGGATAATTGCTCACATTATGCATAGGACTAGAGCAAAATTCACACGGGCCTAGCAATGAAGAATTTGAAGTAGAAGGAGTTTGATTGGTAGCTATAATTGCTGCTACCTTCTGTGCAATTAGACCAATGTTGGTTGGCATAGCTTCTGAAGCACCAACATCAAAAATCCCATCAGTCTTCCTTGTAGTGGCAGGTCTGCTAGAACGAGTAGATGACACATGTTGTAGAGAGTTATCACTAAGATTTTCAAATAAGGTCCATGTCTCTTCTTCACTCTTCAACATAAAAGTACCTCCACAAGATGCATCAACCATCTGTGTGTTGGCTTCTGTCAGCCCTTCATGAAAACTCAGCACTAGTTGCTACTTAGGAACTTAATGATAAGGAAACTTCCTAAGAAAGTCCTTGAATCTTTCCTATGTCTCATAAAATTGTTCCCCCTCATGTTGGGAGAAATAAGTGATAGCACATCTGAACTGATTGGTCTTCCCTATCGAAAAATACTTCTTGAGAAACTCATGTTGCATCTGAGTCCAAGTCGTGATAGAACCTGCCAGTAGAGAATTGAACCAATACTTTACTTTATCTTTCAGGGAGAATGGAAAAAGTCTCATTCTGAAAGCATCTTAAGAGAAGTTGTGGATTTTGGTAGTTGAGCACACTTCAATGAATTCATCTAGATGCTTCTAAGGGTCTACTTGAGTCAGCCCAAAATAAGATGATAGCATCTAGATAATGCTGGACTTGATCTCATAATTCTGTGCTGTGACATTGGGCAGTTGAAAACCAACTGGTGAGGTGTATGTCTCAGGAACATAGTAGTCCCTAAGCAATCTAGCCCTTTCTCCAACAGTATTAGGAATAAGATTGTCATTCCTCTCTTCCTCCATGTCTTCAATTAATTCTTCCTCTTGCACAATGGTATTAATAGCGATGTTCCTCGGTTGTCTAAGAGTACATTCAGGCTCAAGATCAAGAGGTATCAAAGGATCAGCCACAGAACGACGACCTTGCATATATTAGCAAAAAGCACCTGAAAAGAAAACAAAAACAAAATTAAAAATAAAATATAAAAATTTCCAAAACTACAAATCCAATTAAAATTAATTCTGTAAAATCCAATCAATCAAATAGATAATCCCCGACAACAGCGCCAAAAATTAATTCCTGTGTGAGTGCGTCTCAAATTATAATTACCACACTTCGCAATAGAACGAATTCATTGCAGAATAGGGCTATCGAAAGGGGTGTCGAACCTCAGGGATTATGGTCTGATGAGTTGGAATCTGGAATTAATTCTAATTAAATTTAAAAAGAGTAGAAATCTGATTTGAATATTTAAACTAATTAAAAAGTAAATTAAAATAAAACAAAGGAAAATAGAAAGTGAAGATAATATGAGAGAAATCTAGGGTAGTTGACTTCACCACTAACGCTACAATCAATGGTCAATTGAATTAACTATGGGGAATTATATCATGCATAAGTGGTGTCGGTGGCTACAAGCTCACCTTCATCCATCTAGAAGATAACATATGATTAAGGCTAAGTCATGGACTTTCTTCGATTGGCATGGGCCATCTGCCTAACTACTCTAATCTAGGGTGCAGTATGGTTCATCTTCTCTAGGAATAATCTATCAAAGTTTTTAATGATATATTCAGTGATTTCCATTGTGTAATAATCGCTCTCATGATCACAAAAAATAAGAGAGATTGAGTTCAATAATAACAGCTAAATATCTAAGACAAGATAAGAAATCATTGAAACTAAATTTACAAGACTTTTATTGCTCAATTATATAATAAGAATCCTCTAAATTACACAATTTATACATGTATATAAAGGTCCCCAATAATTAAGACAATCAAACCATTGATGCTTTGTTAGGACTACATCAAAACCCTAGTGGATGAACTAGCCGCTCATGGTAGAAGAAGAAGCTTCAACTATTGAGGAAGAAGATATCATCTTCATGAATTATGCGTATGATTTCGTTCTCCAATTGCTCTGCAAAGTATGTCTTCTATTTTTGTTCAGAACCTCTCTCAGACTCTCCAATCTGTCCTCCAAACTCAGCCTCTAATTCTTTACTTTATGCCCAAGAGAATACACCAAAGTCCTAATCCAATTAGTAATGAATTAGGTTTTCCTGCAGCACTAATCAATTAGGTTTTTCATGCTGATGTTCGGCCCAACTTTTGACCCACTAGAAGTCTGATTCACGGAATTTTTGTGAAATGCAAAACGGGATTAAGACTGTATTATGCGCAGATTTGGGCTTCAGGCCCGAAACCTTCTTAAGCAGCTGTAATTCTCTTGGACCTCTTCTATGAGCTGATTTGAGTTGAAATAAATGGTTGAATAGATCTCCTTGATGTAGGCTTCATCTAACCCTCTTGGATGTCTTCTTTAAAAGCCTAAAATCATGGTTTTAACTGAAATAATCATTAAGGCCCTGAAAATACATAAAACACTAAAACAAAGTAAAATCACAAAATAATCTTTCACTAAGAGAATAAAATACACAAGTTAAGAGGTTAGAATGCGTAACATTCAACGCTGATCAATAACTAGTGTGTCACGCCCCGATTTTGAACACCAAGGAGGGCATGAAAAATGGGGGTGATTAAGTTGGACATCAACATTACTCATCAATAATCACACATTGATATCATGATCTGATACAAAGTTGTCACACCCCAATTTTTGGGTAACCGGAGATTCAATCTCTGAGCTCGAATCCCGAGGGTGGGGACATCCATTAAATCCTAATGAACTATCTTGACCTTTAATCAATGTAGAAGCTCAATCAAATAAACATAATAATATACATATAACTTAACATCAATCCATCACTACAGGCCCCAGACATGACCACACATACACGTCCAAACATTACACTTATCCTTAGTCTAGTTGTGGACTACGATGCATCGTAATGGAAATTACGATGCATTGTAATTTATGATACATCATAGATGTCTCATAATAACTTGCAAAAAGTGCTGTTTTCCATCCATCTTCTCAACATTTTTATGATGCATTAGAAATGGGATTACGATGTATCACCGAATTACTATCGATCGTAAAAGGGATTAGGATGTATCGTAATCACTCGACCAGAAATCCTGCATAGTTCTCAATGTTTTCGAAACCTATGTAATTCATGCTCAATCCTCATCCCTTAAGATACATACATTCTTCATAAAGCGTAAAACATCATAAATGATCCATGACATATATATCATGGTCCAAACATAAAATTTACATCTCTAAGTGTTTCATGTCCATGGAAACTTACATATTTGGAATTCAAAACTATCCTTCATACATTCATTCATTCTTCAAAAGTTGTGAACATGCCACACATGGCTAATACATTCAAATTTCAAATACATAAAGATTATCTAAATGTATGAACAACATTTCTAAAGTAGTCAACATGCCACAGCCCGGCATGGACATCTATATATATATATATATATCCAAGGGAATACTAAAAATCTCACATGAGCGCTTCTAAGCTTCGTGCTCCACCGATGCTTTATCTGAAAAAGGTTTGGGGGAGGGGGTGAATATACAACTTAGCCCAGTAAAGATGATCCACCCGACTCAACATTGACTCAAACAGTCATGCATAAATGCAGAATGAATCCTCTATGCAACTACGTGGTATATTTTAACATTCATAAACTCAAGATATCATCAACATGGCATAAAAATGATATCACATACCTCATGCATAAAGTAGATTAACATGAGTTACATTCATAATTAAACTCAACACCACATATACTCTAAAATTAATCAACTAGGGACTTTTGATTGTCACATCCATAGTAAGTGTCATTGAAGACCACATACTCTACTTATGCTTTACGGGTTACTAACCCAGTGGTAGTGACATCCACTTGGCCAATTTTTGGGCCTTTCACCCTAGGGCTCTAGACCTTTCTTAATTCTCACACTTGACCCAAAAATCATCAATCACCATATAAGTGCACATTTATCACTTATATGCACAAAACCAAGATTGTCACAAAATTCATTCTCAATGCATTACATCAATAGCTAATGCATGTACCATCAAACTCAAGCATGTTACAATGTAATTCGAATCAACTCATGAAAATCAAATAAAATGCATTTTCAAGAAATCTCTTTTATGCATTTCTTCCACACATGGAGTCAAATTTCATATACAATTCTAAATGAACACAATGACTTATAAAGGACTCATGAATAGCCTTAAACACATGCATAAAACATAATGTCAATTTAGGCGTGCTAGACAATATTAAACTCATAATAAACATCAATTTCTACATGAAGGACTCATTAAAATTTCATGTAACAAGTAAGGGACCTATAGAATCAAGGCTAAGAAGTAATTCACACCCCTACCTCAAATTTGAAGCCTTTCTAATCAAGTCCTTGAAATCCTAACTTTTCCAACTTCATCAAAAATGGACTTTATTCAGTCCAAAACGTAGCCCTCACCAATTAGAACAAACTATTTGTCTTTGGTATCTTCCAAATCAACTTCCAAGGCTTCCAAATCAAATAAAGAGTGGAAGAATATGAAGGAGAAGGAGAGAGAGGGGTATACGCTGTTGTTTGGTCTTTAAAAAAAGGGTTGAAATATTTGTATCGAGATATTTATAGTCTCTATGCAGTAAAATAACCAAAATACCCAAATTCACTTAACGTACTCTCCCGAGCTCCGTTTTCGATTTTGAAAGCGACTACAGCTCCGAAATCACTTCTTTAACTCATTTAACATTTTATTTGGTCCAAAATAAAAAAATAATATTTTTCCAAAAAAAATTTGGATTCCTATGCCCACCCGACTCGTGTCCTGGGCCCCACTGGCACAAAAATCTTAAATTTCACTAAATGTTCTAAAAAATTTCCTAAACCTCTAAACAAGTTCCCAAACATGGTTCTTATATTCAAAACATATTAAACATCAATAAAATTCCATCTACGATAAAAATGATGTATAAAAGAAAAACCGATTAAAATTAGACCCAGTCTCTACAACCTTCCAACCTTCAAGGAATTTCATCCTTGAAATTAAAATATACCTCAAGTGGTGAATAACTCAAGATACTTGAAATGCACCTCTTACTCTCATTCCCACGTAGCTTCTTCAACTTCGTGTTGTCTCCAAATTACGTTGACCAATGGAATGGTCTTGCCCTGAAGTACTTGGTCTCTAGTGTCAAAAATTTGGATCAGCCTTTTTTGATATGATAGGTCCTCCTCCACCTCAAGATTTGTCCAATCTAACATGTGTGAAGGATCTAGTTCATACTTCCTCAACATTGAAATGTGGAAAGTATTATATACACTTGACATTTGTGGTGGCAGTGACAAGTGATATGCAACCTCACCCATATGATCCAATATCTCAAATGAACTGATAAATCATGGCGCTGGCTTGCCACTACACCCAAATCTCTCCGTGGTGAGACCTTTAGAAAGACACTGTCTCCTATCTCAAATGCCAAAGGTCGCCGCCTCCTATTGGCATAGCTTTTGTGATGGCTCTGAGTAGTAAGCAACCGCTGCCTTATTACCTTAATCTTCTCAGTAGTCTCTCGGACTATATCTTGCCCCAAAGAAACTGTCTCACTAACCTCGGTCCAACAAACAGGTGATCTAGATGGCTTGCTATACAACACTTCAAATGGAGCCATCTCAATACTAGTTTGATAGCAATTATTGTATGCAAGCTCCACCAATGGAAGGTGATCCTCCCAACTACCACGAAGATCAAGCACACATGCCCAGAGTATATCCTTCAAAATCTGTATAGTACGTTATGATTAACCATCCATCTAAGGATGAAAAGTCGTACTAAAGTGAAGGTTAGTATCAAGTGCTATTTGGAAACTCTGCCAAAACTATGATATAAATCTCAGATCTCTATCTAACACAATAGAATTAGCATGCCATGAAACCTAAGGATCTGCTCAATGTACAACTGACTGAGAGTATCCACATCATCTGTCACTTGGATAGGGAAAAAATGAGCCACCTTGGTCAATCTATTGAGAATGACCTAAACTGCATCACGACTCTTCTCAACCTTGGAAGTCCCATCACAAAATCCATAGTGACATATTCCCACTTCCACATTTCCACAGGTAATGGTTGTAATAACCTTGCTGGCCATTGGTGCTTGACCTTCACTTGTTGGTAAGTGAGGCACTTTGCTACAAACTAAGTAACATTTTTCATACCCTTCCACAAATATTGTCGGCGTAGGTTATGATACATCTTGGTACCATCAGGATGTACTCCAAGTCTCAAGCTTTGAAACTCTATAAGAACATCATCTTTATAAGCTAAGGGAATAAACATCTTCCCCTTCAATTTTAAACTCCCATCAGAATGAATTGTCTAACCTTCTACCACCTTGCCACTCGTAATCGGAGTGCAAATAGCCTCTATCTCACCATCTTACTTCTGTTCCTTAATTACGCTATTCACTAGAGTCGATTGAGTAATAAGGGTAAATAAAGTTACCGATTCATCATCCTCACTTAAATATAATTTCATTTTTGAGATATCTTCTATCATTTTTCACTCATGTATAGCTATGCTTGACAAGCTACCATGCGATTTCTTGCTCAAGGTATCTGTTATCACATTAGCCATCCCTGGTTGATATTGTAAATCAAAATCGTAGTCCTCCATGTACTCTATCCATCTTTGTTGTCTTATATTCAAATCTTTTTGTGATAAAAGGTATTTGAGACTCTTGTGATTGGAGAACACTTCAAATCTTTCCCTATACAAATAGTGCTTCCATACTTGAAGTGCGAAGATGACCGCTGCCAATTCCAAGTCATGGGTTAGGTAACAATATTCATGTGTCTTCAATTGTCGTGAACCATATGCCACTACTCTTTCTATTTGCATCATTACAGACCCCAAATCGAGTCGTGAAGCATCACAATAAATCGTGTATCCCAACCCATGTTCTGGAATAATCAATATTGGAGCTGAACTTAATCGATTCTTCAATTCTATGAATGCATGCTCGTAAGAATCATTCCATACAAATTTAACTCCTTTTCGGGTAAGCTTGGTCATGGGTGCTACTAGCCTTGAAAACTCCTTTACGAACCTTTGGCAATACTCGGCTAACCCCTATAAACTACATATTTCAAATACACTTTCTAGACTTTCCCAATTAATCATCACCTCAATCTTGGATGCATCCATGAAACCTCCTTCAGACACAACATGTCTATGGAATTTCACCTCCACTAGCTAAAATTCACACACTTCTCGTATTTGACGTACAATTAGTTCTCCCTTAGGAGTTACAACACAATCCTCAAGTGACCCTCGTGCTCTTCTTCTGAAGACGAGTAAACTATGATGTCATCAATGAACACCACCACAAACTTGTCCAAGTAAACATTGAAAACACGGTTCCTCAAATCCATGAACGCTGCCGGTGCATTAGTCAAATCAAATAGCATAACCGAGAGCTTGTAGTATATATATCATGTGCAAAAATGGTTTTCTGAATGTCTTCATCTCTAACCCCCATCTGATAATATCTCGATCTCAAATCAATCTTTGAGAAACACTTTGAACCCTTGAGTTAATCAAAGAACTCATCTATCCTTGGTAAAGGATACTTGTTCTTGATCGTTGCTCGATTAAACTTTTGATAGTCAATGCAAAGTTGTAAAGACCTGTCTTTCTTCTTGGCAAAAGAACTAGAGCTCCCCAAGACGATGTACTAGGATGTAAAAATCCCTTTTCTAGCAACTTCTATAATCGATCCTTCAATTCTTTCAATATTGTCGGTGTCATTCGGTACAGTGCCATAGAAATGGGCATCGTTTTTGGAGCAAGTGCTATAACAAACTCTACTTCACGTTTCAGAGGCAACTCTATCAAGTCCTCCAGAAACACATCTAAAAAATCATGTACTACATGAAGAAACTCTCTATGTCTCACATCTTCACCATCTACTCGCAAGCTAGTTAAAAAGTATCCAAGTCCTTTACGATCGCTAGGACTGTGCATAGAAGATAAGTAGAATTTATCTCGATCTCCTACAAAGCAAATACAATTACCCTCCGGTTTGCATAAGGTCACTTTTCCACGATAACAATCAATGTTAGACTTGTAGGTAGATAACTAATCCATACCAAATATCACATCAAAGCTAGACATGTCAAGGAAAATGAAATCAAGCACTAACCGGTGTCCTAATATCTCGATCTCATAAGACAGACAAACACTACCCAAGGTCACCCTACCACCGATTGGTGTATTAACAAACAAAGCACTATCGAGAGATGATATCTTTAACTCCAAAGCACCAACAAATGTAATAGAAATGAATGAATGAGATACACCCTAGTTGACTAAAACCCTAGCCCAAGAGCGAGAAACTAGGAATATACCTCAAACCACTAACGGTCCTGTCGAGGTTTCTCCTAGAATAAGAGTAAAGGCACGACCTATGCTCTCTAACCCTGTTGGCTAGGCCCGCGGTATCCAACTGTTGACTAGAAGCACTAGGAGTGACTCCTCTAGCTAGTGGTCTCCTCTCAATAGATGGAACTATTTGTGGTAGAGGCAATGCTCTAAATCTAGATTATGGAGTATTAGGTTGTGTAAAACATTACTGTGAACCAACCCCACTCTAGGTACCCTTCTTCTAAAGATTGTTCTAACTAATGTGCGCCATCTGCTGACAATGATATCATTTCTTTTCCCCTATTGAAGTAGCTTGGCCTTGTCTACACTAAGACTTGTAGTGTCTGGGCTAATGATAATTAAAACATACCACTCTGAATCATGAAGATCTTGTACGTACAGTCACAAATGGTGTTGATCGAGCACCCTTGCAAGAATGAACCACCATCCTTTTGCTTCTTTCTAACACGATTGTTCAGAAGGGACCTCGTGCTCCTTATTTGATTCTTAGCATCATGTATCCTCTGATTATCATTACTAACCTCCTCTGCTATCAATGCTTTTTCCACTACCGTAGCATAGCTTATTAAACCCAAAATCAATACTCTATCCCTTACAAAAATTTGAAGACCTCTCACATACTTCTTCAACTTGAGTTCCTCGGTAGGGATCACCTCTTGTGCAAAATGAGCCAAGGAAGTGAACTTCCATAACTGTCATAGTGCCTTGAAGCAGCTCATAGAACTCTTGCCTTAAGTTATCCTTCACCATTACTAAAAAATATTTCTTGAAGAATAACACTTTGAACATGTCCCAATCCATCATCTCAATGTTATGGTAGTTCCCAAGAAATTTTCACCAACGGTTTGCCTCGCCCGTAGGATGATAAATGGCCAGTTTCACCCTCAAGTTGTCCTATATCTCTACTGTAGTAAGGAGCTTGACTATCCATCTAGCCAATTCTTTGCCACCATAGGGTCAGACCCTCCTGCGTATTATGGTGGATTATGCTTCTTGACATGTCCCAATGCCAACGTCATCCTACTAGGAGTCGCTCTTGGTTGAGCCTAAGTCTCCTCTTGTATTTCCCTAGCAATTTTCCACATGATTGTTACCATGTCATGCATAAATTTCTTTCCATCAATAGGGACTGTAGCTGCTCCTCCGTGAGCTCAGTTCATTGTGGCATCTTGCTATATAGATAACAAGAAGACACTTAAAACCAAAATATAAAAAATATTAACAAACTCTCCTCATATTTACACAACATCATGCCAAGTCACTTCATAATTAGTATGTCATACAAAATAACTAAGCACGTAAACACATTCCATATGACATGTCCCAACCTTAAATCTATACTCACAACCTCAAGTTTACAAGTGGTTCAACCCCACCCATCGTCCAAAGGTATTCAAACCTGGTTGCTCTGATACCAAGTTGTCACACCCCGATTTCCAACACCTAAGAGGGCATGAGAAATGGGGGTGACAAAGTTGAACATCAATATTACTCATCAATAATCATACTCTGATATCATGATCTAATACCAAGTTATCACACCCTGATTTCTAGGTCACCGGATATTCCATCTCTAAGCTCAAATCCCGAGGGTGGGTTCGTCAAGTAAAATGAACTATCTCGACCTTTAATCAATGCAAAAGCTTAATCACATACACACAATAATATATATATAACTCAACATCAATCCATCACTATGGGCCCCACATATGACCACATATGCACGTCCATACATTACTCCTATCTTCAGTCTAGTTGTGGACTACGATGCATCATAGTAGAGATTATGAAGCATTGTAATCTACGATACATCATAGATATCTTATAATAACTTACGAAAAATTTTATTTTTCTCTTCTCAATATTTTTATGATACATCACAAATGGGATCAGCCAATTACGATCCATTATAATAAGGATTACGATGCATCGTAATCACTTAACCATAAATCTTGCAGAATTCTCAATGTGTTCTAAACCTATATAATTCATGTTCAATCCTCATCCCTTAAAATACATACATTCTTTATAAGGCGTAAAACATCATAAATGATCCATGACATATACAACATGGTCAAAATATAAAATTTGCATCTCCAAGTGGATCATGTCCATTAAAATAAAACTATCCTTTATACATTCATTTGTTCTTCAAAAGTTGTGAACATGCCACACATGACTAATACATTCAAAATTCAAATACATAAAGATCATCTAAATGTAACAACAACATTTCTAAAGTAGTCAACATGCCACAGCCCGGCATGGACATCTATATACATATATCCAAAGGAACACCAAAAATCTCACTTGAGTGCTACCAAGCTTCGTCCTACACCAGTGCTTTATCTAAAAAAGGTTTGGGGGTGGGGGTGAGCATACAACTAGCCCAGTAGAAATGATCCTCCCGACTCAAAGTTAACTCAGGTAGCCATGTGTGAATGTACAATGAAACCTCTATGCAACTACATAGTATATTTCAACATTTATAAACTCAAGATATGCTCAACATGGCATAAAAATGATATCACATATCTCATGCATAGAAGTAGCTTGTAATGACCTAGATTATTTTAACTGACTCCGAATTATTTTTGGACTGGGTTTATTTTTTTTGAATTAATTATTTTCGGAAGGGTGTGAATATATATATATAAATGTCCATGTCCTATCTTTTATATATATATATATATATATATATGAATGTATATATATATATATAGTGGGCTTGTGCATAATTATAAAGGAATAGAGGGACATATATATATATTTATATATATGTTTGGGGAAATACATGTGAATACATGTATTAGGTGATGTTATATATATATATATATATAATATATGATATAATATGTGGATGAGGGTGTTTGACCTAATGAATTGACCATAATAAAGGAGGGTTGAAATTCAAAATAAAAAAGAAGAGAAAAGTGGGTTAGTTGGGAGAAACAAAGAACTGAAGATGAAAAGAAGAAAAGGGAAATAATAGGGAAAGAGAGAGAGAAACCGAAGGAGGAAAGAGAGACGCTGGGATGTTAGCTGGTGGCCTTGGGCTAAGAAGCCGAAGGTGGTGGTGCTTAACGATAGAGGCTCAGATGGGTTTTCGACAGGGGGTTCGGTCGACTGGTTGCGGGGACTGGTTGGGTGCTCTTTATTGGGTTTTGTAGTGGCTATTTGGCAGCAGGAAGGGGGCTCGGTTAGGGGCTATTTAGTTCACCGTTAATCACGGTATGGTCGGACGTGGTAACAACCGTGGCTATGGGTTTCGTTTAGCTTGGCTGGTGGTTGTTTATGGTGGTGTGACCAAGGTTGATAGTGGATATGGTGGTTCCACGGGCTAGGTTTTTGCTGGTTGGGTTGTACGTGACCTCCAAATGGGCTCTCATGGTTAGGTTTTCAAGTGGTTCCGGTGAGTTACGGGCGGTTGTTTAAGGTTGCTATAATGGCTATGTGGGCTGGTTATTACCGACGGTGGGTTACGGCAGCAAAATGGTGTTTGGGCATTCAAAGCTTGGCTGGGGATGGCGGTTCACAGGTGGTTTGGTTTTGGTATTGGTCTTTCATTGTTGGGGTGAAGGTCGACAGTAGTACTGAGTTGGTTGCTCGGCACCGACGATAATGCTTGCACAGTAGTGGAGCTCCGCTACCATGAGAGGTGGTAGTGTTGGCCGTGGGTTAATGCTTGCAGCTGGGCTGGTTTTGGGCCCATGATGGTTGGCCTGTTGGTGGCTGCCATGGTGAGTTGGTGGCTTGAGATAATGGTGCCAAAGGTGTTGATTCAGCTGATGGTGAAGGAGCAACTTGATGTTGTCTTGAATTTTGTTTGGGCCAATAATGTGGGTTGTTGATGGTTTGTGGACTGTGCTAGTGAAGTGGTTTATTTTTGGGCTGCCATTGGGTTAAGTATGTTTATAAATTGGGTTTCCTAAATGGTAAATTAATTGGGCCCAAATTTGATTGAATTGGGCAATTGGACTTAGTGTGTGATTAAGCAATGGAGCTAAAGTAAATAAATTGGGCTGCCAATTGCATATGTGTTGGACTTTGAAGATGGTTCAGTAGGATCGTCGTGTGAGCTTTGACACGGGTTTGGACTGGACTTGGTATAGGTTGTTTTGCATGCGTGGGCTCATTAAAAAGTGGGACCTAAGGCAAGTTGATTCTTGCCTCTGTCTCCTACGTATATTTTAATTATGTTGATTAATTTTTACATATGTTCTTAATTTGATCATATGCGGTGTTTGTATATATATATATGTGCATATATATATATATATAATGGTGGATATTGTATATACGTGGGATGTGAGGATATATATATGTGGGTTTGGAGGATAAAAGCATTGTTAAATTTAAATGCTTATTTGCATTGTTATATGCATATGTGTAGATTGAGCCATGTAAAGTATGCTAAAATTATATGTATATTTAGTTAGATGTTGCCTTACTTGCATAGGTGAGTATATGTAAATATATATGTGATTATTTATTTGGTGCAGGGGTAGAATGCATACTAAATATGATTATAGTATTGGCGAGCATATGAAAAGCATGTGAAAAGCATGATTATGATGTGCTAAGTGTTATATATGTGCATAATACATACGTGGGTGATGGAATATATATGTGGGTATATATTGTGAATGAAAAGCATGCCAGTTACTTGTAGTAAATTCATGCATTGAGTGAAGCATGATGATATTTATGCTAGTACATATGCGTATGTGATTTATATGTATGGTTTGACTTATACGTGATTATATGTGGGTTTATGTGAATTAAATGCATGCTATCGGTATATATAAAATGTGTGCATTGGTGAAGCATGACTAAAATGTGCTTAAGTGAGATTTATGAACATATGAGAACTGTATGCTAGATTTTACATGTATAGATGAATATATGTGTGGGTTGGTGGAGATGAAATGTACGCTAAGTTCCTTTTATAACTAGCTTATGTATTATGAAGCATGAATTTTAAATGCTTGATTTATATGTCCGAAATGTATATATGGGGCCGTTATGAGGAAACGGAGAAAAGTGGTCGAACTACCTAGAGTAGGTCAATCCTCGGTGAGGGTGTTGGAGTGGTTAAGTCACCTTGGAGGAGGTAAATGCTCGGTGATCGGAATCTAACTACCTTAGAGTAGGTAAATACTCGGTGGGGATTCCAAAAAGTTGCCCAATCACTTTGGAGTAGGTAAATACTCGGTGGGGATTCCAAAAAGTTGCCCAATCACTTTGGAGTAGGTAAATACTCGATGATTCTTGTTCACTCACCTTGGAGTAGGTAAATACTCGGTAAAAACCTAGAAAAGGAAAAGGAGCCAAGTCATCTTGAGTAGGTAAATACGCGGTGACGGTGGTCTACCCACCTTGGAGTAGGTAAATATTCGGGGGCAAAGTTGGAATGGTGTGGGAAGTGTCTCGGTTACATGATTTGGTTAAGAATCATGTTAGGGTATCGGGTTGAGTCCGAGAGAGAAAAAAGTGTGTGAACTTGCTTACATTATCTATTGTGAAGCATGTTATGTGTTTAACGTATTCTTATATATATGCGTTGCTTGTGAATGAACATGATGTATGTTGGATATTTATTACTTCTAAGCATGTTGTATGGATTAAATGTATTTTAATTGCATTGAGATATGCTACTTGATGAGTAGGTGACGTGGTAATTGATTTATATTGTTTAAGTAAATGCTTGGACATATATGTTCTATATACATATTGGTGTTGGATGTTTACTGCTTTCAAGCATGTTGAAAATGATTTCAAAAATTATGTGCAGTTGGCTTATATGTTCATATGTGCTAGAATTGCCATATGCATTGTTGGTTTATGTATGCTAGGTGGAGCATGATTTGAATATTGTGATATATTTAAATGTGTATATTTTTTAGAATATATGAGGATCGACCTGTTGCAGCAGTGATAGTATGGTTCTACATACCTTGTTGGGACTTTGAGGTCACCCCCTCCCAGGTGTTATAGGTATTGCTAATTGTGGAGTTAGTTAGGGGGACCGATAGTACCAGATGCAGAGGTAGTGATTGAGTTTTGTATAATTTAATGTATGTCTAGGATAATGGATAGATAGACGCATTACATTTGGATTAAATGTATAGGATTATTAGGTTGATTAAATATTTTTCCAGTTGTGTTGTATAAAATTGATGTATGTATATGAAACGGACATTCAGGGACTAAGTTATATTTCAATTATTTTATGCATGTTGTAGGAATGTTGGGGGGACACGTGTCCAAAAGTGTCGATTTTGAATTTAGGATGTGAATGTTAGGGGGACACGTGCCCAAAAGTGTCCATTTTGAATTTAGGATGTGAACGTTGGGGGGAACACATGCCCAAAAGTGTCCATTTTGAATTTGAAGTATGAATGACATATACAATGATTTTATTGGAATTGAGATTGATGATCAGGTGATAGTTATATCGTGAGGGTGATCTCATGAAGTCACACCTTGGTTTCCGGGCTTCGGGAATTAGGGCGTGACATAGCTTAACATAAGTTACATTCACAATTAAACTTAACACCACGTATACTCTCAAATCAATCACTTGGGGACTTGTGATTGTCACCTACATAGTAAGTGTTATTGAAGAGCACCCATTCTGCTTACGCTTTACTGGTTTCTAACCTGATGGTAGCGATATCCGCTTGGCCAAGTTTTGATCCCCTTTCACCCTAGGGTTCTAGACCTTCTTAATTCTCACACTTTTTCCAAAAAATCATCAATCACCACATAAGTGCACATTTATCACATATATACACAAAACAAAGATTGTCACAAAACACACTCTCAATGCATTACCTTAATAGTTAATGGATATACCATCAAAATCAAGCATGTTACAATGTAATTCGAATCAACTCATGAAAATCATTTTAAGAAATCCCTTTTATGCATTTTTTCCACACATGGTGTCAAATTTCATATAGAATTCTAAATAAATACAATGACTTATAAAGGACTCATGAATAACATTAAATACATGCAGAAAACATAATCTCAATCTAGGACATGCTAGGCAATATTAAACTTTCAATATACATCAATTTCTATATGAAGAACTCATAAAATTTTCATGTCACAAGTAAGGAGTCACACCCTAAAATCTAGACTGTTGGGACTCCCCCGGTCTGATCCCGAACTCCGGATATTGAGGTGTCATGTTCGCCCGTTCATCATCCCATGACTCGAACAACCATGGCCAGTACCATTTATCCCCCCTTGATATCATCATTGATACCAAGCTGTCACGCCCCGAATCCTGGGTCTTGACTTGTGACGGGTGTAGAATAGTGGATGTTTGTCGTTACTTCTTTACACTTCATACAAAAATAAAACCTGCAAAAACTTTACTAAAAATTGTATAGTAATAAGTAGGGTCGAACCACTCTTAAGTGAGATTCCGAATGAGCTCTAATTTATACACTAATTTACGGAATAAAAATTATTTTTTTTAAAACATTTTTTATTCTGGAATTATAATGATTAAATAAAACGATAATAATAAAATAAATCTCAAGGGAAAGGAATCTACCACCACGAATCCACATAAATAAACTTTTTACTATTCTTATATAATT
Source organism: Cornus controversa (assembly GCA_026545225.1). NCBI lineage: Eukaryota > Viridiplantae > Streptophyta > Magnoliopsida > Cornales > Cornaceae > Cornus > Cornus controversa. Next base: position 36,387,991 of record CM048845.1, on the reverse strand, counting down.
TTTTCTCCAATAAACAATACACTTTACCAATCCAATTACAACTTGAAAGAATGAAGGAAAATATGACATAAAAAGCAAACTTTATTATATATGAGATAGACATTTCTTTACTTAATCTAATACACATTGGCTAGGTAAATAGAGGTAGGCATTATTCGAATTACCATTATTTGGCAAACACGAAGAATCCTCCCTCTAATTTTAGAAAATAAAAATCCTGAATAGAAGAATGTTCTTGGGAGCAAAAATTAGACAAGAAAATCAAATAACTTACTTATATTTCACCTATGGTGGCTTCATCACTCCCTTGAGAGGTGTGTTTACAAGAAAAGAACATGAATACAATAAAATATGTCTAACTACACTTTATTTTTTTCTACAATTTCTAACTCCTTTCACCATCCCCTAAGACCCCCTTTTTATATAGTTAGAGGGGAATGGTTTAGGTGAGAAAATTTTAAATACAAAATTCAAAAACAAAAATTCAAAATTCAAAATACAAAATTTGAAATACAAAATTCAAAATACAAAATTGAGATCCATATCTAATATGAATTCTGGACTGCAGACGTGGCCGTGTAAAAAATATTTTGCAAAGTTTTGAACTTGAGATCTCTTGTGAAGTAGATTGCACAGAATACCATCTCTTCTACAATTCTTCTTATGTTTATCTTTGGTTTTATATATCCTTTTTAGCCCTCTTTTGCTGCTTTTCTTTTTATTTGGAAATCAATCTCTATAAAACAAAAAATGCAAAGATAAGAACATTTAAATAAAATAAAAGATTAATTAAGAACTTATTTTATGATATAAAATAGCAAGTTTTGTACACTTATCAAATTACCCCAAACAAGCTTTTGCTAGTCCTCTAGCAAATACAAGCAAAAGAGATTAGTGCATAAAACTGCTACTTTTATTTAACTCCTAACTAAAAGTGTGCCACTTTCGCAAGTTGTTCTTGATTGCATTTACCATATGCAATAAGGCCTTAAACCCTAGGTTACTCCTAGTGGACGAACTAACTCACTTAGAGTATTCGAGAATGTTTGGGAAAAACTAACTCACTTAGAGTACTTTCAAAATTTTCTTCCAAAATTTTGTCAATTGAATGCTTTCTATTTCACTTCTTTTGTATATACTTCTCAAAATCTCATCAACAATTATACTCCCTCTTTTTTTTTTTTTTTTTGTGCACCCGCTTGTACATTGATCACATCCATTCTCGGAAAACCTAAAAATGTGATTATAAAAGAAAGGATGGGCAAAAAGTTCAACCGGTTAACAAGTGGTAATTCATAAATAAGAAAGAAATTTTTTTTTTGAAAGGTTCAAATAATGAAAGATGGCCTAAAATCATTTCTCAAGGATAGATATAGTTCTTCAACGTACATGAGCTCAAAAAAAAAAAAAATTATGTGGCATAACATGATGAATTCTTAATATTTGATCAAAAGAACAAAATAATGAGACTAATCAACAAAATTATGTGGATTTCAAAAAAAGAAACAGAGTAATTAGCATATAACCCTCAAAATAAAAAGAATGGTACAATACCTCACTGGTTAAATCTCCCATTTTATTCGTCGGATCTTTAACATGCAGTCACTTATCAATTTCAAATCATATTATGGGGCTTTAGTGACTTTTGTTTTTTTTGAGTTTTAGAAATTCATGAAATTGTTCTAACTGAAAGATAGGATAAAATCTTAACTTTTATGAACTTATTAAGGTACTAAAGCTTAAAGATTTTATTTTAAAAATTTATACACATTTAATACTAAAAAAAAGAAAGCAAATCATAGTGTGAAAATTACCATTATGACAAAACATTTTAAAAAAAATTGCAAATTCAACGCTTTTCTGAAAATTTAGAAACTTAATGTCATACCCCCAAACCTAAACTCAACATATTCCTCAATGTTAGACAAAATAACAATTAAGCACAAATAGAAGGTTGAAAGAATATTACCTTCATCAGAATGAATTGATTTACTTTAACTTTTCATTAAACAAAAATGAAGCATTAGTAATCACATGAAAAGTTCAATATTATGCATGAAAAAATGCAATTTTTGTTTCTTATTTTTTCAAGAAAAGTAAAAATAAATAAATAAATAAAATTACTACTCCTACAATTTTTTTTTTTGTTAGAGTAACTTGGAGATTACCAGTTAAGGTCTGCCAACAACACAACCAGGAAAGTTCCCAGGAAAGTGTGGAGAGGCACTTGGCCTGCTTAATGACGGTACGTTCACACTCCTTAGACAGAACATTCCTAGACATTGTGAAGGTGGAAGGTGCTCACTGGAGTTACCAAGAGTAGCTATACTTTTATAAATATTTTTAAACAAAAAATATATATATATATTATTGCAAAATTGCTAAATTAAAATTCACAAATATATATATATATATATATATATATGTGCTAATTTAAAGATGCACAAACAAAAGAAGTAATAAAAATGAGTGAGTGTGTGGTCTTTCTTCTTTTCTTTTTTTAAACAAAAAGAACAAAAATTAAAAGAAAAAAAATGAAGAAAGTGTGACATTAGGGATATTTCTAAGTTATTCTATTCTAGAGTTTGCATTCGAAAATTATCAACCTAAAAAAAAATACTATGTTTTCCTAATCTAAAAAATAAAAATGATGTAAAAGAATTAGGTACTTACCTAGATGACAAAGCTATTGTTCCTCTTGTAAGAGTGTCTGATGGTGGCATCAACATAAGTAGTGCGTCATAAGAACCTACCACGGAAAATAATATTTTTTCATTCTTTTCTTCAAATAATAATAATAAAAACAATAAAATAAAAAAATAAAAACAATAGAAGGGAAGGAAGGAAAGTTTGGGTGGGCTCCCAAAAAAATTGTAGTGTTGAGTATTTGTGCTTCGAATTTCCAAACTTGATTTGGCAACGACGCCATTTGCCGAATGTAGAATATTTGGGCTTCGAATTCTTAAACTTAATTTGGCAACGACGCCATTTAACGAGTGTAGGATATTTGGATGTTTGTTGCTGCTTCTTTATACTTCGTACAAAAATAAAACCTACAAAAACTCTACTAAAAATTGTATAGTAATAAACAGGGTCGAACCACTCTCAAGTGAGATTCCGAATGAGCTCAAATTCATACACTAATTTATGGAATGAAAATTATTTTTTTTTAAACATTTTTTATTTTAGAATTATAATGATTAAATAAAACTATAATAATAAAATAAATCTCAAGGGAAAGGAATCCACCGCCACGAGTCCACATAAATAATTTTTTTACTATTCTTATATAATTTTTCCTCTAATAAACAATACATTTCACCAATCCAATTACAACTTGAAAGGATGAAGGAAAATATGACATAAAAAGCAAACTTGATTATATATTAAAGAGACATTTCTTTACTTAATCTGATGCACATTGGCTAGGTAAACAGAGGTAGGCATTCTTTGAATTACCATTATTTTGCAAACGTGAAGAATCCTCCCTCTAATTTTAGAAAATAAAAATCCAAAATAGAAGAGTAGAAGAATATTCTTGGGAGCAAAAATTAAACAAGAAAATCAAATAACTTACTCATATTTCACCCATGGTCGCTTCATCACTCCCTTGAGAGGTGTGTTCACAAGAAAAGAAAATGAATACAATAAAATATGTCTAACTTCACTTTATTTTTTTTTACAATTTCTAACTTCTTTCACCATCCCCTAAGACCCCCTATTTATAGAGTTAGAGGGGGAATGGTTTAGGTGGGAAAAATTTTAAATACAAAATTCAAAATACAAAATTTGAAATACAAAATTCAAAATAAAAAATTTAAAAACAAAAATTCAAAATACAAAATTTTGAATTTAAATATCTAATGTTTGATCTCCATATCTTTAATTTGAATTCTGGACTGTAGACGTGGCCGTGTAAAAAATATTTTGCAAAGTTTGAACTTGGGACCTCTTGTGAAGTAGATTGCACAGAATACCATCTCTTCTACAATTCTTCTTATGTTCATCTTTGGCTATATATATCCTTTTTAACCCTCTTTTGCTGCTTTTCTTCTTATTTGGAAATCAATCCCTATAAAACAAAAAATGCAAAGATAAGAACATTTAAATAAAATAAATGATTAATTAAAAACTTATTTTATGATATAAAATAGCAAGTTTTGTACACTTATCAACTTGTCGCGAAAGCCTTTACATTATCAATATTCTTATCATATTAATTCCTCACCAGAGCATGATAATGACCAAACAATTTAAGTCATCATATCATAAATCAGCGGAAGCTTAATCATCACCATAACTATAGTGTATACATGCATATATAAGTATTTTAAATCTATTACGTGTATCCTTTATTGATGAACATGCACACCTAACTCCCTTTGAAAAACACTGTGTATGCATCTTTTGATTGATCGAAGTGAATCTCTCAATTAATCAAGACCCCCACATTTCGATGGAGGGAAATGGTGGTTTCAGTCAATCAAAATTTAACTTGATCGAAATGGTATCGAAGTACCATCGAAAACCTACTAGAGTTGTTCACTCAAACATGTTTGACTTTTTGATCAATCGAAATAGTGATTCTGATTAATCAAAATGCCTTGATTCTGTTTCCTTGTAGAATTTTCTAAGTGTCCCATTTCGTGCCTTGGTGTCCATTCTTATCATGCATTTCATTATTTCACCAACTCATCATCACAATCATTCTCACAAGTTATGCATGTAAAAATGAACATAAACGTAATATCATCAGATTCATTGTCTAGTATTCACCATGCTCAAATCGTACATATATTGTATATAATCATAAAATATAATTATAACATATTCTCAAAACATAAAAGGTCTTATAAAGGATTAACACATGTATATATTCCACATCCCGGACATGCATTCAAATAAAGAAATAAATGTCTTTAAGAGAAGACTAGCTGTGCTCCATGCCAACTAACGGTTAGGGAGACTCCATCACTTCTTTACCGCTTCTTGAAAAGAGTTAATATCCGTGGGAGTAGCGACAATATGCTCAGTAGGAATGTCTAAAATACAATTCTGCAAGTTTCGTGAATACCATATAACACATAATCATATTATCTTGTTCAACACAATTTCAGATACAAATATCTATGCTAAAAACCATGTTGTAAATGTATGCATCGTGCTACATGCCCAAACTTTGTCCATGTCTTACACACACATGAATTCCATCGCTCTGACCTTAGCTCACCACCCACAATATCAACGATAACAATTGGCCCGGATTCTGACTCTTGGCAATCCGGCTAGCCACAACCTTTCTATTTCTCCTCAGATCCCGACTATTGGTAATTTGAATTACCACAACCTTTCTATTTCACCTAGGGTCCCGACTCTTGGCCACCCAGTTTTCAGAAATCCTTTCACATGCACTCACTCCATATATATGCAATGCATGAGCATTATCATAATCATGCTCATGCTAGATGTCCAAATATAATTAAAAGCAAAATAGCATCAATAGACATGCTTGCACATTCCCAAATAAACCTCACATGCATTCACATTAAACAAGTATCACAATTTCCACCTTTCATGTCATTTATATTGATAACTAAACATGTTTTATATTTAAACATGCTCATCAAGACAATTTTTCAAACACATTAGTGTCACCTTCACAATTACACATGAAACACATATGATTTTTGCAAAAGTCACATTCATCATGCTTTAAAAACATTTAAACATATTATTCCACATTGAATATTCATTGAATTGTATAATTTATCATACTTTAACCTTGAAAGACATCTAGTTATACCCATCTAACTAATTGGTTGTCATAAATAACCAATATACTAACACAAACCCTGAATTTCATCGGTTAGGCATCCTTACCTCAGGTTAGAAGAGCTTCCAAATAAAGTCCCCTAATTTCTCATCGAAACTAACTTTTTCTGAATTTCATTCCGAACGGATCAAACTCGAGCCCTCGATGTGTACACCAACCCTCTCTATTTTGGTGCCTTCCAATTCTCGCCCCAAGCCTCTTAAATTCAATAGAGAAGGAAGAAGATGAATGTAGATATATATATATATATATATATATATATATATATATATATCTCAATCGGCTTAAGAAGAATAAGAGAATTAATTCTGCATTCTACTCCTTTCTATTTACATACCTAGCTCTTCTTATTTACAACAATGTCACTAGTCACTTACCAAACCTTCCCGAGCTCCGTTTTCACTCTCAGTAACGCCTACGGACCCGAAATTGATTTCATAGCTCATCAAATATTTTATTTAAACTATTCTCAAAATTTGATGTCATTTTGACACTTTTGGATTTGTCAGGCCCACGGGGTCCACTCGACCCAAAAATCTCAACTTTTGCCAAATGCTCCCAAAACTTCTCCATACTTTTATAAGAGTCCCCAAACATGTATTTCATATTTAAAACATATTTATAATCATTTAAATTATTTATATGAAAATAAATGATAATGAAAATAAACTGGACAAAAATGGTCATGGTCTTTAGAACCAACCAAGCTTAAAAAGATTTCAACCCCGAAATCAAGTCATCCACAAACTCTCTTTTACGTCTCATACCCAACAAGTCAACTACTTAGACCGGACACATTGTAAGAGAAATGCTAATCAAAGAAAAATGTTCGGCAGACCCATTTCTCCTCACTAGCCTAACCCCGACAACATATCTTTTTTGTCCACCTGCGCCTTACCAAACCATTGCCATGCACACATGCATATCATAAAAGGTGTCATATATCTACATCACATCACAAGAGTCTAATACAATTAATTTATTTTACACTCACCGAATTAATCTCAAGGTCTAATCTCCACCTAAGATTTCCAAGTGTGATTGTAAAGAGACTACCATGCTCACACAATCGATCATGATCCATACATCAACCACAACACCGACATTGCATTTAGAGCATATTCCACAATTCCATTCATTTATTGAAGAACACCACATAGATCCCATGAACTTGACAAAGCAAGTCACGTTTTCTGTGCACTCGTCAAAAGCCACATAATGCATGTGCACTTGTCAAACAAGTCATATAAATCTGCCCAGTTTCATGGACTATCCACCCAATGGAACCTACTACCGCACTTAGGGTCTTATACCCTACCGCTTTCACAATCCCATCATACTTAACACTTACCACACAACTTACCATGAGCCTCACATAACTCATACACACCCCTTTCTGATGTACAACCCGTTAATCATTTACCAACTCGAGAAGAATTAAATCAAACATAAGAATTTCTTTCTGACTATCTCTATCGTACCAACGGACACACTTTGTCTAAGACTATAATAACATCCACTAGCCTATCGACACTGATCGCCTCACCCTCCTGACTAACCTCTAGTAACAACATACAGTCTAAGACTATAATAATATCCACTGCCCATACATATGATGCAGTAGTAATACAAAGCATCTAAATCAATTCAAACACTAGCCCATAAGCTAAATACTAAAAATGTACATACCTCGAACTACTAAAGGTCCAGCTGAGACATTTGCGTGAGTAACAACATATAGTCTGCGTTGAGCCCTTGGCTCCTACTTCCCACCACCCTGGAAAACTAGACTGTTAAGTAGACACACTAGGGGTAGATTCCCTCATTAGTCATGCACTCTGGGTAGTCATAACTAGTTGAGGTGGGGGTAAAACCCTAAACCTTGATTGTCCTGCCATCGATTGCGCTGTCCTTTGTTGTGAACTCAGATCACTAGTCCCATGTCTACCTAGTTGAGGACAATTTTCTCCTCATGTGTTCTTACAAACCGCACTCAAAATGTAGAGACCAGGCCCAATTTTGGCCAGTTTTTCAATTTTTGTCATTTATTACTTTAAATGCATTTTAAATAATATTTAACATGTTTTGGATGCGGGGAATGTGATTAGAAGATTAGAATATGGTTTTGGGGAGTTTTGGCAACTTTTGGAAAAGTTTGACTTTTTGGTCAACGGGAGCCCCGGGATGAGGTTAAGTGGGTCCGAAAAATTTGGGAAATTTTACTTTTATTTATGAATTAAATGAAATTTTTATAGTGTTAAGGAAGTTATTTCGAGTGCAACGGGGTTTTCGGGAATTAATTCCGAGCTCGGGAAGGTACATTGAGTGGCTAGGGGTAAAATGGTCATTTCGCGCCCCTAGGGTTGAGATAAATATGAAAAGGGGTCTGAGACATTTCATTTTATAGATCTCTCTCTCTCTCTAATTATCCCACTTCATCTTTCTCCCTTCTCTCTAGAGTTTGAGGGCCTTAAGGTGTGATTTGGAAGATCTTGAAGAAGGAAAGTGTGTAGGGGACATCAAGGGCATTGGTTTGAACCGATCAAAGTCTCCATTTTGTGAAGTTGAGAAAGCTGGGATTTCTCAAAGTTGGATTCAAAGCTTGGGAATTTGAGGTAGGGGTGCTACACTCACTTCTACTTTGATCTTGTGGTCCCTTCCTAAATATCATAAGAGATAGCTTTTGATTTCTTGAACCTAGGTCTATGTATATATATATATATATGTATACCATGGTGATTTATGCATGTATAAGTGTTCAACATGTTAGTTAGGGCTTATGCATGGTATGTATGTGCAAATGTGACTATAATGTGTTTGTTTGATGAAAACATGAAAAATATGATTTTTTAGCAAAATCCATGAGCATAGTGATTTTCATGATGTGAGTGTGATAGCGTTGTGACAATCTTGAGTTGGAAGGAAAATGCATTGATTTGAGGAAAAATGCATGCATTGTGTGACTATGTGCATTGGTGTGATTATATGCACTATATGATGATTTTGGGGCATGAGTGTGAAATTAAGATAAGGGGAAGGCCCCTAGGATGAAAGACCCAAAACTTGGCCAAGCGGAGGTGCTCCCTTCGGGTTAGTAACCCGATAAAGCACAAGTAGAGTTTGGGTGCCGAAGAGACCCTTACTATTGGAGTGATGAGAAAGCCCCCTTGAATTGATTTGGTGTGAGTTATATATATATATATATATATATATATATAAGTTGTGACTTTTCCAATTTGATATATATATATACATATGTATTTACATTTTATGTGAAACATCATGCATGATTTGAAAGATGTGGATGTTTGGGGTAAAAATGCATGAGCGTGTGCATTCATGCATGGCTTACGGGTTTGAGTGGGGATGGGTGGATCATCTCTACTAAGCCGTTGAGATGCTCACCCCTTTATATAAATATTTTCAGATAAGGCGCCAATGGAAGACGAAGCATGATTAGCTCTATGGATATGTTAAGCTTATTTTTGGACTTTTGCTCTTTTGAGATGTAGATAAATGTCCATGACGGCTTGTGGCATGTAGACAATGGTTGTGGTATTGCCTTTACATTTGTATCTTCTTATGTATGTGAAATTCAAATGTAAGTGCCACACTTGTAGGAAAGTGATTTTTGAGAAGTGTATGTATAATGGCTTCCTTCATTTGAGATTTGTTGAATGTATGCAAAAAGGGCCATTTGAATTCTTATATGTATGGCTCCGTGGATTATGTATGGATTTGGAATTTAAATGGATGAATGTATTCTTTTGTCTCTTGTATCTTAAATTCGTGGATATGAATGTTTAAAGTTGTGGATTTATATTGGAATCATGGTCGTAGGATCTCATTGTATAAGTTAGATTGTATGGTTGGATTAATGAAGATCACCTTTGAAAAAAATGAGGATGTTTGGTTCACTTGAAATTTTATGTGTATGGTGGACTTTGGATGAATTTTCTATGATTATACAAGATTTGAGATTCAAATGTGTAGGTTGATGTGTGAGTGTGATATTATATCAATGGTAGATGATTTATATGAGATATGAATGATCTAAGGTGGTTTGGTTGTGATTTGGGTTCAATTTGATCTTGTATAGGTGTTTGAGAAAATCTGGGCAGTGCATTTCGATTAATCGAAATGCCCATTTTGATTAATCGAGATGCCCATCTCGATTGATCGAAATGGTTGCGAGATTTTATGAATTTTCAGGCTTAATTTCGATTAATCGAAGTTCCAATCTCGATTGATCGAAATATTGCAGGTCCAAAGTACTGAGGGGGTGTTTTCTTCGATTAATGGGGTGAAAATCTCGATTGATCGAGATCCAATCTCGATTGATCGAGATTACTATTCACAACAAGGTTCAAAAATTGTGCAGACTTCGTTTGGATGCAATTTCTTCGTTTTAAATCGGAATTGAGCGTGGTTTTTTTTGAAATTGAGTTTTTTTGAAAGCTCTATCCAATGGTGTAGGTTTCATAATCAAATTCCATCTGTTTAAAAAGTTGAGGCCCAAAACTTAGTGGTTTATATGTATGGAACCAAAGGTGAAAATCATTTGCAAGGGCCTTTGATGATCTAATGCCACTTGAAGGGTGTACATATAGAATGCTTCTGAAATAGAAATGATTATAATGAGATTAAGGTGTGGGAACTTGAGGTGAAATTACGGATTCACCCCCGTTTCCTTCACTCCTAACCGGGTGTCGGAAACCGGGGCGTGACAACTTGGTATTAGAGCCTTTGGTCATAATACCTAGGGACGATGGGAAATGGTTGGATCACATATGGAATTGTGAGGAGTAGATTAAGTGCATATTGCATGGAAAATTTTTATGTGCTTATTTGTTTAATATGATATGCTACTTATGAATTATATAAGTACGTTGAGTATGCATGAAGTGAATTGGACATGACATTCATGCTTTGAATTTTGAGTATCTTTTTGTCATCTATACAGAAGGATGCCACCAAGAAGATCTCGTGAAGTGACACCGGAAGTGGTCCTTATTGGAGGGGAGCAATTCATGCACGACATGGTCACTACCATGCGTCAAATTGCGAGGGAGACACAACAGGAAACTCAAGAGGAGACACAAGCTCCACCAAGAGCAGCTCCTCCTAGCCGAATGATAACAGCACTGGGACACTTTAAGAAACACAATCCACCATCCTATTCTGGGGGGTCCGATCCCATGGTAGCAGAGAATTGGTTAGACCAGATTATCAAGCTTCTCACCGTCCTTGAAATAAAGGAAGAATTGATGGTGAAAGTGGCCACGCACTACTTAGTAGATGAGGCTAGTAGTTGGTGGAAGTTTATCGGTGATTACCACGAGGGTATGGATTGGGACACATTTCAAGTACTCTTCCTTGAGAAGTACTTCCCAGTGACAGTAAGGGATAGTATGAGGAGAGAATTCCTCAACTTGACTCAGGGCAACATGACGGTGATGGAATATGAGACTAAATTCACATCTTTGGCTCGATTTGCCAAGAAAATAATTCCAACAGAAGGGTTGAAGGTTAAGCAGTTTATTTGGGGCTTACGACCGTATTTGTGAGATAGAGTTGGACTTCTAGGTCTGACCAACTATGCAGCAGTGGTGGAGAGGGCATTGGTGGCTGAGGGGTTTAGTAATGATAACCAAAGGATTAGGGAAGCACAGAACTAAGCAAGGGCCACGGGATCTCTTGCGGATAACCGTGCTAAGAAGAAGCGAAAGAATGGTGAGTCATCCTCACAAGGGCCACAAACTCAATCTATGACTTCTGTGGCTATGCCTTCTGGATCCTTCCGATCTAGAATAGTTTGTTACAATTGTCAGAAGCCAGGACACAGAATGGCTGAGTGTACACAAGGACAAGTTCCTTCAGTGGCAGAGAAGATGTGCTTCAATTGTCATCAGTTGGGGCATATGAGCTGGGATTGTCCACAAAAGAAGGGTGCACAGGGTGGTATGAGTTCTCAGCAGTGTCCTACATAGCCTGTGACTTCACAGTCAGGTTTTAGGGCATTACCACCAAAGCAGGCAGCGCCTTCAGTTCAGAGTTCACGGGCACCTGCTAGAGGTGCCACGTCTAGTGCTCCCAGTCAGCAGTCGGAATATCAGGGTGTGGGACAGTAGGGCCAGAGATCACAAGGCTGTGCTTTTACTCTTGTTCTGGCAGAGACCTCGGCAGGACCATCAGTAGTCCGAGGTACATTTCTTGTATCTAGCTCGTGGGTTAGGGTTTTAGTAGATTCAGGTGCATCACATTCATTCATATCATATGCATTTGCTTGTGCTTTGGGGTTGGAGGTGTCATCATTGGACTCAGTTTTATCTATTGATACGCCAGTTGGTGGTAGAGTAGTTCTGAGGGATGTGTGCCGATCTTGCAAGATCGAGATATCAGGACACCGATTAGTGTTTGATTTCATCCTTCTAGATATGACTAACTTTGATGTGATCTTGGGTATGGCTTGGCTATCGACCTATAGAGCCAACATTGATTGTCACAAGGGAAGAGTGACCTTGCATACGCCGGAAGGTGTTAGAATTTGTTTTGTGGGAGAGCAGGATGACTTCTACTTGTCGTCTCCACTTGGTTCTAGTGATCGGAAAGGGCTTGGGTATTTCTTGGCGAGCCTACTTGTTGATGGTGATGATGAGACACTTGGAGAGCTTCCTCGTGTAGTGTGTGAGTTTATGGACGTATTTTCGGGGGAATTGACACAGTTGCCTCTGAAATGTGAAGTGGAGTTTGTGATAGATCTTGCTCCAGGTACCGCGCCCATTTCTATGGCACCGTACCGAATGGCACCGGCTGAGTTGAAAGAGTTGAAGGATCAATTGCAAGAGCTACTAGACAAGGGATTCGTACGCCCTAGTACATCGCCTTGGGGAGCTCCGGTTCTTTTTGCTAAGAAGAAGGACGGGTCTTTGCGGTTTTGCATTGACTATAGGAAGTTGAATCGGGCAACGATCAAAAATAAGTATCCCTTGCCAAGGATAGATGACTTGTTCGATCAACTTAAGGGTTCGAGGTGTTTCTCAAAGATAGACTTAAGATCGGGCTACTATCAGTTGAGGATTAGAGAGGCGGACATTCCGAAAATTGCTTTTCGCACACGATACGGACATTATGAATTTTTGGTGATGCCATTTGGTTTGACAAATACACCGGCGGCATTCATGGATCTAATGCATAGAGTGTTCAATGCTTACTTGGACAAGTTTGTGGTTGTGTTCATTGATGACATCCTAGTGTACTTGTCTTCGGAAGAAGAGCACGAGGGTCACTTGAGGATTGTGTTGCAACTCTTAAGAGAACGTCAATTATATGCCAAGTACGAGAAGTGTGAATTTTGGCTAGCAGAAGTGAAATTCCTTGGGCATGTTGTGTCCGAAGGAGGAGTTTCCGTATATCCATTCAAGATAGAGGTGGTGATGGGTTGGGAAAGACCTAAGAGCGTATTTGAGATACGTAGTTTCTTGGGATTAGTCGGATATTATCGAAGGTTTGTGAAGGACTTTTTGAGGCTAGCTGCACCTATGACGAAGCTTACCCGAAAAGGAGTGAAGTTTGTATGGGATGATGCTTGCGAGCATGCATTCATGGAATTGAAGAGTCGGTTGACTTCGGCTCCAATTTTGATTATTCCAGAACGTGGGTTGGGGTACACAATTTATTGTGATGCTTCACGACTCCGTTTGGGATGTGTGCTAATGCAAATCGAACGAGTAGTGGCATATGGTTCGAGGCAATTGAAAACACACTAACAGAATTATCCGGTACATGATTTGGAGTTGGCGGTGGTGATCTTTGCACTTAAGGTGTGGAGACATTATTTGTATGGCGAGAAGTTTGAAGTGTTCTCGGATCATAAAAGTCTCAAATACCTTTTCTCACAAAAGGATTTGAATATGAGGCAACGGAGGTGGATGGAGTATATAGAGGACTATGACTTCGACTTACAATATCATCCGGGAAAGGCCAATGTAGTGGCGGATGCATTGATGATTCGTGTGTGAGTGTGACTCAAAAATATATCAATTAAAAATTTCCACACTTCGCAATAGAACGAATTACTTGCAGAATAGGGCTATCGAAAGGGGTATCGTACCTCAGGGATTATGTTCTGACGAGTTGGATTACGAAATTAATTCTAATTAAATTTATAAGAAAAGAATTCTGATTTTTAAACTAAACTAATTAAAAAGTAAAATAAAATAAATCAAAGTAAACAAGATAGTGAAGATAATAAGAGAGAAATCTAGGGTGTTTGACTTCACCACTAACTCCACAATCAATGGTCAATTGAATCAACTATAGGGGAATTACATCATGCATAAGTGCTGTCGGTGGCTACAAGCTCACCTTCATCCGTCAAGAAGATAACATATGATTAAGGCTAAGCCATGGACTATCTTCGATTGGCATGGGCCATCTGCCTAACTACTCTAATCTAGGGTGCAGTATGGTTCATCTTCTCTAGGCATAATCCATCAAAGCTCATAACAATATATTCAGTGATTACCATTGTGTAATAATCTCTCTCATGATCACAGAAAACAAAAGAGATTGAGTTCAATAACAACAACTAAATATCTAAGACAAGATAAGAAATCATTGAGATTGAATTTGCAAGACTTTTATTGCTCAATTCCTTAATAAGAATCCTCACAATTACACAATCTATGCATGTATATAAAGGTCCCCAATAATTAAAACAATCAAACCATTGATGTTTTGTTAGGGCTACATCAAAACCCTAGTGGATGAACTAGCCCCTCATGGTAGAAGAAGAAGCTTCAACTATTGAGGAAGAAGACATCATCTTTCTGAATTACGCGTATGACTTCGTTCTCCAATGGCTCTGCAATATGTTTCTGTTCTCTTCAGCCCTCTCAGACTCTCCAATCTCTCTGTAAGCTCTATGTAAGCTCTGTGTAAGCTCTCCCAATTCAGCCTCCAAGTCTTCACTTTATTCTCCAAGAGAATATATCAAAGTCCTAATCCAATTAGGAATTAATTAGGGTTTCCCGCAGCACTAATCAGGTGGGTTTTTCCTTCTGACTTCGGCCCGACTTTTGACCCACTAGAAGTCCGATTTACAGAATTTTCGTGAAATACAAAAGTGTGTAGAATCAAATTTCGTTCAACCCTTCGCAAAAATAATGTCGATTTGAGGCTCGAAAATAAGACTTCTGGTCCCTTTTCCAAAACGGGATTAAGACTGCATTATGCACAGATTTGGGCTTTAGGCCCGAAACCTTCTTAAGCAGCTGTAATTCTCTTGGACCTCTTTCTTGGGCTGATTTGAGTTGAAATAAATGGTTAAGTGAATCTCCTTGATGTAGGCTTCATCTCACCATCTTGGATGTCTTCTTTAAAAGTCCAAAATCACGGTTTTAATTGAAATAATCATTAAGGCCCTGAAAATACAGAAAACACTAAAACAAAGTAAAATCACAAAATAATCTATCACTAAGAGAATAAAATACATAAGTTAAGAGGCTAGAATGCGTAACATTCAACGCCTATCACACCCCCAAACTTACATATTGCTAGTCCCTTAGCAATAGAATAAAACAAAACTAAAACAAAGAAACTACTAAACACTAACTAAACTACCAAACTCCACTTTCGTGGGAGAAACGATTGCATTTAGCGTATGCAACAAGCCTTTAAACCCCTAGGTTCCCCCTGTGCTACAAGCAACTGGTGAATAATAGTAAGGAATGGAAACTCCCAGTCACTTGCACTGTCTGGTGCCTTGGCCACAACTTTGGAATAGAATTTCTCCATCTGGCCCCAGACAATCTGTGGGAATGACAGCCAATGCCCAAAATGTATAGCATATAAGACTCTGAGGAACTCTTGACGTCTTTCGATTTTATGTCCAATTGGACATACATTCTTGAGTAGCACAGTGTCAAGGAACCATAAATGATTTGGCATTGAAGACTTTGAAGCTACATTCCTTTTCGGCCCAGAAAATTGGTTGGCACACAATCGTGCAACCACATTGCCCACCGACAACTCGTCGGGTAAAGGAGTATAGATATGAGATAAATCGGCTGGGCATTCATGAGGACAACCCATGGCAATGGCAATGGATGACATGTCCACTCGAACTATTGTTCCATCTACGGAAGAAGTAAGCACATCCCGCTCATCAGGTTTCGGCATTAAGTTATGATAAAATACCTTGACAAGCCTCGGGTAAATGGTAGATGAGAGTGGAACAAAAATGGATGTCGACCGACGACGACGGATGTCGGAAATCCCCCACCGTGTCTCGGGAAACATACCATAAAGTTCGGCTATGTCAAACGTTGTTTCATAATTCAACGCCCTTGGATGCCATCTCTTTTGAATACCGTCTCGGCGAGATCGTGAAGAACCTGTGGTCGGATCATGCCTCGCTCGGCGAGGATTACGTGAACTTGAAGCATCTTGGTGACTTGCTCTCTTCGGTGCCATAGAAGTAGAAAAAGTGTGGTTGAGGAATTAAATCGAACACTTGGTGTGCACAATTCTTTTGTATCCTTCAACCTCCTTTTTTCGGCAATTTTTCCACCCAAATTGAACAAGTAATTGCACCAAATTGATCCCCCAAACTTGGTCTTCAAAAGCCCTCAAAAAGATTTGAACAATTTCTTCAAGGAAAAACTTCACTTACTTTGATGTTGAACTTGAAAAAGTGTGAGCTTCCTTTGAGAACTAGTGATTTTTGATCCAATTTGATGTTGAAGTTGATGTTGACCAATGTTGAATTCTTGTATAGTAATCACTAATTGAAGAAATTAGTTTTCCGGATGATGTAGGACTTGAATTGGAGTTCAAAGAGGTCTAGGATGCAAGTGGTAGCAACATAGGAGGATAAGGAAGCTTTAAATACCAAGAAAATTTGGGCAGCCCACATTTAGCCTTGGGCGATCGATCCCCCCAAGGATGGGCGATCGATCACCCACCTGATGGTGGTGATCTTCAAGAAATAACATGGGGCGATCGATCCCCCTCAAATGGGGCGATCGATCCCCCCCTGGATGCCTGTTGGACCCTCCATCGCCCAAGGTCGACCGAACCTTGATAATTTTGAGTCTCCATCGCCCAAGGTCAACCGAGAGCACGATTTTTCACCCGTCTTGAGTCCAAATACCTCGGTACACCTCTTGGCATCCTCCGGAAGCAACTTATACATCAAAAACTCAAAGAAAAAACATTAAAACGCAACTAGAATTGAAAGAAAAAGTAAGAAAACTAAAACTAAAACTTAGAATCAAAGAAAACTAAAGAAATTAAAGGATAGAAATACATACAAAACCTACAATTTAATGTCCGTAGGAGACGATTGACTCTCCGAAGGGATTAAGTCGGATAGACGGGATCCGTCAAGTCGACGGACTCCACGTCTCTTCTTGGCACACATCCTTCCACACAATGTTTCAACCTTTGGCCATTAACTTTCATCAAATTGATTTCAAACAATTGCTCATCCGGGAATGAGTCTCGAATAGGTAGTGCATCGATCACTGGCTCAAACTCGATTCGAGATAAATGATCCGCAACCACATTTTCTGTCCCCTTTTTGTCTTTTATCTCCAAATCAAATTCTTGCAGCAATAAAATCCACCGAATAAGACGCAGTTTGGTTTCTTTCTTTGCCAATAAGTGTCTCAATGCTGCATGATCAGAGTAGACAACCACCTTGGGCCCCAATAAATAAGAACGAAACTTGTCCAAGGCAAACACTACAGCTAGAAGCTTTTTCTCTGTGGTTGTATAATTGAGTTGGGCATCAGAGAGAGTCTTACTAGCGTAGTAGATGACATGTGGTCGTTTCTCTTCTCTCTGTCCCAACACGGCTCCTACTGCATAATCAGAGGCATCACACATGATTTCAAAATGTATAGCCCATTTTGGAGACTGCATAATTGGTGCAGAGGATAACAGAGACCGAAGCTTTTCAAAAGCTTTCACACAATCTTCATCAAAGATAAAGGGAACATCTTTAGATAACAAATGGCACAATGGTCGAGCCACTTTACTGAAATCCTTAATGAATCTTCTATAGAACCCGGCATGGCCTAAGAAAGATCGAACTTGCCTTACCGAAGTTGGATGAGGCAGTGTTGCAATTAGATCGATCTTTGCTTTATCAACTTCAATGCCCCTTTCTGAAACAATATGGCCCAATACAATACCTTCTTTCACCATAAAATGGCTCTTTTCCCAACTAAGTACCAAATTCCGTTCTCAGCACCTTTGAAGCACAAGTGATAAATTGCTCAAACAGTGTTCAAAGGATGATCCAAAAACAGAGAAGTCATCCATGAACACCTCCAAGAATTTTTCCACCATGTCAGAAAAGATGGCCATCATACACCTCTGGAATGTAGCCGGAGCATTACATAATCCAAAAGGCATATGACGATACGCAAAAGTACCAAAGGGACAAGTGAAAGTGGTCTTCTCTTGATCTTCTGGATCCATAGCTACTTGGTTATAACCAGAGTAGCCATCCAGAAAGCAATAATAGCTCTGACCAGCTAACCTTTCAAGTATTTGATCAATGAATGGAAGAGGGAAGTGATCCTTCCTTGTCATAGAATTGAGCTTTCTGTAATCAATGCAAACACTCCAACCTGTGGCAGTACGTTGTGGAACAAGCTCTCCCATGGAGTTAGGGACAATGGTAAGACCAGATTTCTTTGGAACCACTTGTGTCGGACTCACCCATGTGCTGTCAGAAATTGGATAAATGATTCCTGCATCAAGTAACTTGACAACCTCTTTCTTTACCACCTCCTTCATGTTGGGGTTCAATCGCCTCTGTGCCTCTCTAGTTGGCTTACATCCTTCTTCCAAATGGATTTTGGCATGCAAACTGAGGGATCAATGCCCTTAAGATCAGCAACACTCCATCCAATTGCTTCACGATGTTGGTATAAAACCTCTACTAAGCTCTTCTCTTGAATTTCTATCAGATCAGAGGCAATTATAACAGGAAGAGTTTTCTGTGCCCCCAAGAATACATACTTCAATTTGTCAGGCAAAGGCTTCAACTCTAATTCTGGAGGGGACTCCAATGAAGGCACTAAGGGAGTGCTAGAGAGAAAAGGTAGTGGCTCAATTGGAATTCTCCATGGTGGAGTATTCTGAATAGCATCCACTTCCAGCATAGCATGCACTTCTTCACACAACCCTTCATCATTAATGTTCTCAAAGTCATAAAAAGACTTACATACCTCTAGGGAGTTTCGAGATATAGAGGATGAAACAAATTCCTCCACACATTCATCAATATCATCCATGCAGAACACATCACTCTGATCTGGGGGGTGTTGGATAGCATTGAACACATTGAGCTTGACATTCATGTTGCCAAAGGAAATATCCATGATCCCGACCTACAATTTATGCAAGCATCAGCAGTAGCTAAGAAAGGTCGACCAAGGATCACAGGAATGTGCCTCTTCGGATTGTAAACCAGCTCAGTGTCAAGTACAATGAAATCAACAGGAAAGTAGAACTTGTCCACTTTAATGAGCACATCTTATATGATTCCTCGGGGTTGCTTTGTTGATCTGTCTGCAAATTATAATACCACCGAGGTAGGCTTCAATTCTCCCAAGCCCAATTGTAAGTAAACTGAATAGGGTAGCAAATTCACACTTGCACCCAAATCAAGAAGAGCTTTATCCACATGGTGCTCCCCAATAATGCATGAGATAGTTGGAGCACCAGGATCTTTGTACTTGGGAGGAGTACACTGCTGAATTATTGAACTTACTTGTTGTGGCAGCATTACTTTCTTTGGCACATGGCTTTTAGAATGCCTTTTTTGAGTGCACAAGTCCTTCAAAAATTTTGCATAAGGAGGAATTTGCTTGATGGCATCAAGGAGTGGCAAATTAATCTTCACTTGGTGAAACACCTCCATCATGTCATGCAGCTTGTCCCCTTGCTTCCCCAACTTCGATGCTTCAAGAAAACGTTGTGGGAAAGGAGCCTTGGGCTCATAAGGAATTTTAGCACTTGGACTTGTGGTCACTTTTTCTTCTTCTTTCTTTTCACCCACCTTATTGTCAATTATTTTCCCACTTCTCAAAGTGGTAATGGCTTGAACTTGCTCATGGTGTGGGTTGCTTGTGGAAGCTTGCATCCCTCTTGGATTAGCAATTGGTTGACTAGGGAGCTTCCCTTCTTCTCTTCTACTCAATGAAGTAGCAAGCTGTTCAAACTGAGATTCCAGTTTGGCAATGGATTGAGAATGCGAGTGCACTAGCTGAACTGTAGATTGTATTGTTGCTGCAGTAGCTTGCACTGTCTCTATAAGAGAATCAAGCTTGTCAAATTTAGACAAGGTAAGAGTCAGCTTGTCTTCAATAGCAGAAATTCTTTGGGCCATAGGACTTTGTGTTTGATATTGCTGTTGAGGCACAAAAGTCCTAGGTTGATATGATGGTTGCATTGCTGCCCCTTGGTTACTGTAAGAAAAACCAGGATGATTCCTCCATGTGGGATTGTAAGTATTACCTCGTGGAGGATTCATTGGTCCAGTGAAAGTAGCTTGAACTTGCTCATGTTGAATATCAGAAAATTACCCCATTGAAGGACAATTGCTCACATTATGCATAGGACTAGAGCAAAATTCACAAGGGCCTAGCAATGTAGAATTAGAAGTAGAAGGAGTTTGATTGGCAGCCATAATTGCTGCTACCTTCTGTACAATTAAATCAATATCAGTTGGCATAGCTTCTGAAGCACCAACCTCATAAATCCCATCAGTCTTCCTGGTAGTGGCAGGTCTGCTAGAACGAGTAGAGGACACATGTTGTAGAGAGTTGTCACTAAGATTTTCAAATAAGGTCCATGCCTCTTCTTCACTCTTCAACATAAAAGTACCTCCACATGACGCATCAACCATCTGTCTGTTGGCTTCTGTGAGCCCTTCATGAAAACTCTGCACTAGTTGCTACTTAGGAACTTGATGATGGGGACACTTCCTAAGAAGGTCCTTGAATCTTTCCCATGTCTCATAAAATTGTTCCCCCTCATGTTGGGAGAAACCAGTGATAGCACGTCTGAACTGATTGGTCTTCCCTATCGGAAAATATTTCTTGAGAAACTCATGTTGCATCTGAGTCTAAGTCGTGATAGAACCAGCCGGTAGAGAGTTGAACCAATACTTTGCTTTGTCTTTCAGAGAGAATGGAAAAAGTCTCATTCTGAAAGCATCTTCAGAGAAGTTGTGAATTTTTGTAGTTGAGCACACTTCAATGAAGTCATCCAGATGCTTGTAAGGGTCTGCTTGAGTCAGCCCAAAATAAGATGGTAGCATCTGAATAATGCTGGACTTGATCTCATAATTCTGTGCTGTGACATTGGGCAATTGAAAACCTGCTGGCGAGGTATATGTCTCAGGAACATAGTAGTCCCTCAGCAATCTAGCTCTTTCTCCATCAGCATTAGGAACAAGGTTATTATTCCTCTCTTCTACCATGTCTTCAATTATTGCTTCCTCTTGCACAATGGTATCAACAGGGATGTTCCTCTGTTGTCTAAGAGTACGTTCAGGCTCAGGATCAAGAGGTATCAAAGGATCAGCTACAGAACGACGACCTTGCATATATTAACCAAAAGCACCTGAAAAGAAAACAAAAACAAAATTAAAAACAAAATATAAAATTTTCCTAAACTAAAAATCCAATTAAAACTAATTCTGTAAAATCCAATCAATCAAATAGATAATCCCCGGCAACGGCGCCAAAAATTGATTCGTGTGTGAGTGTGACTCAAAAATATATCAATTAAAAATTTCCACACTTCGCAATAGAACGAATTCCTTGCAGAATAGGGCTATCGAAAGGGGTATCGTACCTCAGGGATTATGTTCTGACGAGTTGGATTACGGAATTAATTCTAATTAAATTTATAAGAAAAGAATTCTGATTTTTAAACTAAACTAATTAAAAAGTAAAATAAAATAAATCAAAGTAAACAAGATAGTGAAGATAATAGGAGAGAAATCTAGGGTGTTTGACTTCACCACTAACTCCACAATCAATGGTCAATTGAATCAACTATAGGGGAATTACATCATGCATAAGTGGTGTCGGTGGCTACAAGCTCACCTTCATCCGTCAAGAAGATAACATATGATTAAGGCTAAGCCATGGACTATCTTCGATTGGCATGGGCCATCTGCCTAACTACTCTAATCTAGGGTGCAGTATGGTTCATCTTCTCTAGGCATAATCCATCAAAGCTCATAACAATATATTCAGTGATTACCATTGTGTAATAATCTCTCTCATGATCACAGAAAACAAAAGAGATTGAGTTCAATAACAACAACTAAATATCTAAGACAAGATAAGAAATCATTGAGATTGAATTTGCAAGACTTTTATTGCTCAATTCCTTAATAAGAATCCTCACAATTACACAATCTATGCATGTATATAAAGGTCCCCAATAATTAAAACAATCAAACCATTGATGCTTTGTTAGGGCTACATCAAAACCCTAGTGGATGAACTAGCCGCTCATGGTAGAAGAAGAAGCTTCAACTGTTGAGGAAGAAGACATCATCTTTCTGAATTACGCGTATGACTTCGTTCTCCAATGGCTCTACAATATGTTTCTGTTCTCTTCAGCCCTCTCAGACTCTCCAATCTCTCTGTAAGCTCTATGTAAGCTCTGTGTAAGCTCTGTGTAAGCTCTCCCAATTCAGCCTCCAAGTCTTCACTTTATTCTCCAAGAGAATATATCAAAGTCCTAATCCAATTAGGAATTAATTAGGGTTTCCCGCAGCACTAATCAGGTGGGTTTTTCCTTCTGACTTCGGCCCTACTTTTGACCCACTAGAAGTCCGATTTACAGAATTTTTGTGAAATACAAAAGTGTGTAGAATCAAATTTCGTTCAACCCTTCGCGAAAGTAATGTCGATTTGAGGCTCGAAAATAAGACTTCTGGTCCCTTTTCCAAAACGGGATTAAGACTGCATTATGCACAGATTTGGGCTTCAGGCCCGAAACCTTCTTAAGCAGCTGTAATTCTCTTGGACCTCTTTCTTGGACTGATTTGAGTTAAAATAAATGGTTGAGTGAATCTCCTTGATGTAGGCTTCATCTCACCATCTTGGATGTCTTCTTTAAAAGTCCAAAATCACGGTTTTAACTGAAATAATCATTAAGGCCCTGAAAATACAGAAAACACTAAAACAAAGTAAAATCACAAAATAATCTATCACTAAGAGAATAAAATACATAAGTTAAGAGGCTAGAATGCGTAACATTCAACGCCTATCAATTGAGTAGGAAGTCACATGGTAGCTTGGCTAGCTTAGCCATACAGGAGTGGAAGATGATGGAAGACATCTCAGAAATGGGATTGTATTTTAGTGGAGATGATGGACCGGCGGTGTTATTTACTCTTATCGCTCAACCAACTCTTGTGAGTAGAGTGATTGAAGAGCAGAGGAAGGATACTAAGGTTGAGGCTATTCGCACGCAGATTTTGGGTGGCGAAGTAGTGGAAGGATGGACAGTTCATTTAGATGGGAGCATGAAATTCCAAGGAAAGATGTTTGTTCCCTTAGCTTGTCAGGACGAGAATTTGAGAGAGTTTCACAACTCAAGGCTACCAGTACATCCAGGTGGTACCAAGATGTACCATAACCTACGCCGACAGTATTGATGGAAGGGTATGAAAAATGATGTAGCTCAGTTTGTGGCGAGGTGCCTCACTTGTCAACAAGTGAAGGCCGAGCATTAGAGACCAGCGGGGTTGTTGCAGCCATTGCCTGTGGCTATGTGGAAATGGAAGCATGTCACTATGGATTTTGTGACGGGGCTTCCAAGGTTGAGGAAGGGTCACGACGCAGTTTGGGTGGTCATTGACAGATTGACGAAGGTAGCTCACTTTATTCCCATTAGAGTGACAGATGATGTGGATACTCTCGGTAGATTGTATATTGAGCAAATCCTTAGGCTTCATGGCGTGCTAGTTTTTATTGTTTCAGATAGAGACCCGCGATTTACATCTCAATTTTGGCAGAGTTTCCAGGCAGCACTTGATTTGGACCTTCACTTTAGTACGGCTTTTCATCCCCAGATGGATGGTCAGTCTGAGCGTACTATACAGATTTTGGAGGATATGTTGCAGGCGTGTGTACTTGATCTTCGGGGCAGTTGGGAGGATCACCTTCCTTTGGTGGAGTTTGCATACAATAATAGCTATCAAGCTAGCATTGAGATGGCTCCATTCGAGGCTTTGTATGGTAGACCGTGCAGGTCACCTGTCTGTTGGACAGAGGTTGGAGAGACAGTTTCTTTGGGACCAGATTTAGTTCGAGAAACTACGGAGAAGATCAAGGTAATCTGGCAGAGATTACTTACGGCTCAGAGTCGTCAGAAAAGCTATGCCGATAGGAGACGGCGACCTTTGGCATTTCAGGTGGGAGATCATATTTTTCTGAAGGTCTCACCACGGAGAGGTTTGATGAGGTTCGTTCGTAGTGGCAAACTAGCGCCACGGTTCATCGGACCATTTGAGATTTTGGATCGGGTAGGAGAGGTTGCTTATCGCTTGGCATTGCCACCGCAATTATCAAGTGTGCACAACACTTTCCATGTGTCTATGTTGAGGAAGTATGAGCCAGACCCTTCACATGTACTTGATTGGGCAGACCTTGAGGTGGAGGAGGATGTTTCGTACGAGGAAAGACCAATTCAGATTTTGGACACTAGAGAACAAGTGCTTAAGGGAAAGACCATTCCATTGGTTAAGGTACTTTGGAGGCATTATGGGGTGGAAGAAGCTACATGGGAGCGAGAACAAGAAGTTCGCTCAAAGTATCCCGAGTTGTACACCACTTGAGGTACATTCTAATTGCGAGGACGAAATTCCTATAAGGTTGGGAGGTTGTAGAGACCGTGCCCAATTTTGGCCGATTTTTCAATTTTTATCATTTATTACTTTAAATGCATTTTAAATGATATTTAACATATTTTGGATGCGGGGAATGTGATTAGAAGGTTAGAATATGGTTTTGGGGAGTTTTGGCAACTTTTGGGAAAGTTTGACTTTTTGGTCAACGGGAGCCCCGGGATGAGGTTAAGTGGGTCCAAAAAATCCGAGAAATTTTACTTTTAGTTATGGATTAAATGAAATGTTTAGAGTGTTAAGGAAGTAATTTCGATTCCAACGGAGTTTTCAGAAATTAATTTCGAGCTCGGGAAGGTACATTAAGTGGCTAGGGGTAAAATGGTCATTTTGCGCCCCTAGGGTTGAGATAAATATGAAAAGGGGTCTGAGACATTTCATTTTATAGATCTCTCTCTCTCTACGTATCCCACTTCATCTCTCCCCCTTCTCTCTAGAGTTTGAGGGCCTTAAGGTGTGATTTGGAAAATCCTGAAGAAGGAAAATGTGTAGGGGACATCAAGGGCATCGGTTTGAACCGATCAAAGTCTCCATTTCGTGAAGTTGAGAAAGCTGGGATTTCTCAAAGTTGGATTCAAAGCTTGAGAATTTGAGGTAGGGGTGCTAGACTCACTTCTACTTTGATCTTGTGGTCCCTTCCTAAATATCATAAGAGATAGCTTTTGATTTCTTGAACCTAGGTCTATGTATATATATTTATATGTATACCATGGTGATTTATGCATGTATAAGTGTCCAACATGTTAGTTAGGGCTTATGCATGATATGTATGTGCAAATGTGACTATAATGTGTTTGTTTGATAAAAACATGAAAAATATGATTTTCTAGCAAAATTCATGAGCATAGTGATTTTCATGATGTGAGTGTGATAGCATTGTGACAATCTTGAGTTGGAAGGAAAATGCATTGATTTGAGGAAAAATGCATGCATTGTGTGACTATGTGCATTGGTGTGATTATATGCACTATATGATGATTTTGGGGCATGAGTGTGAAATTAAGATAAGGGGAAGGCCCCTAGGGTGAAAGACCCAAAACTTGGCCAAGAGGAGGTGCTCCCTTCGGGTTAGTAACCCGATAAAGCACAAGCAGAGTTTGTGTGTCGAAGAGACCCTTACTATTGGAGTGATGGGAAAGCCCCCTTGAATTGATTTGGTGTGAGTTATATATATATATATATATATATATATATAAGTTGTGACTTGTCCAATTTGATATATATATATATATATATATATACATATGTATTTGCATTTTATGTGAAACATCATGCATGATTTGAAAAATGTGGATGTTTGGGGTAAAAATGCATGAGCATGTGCATTCATGCATGGCTTACGGGTTTGAGTGGGGATGGGTGGATCATCTCTACTGAGCCGTTGAGATGCTCACCCGTTTATATAAACATTTTCAGATAAGGCGCCAATGGAAGACGAAGCATGATTAGCTCTATGGATATGTTGAGCTTATTTTTGGACTTTTGCTCTTTTGAGATGTAAATAAATGTCCATGCCGGCTTGTGGCATGTAGACAATGGTTGTGGTATTGCCTTTACATTTGTATCTTCTTATGTATGTGAAATTCAAATGTAAGTGCCACACTTGTAGGAAAGTGATTTTTGAGAAGTGTATGTATAATGGCTTCCTTCATTTGAGACTTGTTGAATGGTAGCAAAAAGGGCCATTTGAATTCTTATATGTATGGCTCCGTGGATTATGTATGGATTTGGAATTTAAATGGATGAATGTATTCTTTTGTCTCTTGTATCTTAAATTCGTGGATATGAATGTTTAGAGTTGTGGATTTATGTTGGAATCATGGTTGTAGGATCTCATTGTATAAGTTAGATTGTATGGTTGGATTAATGAAGATCACCTTTGAAAAAAATGAGGATGTTTGGTTCACTTGAAATTTTATGTGTATGGTGGACTTTGGATGAATTTTCTATGATTATACAAGATTTGAGATTCAAATGTGTAGGTTGATGTGTGAGTGTGATATTATATCAATGGTAGATGATTTATATGAGATATGAATTATCTAAGGTGGTTTGGTTGTGATTTGGGTTCAATTTGATCTTGTATAGGTGTTTGAGAAAATCTGGGCAATGCATTTCGATTAATCGAAATGCCCATTTTGATTAATCGAGATGCCCATCTCGATTGATCGAAATGGTTGTGAGATTTTATAAATTTTCAGGCTTAATTTCGATTAATCGAAGTCCCAATCTCGATTGATCGAAATATTGTAGGTCCAAAGTACCGGGGGGGGGTGTTTTCTTCGATTAATGGGGTGAAAATCTCGATTAATCGAGATGAATCTCGATTGATCGAGATTACTATTCACAGCAAGGTTCAAAAATTGTCCAGACTTCGTTTCGATGCAATTTCTTCGTTTTAAATCGGAATTGAGCGTGGTTTTTTTTGAAATTGAGTTTTTTTGAAAGCTCTATCCAAAGGTGAAAATCATTTGCAAGGGCCTTTGATGATCTAATGCCACTTGAAGGGTGTACATATAGAATGCTTCTACAATAGAAATGATTATAATGAGATTAAGGTGTGGGAACTTGAGGTGAAATTACGGATTCACCCCCGTTTCTTTCACTCCTAACCGGGTGTCGAAAACCGGGGCGTGACACAAAACAAGCCCAAACATTAGGCTAACAAATAGGATATTCTACCTTGACATGCCCTAACTGTTTACACTGAAAACATCTCACCCCTTTATGGTAAGATCCCAATGTCATAGAAGTCGTAGGCATAGATTGTATCATCTGTTGTCCCATTGTTCTTATCAATTGCAAAAGACCACTCTTAATCTTCTTCCTTGCCTGAACCTTGGAAGAATTAACCGTGTCCCTACTCTACTTCCCAACCTCTATTTTCTCCTACCTATCCTTAGCCTCAACCTTAACCATCAAAGTTTTCTCTACCACTTTGGCATATACCCTCAATTTCAAAATAGATATAAATGGCCTAACCGAATAGTGAAGGCCATTGACGGACCTCCAACTTTTTCTTCCTCATCTCCCACCACCTCGGGTGCAAAGCCTGAGAGAAATAAACTAGTTCTCATATTCAGTTACAGTCATGCCGTTATAAAAGAGCTCATCGAATTCTTTCCTTAGTGCATCCTCTTTGGCCTTAGAAAGTAGTGGTCAAGAAAAAGAGTTTTAAACTCTTCCCACGCTATAGTCTCCATAACATGTCAGTCACTCATCGACTTCCACCATAATTCAGCACCTCCCGAGAATAAATAGGTAGCAAGTATCATCTGTATCCCATCATCGGGAGTAGACATCATCCTTAGGTGTTTCTCTATTTACTCTAACCAATTATTAGCTACCAACGGTTTCGAACTCTCATCAAAACTAGGAGGCATCAACTTCTTAAATCGGTTGTTCCACCTTTGTCTCTATGGTCCTCACAAAGTCTCTAAGTGCCACGGTCATATCAGTGACGAAACAATTTCTCTCAGGGACTTCACCCTCAAATGCCCCTCCTCGGCGTCCAGGTGGCAAAACTCTATATAGTCAATATATTGGTCAACAATAATAACTTATCTCATGTTATATACTCAACATACTACACAATATAGGAACATGTTATCACTTATACATGTAACACATAGACATGTTATTCAAGACATATTCAATCACATAGACTGTTCTCATTTTGACACATGACATATAATGTTTGTTCTCATACAAACACATAATATTTTATCACATAAGCATACAACATGCTATCACATAAGCATTTGTCATGTCTACACGTGTTCTTAGGTTTTTAAACTTCAACTCTCTAACTATTCCAAATGTACTCGTGATCCAACCCTCCACACCCCTCATCCTTAGGTATTTAACCTTGTTATACTCTAATACCAAGCTATCATGCCCCAAAATCTAGACCATTGGGACTCCCCCAGTCTAAGACCGAACTTTGGGTAGTGAGGTGTTATGCTCGCCCGATCGTTATCCCATGACCTGAACAACTATGGCAACTACCATTTATTCCCCTCTGATATCATCATTGATACCAAGCTGTCATGTCCTGAATCCTGGCTCATGACTTGTCGTGGAAGCCTTTAGATTATAAACACTCACGTCATATCAATTCCTCATCGGAACATTATAGTGACCAAACAATCTAAGTCATCATCTCATAAATCAACAGAAGCTTAATCATCACCGTAACTACACTGTATATATGCATGCTTAAGTATTTCAAGTCCAACACGTGTATCCTTTATCGAAGAATATGCACACATAACCCCCTTTGAAAAACACTTTGTATGCATCTTTCGATTGATCGAAGTGCAACTCTCAATTAATCGAGACCCTCATATTTCGATTGAGCGAAATGGTGGTTTTGATCAATCAAAATTTTGCTTGATTGATATGGTATCGAAGTACCATTGAAAACCTAATGGAGTTGATCACTCAAACATGTTTGACTTTTTGATCAATCAAAATGGTAATTTTGACTAATTGAAATGCCTCTATTACTTTTTCCTATAGAATTTTTTAGGTGTCCCATTTCACATCTTGGTCCCATTTTTGTCATGTATTCCATCAATTCACCAACTCATCATCACAATAATTCTTATAAATTATACGTGTAAAAATGAACATAAATGTAATATCATCATATTCATTGTCTAGCATTCACCATGCTCAAATAGTACATATATTGTATTTAATCAAAAAACATAATTATAACATGTTCTCAAAACAAAAAAAGGTCTTATACATGATTAGTACATGCATATAGTCCACATCCCAGACATGCATTCAAATAAATCAATAAATATATTTAAGAGAAAACTAGCTACACTCCATGCCAACTCATGGTTGGGGAAACTCTATCACTTCTTTGTCGTTTCCTGAAATGAGTTAATACTCGTGGAATAAGTTACAACACAATCAGTAGGAATATCTAAAACAAAATTCTGCAAGTTCTATGAATACCACATAACATATAATCATATTATCATGTTAAGCACCATTTCATTTACAAATATTCATGGTAATAACCATGCCATAAATGTATGCATAGTGCTACACACCCACACTTTATCCGTGTCTCACACACATATGATTTCCATTGCTCTAATCTTGGCTCACTGCCCACAATGTCAATAGTAAAAATTGGCCCTAATTCTGACTCTTTTCAATTTGGCTCGCCACAACCTTTCTATTTCACTTCGGATCTTGACTCTTGGCAATCTGACTTACCACAACCTTTATATTTCACCCCGGGTCCCCGACTTTAGGCCACCTGGTTTTCAAAAACCCTTTCACATACACTCACTCCATGCATATGCAATGCGTGAACAATATCACAATCATGGCCATGCAAAACGTCCATACACAATTAAAGGCAAACTAACATCAATAGACATGATTGCACATTCTCAAATAAACCTCACATGCGTTCACATTAAACATATATCACAAATTCCACTTTTCATGTCATTTATATTGATAACTAAACATGGTTTACATCTAAACATGCTCATCAAGACAATTTATCAAATACGTAAAACACCCCCTACAAAATTTCATATATGAGGTGGCCAACCTCACACATAAAACGTAGGGGATACCTACAATTGATAACAACAAGCATAGAATATAAGGACATAATGAAAAAAATTATAAATACAGAAAGAAATGTCTATCTTAAATAATAATAAAGTTAAGTAACTAAAGTATGTGATCGTACACTACAATTTGGAAGCCCCGTAACCCAACGACCCCATAACCAAGAAGAACAAGAGCAAAGACTAAAGATTAAATAATTGAAGTAAATAACATACCAACATAATTCATTTGCTGAACATGAAGAAAGAATAGGACCCTACTCTGAAAACTGATGAGAGAGAAACTATCTGCCACAATCTACCAACCCACGACTTTATCCTCATGGTGGAACTGGCATGGGACCTGAAATTTCAACAAAGTGGGTTAAACCCATAATTAAGTTCTCTCTACTACAACCTAGATAGAGAACAGGTAAACATACCCTCTATATGACGAACAACAAATATATATATATATATATATATATATATACACACACACAACATTTCCTTCTTTAACCTATGTCTCCAAAATAGACGTTGTCCTATCTACCGTCTCAATTCAACCCCTATCACACAAATTTAGAACCTATTTTCTAAGTTCAAACCAAAGGCATAAAAATATAATACCTTATTAAAATTAGGCAATCCTAACATACCTCCTAACATGGCCCTCGGCAATCCTTACATGCCTCCCTAACTAACATTAGATACCTTATTAGGTATTGGCAATCCTGACAGGCCCCCTGACAATCCTTACATGCCTCTACAACTAACCTATTAAGCCAAAACAAAAGATCTAACCAGTTAGCATATTAATTTAATCTAACAGAAGTTCAATCACCACAATAAAATAACTCATACACAATTAAACTAATATCAAGAATATCATGAACAATTATGATTTCAAAGAATACAATTAAGGAAGGAAAAATAATATAACCACCAATTATATGCGCAAGCACACATCCAAATCTCCTATGTATCTAAATCATTGAGGGAGTCTAAAGCTAGCTCTAACCTTGGTTTCCGAGCCTATTCTGCTCTTCAGAACCCTATTTAATGATTCTGAAATTTTCTTGAATTTTTCAAAAATTTAAAAAAATTCTAAAGTAAAAGAGAATAAAAATCTAATTTTGAGGCACAATTTTTATAGTACATTAACCACAAGGGAACTTCATTTTGACTTGAAATTTAAATCCCAAGAGTATTCTGTCCCCAAAAGATTACCTAAATTTTCTGAAATTTAAAAACAATTTTTAAAATTATTTTTCCCTTTTTCTAATTTTCAAAATCAATTTAAAAACATTCAAAGAAATATAAAAAAGTTTGGACTGGGTCCAAAGTAGGCCTAGAGGTGGGCCCCGATGAGTGGGGCATGTGGCCACCTTCCCCGGCGCCAACACCGGTGCCAGTGGCAGGCGCTGACGGGGCGTGTGGGGGGTGCTGCCCCCTCTTCTTCTTCCTTTTTTTTTTCTTTTCCTTCTTTCCTACAGCTCACGAACAACCATGGTGCCAAAACTTTTCGGCCATCTTTCAGCCACCTCCAGTCACCCAATCTTGCGTATGAATATACCATTCAACTCATCTCGATCTAAGCTATGCATTGGTACCAAAATCACCCCCTCTCGCTGCCTAAATCAAAAATGTCCAAATTCAAGTTTTAAAAATCTAAAATTTCAATTTCAATTTCATGTCAATCTACCCAACGGTTCGCAACCAACCTTTCAAGGATTATTTGACAAACCAAGATCTACCTATTAATCAGAACAGAAACCTTTAAAAACAACGATTACAACAAACCCATATCTCATGTATGTACATAAATATATATCTGCCTATACAGTTATATATACATACATATACACTAAAAAAATTACCCCAAAACTATACCAAACCTACAGATTTCTCATGTTTAATCCACAGAAACACCCTTAGCATGCATAATCATAAAATTTCATAATTAAATACATGAAAGCATATTCCATCGATATATATATATATATATATATATATATATATATATATAATATTATGTCTACTGGTTCAAAGGGGAAGAGAAGAGTTCGAACTTGCCTTTTTGACGAACAAGAACTCGTCCCTATGAATCACTCCTACTCTCTCTTCTCTCTTGCGTCTACGTTCTTTTAGTCCCTATACGTGTAAACGACAGAAACCCTAATCCTCTTTTCTTTTATTTTTTTTTTCTAGAAAACTAATTAACCTCCAAAATAAGTAAAAAGGAAATTAATAAAAATAAACCCTAGCCCACCAAAATAAATATACACCTAGCCCAACCATTCTAGCCTAACTCAACCCAAATTCCTCCCTAACCCAATGTAAAATTAAAATAAAGAAAAAAAATACAAAGACCCATTCCAAATAAAATAAAGTAAACAACACCAAAATATTTAAAGCACTCAAAGAAATTTAATCCAACCAAATAAGCAAATCAAAGCAATCAAAAAAATTTAATTAAACTAATAAAGCAAATAAATAGAAAAATAAATAAATGAATACAAAGCATTTAGATTAGAATTAAATGACCTCAAAATTATGGGGTATTACATTCTTCCCCCCTAAAAAGAAGAATTTCGTCCTTGGAATTTACCTCATACCTAAAATAAAAAGCTCTGGATATTTTTTCTTTATCTCATCCTCCCTTTCCCAAGTGGACTCCGCCTGATTATGGTGGCTCCACTGAACTAGAACTAACGGAATGGTCTTAGAACAAAGAACGTGGTCCCTACGGTCAAAAATATAGTAAGGCTGCTCCATATATGTTGCATTTGGCTATAACTCAATCTCTCCAACCTCAATGTACTCATAAGTATCCTTATCTCTAAGGGATTTTCACAACATAGAGACATAAAAGACATTATGGACCCTGTGCATCGTGTTTGGTAACGCCAATGTATACGCTACTACCCCAACCTTGTCGATAATCATAAAAGGAACTACAAAATGAGGTGCCAACTTCTCCTTTCTCCCAAACCGCATTACTCCCTTCATGGGAGAAACCTTGAGTAGAACCTGATCCTCCACCTTGAACTCTAATGCTTGAGTTTTTCGATCCACATAACTCTTCTGTCCACTCTACGCAGTCCACATACGATCTTTAATAAGAGTAACTTTCTCGGAGGTGTCCTTAATGAATTTAGGACCCAAGAATCTGTTCTCTTTAACATCCAACCAACATACCGGCGACCTACATGGGTGCCCATACAAAGCCTTGAATGGTGTCATACCAATAGTCTTTTAATAGCTATTGTTATAGGCAAAATTAACTAGCGGCAAGTAACTCTCCTAATTACATTTGAAGTTGAGTACACATGCTCGCAACATATCTTCCAAAATTAGATTAACCATCTCGGTCTGACCATCGGTCTGAGGGTGATAGGTTGTACTGAGATTCAGAGCTATACCCAAAACCCTGATACAAAATTTGAATCCCTATCCGATATAATGGATAAAGGCACACCATAAAGCTTCACTATCTCGACAATGTAAAGCTTTGCGAATTGCTCTAAGGTGTAACTCGAGCATACGGGCAAGAAATGGGCTAATTTTGTCAACCTATCTACTATCACCCAAATAGCATCATGATTTCGTTGTGATGGAGATGCTCTCCCACTTCCAATCTAGTATAAGCAGTGGCTACAAAGATCTCGGCTATCTCTGGTGATCAATCTTGATCATCTGACATGTGCTACACTTAGAAACAAATATGGCAATGTCCCTCTTTATAGCTGTCCACCAAAACTCTCATTTCATTATTGGTAGATCTTATCTCCTTCTAGGTGTACCAAAAATTGAAAACTGTGGGCCTCACTCATCACTGCCCTCCTCAAGTCGTCATTGTGAGAGACCACTACTTGTCCCTTTTACCTCAATCCTCCATCTATATCCACTGTATAGAATGGTACCTCTATATATTTTAACTCAGCCACCTTCTATATTTACTGCAGGTCAGTAAGCTAATCTGTAATTACCCTCTGAATGATAGCAGGTGTAACCACTGCACATGCTACAAAGACATCAACTAAGGCATCAACGATGCTCAAGTCATTCCACTATGCTTCATGAGTCAGGTAATTAAGTTTGTGAGGCTTAAGCTTACATGAAGCATATGATATCGGCTTCTCCTCCTACATCAACACACGTCCCAGACCCTGCAATGACGCATCGGTGAACACCAAGTACTCAATGTCACTTTGAGGAGTAGCTATAACAGGTGCAGTAGTCAATCTGCTCTTCAACTCATCAAACACCGCTTGACAATAGCCATCCCAAACAAAAGACACACCCTTTTTAGTGAGATGGGTGAGTGAGCCAGCAATCTTAGAGAAGCCCTATATAAACTGACAATAATAACCAACCAACCAACCTAAGAAAGCTGCAAATCTTTGAAGGTGAGGTAGGCTGTCCTCACTCCAAAATCGCTGACACTTTACCTTGTGCAGCAGAACCGTGGTGGGCCTATAACCCACAGGTCCCAGGATCGAAACCTAGCTCTAATACCAACTGAAATATCCCCTACAAAATTTAACTCATATGGTGGCTAGTCTCACACATAAAACGTAGGGGATACCTACAATTGATATCAATAAGTATAGAATACAAGGACACAATGAAAAAAATTATAAATACTGAAAGAAATGTCTATCTTAAATAATAATAAAGTTAAGTAACTGAAGTATGTGTCTGTGCAGTACAACTTAGAACTCCTGTAACCCAAAGACACCATAACCAAGAAGAACAAGAGCAAAGACTAAAGAGTAAATAATCGAAGTAAATAACATCCCAAAAAAGTTCATATGCTAAACATGAAGAAAGAATAGGACCCAGAAAACTAATGAGAGAGAAGCTATCTACCATAATCTACCAACCCATGACTCTATCCTCCCGGTAAACATACCCTCTATATGAGGGACAACAAATATATATATATATATATATATACACGCACGCACACACATACACACACACGTTTCCTTTTTTAACTCATGCCTCCAAAATAGACGTCGTCCTATCTACCGTCTCAATTCAATCCCTATCACACAAATTTAAAACCTATTTTCTAAGTACAAACCGAAGGCATAAAAATATAATGGCCTATTAAAACTAGGCAATCCTCATATGCCTCATATATTATTCTTAAATATCTTATTAGGTATTGGTAATCCTAACATGCCCCCTAGCAGTCCTTACATGCCTCCCTAACTAACCTTAGATACCTTATTAGGTATTGACAATCCTGACATGCCCCCTGACAATCCTTACATGCCTCTACAACTAACCTATTAAACCAAAACAAAAGATTAAAACCTAGTTAGCACATTAATTTAATATATCAGAAGTTCAATCACCACAATAAAATAACTCATATATAATTAAACTAATATCAAGTATATCTTGAACAGTTATGATTTCAAAGAATACAATTAAGGAAGGAAAAATAATATAACCACCAATTATATGAGCGAGCACACATCCAAATCCCCAACGTACCTAAATCATTAAGGGAGTCTAAACCTAGATCTAACTTAGGTTTTCGAGCCTATTTTGTTCCTAAGAACCCAATTTAATGATTCTAAAATTTTTTGGAAATTTTCAAAAATTTTAAAAAGTAAAAGAAAATAAAAAATCTAGTTTTGAAGCATACTTTTTATACTACATTAACCACAAAGGAACCTCATTTTCACATGAAATTTAAAACCCAAGAGTATTCTGTCCCCAAAAGGTTACTAAAATTTTTTAAAAATTTTCTGGAATTTAAAAAATTGTTTTTCCTATTTTTTTAATTATAAATCAATTTTAAAACATTTAAGAAAATATAAAAAATCTGGACTGGGCCCAAAGTGGGCCGGGAGGTGGGCCCCAGTGAGTGGGGCCAGTGGCCCCCTTCCCTGGCGCTAGCACCAGCAGCACGCGCCAATGGGGCGCGTGGGGGGCGCTTCCCCCTCTTCTTCTTCCTTCTTTTTTTTCTTTTTTTTTTCATTTCATTTCCTTCTTTCCTGCAACTCACTAACAGCCATGGCACCAAAACTTTCCATTCAACTCGTCTCTATCTAAGCTAAGCATTGTTACCAAAATCACTCCCTCTCACGGCCTAAATAAAAAATGCCTAAATTCAAGTTTTAAAAATCTAAAATTTCAAACTT
Organism: Cornus controversa; assembly: GCA_026545225.1. Classification (NCBI taxonomy): domain Eukaryota; kingdom Viridiplantae; phylum Streptophyta; class Magnoliopsida; order Cornales; family Cornaceae; genus Cornus; species Cornus controversa. Next base: position 36,351,460 of record CM048845.1, on the reverse strand, counting down.
AATTTCCCTTACCAAACAGTTTGCAATCAAACTTTCAAGGATTATTCGAGGAAGCAACTATTAATCGGAACAGAAACCTTTGAAAGTTATGATTACAACAAGCCCATCTCAAACGTATATATATATATATATCTGCCTATACAGTCATGTATACATGCATATACACTAAAAAAAATTATCCCAAAGCGATACCAAACCTACAGATTTCTCATGTTTAATCCACATAAACACCCTTAGCATGCATAATCATAAAATTTCATAATTAAATACATGAAAACATATTCCATCAATATATATATATATATATATATATATATTATGTCTACATGCTCAAAGGGGAAGATAAGAGTTCGAACTTGCCTTTTTGATGAATAAGAACTTGTCCCTATGAATTGCTCCTGCTCTCCCTTCTCTCTCGCGTCTACGTTCTTTCAGTCTCTATGGATGTAAATGATAGAAACCCTAAAGCTCTTTATTTTCTTTCTTTTTTTAATTTTTTTTCTAGAAAACTAATTGAACTCCAAAATAAATAAAAATAAATCCTAGCCCACCAAAATAAATTTACAACTAGCCCAACATTCCAGCCCAACTCAACCCAAATTCCTCCCTAGCCCAATCTAAAATTAAAATAAAAGAAAATACAATGACCAGTCCAAATAAAATAAAGTAAACTACACCAAAATATTTAAAGCACTCAAAGAAATTCAATTCAACCAATAAAGCAATTGAAAGCACTCACATAAATTTAATTCAACCAATAAAGCAAATAAAATGAAAAATAAATAAGTGAATATAAGCATTTAGATGAAAATTAAATGACCTCAAAATTACGGGGTATGACAACACGTAAGTGTCACCTTCACAATTATACATGAAACACATATAATTATCTCAAAATTCATATTCATCATGCATCATAATCATTTAAAACAACTATAAACTTCTAAACATATTATTTCACATTGAATATTTATTGAATTTTATAATCTAGCATGCTTTAACCTTGAAAGATATCTAATTATACCCACTTAACTAATTGGTTGCCATAGACAACCAATATACTCATACAAACCCTGGATTTTATGGGCTAGGCATCCCTACCTCAATTTAGAAGAGCTTCCAAATAAAATTTTCAATTTCTCACTAAAATCAACTTTTTCCAAATTTGATTCTGAACGGATCAAACTCGAGCCCTCGATGCATAGACCAACTCTCACTTTGTCAGCGCCTTCTAATTCTCACCCCAAGCCTCTAAAATTGAATGGAGAAGGCAGAAGATGAATGTAGTGATATATTTGTTTCTATATTGCTCTCAATCGGCTGAGGAATAATGAGAGAATGAATTCTTCATTCTCCTCCTTTCTATTTATAGACCTAACTCCTCTTATTTACAACAATGTCACTAGTCACTTACCAAATCTTTCCGGGCACCGTTTTCACTTTAGGTAATGCCTTCGGACCCGAAATCGATTCCATATATAGCTCATCAAATATTTTATTTAAGTTACTCTCAAAATTTGGTGTCATTCCGAGACTTTCAGATTTTTCAGGCACACTCGACCCAAAACTCAACTTTTGTTAAATACTCCCAAAACTTCGCCAGAGTTATATATGGGTACCCAAAATGTATTTCATATTTAAAACACATTTATAATCCTTTAAATCATTTATAAGACAATAAATGAAAATAAATAAAAAAATTGGCGAAAAATAATCATGGTCCTTACAACCTACCCACCCTAAAAAGATTTTGTCCTCAAAATTCAGTCATCCATAAACTCTCTTTTACCCCACATACCTAATGAGTTAACTTGTCAACTACTTAGAGTGGACACAATGTAAAAGAAGTGCTAATCAAAGAAAATTGTCCGGCCAAGCCATTTCTCCTCACTAGCCCAACCCCAACAACACGTCTTTCTTGTCCACTTGTGCCCTTACCAAACCATTGCCATGCACACATGTATATCATCAAAGGTATCATATACCTAACTCAAACATGTATTTTGCTCTCTTCGAATAAATCTCAAGGTCTAACCTCAACCTAAAATTTCCAAGTCTGATTGTAAAGAGACTACCATGCTCACACAATCCATCATGATCCATACATGAACAATAATACCAACATTCCATTTAGGGTGTATTCCAAAATTTCATGCATTTGTTGAAGCAAACCACATAGATGTCATGCACTTGACAAAGCAAGTCACGTTTTCTGTGCACTTCTCAAAAGGCCACATAATACTTGTGCAACTTATTAAACAAGACAAATAATTCTAGTCAGTTTCAAGGACTATCCACCCAATGGAACCCAATACTGCACTTAGGGTCTTACACCCTATCACTTTCACAATCCCATCATACCTAAAACTTACCAAACAACTTACCATAAGCCTTACACAACTCATACACACTCCTTTCTGATGTCCAACCCATCAATTACGTACCAACTCAAGAAGAATTAAGTTAAACATAAGCATTTCTTTCCGACTGTCTCTATAGTACCCCTTAGACTTACTCTATCTAAGAATATAGTAACATTTACTGGCCTATCGACACTGATCGTGTCACCCACCTGACTAAACTCTAGTCCCAACAATTATACACATGATGCAGCAATAATACAAAGCATCTAAATCAACTCAAACACTAGCCCACGAGCTAAATACTAAAAATGTATATACCTCAGACCATTGAAGGTCCAGCTGAGACATCTACATGAGTACCAGCATAAAGTCTACCTTGAGCCCTTGGTTCCTGACTTCCTACTGTCCACCACCCTAAAAAATTAGACTATTAAGTAGACACACCAGTGGTAGATCCCCTCATTGGTCATGCACTCTGGGTAATCATAGTAGGTTGAGGTGGGGTTTAAGCCCTAAACCCTGACTATGCTGTCATCTGTCATGCCCCAATTTTTTACAGCCGATTAAGGGCGAAGGAAATGGGGGTGAACAATGAAAATTCCATTAAATCCACAATCTAATCATCAATCTCCTTGAAACTCGAATTTTCATTTCTTTCATTTCAAAAATATATATATATATTTATCCAATTTAAATAAATTAGAAATTTCAAAAGCATCTCATATACATTATATCAAATGTACAATCACATACACTCTTGCATACGCACCAAATTACAACAGAGAGTAATTTAATAAACATAATTCCTCCAACATATCTAAACTCAAATAAAAATCTATTTATCTCACATTCTCGACATAATTAAATTCTAATAAATCCAATTGCTACCTCTTTAGTCGGTACTATCAAATCCTTTGATGACTCTGTGTCATCGGCATTACCTGCAAAATCTGGGACGGGGTGAGCTCAAAGCTCAACAAGGTATGCTGAACATACTATCAATGTTTCAATAGGCCGATTCCCACATATTCTCAAAATATACATAAATTAATTATATCTCCATAATTTACATACCCAACTTTCACAATTTGAAATCACATCATATTCAAGTGTTAACAATTCATATGATAATTTTTAGCACATATTAAAAATCAAATAACTAGCAAGTAAACAAGATGTAACTATACTCCACAAATAACATATGCAATATAATGAAATATCATAATTCGTAAGTTGCAACTACACATGAATGCCAACTTGTAAATCAAGATTCAAAATCAACAAATGGGATAACTTGGTATAGATCCACAAACCCCCGGACATACCTACTGCATGCACCGGTAAATGTTATTTTCGGGCTACTAACCCACATGGAATAAACCTAGCGGCCACTATAAATGGAAATTTTCACCCCGAAGGCTATACCCTCGCTCGATAGTAACGGAAACCGAGTATCTCCCAAAATCAACAACCAATTCACAAAGGAGTACATATACTTTAATAATCATATTTAGCATGTTGCACGCGCACATAACACATGTTAACCATACAACTCATGTCCTAGAGTCCAAAACACGATCATGACATGCTTCTCAATGAAATCTCATAATTTATAATAATAATAATAATAATAATAATATATTTCTCATTATAAAGACAATATACAACTTTGAGAGTACATCAACTCAACAACATCATTTAAGCACATAAAATAATCAATTACCCATGATTTAAAAATCATCATTTTTAACATGCTAAATAAGCAACAAAATAATCCAACCATAATATATATATATAGAAATATATATATCAAAATTTACATATAACCATATAAAAACAAATATCAACTCTCATGCTTTTAATTCCAAATATATGCATATCTATATTCACATGTGCATCAATTATTTAAATATTTACATTTATATATATACACATATATATGTAAATACCATCAACACAAATGCACATATACCAAAATATAAATAAATTAAATATATATATTTATATAGGAGATAGAGGGAAGAATCAACTTGCCTTGGTTATATTTTTTTTCGGAAGCTTGTACTATCCTTTGTCGATCCAGAATCCAAAAGCCCAATGGAAAGTCTCCATTTTAAATAAAATTGGTCTATTTCCAAATTCCAGCCCAGCCCAAATGTTAATTCCACAATTTAATCCCAACTATCACATTTTAATTGATACTGGGCCTATTTTAAATTTCAGCCCAGTCCAATTAATGCAGCCCAAACTAAACATCAAATTCAGAGTCTAAGCCCAAACTGAACACTTTGCTGATCTTGCGGGTTCACATAAAAAATTTCTCCTAACACCTTGTTAGGATTCGCCAGCACATTTAAACGTTCCCAGGGTTGATACTAGGTGTGTGAAGGACTTCCCCTTAACGTCTCATTAGGGTTCGGCATCATATTCACACATCCCCAGTTTTGATATTGGGGTGGGGGTTGTGAAGATGAGCTTTCTGTTAATAGTACACTAGAGTTTGCCCTCACAGAGACACTTGGAGCACTCTGAGTCACCATCTGCCTGTAGTATGCCAACTCAGCTCGTAGCATAGCATTCTCTTGTTTAAGAGAAATAATTTTTCCTATAAAGCCCCAAATAATATCATCTAGCCTCGTGTGGGCTTCATATGACATCGCAAATGTAACCATAGCTTGATTTTCTCTCTTGACTTTAAAAAGAAGTTTGGAAAATTTGTTGGCGTCATAGACTTTGCGAATGGCTTTCAATGCTCCCGACCTAGGTCATGGCTAAAGTAGGGTGCAAATGGGCAATTATGAGGACATCTTACCCCGATGAACTTATAGGCACCACAGGAAACATATCTGGACATCTTTTATAAGAATTGTTAGGAAAATGATAACTTACCAACTTTCTCACTCTCTCTATATCAGAGAAGATAAAGAAACCAAATGGTTTCGTCAAAAATGAGAGAGAGATCAGAATGGGAACCCTCATGTATACGTTTATACGCCTATATGTATTCATGCATCCCGACAGCCATAAAAGTGTTTCGAAAAGAACGACATCTTTTTCAATGACAACCCGACAAAACTTTTAACTCTTCGAAAAAGTTTTTAATTTAAAATTTTCTTTTCTTTTTCTGCGGATATTATATATATATATATATATATATCATATACCTATTTTCCAGTGTCCACTCTCTATTTCTTTTCCATCATTGGACCGACACTCACTGTCTCCTTTATCAAATTCTATAAAGCATTTTCACGTGGACACTAATACCTCAAAATGAGAATTTTACTCATAATTTCCAAAACCAACCAATAAGGAACATCATTCTTTCTAATAATTGTTACTTTCACTTTCCACACATACCAGGCGTCATGCTTACAACACCTAACTCATATCACTAGAGTCTAGCTCAAATAGTGCACCTTAAACACTTCAAAGACAAACACAGTTGAACCTCTACCCAAAGTTTTCCAGCACAGCTAGTGCATCTCTAACATAGTCAAATCTTTGCCCAAGATTTCTAATCCTTTCTAACTCAATTACCATGCTCGTATAATTCACCATTATCAAACTAAATATACGACACTGGCATACCATCCTACGCATTATCTATAATTATGTACAATAGTTAAAACAACCACATAAATCCAAAGCACTCGTCAAAACAAGCCACTAAAATATAAACAGTGCACCCATCAAAACAGGCCACTAAAATAGTGTACTAAGTCACATAACAATGCCCAATTTTATAGACTATAACCCGATGGAATCCAACACCCAGTTCTAGGGTCTTACACCACACTGATCTCATAATCTCATTAACCAATCAATTTTCATCTCCAATTAACCAAGAAAATCACCATATCTCATTTCATCTCTTACCCTCAATTTATTCATTGATTATAACATACACACTCAGATCACCTACCATCACAAGGCCCAAATCAAATTTGACCCACTACTTTATCTTTGCAAATTGACCTAGCCCATTGGTAACAGGTCCATTCTCCTTTATGTTTAAATATTTGATTGGGTCAGAGTTCATGCCTCTTTTTCAAATAATTTCCCCAAGCCCAAGATAGTTGTTGGGTGCATTCGTTAATTGATCCAGGCCAAAGCCCAAATCACTCATGGCAGCCCACAAAAATCACAATGTCAAAGCCAAACAAGCACAACAATCCACCATCTTCACTTAAGCCATGACATACCTCTCAACCCACCTTATTTGTGTGAATAATAATTTCTATATCCTTAATGCAAAATCACCCCCGTTAACTCAAAATCGTGAGTTGGGTGACCAGCTCACATAATTTAAATTGTCAAAACCATAAACTACTATCCTTCTGGTGTGTCTTAAGTCCCAGCTTAATTGTCCCTTGAAACATCGCGACAAATACTATATTCTACACCACATTTAAAAATAATCTTGATGGAACCATTAGTCAATATACCCTTCAATACGATGAATGATTGCAAGTATCATTCTAAAATTCACTCTCAAACTTGTCAAAAAAAAATATCCTTCTTCTCAAGGAAGAGTACCGTAGCTCCAAGGTGACGTACTATAACACACAAAACCTTTGTCTAACGAGTCTTGCATTTAACCTTCTAACTCCCCCAACCAATAAATCACAAACTACATGTATAACTCCCCAAGTGTCATTCATTTCCATAGTTAATAGTTAGCCAAGACAAAACCAATGGTACATACACCGTCATCCCTCCACAGCATCAAAACTAGTCACATCCCAAAAACTGAGTCAAATCCAAATGATAATTTGAAACTTCGATCCCTCAAGGTCACACTACCCATAACGGTACATCAATAGACAAAATTGTCTAGAGATGAAAATCGCCATCTCAATAAATGTGTCAATAGATAAAAATTGTATTCCACAATGACAATTCCAAAATCTATAATTTTTTGAAGATCCCAAACTATTTCCTCATGTACTCTAACAGGTACCATAACGCATAAATTTAAAAGTGGTTTAAAACCAACCTAAACTTATTATCACGAACCCTTTTTCAGTCATTCGCCTATCTACGAGCAAAAATCTTTTATACCCAAAATACTCAAAACTCATTTCTTTACTCGTCAATACCCAAAGAGTCAATTCCATAACTAATTGGACCCAACACATTGTAAAAGAAGTACTAATCAAAGAAAAATGTCCAGCATGGCCATTTTCCCTCGTTAGCTCAACCCCGGCAATATGTCTTCCTTGTCCTCATACATTTGGTTCTAATAAAGCACCATAGCACAACCCACATCAATCAAAGCATATAAGTCATCAAGTATCCCCATGGACTCAACTTATAACCATAATCAATTCTCAATTCCCCACATGGGAGACATTACATTAAACATTTCTCAAAGTTCTAGGCTCTCACAACAAGAGTCTATTACAACTCGTATATCTCAAATATTGTAAATTGATCCAAGCTCAAATCTCCAATCTGGCTTACCAAAATCACAAAACTAAAATCTCTAAGAGATAACAATATACCTACATATACCATGTGACATTCAATGCAAACATTTATATACACTGTATAGTAATATAAATCATGCTAAACAATTAGCATATTCCAAGCAGCATGTCATAACCTTAAAATCATGTACACAACCTCAAGTATACTCATAGTTTAACCCTATCCATCATCCAAAAGAAATCAAACCTAACGTTCAAACAACTACCAACCACCACATGCATAACTCCAAACCAATGTGTGACTCAACCTTTACCCTTTGTCCTTAGGTATTCAAACCTGGTTAAGGTCTGATACCAAGTTGTCACGTCCTAATTTTTGACACTCGGTTAAGGGCGAAGGAAATGGGGGTGAATAGTAAAAATTTCATTAAATCCACAATCTAATCATTAATCTCCTTAAAACTCAAATTTTTTTCTTTCATTTAAAAAAAATATATATAAATTTATCCAATTTAAATAAATTGGACATTTCAAAAGCATATCATATACATTATATCCAATGTACAATCACATACACTCTTGCATACGCACCAAATTATAACAGAGAGTAATTTAATAAACATAATTTCTCCAACATATCTAAACTCAAATAAAAATCTATTTATCTCACATTCTTGACATAATTAAATTCTAATAAATCTAATTGCTACCTCTTCAGTCGGTACTATCAAGTCCTTTGATGACTCCATGTCATCATCATTACCTGCAAAATCTGGGACGGGGTGAGCTCAAAGCTCAACAAGGTATGCTGAACATACTATCACTACTTCAGCAGGTCGATTCCCACATATTCTCAAAATATACATAAATTAATTATATCTCCATAATTTACATTGTAAGGATCGTGACCATTTTGGCCGACTTTCTTAAATTTTCATTTAATTGTCATATTAAGACATTAAATGATTGTATATGTGTTTTAAATGTAAAATGTATGTTTAGATAATTTATTTAAGGTTTGGAGAAGTTTTTGGAGCGTTTGGAAAATGTTGACTTTTTCGGGTCCGGTCAACATAGGGGCGCAGGCCTAGAAAATTCAAAAGTCTCGGAATGACCTCAAATTTTTAGGGTAGCTTAAATAAAATATTTGACGCGCAAATGAATCGATTTCGTGTCAATTGGAGATACAGAACTGCAAAAATGAGCCCGGGAAGATTTTATGAAAAGCCGATGGCATAATTGTAATTATGTGTAAGTCATTTAGGCTATAAATAGCTATGAGAACTCAGCCATTCTCACTCTCTTCTCCCAGTCGTATAAGCATCTATACATATATATACATAGCATCTTCATCTTCTTCCTTTCTTCATGAATTTCGAGGGGCTTTGGGTGAGAATTTGAGTTCGCCGAAGAAGGAAGAAATTAAGATTGATCGATCCAAAATTAGTTTTTGGAGAAGGTTGATTTTTTGGGTGGATTTGGGAAAATTCAATTGGAAGCTCTTCCAATTTGAGGTAGGGATGTTTAACTAATAAAATCCAGGATTCTTGTGAGTATATTAGTTGTGTATGACAACCAATTGGTTATGTGGAGTAAATAGATGTTCCTCAATGTTCAAGCACGCTATTTTATATCATTAAATGAGCTAATAATGTTGGTTTATATGATTGTATGTTTATAAATGCCTTAGAGAAATTTATGAGCATGTTGGGACAAATTTGTGAATTTATATTGGTGGATTCATGTATAATTGTGAAGGATGTGTGGTTGTGTGAAATGTAGAGGTGTGAAGTATGTTCATTATAAATACATATGATACCTAAATGGGAATTTATTTAAGTGTGATTGCTAAATGCCTCATTGGCTGCAAATTATGAATGTACATTTGATAAAATTGTGGGGTTCATCTTCATTGATATGGTGAGGAAGGTAAGCGATGTGAACGGTGGAATCCAGTCGATAAAATAGCAAGGTATTCTGGTCAAGGTACGCTCATGGATTGATATGTAGTGAGGTATTCCAGTAAAGGTAACCCTCAAGAGGTATTCCGGTAAAGGTAACCCTCTATAGGTGGGATTGGTTGTCCATGAGAATTGGAGACCAATATGTGGGAAGGATGAGGGAGTTGTGCATATCATGTTGCATTCTACCTTGTTTGTGATATGGTTGTGTTGTGTGCATAAATTTTTAATATGTTAAATGTAAATGTATGGTTACGTGGTATTCACAAAATTGATGGAATTGTGTTTTAAATGTTTCTACTGAGCTTGTGGTTGTTCATCTCATGAGGATTAACATTTTTCAGGAAATAGAAAGGAGGTGATGGAGTCTCCTCAATAGTATATTGGTGTGGAGCGGTTTTGGTATTTTTAAAGACTTTATGTTGTTTTGTTAGAATACATGTCCGAGTTGTGTACCATATACATGAGATGAATATGTAAAGACCATTTGTATTCCGAGAACATGTATCATTCATGCTTTACAGTTTTATGCACTTAAATATGATTTTTGGTGTATGTGGTTTATGACTTGAAATTTTGCACATTATATATGTATATAGAAAGAGAGCATTAGCTTCATTTTGATAAGTCATGGGTCTTCTTTGGATTTAAATTGAGAAAGATATGCATGTTTTGGTGTAAGGGTTAGAAATCTGACCTACCCCCATTGACTTGAGTATAACTCAAGTTTTGGTTGGTATTTTTAGATGATTCAAGTTGTGTTACAAACTAGACATGTTGAGGATAATTCATGCCAAAATTTCACGTCAAACAGACTTACGAATTGTGAGATATTCAAATTTGAAGTTGGGATGAAGTTTTAGCAAAGTTAGGGTTGCAAAATTTCTCCTGGGATTAACGGCGATCAATCCCCCTCTTTTACAGTGATCGATCACCCCTATAAAAGGCCAAAAATAGCTTCAGTCGACCTTGGGCAATCAATTCCCCTTTTTACAGCATGCGCTATTCAAACAGTGTTTTGTCTAACTTCAAATAGGAATATCTCCTTCGTTTCAAATCGAATTTCGATGATTCTTTTTTTGAAATTGTGTATTTTTAAATTCTATTTCTAATGGTTGCATTTTAGCCAATGATTATAAACTCACAAGGATTTATGTATTCATTTTTGTGGGATAGAACCAATTGAATGGTTGTATGGTTAAGGCCATTGAGGTTAGGTGATGTTGACTTGTGCATAGGTAATTACAAGTTGGTGACTAGGCTTCTGTGATAATGAAAAGTTAAGATGGTCCATTGGGGCTTAATGGAAAGGTTCACACTCAATTTTCGGGAGTTGGAAATCGGGGTGTGACAGAATGGTATCAAAGCTTGATACTATCGCATGAGTGTGGTTAAGGTCATTCACGGGGTTGAGTGAACGGGTTCACACCCGGGATTCAGTTCGGTCCGGGGGAGTCCCGGCGGTCCAGATTCTAGGGTGTGACATACATACCCAACTTTCACAGTTTGAAATCACATCATATTCAAGTGTTAACAATTCATATAACAATTTTCAGCACATATTAAAAATCAAATAACTAGCAAGTAAACAAGATGCAACTATACTCCACAAATAAATATATGTGATCGGCGTTGAATGTTACGCATTCTAACCTCTTAAATTGCATATTTTATTTTCTTAATGATAAGTTATATGTGATTTTACTCTATTTTTGTATTTTCTGTCTTTTTCAGGGCCTTAATGATTATTTTAGATAAAACCATGATTTTAGGTTATTAAATATGATATCCAAGAAGGTTATATAAAGCCTACATCTAATAGGTCTATTAAACTCCATATTTCAACTCAAATTAGCCCAAGGAAGAGGTTCAAGAGAATTACAACTGCTTAAGGAGGTTACGGGCCTGAAGCCCAATTCTACACTTAATCCAGTTTTAATCCCATTTTGGAAAGTGGACTGAAAAGCTTATTTTCGAGTGTCAATTCGACTTAATTCTCATGTGGATTAAACAAAATTCGATTCTGGACACTTTTGTATTTCACATAAATTTCGTGAATTGGACTTCTACTGGGTCAAAACTTGGGCCGAATATCAGTAGAAAAATATACCTATTTAGTGCTGCGGGAAAACCCTAATTATGTCCTAATTGGAATAGGACTTTATCTTCTAATTGGATTAGGACTTTATGTATTCTCTTGGGGTATAAAGAGGTGAATTGGAAGTTGTTTTGAGAAAGAAAAGAAGTGGAGGACAGGCAGAGAAGACAGAGACATTCCGGGTTTTATTTATTTTATTTCATTATGTCTTTTATTTTGTTTTCTTCTTCTTCTACCATGTGTAACTAAACTCCTCAACTAGGGTTGAGGAGGAAACCTCCATTAATGAAGTGAAGTTCTTTTGTTCATTAATTGATTCCCATGTGTGTGATTTAGTTGCTTATGATTTTTGTTTCTTGTGATTAATTATTTTATAGTTCTTTCACCATCTATATCATGTATTTGTGGTAGTTAGAAAATATTATAATTAATCTAAGCTTGGGTCTATATTTCTTAAAAGTGATAATCTTTGATCTTATATTTTTCATTAAATTGGATACATAGGATGCTTAGAATTTTACATTAGAGAAGCGAAGGAAAATCTACCTTTTAATATATTTTTCATAGTGCTTTATTGTTAAATCTTGAGTAAGCAATAGATTGATTTCTTGATTGCTACTCTAACTTTGGGAATTAATAAATGAATATTAGAAACTTCATGGATTTAATGGTAGTGGAATCCAAAACCTTAGTTATTTTCTTTATTTGATTTCAATTGTGTTATTTTATTTACATGTTAGTTTAATTTATCTCAAATCAATCAACTTTTGTTTAAACTAGATTAGTTTTAAATTAATTTGAATTTGTGTTAGTTTTTCTTCTCAAAGCATTCCCTTGGGTTTGACCTCGTTCTTGCCGAACTATACTTTAATAGATTCGTACACTTGCGAGTTATTTAACAATTTTAAAACAACATCAAGTTTTTGGGCAATATAATAAAATATCATAATTCGTAAGTTGCAACTATACATGGATGCCAACTTGTAAATCAAGATTCAAAATCAACAAATGGGATAACTCGGTACAGATCCACACACCCCCGGACATACCTACTGTATGCACCGGTAAATGTTATTTTTGGGTTACTAACCCACAGGGAACAAACCTAGCAGCCACTATAAATGTGAATTTTCACCCCGAAGGCTATACCCTCGCTCAATAGTAATTGAAACCGAGTATCTCCCAAAATCAACAACCAATTCACAAAGGAGTACATATACTTTAATAATCATATTTAGCACGTCACACGCGCACATAACACATGTTAACCATACAACTCATGTCCTATAGTCCATAACACTATCATGACATGCTTCTCAATGAAATCTCACAATTTATAATAATAATAATAATAATAATAATAATAATAATATATTTCTCATTATAAAGACAATATACAACTTTGAGAGTACATCAACTCAACAACCACCATTTAAGCACATAAAATGATCAATTACCCATGATTTAAAAATCATCATTTTCAACATGCTAAATAAGCAACAAAATAATCCAACCGTAATATATATATAGAAATTTATATATCAAAATTTACATATAACCATGTAAAAAGAAATATCAACTCTCATGCTTTTAAATCCAAATATATGCATATCTATATTCCCATGTGCATCAATTATTTAAATATTTACATTTATATATATACACATATATAAATTAATACCATCAACACAAATGCACGTATACCAGAATATAAATAAATTAAATATATATATTTATATAGGAGATAGAGGCAAGAATCAACTTGCCTTGGTTATATTTTTTTTTCAAAAGACCATACTATCCATCGTCGATCCAGAATCCAAAAGTCCAATGGAAAGTCTCCATTTTAAATAAAAGTGGTCTATTTCCAAATTCTAGCCTAGCCCAAATGTTAAGTCCACAATTCAATCCCAACTATCACATTTTAATTAATACTGGGCCTATTTTAAATATCAGCCCAGTCCAATTAATGCAGCCCAAACTAAACATCAAATTCAGTCCAATTTAGAGTCTAGGCCCAATTTAGTTTCCAACAATTTTCAACACGAGCCAAATTCCAAAACCTAAACATGAACCCAATCAATTTTTCAATCTAACACCATAATCCAGCCCATTTATATCACCTCTCCTTCAATTTCATACACTTGGATCCATATCAAACAAACCATTAACCCATGTGAAGACCCAAATGCATACCAAACACATCCATCCTCCATCACCATAAGCTGCCACAAGGCAGCCGAAGACCAGAGCAAAACCACCACCTTCGGCCCCAACTGGAACCACCATTGAAGCTGCCATCACCAAACCTTCACCAAAAGAAAACCCAACACTCTAGGACCAGACACCAACCACCACAGAACCCACTTGGAAACCCACCTCCTTCCGCGCAACCCACATGGCCACTCAGTCGAGTCTCCGTGGAAGGCCACCATGCACAAATCATGCCACTGTTGAGCTACCAAACAACCCCTTCTTCGGCTTCTCCTTCTCTCTCTCTGTTCCTCTCTTTCTCTTTCTCTAGAATTTTAGTTCTCTCTCCTCTCTTTTCTTCTTCTCTTCTTTCCTCACTTTCTCTCACTAAAACCAGTGAGTTTTCTCGATTTCAGACTCTCTCCCTCTCTTCTTTTCTTTCTACTTCTTTTCTTCCTTTCTCTTCTTTCTTTTCTTTTCTTCTTTTCATCATTTTATCCCACTTATTGTCCACACTTTCAGTGGCTATAATAAATAGTCACTTATCACTACGTACCTACTTCTCCACTTACAGCCATCACATAATATATATATACATCCCATACCACACACCTATATATATATTCACCACACCCACACACCACTCACATGGCTACCCCGCATAGCCTTTAATTTTTTTTCCTCTAGGTCCCACCAAAATAAATAAATATATATATATATATATTTTGGGTATTGAGACATCTGCATGAGTAAAAGCATACAGTCTGCATTGAGCCATTCACCCTGGAAAACTAGACTGTTAAGTAGACACACCAAGGGTAGATCCCCTCATTGGTCGTGTACTCTGGGTAATCATTGTTGGTTAAGGTGGGGTTAAAGCCCTAAACCCTGACTATGCTGTCAACGGTTACGTTGTCCTCTATTCTTAACTCAACTCGCTAGTCATACCTCCACCCAGTATTCCTCAAAATTCATAAACATGCCATATATGGCGATTAGATTTGAAGTCAAAAACATAAAACTTGTCCAAATGTAAAAAAAATTTTCTAAATAAAACTAGTCCATATGCCACAAGTTGGCATGGACATCTATATACATATCGTTCAAAAAAAAAACTCAAATGTCCACTCAAGCCACTCTAAGCCTCATCCTCCATCGAGCTTTATTTGAAAAAGAGTTTGGGGGAAGGGGGTGAGCATACAATTATGTCCAGTAGGGATGATCCACCAAACTCGACCTTACTTAGGCAGTTATGCATGAATGCACAATGAAATCGCTACATGACTACATGACATTTTGTTGGCACCTAATCTTGGTGCCACTTGCTAGCCAATGGGAGGTCATTATAACTAAGGCATGAGGCTGATTAGGAGCCCATCTTTAATGAAACTCTAAAGGCTGAAGACGTGTAGCAAATTGTCCTAAGGAGTGTTCAATGCTTGTATACACACATATAGTTACTGATATACATATATATACGGATATATACATATATAAATGTGTATATATATATATATATATATATATGAGGGTAACCTATCATGCAGATTAGAACAAAGAGTCCTATGTGGATTGGAGTCGAGAAAGTTTAATTGGAATGGAAGATGGGGTTAGTTACGTGTAACAGGGCTCCAAAGGCTGACAACCATGGATAATAAGTCAAATTCATATTTAAAAGATATGGTGCAATTGTATGTGATAGAGATGCGTTGTATAGTATAATTCCTACTTATCTTAAGAGATGGAACTTGATCCCTGTAACCACCTTTGTTAGCATATCTGCAGTCCCAATTTTTTAAAGAAGAATGTCCCCTTCATCCATAATTTCTTGAACAAAATGGAACCTGACATCAATATGCTTTGTGCGACTATGATGGAATTGGTTTTTGCCAAACAAATGGCACTCTGACTGTTGTAGAAAACCTCCACATTTTTTTAAACAATTCCTAAGTCTTCAATCAAACTATGATGCCAAATAGCTTCCTTGAAAACTTCTATTACAGCCATATACTCTGCCTCTATAGTAGACAAAGCCACGGTTGACTATAATGTTGATCTCTAACTTACTGGTCCTTCTGCCATAGTTAACACATAACTAGTAGTAGATCGACGCTTGTCAAGATCTCTAGCATACTCTAAATCAACATATTCGATTAGATGTTCACCAACTGTTTTGTTTCTCTCGAACTTCAAACCAATATCCACAGTACCCTGAATGTACCATAGAATCCATTTCACTACTTGCCAATGACCTTTACTAGGATTGTGCATGTAACGGCTCACCATACTAACTGTATGTGAAATATCAAGTTTGGTACATACCATTGCATACATCAGGGCACCAATTACATTAGCATATGGACATGATCCATCTATTTCTTTTCATCTAAACGTGGTGACATCAATGCACTCAGTTTGAAGTGTGGAGCAAATTGTGTACTTACAGGTTTAATCTTGTCGTCAATGCCAAACCTCTAAAGTACTTGCTTCAAATACTAGGTCTAAGTATAACTGACTGTGCCTTTCACTCTGTCTCTTTTAATCTCCATCCTAAGAATTTTCTTGGCCTCTCCAAGATCCTTCATTTCAAACTCTGAGCTAAACTGAGTCTTCAGCCTATCGATCTCCACCTTGCTCTTAGATGCAATTAGCATATCATCCACATATAAGACCAAATAGACAAAAGTACCATCTTAGAGTTTACAAAAGTAGACACAATGATCAAACCAACTGCGTGTGTACCTCTAATCCATCGTAAAGTGATCAAACCGCTTATACCACTGTCGTGGTGACTGCTTCAAACCATCCAGTGACTTACTCAGCTTACAAGCCCAATTCTCACATCCAGGAACATTAAACCCATCTAGCTGAGACATGTAGATTTCCTTATCTAAATTACCATGGAGGAATGCAATTTTCACGTCGAGCTGAGCTAGCTCAAGATCAAACTATGCAACCAAAGCCAATAATATCTAAATAGACGAATGCTTAACAACAGGCGAGAAAACCTTGTTCTAGTCTATTTGTTCCTTCTGAGCATAACCCTTCGCCACCAATCTGGCTTTGTATCTGATATTGTCTTTGCTAGGAACACCTTCTTTCTTGGCATAGACCCATTTGCAGCCAATAGTTTCTTACCCTTTAGAAGCTAAACCAACTTCCAAGTCTGATTCCAGTGAAGTGAGTTCATCTCTTCATCTATCGCTTTCTTCCACTTGAAATTGTCTATACTCTACACAGCTTCTCTGTTGGTGTACGAGACATCACCATCTATAACTAGAACTGTGTATGCCACTATGTCTATATATCGAGCAGGTTTCTGAATATCTCTTTTCGGTTTACTAGTGGCAATAGAGTCTGGCTACTGACTAATCACCGTGCTGGTGCTGGAACCTCCACCTCAACTAAAATTTCATCCTAATCAGGTTCATCTTTAGGACAATCGACTATCTGAATAGTCCTGTCTAAAACTACTAGAGCCTCAAGCTCCACCTGCTGTAGAGAATTTGGGTTCTATTCTCTTTTTTTGGAATTATTTGTTTCAGCATCACAGATTCGTCAAATGTAACATCTCAGCTCAAAATAACCTTCTTTGACTCGGGACACCAGAGTCTGAATGCCTTAACTCCTTCACTAAAGCCCATGAAAATAGTTTTCTTGGCTTTAGAATCTAACTTCCATTCTTTACCATGGAAATATGTAGGGCAACTAAATACATGCAACAAGTCATAATCTGAAGCAGGTTGTCCAGACTATACCTCCTTGGGAGTTTTCCTACCAATTGTAGCAGCAGGAAGTTTGTTGACAAGATGACAGGCATATACCAAAGCTTCTGCCCAAAATCTCTTGCTTAATCTAGATTGAGATAACATACATCAAACCTTTCCAACTAATATGTGATTCATACATTCTGCTACACCATTATATTGCAATGTGCCTGGAACTGTAAAATGTCTAACTATCCTTTCGTTCTGGTAGACCTTTTGGAAAGGATCTGACTTGTATTCACCGCCATTATCTCATTTGAGCCTCTTGAGTTTCTTGCTTGTCAGGGTCTCAACCATCTTCTTCCATTTAAGAATGATTTTTAGGACTTCATCCTTATGTTTCATGGTGTATACCCAGACATATCTAAAGAAATCATCAATAAATGTTACAAACCAATGGTTACCTCATATTGAAGCATTTTTGGAAGGTCCCCAAACGTCAGTGTCAACATAGTCCAGCATTGCCTTGGTACGATGAATTGCAGTGCCGAACTTGACTCTTGTCAGCTTGCCCAAAACATATTGTTCCTAGAAATCAAGTTTACCAGTCTTGGCACCCTTCAATAGTCCTTGCTTTATCAAGCCTTGCAAAGCCTTCTCCCCTACATGCTCTAATCGCATATGCCAGAGTCGGGTAGTATCAGATGCCACATCTTCAGAATTGCTAGAGATGGTTGCTCTCCCTGTGAATGTATGCCCATCTAGGAAATATAGATTTCCCTTTCGAGTACCCTTCATCGCCAGAAATACACCACGTACAACCTTCAGGACTCTATTTTCAATGGTCACCTTGTAACCGCTAGAGTCTGGCAGTGAGATGAGGTTATTCTTCAAATTCGGAACATATCGGACATTCGTAAGTTGTCTGATTGTACCATCATGCATCTTTAAACGAACTGTTCCTGTCCCCTTTGTCTAGCAAGCATTGTCGTTACCCATAAGCACAACTCCTCTATCGAACTCCTAAAAGTTTGAGAACCACTACCTGTTAGGACACATATGGTAGGAACATCCAAAATCCAGAATCGACCTCTCAGACTGATTATCTGATGATGAAACTGTAAAAGCTGATTCCTCATTGTCATCTGGTTTTCTTGCAACATTCATTTTTGGCTTGTCTTTGTTCGGACAATCTTTCTTTCAGTGCCCTTTCTGGTGACAAAAGGCACACTCGTCTTTTACAAGACATCTTCTTGATGATTCTCCTCCTTTTGACTTCGAGAGAGATTTGCCCCACCCTCTAGATCCATCAGATTCTTTGTTGTTAGTCCTGCCTCTAGCTATAGGCAACACTTCCGATGTTGAGTCAACGCTATAGTCAATGCTTCCGATGTTGAGTCAACGCTATAGTCAATGCTTTCGATGTTGATCATGCTGATCCCTTTTTCGATACTCATTATTCACCAAAGTGTTAGAAACATCAATGAATTTAACCTCATCTTTTCCATATAGCAGAGTAGTGTTTAAATGATTATAGTCTTCAGGAAAGGAATTCAATAACAACAGGGCCTTATCTTCATCGACAATATCAACATCTAAAATCTGAAATCAGCAAGAATTTTGTTAAAATTATCTAAATGCTCAATCATAAAAGTACCTCTTTTATACTAGAATTGAAAGAGCTTCTTCTTTAGGTAGAGCCAGTTATCTACACTTTTCGTCATGTACGTATCCTCCAATTTCTTGCAGAGACTTGTTGCTGTAGTCTCTTTCATAACAAAGTATTTCTGGTCTTTGGCTAAGCACAATCGGATTGTGCCACAAGCTTGACGTTTCACGAAATTCCAGTCTTCATCAGAAAAATCCTTGGGCTTGTCATCCAAGGCAATATGAGACCTTCTCAGAAGAGTAAATCCAGATTTTTGCATTGCCACATACCAAAGTTATTGGTGCCGTCAAATTTCTCCACCTCAAACTTTGCATTTGACAATATAGTTCTTCGAACATAGCTACTTATGAATGATTCACTAGTGCTTCTAGACTCAAAATCAGTTATTTGAGGAGGGGCTCAGGTCCAATAAACAGGAAGTGCAAGGGTTAAATTATAATTTCCAAAAACTCTAGGGACCGAATTACAATTACTAGAAACTCCAGGGGTGGAATTGCAATTTCTAGAAACTCCAAGGGCCAAATTGTAATTTCTAAAAACTCCAGGGGTTGAATTATAATTTCTTAAAAATCTAGGGGCCAAATTGAAGTTACCAAAAAATCTAGGGGCTGAATTACAATTACCATAAACTCCAAGGGCCGAATTGCAATTACCAAAAAATTCAAGGGCTGAATTACAATTTCTAAAAATTCAAGCCACATGGTGATACTGTTGACGTGGTGGCTGAGTTGGCGATGATGTGGCGTCTGAGTCAAATGCCTAGTCAAAGGGTCAACTCGGTCCAGACTCACTAAGTCAGCTCAGTTACAATATTGGCATGTGTGGTGAGTGATGGGCATGTGAGCGTGTGAATTGTAGTCGTCGTCTACCTTTGGGGCGTGTGAAGGAGCGTGAAATGCGTAAAATCCATGCTCCGGTCAACCATCGGTGCGTGAAGGCGCGTTTAGAGCGTGAGAAACACACGATTTCTTCTTACGGCGCTTGAGGGCTCTTCTGACCTCCGGTTATTTCCGTTGGACTCGTATCGGTGAGATCTACCCTCCAGTGGTCTCAGAACTCAAGTTTGAGCACTTAAAATTTCTAAGCAGTGAGCAAAAATGCTGTGAACCAAGGCTCTGATACCAATTTATTGTGCCAAAAGCCTAGAAATTCAACAAAGAAAACACCACACACACAAATACACAAAGATTTACGGCAATTACCTACGTCCACGGGTGGCAGCGGATTTCAATATAGGAGAAAAATTACAAACACTCTGTATTTCTCTCTATTCTTACTCTCTCTCTATATTCTGTATTTGCCTCACTTGCACTTTATTACAGTAGAACAAGAGGAGAATAAATAAACATTGAATGAGACTTTCAGTGCCATCAATGCCCACTGATCACTGAATGCCATTAATACCCTGTAGTAACCCTTGTGGACGGGTGTGAGTGGGCGGGTGCAAAGACAGGCACTGGGCTGAGCTACCACATTGACAGGGTATAGGGTGCTCAATCCCACATCACTTGGGTGTGGAAAAGGGGATGTGCTTATATGTAGTATATTCTCTTCAAATGGTTTGAGACTTTTTGGGGGTAAAACCCAAGAGCAAAATCGTGTGGGCTCAGGCCCAAAGCGGACAATATTATACCATGTGTTAGAGTGGGGTATTACATGCCCATTGATCACCGTTTGGTGACTTTTAATGCTGCCAAGTGAGCCATTACAGTCAACAATTCCGGTGCCTACAAATTCAAGCCACTATTGTCAACAGTAAGCCACAGAATGAAGTTGTGTCTAGGTATCAAATGCTTGAACTATACCACCTGGTCCCAATTAAAGCTCTCTAAGGCTGCCCTCAATTGACGAGAGCTAATGTGGATGATCAGGAGGCCTCAGAGGAGACCGGAGACAATCCAACAAAACACCCCAATCAGAGAGAATCGAAAATGACTCTGCACAGTCCTTAAGCGCCCCAGTAGAAAGCTTCGAGGTGATGGAGCCAACAATCAAGTTCAACATTGTATTATGAGAGGGACTCACATTAGAATATAGCCTAGCATTTCATTCTCCCCATATATGATAGACTGTAGTAGCCAATGCCATTTTGCAAATGGAGAACAAGGAACACTTAGATTTCCAGTGAAAGCTTGCCCATTCGATAAACATGGGCCATGACGAGAAACAAGACATGAAGCGGCGTTTATGTTTGATAAAATGCCATAAAAAGGCTGAGAATGGACATGAGAAAAACAAGTGAGAGTGTGACTCCTTATTAGAACAACAGAGTGAACAAATGTTCGAGAAATGCAATTTGGAATGACATTTTTGATCAATAATAGGAAGATTGTTTTGAGAAGCCATCCATAGTAATAGTTTATGCCTAGGGATCAATTTCTGTTCCACACTAGGTGAGGCCAATTAGGGATCATCCAAGGTAGGGAGACTGAACAAGTGATTGATCGCATAGAGAATTGTCCCTGAGGTGATGTGGTCCATCTGATTTTATCTGGAACATTCAAAATAAGAGGTTTAATGAACTGAAGAAATGGAAAAATGGTAATCAACTTAGGTGGGAATGACCACGAGAATGAACTAGCTTACTAAGGCTTGGAAGGTATATTCAAGGTATTGAAAGATGCTTTATTGATTTTCTCATAGAGTGGACCTTGTAATGCCTAATTATCATGCCAAAAAAAAGATAGCTGACCATTACCAATCAAGTGAGAGATGAAAGATTGTACAAGAGGCTTGAGCTGCATCATTTTCCTCAAACTCTATGAGCTCTGTTGGGGGATTTTCTGTAGTAACCCTTGTGGACGGGTGTGAGTGGGCGGGTGCATAGACAGACACTGGGCTGAGCTACCACACTGACAGGGTATAGGGTGCGCAATCCCACATCGCCTGGGTGTGGAAAAGGGGATGTGCTTATATGTAGTATGTTCTCTTCAAATGGTATGAGGCCTTTTGGAGTAAAACCCAAGAACAAAACCGTGCGGGCTCAGGCCCAAAGCGGACAATATCATACCATGTGTTGGAGCGGGGTATTACAGTTGGTATCAGAGCCTGAACCCAGCCGGAAGTGTGCCGACGAGGACGTCGGGCCTCGTAGGGGGGTGGATTGTAGTAACCCTTGTGGACGGGTGTGAGTGGGCGGATGCATAGACAGACACTGGGCTGAGCTACCATACTGACAGGGTACAGGGTGCGTAATCCCACATCGCCTGGGTGTGGAAAAGGGGATGTGCTTATATGTAGTATGTTCTCTTCAAATGGTATGAGGCCTTTTGGAGTAAAACCCAAGAACAAAATCGTGCGGGCTCAGGCCCAAAGCGAACAATATCATACCATGTGTTGGAGCGGGGTATTACATTTTCATTGTCCAAAAGCTTTTTTGCTTAATGAGGTAAGTCCAGCACCACTTTGACCAGATACTCTCTTCCTTATTAGATTGCGAAGCACCAATATGTTGAGTATATCTGCAATACATCTAGTGTAAATAGACCAGATGAAACTCACTGTGCATGTACAACACGTCCAATATGTTTAGTTACTCCTGCACTATTAGAAACCATAATATTATACATAGAACTTTTAGCATAAATATGTACAAAAGTGACATGTATCATGCTAAACTTGCATTTTCACTCTTGACAATTATTTACCATTGAGGGAAAAAAAATTATTTACCATTGTACTAAATTCAATCTCTTTCAAAGCTCTAATTTCTAAAAAATTATAACTCGATCAACAAATTTGAACACCTAAATTTACAAACATTTAATTATATATCTCACAAATTCTCTACGTGATAATCAAGGTTTACATTTATTAACATAATACGTATATCTCTTCATATATTAAGACTTGGCAAAATTTCTATTATCACTTGGCAGTTTATGATAGGCATGGGTGTCATAGAGTATATAGGTATCAATATTAGATAAACCTAAACAACTACAAAACAAATTAAATAATCAAAATAAATGGTGATATGTTCATGTAATACGTATATATATGTGTATATATATATAATGTGTATGAGAATTACAATAAAAGGCTCATGTGTTGTGCTGCTGTGCTCTGACCTAGCTAACTTGACCCTACCTATGATCCGCGTCGCAGCATGATACATTTTTCAAATCCGTTTTTTGTAATCTATCGGTGGGTCAAACCAAGGCAACCATCTAAACTTATAGAATTGATATAAAAGAAAAGGTAATCGTAAAAGGAAAAGCTTGTGTGTATTTTAATCTAGACGTGACAAGAAGTCAAATGGGTGATTATAATGGCCACAATGGAGATGCATGTGCATAATTACCCAAAATCACTGTCCAGTTCCAGTATTCAACCATTTACGCTAATTCATAGAATAAAATTCATGATCTCCAACACTCTCAACCTTTGAGAATTGATAGTGGCATGGAATGTTCCATGCTTGTTTATCCGGAATGGTCATGATAAGTTCAGAAAATCTGAAACTATACCATTTTTTTCATCTCTTAGCTTATTCAAAGCTCAAAAAATAAATTAATATATTATATATAAATAGAAATAGAGCAATGCCATATAGTTCAATTATCTATACCTAGTATTTCCTGATCACGCGCATTTTGACACTTCTGCCAAAAAAAATAGTTTGCTTCTAGAGATATATAAAGCTGTTTCAAAATCAATTAAGGAGTTATTAAACGGAAGAAAACTCATCGAATCAGTGGAAAATGATAAACGTTTTGATAATGTTGCAAAAGATTTTTCCTTTTTCCCTCGGAATGATAGAAACAAAACTACTTTCAAAGTTGGAATTTGGAATTGTCCAATATTTATTTTCTGAAATTAAGGGAAGGTCAGGAATATATATTGTTCTTTTCTTACAATTTGCATCCCAGAAAAAAAAAAAAAAAGATTTGTTCTTCTCTCTTCCTCACACATAAGAGGGTTGATCAAGTGCACCTCCAACTTACCAATTAATGAAATTTTCAAACAAGATAATTATACAGCCTAAAGTTGAAAACTCCAAGTGGCTTAAAAAGATTAAAAAAAACTCCAAAAGACAGTCAATCACTCCAACTTCTCTCTCTCCTGACCCAATGCCTACTATATAAATGCTGCAACTTAGCTAGGATAGTGTCACGCTCCCAAATTTAAATACCTGGAACTCTAGTCCGACACTTGAATTTGGTGCGCGACTTGAAAAACAACATCGTCATTCTTACCATACATCAATCCAAAAACTTACATATTACAATCAAAATGTGATCGTCTAGATCATCTATTACAAAAACTTTATCTCGAGACCTTATCCCTCATCCTGAGAGTCAACTATGCACAACAAAAAAAATTACATGCTAAGAAAATTACATGTAAACAGCCTCCACCGTCCTGTACAGCTCTTCCATTCACTCGGTACCTGAAAAAATAAAATGGAGTGAGCTCAACAAGCTCAGCAAGAATTGCAAAACACTATCATTGCTCAACAAATTGACCTTGCCTTAAATTCCTACATATAAGGACACGTACAACAATCTTTGTCGATTTCATTCACAAATTTTCTTTCTTATGATAATTAAACGCTAGTTAATTATCATATTCACAATTAGTTCACACATAGGAACCGTGTTATCAACAATTCCTTATTAAGCTAATTATCTCGATTAACTTAACATAACCTCACAGTGAGCCCCGGGCTCCCCTCCAATAGATGGCATGCTTAGCAAACAAGTGGTGCGCATCACATAGTCCCGGACTAAGGAAGCTCGCACATGTGGCTGGGCTTGTACGTCTACTCACCCAGATGGTCCCGGACCACGTCCACACAATAAGGGCACGCTTCGCCCAATGGCCATAACAAAAGGGTTGTACACACCCTATAGGTAGGTCCCTGACCATACCTCACAATTTTTTTAAGAATTTTAACACATTTTCAAGATTTCAAGCTTTTAGGATTTACTAAATGCTTTTGACATTTAATAAATTAAATCACTCTCTTAATGTGATCTCTAATCACATTAATTGAACACTTTAAAATTTCACCACCTAAGTCTTTTATAAACTTAATTATTTCAACATAATTAATTTCATTATGCCAAAATGTACGCCTCTGGAACTTTTCGTAACTTTTAGAGCCTCAAGGATATTTTTCCCTAACTCACTTTAAATAAAAGGAAACAAACGTTATTTAACAACATAAAATTTTATATAATTTATTAAATGCTATTCACATTTAATAAATTAAATGAGCGAATTGAGTGCATTCACAAAGCTTAAATCATCTCTAACCGAAACATAATTCTTAGAACCAACTCTTCTAACATAACAAGTTCTAATGAGCTAAAACAAATGATTTCATCAATTTTCGTACTTTATGGAGCATTCGAGAATTTTTCCTTAGAACCAACTATTCTAGCATAATTAGCTCTAAAATGCATAAACATAGAATTTCAGAAATTTAAACGCAATTTATGTCACACAAAACATTTTTATCAACTAAAACATTTTCCTCCAAGTTTTAGTTTCAACCCAAAAAGGAAATTCTTCAAATTCCTTTTTAAAATGATATTGGGCCTATTCTTAATTTCGGCCCAGTCCAAAGCTAGTCATGCAACCATTTATTTCTTTTAGATGATACTGGACCTATTTTTAATTTAGGCCCAGTCCAAATCATCTAAGTCAAAATTGAACCCATTTAAATTCCCATGTCCCAACATCACCATTTTCTAATCAAATAACCCACTTCCATATTCACTGTTCTATCATCTTCCTGTTCTATCATCTTCCTCACTAACTGTGAGTAATTTTATTTCAAAAACATCCAACTCCAAGCACCCACCAAACCATGCACAGCCAACACCCTCACCACAATGTTGATGAAAACCAAAAGCCACCAAGACACCAACCAACCACCATGGAACCGAGCCCATGAACCCACGGCCATGGCAGTCACAACCAACCTTTGAAGAGGCTACCAAGACTGCCAAACCAGCCATGAACAGTCCTTTCGGCACCGCCGGTCACCTCCAAATCAACAACTACTGGAAGCCAACCATCATGGCTGAACCCCCAACCAAACTCCACCATCGGAACACCTAGCCGCCCATGACAACCCATTCCATAGGCAAACCGAACTACCAGCCATCTTCCATGCAAAGACCAAGCCAAGCTTGGTTGAACCCATAGCTAACTGAACACTATTGTTCCAACCGAGAGGTCCACCTTCACCACCACTGTGAGCCATCAACCCAAGCTGTCATGGCCATGGTTGCCACCCAGCAACACCTCACAGTTGGGCCACCACACCACTGCCATACACAGCCATCTACCAGTCGCACCATTGCTAAGACCCATTTTCAGCATTGTGCTCTCCACCTTCATCAAGTAGACCCACTTCTTGCCATAACCAACGAAGACCCACATACATCTATATAACTATATATGCTCACATCTATGTATCTATGTCTGAACACTAACATAAAAGAAATTTATACAAACAACCTACTGCCATTATACCAAAAAAAAAGAGATTACCCACATAAGTTATACATGCATAATGATTATCTCTCTCTCTATATATATATATATACATAGAAATGAAAGGCAAGATTCAACTTGCCTGGTTAGTGAGATTATTCTCCTCTCTTCTCTCTCTTTTTCTCTTCTCCTTCTTCTTCTTCTTCTCTTCTTTTTCTTCTTCTCTTCTTCTTCTCTTTGTTTCTCTCTCTATTCTGCAGACCCACTTTCTTTCCCTTTTTCTTGTTTCTATCGGACAGCCTTTGCTTTCCTATATATATATATGATACTTCATATAATATAATACCACACTACACAGCCCCAATCCTCCACTAAAATACACCCAAGTGTAACATACATCTTATATATGCTTCATGCTCTTTACACGTGCCCAGGTTCTCTTTCTTCTGATTCCTTTAACATGGGTCAAAGCTTCCTTTAGAAGCTTTGACATCCTCTGCCACTTACATTTTAAAGCTTCACTCACAAGACTAGTACATATAGTATATATATATATATGCATATATATATACACATATCCATCATTACAATTCTATCCCCACATGGTCCAAAAATCACCTTTGAATCCTAATGAGATGAAGACAAAAGGAAACATAATTCAAGGGTGTTACAGATAGAACCACATTAATTAACTCTTGCGTACACTAGCTTCCAAACATGTCTTCTTCCTCAACATTCATGACCTCCTCTTTGTATGTGCTATCCTTTGCTTTCCTTCTCCAAACTGTCATAGGATTTGACCCTCTCTTCCATTTTTCTTCAAGTTCTGGTAATTTTACCACAAATAGCTCTTACCCAACAAACTTGAACAAGGTCTTGGGTGGTCTCGACTACAAAGTGCCTCCTATAGGGTTTGGTGTTGGTTCTGTTGGACAGTACCAAGACCGGGCCAATGGTCTTGCCCTCTGTCCTAGGGATGTCTCAAACACAGACTGCAAATCTTGTGTAGTGGAGGCAAGTAGCGAAATTCACAAACGCTGCCCATACAACAAAGGAGCTATCATATGGTACGATAACTGTCTTTTAAAGTATTCTAACAGTGACTTCTTTGGCAAAATTGACAATCAGAACAGGTTCTACATGTGGAACTTGAGAAATGTAAGCAATCCAGTGTCATTTAACCAAAAAACAAAGAATTTGTTGAGCCAGCTATCCGAGAAAGCTTATGTTACTCCGAAAATGTATGCGACTGGAGAGTCAAAGCTTGAAGAATCTAAGAAACTATATGGGTTGGTTCAGTGCACAAGGGATCTTTCAAGCACTGATTGTAAGAAGTGTCTTGATAGTGCAATAAGTGAACTTCCAACTTGCTGTAATGGGAAAGAAGGAGGGAGGGTTGTTAGTGGGAGTTGTAACTTTAGGTGTAATACCCCGGAAATTGGGATGTCAATTATTTTAAGGAAATTTGAATTGCTTTATATTATTATTATTATTATTATTTTATTTTTATTATTATTAATTCATGTGAAATGCATTGTCTCTATATTTTATTGTTTTATGTGAGTTGATTTTTCTTTATATGTATTTTATCATTTCATGTGAATTGATAAGTTTGAATGTTATCATTTTATGTGGATTGTTATATTTTATAGATTCCAATCATTTCATGTAAACTTCTCTGTTTATTTATTTTTTTTATCATTTTATGTGAATTGTTATTTATTATGTGTTGTTTTATTTAAATCTTTTAAATGCTTTGGTTTGGGCTAGGGAGGAATTTGGGCTGGAATGATTGGGCTAAGATTATGTTTAAAATGTTGGGCCAAGGCTATAATTATATTATTATTGCTTGTATTATTATTATTTTGATTTTATTTAGTTTTAGAAAAATCAATAATAGAATAATAATTAAGACAAAAAGGAAAAAAAAGAAATTAGGATTTTTGCCGTTACTTTACGCACAGAACTGAGTGAGTAAACGAAAGAGAGAAGGGAGTGACGACCGGGTGAACAAGTTGATTCGTCAAAGAGGCAAGTTTGATTCTTCTCTTCCCCTTTGAATCCGTATGCATAGTCTAGGTTTAAGAATCTGGTTTATATTGAAAATCTGTTTATAATTGTATTTTGTTTTGTTGCTTCTTGTGGATAAATTTCGTGGAAATTTATTATGCTAAATTGTATATAGGAGTATAGATATATATATATAAGAATATATGCATATATATATTTCATATATGTGTAAATTATGTAGCAATCGATTTATGCATGACTTTAGGATGCAAAAAGATGTTAATTCGTAAGCCTTCTCTATTGTGATTGTCTACAAAAAACCCTTGATCTTTAATAAAATAGATCGTGAGAAATTTGAGTTGAAATTTTTAAATTTTGCGAAGAACCTTAGAACTTGTGAATTAGGGGTTTTTGATTTGGACAATTTTTGATGGGGCTTTTTGTACCAATGGGTAGAGGGGATCAAGAGGAGAAGAACGGTACAAAAATCAGGCTGAACGGAGGTCGGACGAAGCTGGAATCAGCGCCGGAAAATCCCCCAGCGCGTTGCCTACTCACTGGGGAAGACAGCCCAGCCGGTACGTGTTCCCCACGCGCGTGCCGCTGGCACCGGCCGGTGACCGAAAAAATGTTTTTGGGCCCCACTCGCGGGGGCCCACCTCTGGGTCCAATGTTGCCTGCTCGCTGGGGAAGACAGCCCAGCCGGTACGTGTTCCCCACGCGCGTGCCGCTGGCACCGGCCGGTGACCAAAAAAATGTTTTTGGGCCCCACTCGCGGGGGCCCACCTTTGGGTCCAATATGGGTCCATTCCGAATAGTTTTGATATTTCTTTTGTATTTTTGAAATTTTTGGAAAAATTTAAAAATTGGGAAAATTATTTTTTAAAAATACTTTTATAATTCTAAAAATTCCAAAAATTTTATGTCAACTTCCTGGGAGCTTAATGATCTTGGGGTTTAAATTTCATATCCAAATGATTTACCATTGTCTTTGAATTAATTTTTAAAGTGTCTAAAAACTGAGTTTTTCAGCTTCTTTAATTTTAGAAAATATTTAGAAATTTCTAAAAATTCCAAAATTTTTACTGTAACTTTCTAGAGGTTAAATACGCTTGGATTTAAATTTTCAACTCAAAATAATCTTTCCTTGCTGCTCAATTGATTTTTAAAGTGTCTAAAAGTTGGATATTTTCACTTTCTGTAATTTTAGAAAATACTTTTATAATTCCAAAAATTCCCAAATTTTTTCTGTAAATTTCTGTAGGTTATATAAACTTGGGTGTAAATTTTCAACTCAAAATAATCTTTCCTTGCTGTTCAATTGATTTTTAAAGTGTCTAAAAGTTGGATTTTTCACTTTCTGTAATTTTAGAAAATACTT
Organism: Cornus controversa; assembly: GCA_026545225.1. NCBI lineage: Eukaryota > Viridiplantae > Streptophyta > Magnoliopsida > Cornales > Cornaceae > Cornus > Cornus controversa. The sequence goes on along the minus strand of CM048845.1, from coordinate 36,321,197 downwards.
TTATAATTTCAAAAATTCCCAAATTTTTGCTGTAACTTCCTGGGGGTTAGATAAACTTGGTTTTAAATTTTCATCTCAAAATGAGCTTCCCTTGGTGTTCAATTAATTTTTAAAGTGTCTAAAAGTTGGATTTTCACCTTCTTTTATTTGTTGAAAATATCTCAAATATTATAGAAAATTCCAGCATGATTTAATAGGGTTCCTAGCAGTAGAATATGCCAGAAACCTAGATAAAAGTTAGGTTTAGACTCCCTCATAGAATTGAGTGCATTGGAGGTTGAGTTGGGAAATTGCTTCTATAATGGATGCTTGGGTTATTTGGTTTATTTGAATATATTTTCCTTTAAGGATATAAATGCCCATCAAATATGTGATTATAGTTTACATGTAAACGATTTGTCTTATGGTAATAATTTCATGTTGGATAAATTGAAATAATGGTTTGTGCAAATTTAAATCATAATGCACCTTGTTTATTTTATGTTTCATATTGGGAATGCATTTGTACATTTTATTTTGGCATGTAAGGATTGTCCGGCGTGTCAGGATCGCCCATACCTAATAAGGTATCTATGCATTTTTATTTTGGCATGTAAGGATTGCCCGGCGTGTCAGGATCGCCCATACCTAATAAGGTATCTATGCATTTTATTTTGGCATGTAAGGATTGCCCGGCGTGTCAGGATCGCCCATACCTAATAAGGTATCTATACATTTTATTTGGCGTGTCAGGATCGCCCGGCGTGTCAGGATCGCCCATACCTAATCCGGTATCTATACATTATATTTGCTTTGTCATGATTGTCGAGATTTAATAAAATGCATGCATATGTTTCTTTACTTTGAACTTAAAGAAGGTGTTCATTGTTGAATGATAAGGGTTCGTTGGGATAACGTATAAGATGATTTTGATTTCTGAAAACATGAACTAGGTAGGGAATGACCAGTATGTATATACCTATACCTATTAAGGTATCAAAGGATAAAATGGTGACATGTTAGGATTGCTTAAACTTGATAGCATTGTATGTTATGTTTATTTCTGCTGAACGTAAGGAATGTGTTCACGTTTGCATAATAAGGGTTTGGGTGGAATATTATAAATATTGACTGGTGTTTTGGAAACATGAAACTGGATAAAATAATAACTTGTATGTTAAATCTATGAACTTATTTTGTGTCCCTTATATTGAGGGTATGTATATTGGTTCTCTGATTGGGATGTAGTAGATAGAACTTGCTCGTGGGTTTAACCCACTTTGTTCATATTTCAGGTTTCAGACAGGTTCCATCGCGAGGATAGAGTTTTAGGGTTTGGTTGTAACAGACGTCTCATCTCATCAGTTACAGGATAGGAACTTGTCTTCTTCAAGAGTCATACTATGAACTTTTGAGACTTTGATTTTTGGTATTAATTTTAGAATTAAAAACTTTTGTTCATTCTGGTTAAGGGGTCCTTGGGTTACTGGACTTCCAAATTGTATTACCGGACATATACTTGTTTAGTTAGCGGTTATTTTAATTCAGAGGAACTTTCTTTTCTGCTTTTTAGAAAATTGTTCATTATATCTTTTGTATTCTACGCTTGTTGCTACCAGTTGTATGTATCTTCCAGGTTTTGTGTATGAGACTGGCCACCTCATGCGCGAAATTTTCTGGGGAGGTATTTCATTTGGTATCAGAGCATTCCAGGTTCAAGTATCCTCGGGTCTGTAGGGTCCGTCGTAGGGTATCTTCCGCGTTGCGTATTCTGATAAATAGAATCTAAGTATAGGATTCATTGTACTCTATACATCTTAGTCTACTATTGGGGTCTTATGTAGATGTCACCTCGTAGGAGGAGGAAGGCGAACCACAACTAAGGTCAGGATAATGTTCAGGATGGAAAGGTTGAACTTCCTCTCAATTTGGTAGCCATGGTAGTTTAGGTTATAGCTACAGGAGTGGCGACTGCTCTTTAGAATCTGCAGCCACCACAGCAACCACTACAAATGGTGCATGTTCCATTACCAGTGGAACAGTCTAACAGTTGGGAAGGATGCAAAACTCTTTCACATAAGAGAATTCCTGGACTTACAGAAGAAGGACAGGACAATCGCAGGGTCGGAATAGGAGTTCTCCAATTTATCTTTGTTGCACCTGAGGAGGTGAACACTGAAGAGAAGAAAGTGAACTATTTTGTGAAGGGATTGATTTAGACTACTCAACAGGTCATTGTGGGTAATCTAGCTTATTCCACTTACACTCAGGCGGTTAATGCTGCATTGCAGCACTATCAAATAAGGAGGGATTATAGGAAATGATAGGGGAGAAACAAAATGATAGATACTCCGCTAGCCAGATAGTGGAAAGAAAAATAGAAATAGCAGGGCAATCTATTCAATAGATGAACTATGGGAGGGTCTATAACATCATGCCATATGATGAGCAGACTTCTCAGGCGATTGAGGGTAGGGTTCCAATAAAGGTTAACTTTGATCGTGTTTTTATTTGAGACTAAGGCATCTCACTCTTTTGTATCTCAGTCGTTTGTTAGGATATCGGGTATACTTACTCAGTCATGTAGTTCTCCACTTACTATAAATACACCATTGGGAGTTACACTACAAGAAAATTAGCCTTTTAAGACGGGCCAAAACCGCCCTAAATGACTTTTTAAGGCGTTTCATGGCCTGTCCTCTATTAAGGCGTTATGATTAGTAAGTTTTTTTAAAGGCATGCGGAAACTTTTTAAAGGCGGTCATAAACTGCCTTTAATAATTTCAGAAACGCCTTTAAAATAATTTTTCAAGGCGGTTATTTAGTGTCTTAAAAATTCCACTATTCAAGGCGGTCGTTACACATCATAGAAGTGTAATTATTTAGGGCGGTCAATTATTGCCTTAGAATCTTAATTATTAAGGGCGGTTATTTTTCGCCTTAAAATCTCAATTATTTAGGACGGCCCCTGCTCGCCTTAAAAGCTAATATTAAGGGCAGCTTTGATCCACCTTAAAAGCTAAACCATATGATATTAAGGGCAGCTTTGGCCCGCCTTAAAAGATAAGCCTAGTATTATTAAGGGCGGCATTGTCTGCCTTTTAAGGTTTTTTTTTTTTTGAAATATTCCTTTTTCTAATACCCCATTCCAAAAATCTATGAAACCCAATCCAAAAACCTATGATGCCATACAATACCAACATCCAATTTGCATTTGAAGCTAACATATTCAAATGAAAGTCAACCCAAAAACACATTATGAATAACTTTCATTCCAACCCAAAAGTATGTGCTTCCATACAATATCAATATCTAATTTACATCCCTTCAAAGCTAGCACATTCAAATAATTTAGCATGCTTAAAAATTACAATCATTAACAAATATTTCTAGATACAGTGAACATTTAAAAGACATTCTAGCTATATAAACTTAAGCAAAACACTGAACTTGAAGACGTAGTTTAGAGGCAATCGAAGCAAAATGGTGCAATGGAGCAAGTACAACAGGAGAGAAGGCTACTGCTGCTGGTACTGCTGCGCTGGTTCATTATCCTGAGAGTTAAGGAGAGAGGGTCAATGAAGCAAGTACTACAAGAGCGAAGGCACAAAAAGATCAATATATAATCAAATTTAATTGCAATTTTCTGGCATGCAGGCTTTTAGTTTGATTTGACTTGTATCATTTAATGTGTTGTTCTATTTAGATTTGAGTGTGTGCACAAAATAATGTTAATTTTTTTTCCTTTTCTAAGCACTAAAGTATTTTTCTAAATATTAAAGTAGTTTTTTTAGAACATCAAGAGTGTGTTGCACAAGTGAGGACCCACCTAATGAAGGTAGCGAAGTAAACAATGCCTAAATTTCAAAGCTTTTAGTTATATATATATATATATTATTGGTTTGTCTTTTTTTGACTAGCTTTTCATATTCATCTACATAGGAAGTCCACTCCATCTGAATAATTTCTTCTCTTCTTCTTCTTTAAAAATTTTTCAGCAACAAAAGAACCAAACACGCCCTTAACAGATTGATTTCAAAAAAATTCTATATATCTCCTGTAGAGATACAATCACAAAAACAAAAATAGCCCCAAAATACGATTATCCCAAAGGCCAAGCTGCAAGTAAATAAATATTATATTTTCAATGTCAATGGAATTCCATTTGGCTACCTGAACTATTTCTAGCAAAACAGCAGCTAAGACAGACATAAAATGTAGTAACAAGTGTGCTTATTTAATATTTGAAAATTAAATATCATTCTTAGAAAATATAGTTTCAGAACATGCTTCTAACAAAATAAATTGAGCTAAATCAATTTCTAGAATGCAAATGCCTATGTGGAGATAAATGCAGAGCCTTATAACTTCATCAACACCTTTAATTAGATCAAATACACTTGGTTGAATGTTAATATCAGTGCATGAATCAAGTTAAAATAGATTAGCCTCATTTCCAATATGATTGATAGCAAGAAGAGATTATATCAGCCATGAACAGTACTTCAGCATAGGCATTTGAGTCACTATAATACATGAACGATACAGTATGGTTATGATCAGACCCTAAAAGTTAATAAGCAAGATGGGCACTTCTTTGCAAGATTCATTTGACAACAACACTTGACAAAAATAGCTAAGTTCAAGGTAGTCATTGCTTAATCCTATATAAATACATATGTAGAAGCAATTTGCCCTAAGACAGACATAAAATGTAGTAACAAGTGTGCTCATTTAATATTTGAAAATTAAAAATCAGCCTTCAGAAAATACAGTTTCAGAACATGCTTCTAACAAAATAAATTGAGCTAAATCAATTTCTAGAATGCAAATGCCTATGTGGAGATAAATGCAGCCTTATAACTTCACCAACACCTCTAATTAGATCAAATACAATAGATAGCAATCTGCAAAAAATCAAATGCTCAGAAGAAGGCACCAAGTAACAACAACAGTCATCAATTAAAGCTCAATATGATATGGTCAACGTAATTGAACCATTTAACAAAAGAAAGACAAACTACTTGGCTAAGCCTCAAAGTTTTACAATACAATCCTAACTTAAAATCTTTGGAAAAGCAATACCTAATTTTTTTTTCCAGTACATTTATAACAAACTTAAAGGTTGGCCAAATATCATAATATTTGAAAAATAGAATTCATTTTCAGAATCTGAGAGATCAAATCTACGCGTATATAAAATAATACTATAATCAGACAGCTAAATGATTTATCATTCCTTGATTACCTCAGCACGATGTCTATTTAGAAGGATCGAAATCCAGTGCAATGCTTCAATTCGAGTGGTGTCCCATTCACTAGACAACTGCCTGATAAACAGAAGAAATTATAACATCAAATTAATTTATGTAGTAATTGATAATTACTATAATTTATAATAACCAAAGAACCGTTTTATACAGCTATTTTAAATATTTAAGAAGCAAAAAGCCATATCAACCCATAAGATTGAAAATTCTCAGTATTGTTAAACCTATATAGATTTTCTTTTCCTAGGTTACAAGAACTACACCTCCTTGCTATAGAGAGGATTGGTCCTACATCAAATCCTTCAGCTGGATCAGCCTTGATTGCTTGAAGTTCTTCGTTGGTTTCACAAGCAACCTGATAGTTATTCACAAAAAAAAAAAAAAAAAATTGCTAAAAAATATGTTTCAAGAAGCATCATTACCATGACGGAGGTGGGGCGATAGCAAAGCTTGTGAAGAAGAAGAAGAAGAAGAGGAAGTAGCAAATCAACTTACAACTCTTATCTTCTCTTCTTTATCAGATATGCAGGGTAAAATGGCTCCCAGAATATCAGCATAATAAGATTAAGGAACAAGCTGATCCCCACCAAGTTTAACAAATTCATTTATCTGCACAAAGATATCAGTAGAAAGTTCTAACATTCTACATCAGCAGAAGTCTTACTGGGGGAGTTCTTGATCTCTTGAAGAAACTCTGAAAGTGCTAAATCAGCTTGTTGCCGGATTTCGTGGCTAGAATCACTTAACATGTTAAACAAACCTGAAATTTCATCACATCATGAAAGTTCATATGTATTTGCTGCAAAAGAACTCGAATAACATATTAAAAGTCAATCAACTTTCAAATTATGAACATTTACCATCAAGAAAATTAGGAAGAAAACCCAGCATATCAATATCTGGAACGTTGTCTAATACAGTTATCCACCCTACCAAAAATTGGCGGACATAAGGATTTAGAACATTCATACGCTCTCTCAGCAATGGTATAAATTCTTCGATGATGAGAAGGAAAACCATGAACAAACTTATATAGGGAAAGAACATAACTCTTATGACAAATTTTTAGATCTGATCCCACCCCAGACAGATCTGGAAGCAGAATAAAAAAAGGTTGAGCACCTGAATTGATCACTCTCTGTGACAATGTCCTGTTTTCCAACATTGAAAAAGCATTATATTAATTTTTAAAAATGCATAACTATCAGATACAACAAGAGCAAGCCCACATATATGGAAGAAAATCAATTGTTCACCTTGACAAGTCTATCTAAAAGATGAGCAGCACTCTGTACATTGGCATCAGAGTCTGCAGAAAGCTTACATAAGCATCAAAGATCTGATTGAAAAAAACAATTAAGTCTCCTCTCACAACCTGCAAAGAAGCAAGGAGATAAGCCCAAAATATATGTGCAAATGAACCATATAATGTAAGTCCTCAATTAATTCTCACCTTTGCAATGTTATACAAAGCTTCACAAGCATAATAACGAACTCTGCTGTCTTGGTCAGAAAAAGAATTAAGCACAGGCGGAACAATTTGCTGGCAGATTACATCACAAGGGGAAAAATCTTGAATAGAACATCCCAAAATAATAAATCAAAAGAAAAAATTAACTTTAATCAACATATAAGCTATTTAAATATATTCATAAACAAACAGAATCCGGAATGTTCTTTGATGTTCCAAGCAAGGAAATGTTTTGGCAACATTAAATAACATAATTGCTCAAAGCTCCTTATCGGTGCTGAAGGGGCCAACAGGTTAGAATGGACAACGGAAAAGCTATACATTACAAAGGCCTGTTTAGCACTTTATTCAGAAATAGAGTTCTGTTTTAAAGCTAAAAAAAATAAAAAATAAAAAGAAGAAGAAGAAGAGGAAGAATCAAAAGGGATCAAACACCTAGACTGAAAGCCAACACATGTCTTCAAAGTCAATATAACATAAAACACATTGACTAACCCATCCATCAGTTCTCATGAGAACTGCTTTTTTATCAACAGTAAGAATCAAACACATATCCCACCAAGCCTTCTTAGATGACATGCCAGAATTTAACCACTCTGTTACAATGGCTTTGGCACTTCACGTGAGGACTGTTTATCGAGTAGACTTTATAGTAGCCAGATCACCACCTAGACTGACCCTGGCGGCCAACACAAATACCAAAGTCCTTGTAATATAAGATGCATTAATTATCCTATCATTAAATCTCATGAGGTCTATGAACCCTCAGTAAAATAATGCATTTAAAATAGCTTCTCCAACAGCTTCAACTAGAGACACTATCAGTGGTCCACGTCAAATCTCTAGAACCAGGAAACCCAAGTCTAAAGTCAGTGAAGCTCATCCAGAAAAAATTGAACTTTCTCTACAGACTATGGCTCTAAACACACTTCTTTAGCTTTGCACTATTCAACATACACTAAGCGGTATGACAAATCTCAATAAGAAGTCATAGTAGTGAAAATAAAACAGCCTACCACTACATCTTAACTCAGCTAAACATGAGATTCACCAAAAAAATTAAACAAATTAAAAATAAATAAAAGAATAAAAAAAGGAAGAAAGGAAAGAGATTACTCCCTCAACACAAAATATTTAGAGGTCTTTTCATATTGCAGCTTGTCTCAAATCTAATACTGCTTCAATAAATCTCTAAGAATATCATAAAAATAATTTAGTAAAAGATATAAAGCAAATATAAGGATATTATGTAAGAAAGGAGCACAAACGACTCTTAACCCATAAAACCATTCAAATTCAGCCTCAAGTTAGGATCATGAAAAACAATTATTACACAATAGTAAAAGCAGAGGAGCTCCATCAATAAGTCCAATGCACAAATACCTTAACTAAGTTAATTAATGAGCTAAAATGCTAGAGTTTTCTAGAATTACAATTTGACACATGTCATGCAATTGGTTCACGTGGATTGTTGCAATCTAAAATCCTCAAAGCAAAGACAAGCTGTATGCAACAACATTATGAAACTTGATATTACAAGCCTTTGACTAATCATAAGGAATTTTTAAAACCAACAAGAAGATAGCGTAGCTCTTAGGCATAATTGAGTTGTACTAATAAGTTATAATTTAGAGCTGCTGAAGCCTTTTTCATTTATAGAAGTTTTTAGTATTATCAGCTTAGTTTTAACTAAAATTGCTGAAGATGTTTTCTTTATTGAAAGGTTTTGAGGTGAACATCTAAGTCATAATTTTGAACATAATCGATAAAAGGATATTCTAAACAAGTCTATATTTTAGGGTTCCACAAAACCTATAAATAGAGCCCATAAATGTAAAACAAAATTAGCCCCTACTAGATATAAAATATGATTGTAAGGAAAATAATAACCCCCACCTCTGTCCTCCTATTATTAGAAGAGTTGGAAGTCACTATCCACCTTGAGCCACTTTTTATCATCAATACAACGTACAAATCTGTGTCCAACTAAAACTTGAACCTTGCACAGGTTAGGGATAGCAAGAGAGACCACTCAAGCTAACAATTGACATTGTCTCTCTTACTTTCATTCCTCTCATATTTTCACTCTCCTCTTTCTTTCTATACTTTATCCTCATGTATCCCTCTTTTTTTATTCTTTTATGGTAAAAGGTTACCATTAAAGAGCCCCAAATGAAGCACAACACATCTACACGCATCTTAGACCAAAAAAAATTATATTGTGTGTAAAGAAACAAAATTATCCAAGTTCTCCACAATATAAAAAAAAAAAGTCTTAAGGTAGGATTCACCTTTCCTCTCGATATTATCTCTTTAAAGTACCACTTTCTTAAATAATAAATTATTTGATATAGTTGTACCTTTTCTATTCTGGAAAGTTTTGGAAAATCTAGGAAGAAATGTGATTCCCAATTCATTATTCTAATCGGTAAGAAAAGGTAAGAAAACATGTAAGAGGTTTCTTGGTGCTTATAAAGTTCTACAGAGCTTCATAAATATAAAATGAAAATAGCCCCCTACAAAAAAATAAAGATTGAAAGAAGTATAAAAGAGATTTGCTCTCTCTCTCTCTCTTTCTCAAACACAGACAAAATTATTAGGAGGCTTTCAAGTCACCTTCATGCCATCTCTCTCTTATCTACTCCTCTCTCCCTTTGTCTTCCCTCCTCTCCTAGATTTCTCTTTTCTTCTCCTATATCTCTCTTCCTATTACTGTCTTCTGAATTCCTCACTCTTCAATTCTCTCTTTCCTCTTTATCTGCAAATAAGGAGTTGCCTATTCCTTTCTATTAAGAATACTATAAGTTAGATAACTTACATCAGTATATCAGCAACACTTATAAATGTCCTTTCAAGTTGGAGGTAATAAATATCAAACATCAAGAGTGTTCTGGTTAAAGATACATTATAATAATTTACTTGTAGGAACAACTATTAATGACAACATATCCTACTGTCTACGGTTAACAAACAGGAGTTTTTTCTTCCTGTTAAAAATACATCATAATGATCTACTTGTAGAAGCAACTATTACATCACAACAAATACCACTGTCTACAGTCAGAATGTCAGTGCCATTATCTGTAGAAGCAACTATTACATCACAACATATACCATTGTCTATGGTCAAAATGCCAGTGCCATTACTCCTACGGAATTAGCATTTGTCAGGCCAGCTCCATGTAAATCATTGGATTAGATTGTAGTAAACAAGTTTAGTTATGGTTCACACAAAAAACCGCACTTAGCTCATGTGACCCAATGTTTAAAATAGCCCATGTTACTCGAGACATGCACCAAAATTCTCACACTTTCCATTGACCCATGACCAATCACCAAGATTTTAAGTAGTTTTATGAAAGAATGCAATATGTGTACTGTATACAAAAAAAAACTAAACTAAAAACAGAAAAAAATGCTAAAAGCATTCACAAATTTTGCATTCAATTCCTACCTCAAGATGCTGAGCAGCTTCTGCCGTCAAACCAACAGTTGCAGCAGCTAATCCTATTAATCCTCCCTAAACAAAATTGCAATAAAACTAATTAAAATTCACAGCATCACCACCATAATCCAGAGTAGATACCAGTATGCATGATCCGCCAATATACAAAATCCAATTATAAAAAACCTTTGAATCAATTAGTCCATTTCGTATCAAATAATGATTTAGTATAGAGAACCAAAACCCTAACTAGTTGAAGAATGTAGATCTGTACACAATTATTAGAAAAAGCAAAACCTAAATATATATATAGAGAGAGTGTACCTAACTGAACTTGGTTTGGAGAGTGGTGTTGACTTCGTCGAAGAGACAATAGAGGGTAGCGAACTCCTAAAGGTTGTAGTTGGAGGTTGTCAAATGGTCATGGCGAGAGGGAAGCCCTAGGTTGGAGTGAGGCGAAACGATTACCAACCAGTGCCAAAGAGATAAAATTACAAAAATTAGAGATGGGTTGGGGGAATCGAGTGAGAGGGAAACCGTAAGGTCACGGCTGGTGGGCTTTGAATTAACCAGAGAGGATGGATAGAGAAAGAGAGGGGTAGGAAACGAGAAAGGGCAATTAGGGTGCGATTGAGAAAGAAAGAGGGAGAGAGATAAAATTAGTAGCGTGTCAATTTCTTTGATAGCCGCGAAAATTTTGTGCAAAAAAATTTGATTATTAAAGGCGGTGAATAGATGCCTACGAATTATTTGTTTAATTATATCAGTTTTGGCGTGTCTTCAATAATCTAACTATAGAAGGCATTTACCTGGCCGTCCTTAAAATTATTTTTAACTGCGGCTAGTAAAAGCCCGTTTTAGAAACATATTTTTTTATGACGGGCAATGCGGGCCCGCCTTAAAAAGTATTTTTTAGGACAGACAATGCGGGCCCGTCCTAAAAAGACTGCAATAAAAAACTAATTTTCTTATAGTGTTAGTACAGTATTACAAGTCACTATAGGCGTTGGCAATCTCAGGTTTTTGGCAGACCTATTGGTTCTAGACATGAATTCATATGATGTCATACTTGAGATGGATTTGTTATCGCATTATCATGCCCATGTCAATTGCCATGATTAGGTATTTCTTTTTGTTATACCGAGTCGGGAGGTGTATTTGGTTGCTATACCGCAATCAAATGAAGGGTCTAGAACTCGCTTATTCTTTAATAGTGAGGAGTCTCCGGAGGGAAATACGGTTTCTACGGATCCCATTCCAGTGGTACGAGACTTTCAAGATGTGTTTTAGGAAATTCCAAGACTACCACCGAGTCATGAGATAGACTTTGAAATTTACATAGCGTCAGGTACCAGGCCTACTTATAGGTCAGAGGAGGATCATGCCAGACATCTTTGTATCACTTTGTAAACACTAAGAGATAGTCAGTTGTATGCAAAGTTTGAGAAGTGTGATTCCTGGCAGAGGGAGGTGAAGTTCTTGGGTTATATAGTATCTGAGAAGGGATAGCGGTTGATCCAAACAAGGTGTCCGCGGTATTAGAGTTGGGGGGGGCAACCTACCTCACCCACGGAGATTCGTAGTTTTCTGGGGTAGTTGGTTATTGTTGTAGATTCATTCAGGGCTTTTCGAAGATTATTAGCTATCTCACCCATGTACCTAAAAAGGGTGTGCCTTTCGTTTCAAATGATTCTTGTTAGACGACATTTGATGAGTTAAAGAACAGGTTGACAACTGCACCTGTTCTAGCTACCCTTTAGTGTGGCATTGAGTACTTGGTATGTACTGATGCGTCATTGCAAGGTCTGGGGTGTGTGGACTCTGCCATGAGGACCTGGTGACATTATCTCTTGGGAAAGACTTTTGTTCAACGACCATAAGAGGTTGCAGTATATGTTTTCACAGGAAAAATGTTGATGATTTAGCTGATATTTTTGTAGCATGTGTAGTGGTCACACCTACTAACATTTGGAGGGTAATTTCAGATCAGCTTACTGACCCATAGTGTGTAAAGAAGGTGGCTAAGTTGAAATCTGGATAGGTACCATTTTATACAGTGGGTACAGATGGAGGCGGGCATGATGAGTGAGGCCTACAGTTCTCAGTTTTTGATACGCTTGAGAGGGGATAAGATGAACCAAGACATGAAATGACAGTTTTGGTAAGTAGGCATGAAGAGGGACATAACTATATTTGTCTCTAACTGCAGCAGTGGTCAGATGATCAAGATTGATCACCAGAGACCGCCGGAGTCTTTGTAACCATTGCATATACCGGAGTGGAAGTGGGAAAGCCTCTCTATGGATTTCAATGTGGGACTTCCCACCTCACAGCGAAACCATGATGTTATTTGGGTGATAGTAGACAGGCTGACGAAATTATCACATTTCTTGCCGTACACTTGAGTTACACCTTAGAGTAGTATGCGAAGCTTTACATTGCAGAGATAATGAAGCTTCATGGTGTGCCTTTGTCCATTCTATCAGATAGAGATCTGGATTTTATTTCAGGGATTTAGGAGGGTTTTCAACAGGCAATGGGTACAGCTCTGCACCTCTGTACAACTAATTACCCTCAGACCGATGGTCAGACTGAGAGGGTTAATCAGATTCTGGAGGGTATTTTGTGAGCATGTGTACTTAACTTCAAGGGTAATTGAGAGAATTTCTTGCTGCTAGTTGAGTTTGTCTATAACAATAGTTATCAAAAGACTATTGGTATGGCACCATTTAAGGCTCTGTACGGATGACCTGTAGATCGTTGTGTTACTGGTTGAAAGTTAGAGAGAATAGGTTTTTGGGTCCTGAGTTCATCAAGGACACGTCAAAAATACTTGTCCTTTTTAGAGACCGTATGCGGACTGCACAGAGCAGATAGAAAAGTTATGCTAACCGAAGAACTCGTGCACTAGAGTTCAAGGTGGGGGATCAGGTTCTATTCAAGGTTTCTCCCATGAAGGGAGTAATGCGGTTTGGAAAAAAAAAAAAGGGAAGTTGTCACCTCATTTTTTTTGGCTCCTTTCATGATTACTGACAGGATCAGGGCAGTAGCATATATAGAAATGTTACTAAACACAATGCACAGGGTGTATCATATCTTTTATGTGTCTATGTTATGAAAATTCTGTGAGGAGGATGTTATTGATCAGCACATTGAGGTTGGGGAGACTGAGTTGCAACTAGATCCAACAAATGTAGAGTAACTGTACTGTACTCATGACCATAGTAATCAATTCCTTCATCTTAGGACTATTTCCTTTAGTTCGGGTTCAGTGGAGTCACCACAATTAGGTGGAGTCCACTTGGAAAAAGGAGGATGAAATAAAAGCAAAGTATCCAGAGTTTTTTTTTTTCCACAGGGATGAGCTGAATTCCGAGGACAGAATTCCTCTTTTTAGGGGGTAAGAATGTAATACCCCAGAAATTGGGATGTCAATTATTTTTAGAAAATTTGAATTGCTTTATATTATTATTATTATTATTTTATTTTTATTATTATTAATTCATGTGAAATGCATTGTCTCTATATTTTATCGTTTTATGTGAGTTGATTTTTCTTTATATGGATTTTATCATTTCATGTGAATTGATAAGTTTGAATGTTATCATTTTATGTGGATTGTTATATTTTATAGATTCCAATCATTTCATGTAAACTTCTCTGTTTATTTATTTTTTTATCATGTTATGTGAATTGTTATTTATTATGTGTTGTTTTATTTAAATCTTTTAAATGCTTTGGTTTGGGCTAGGGAGGAATTTGGGCTGAAATGATTGGGCTAAGATTATGTTTAAAATGTTGGGCCAAGGTTATAATTATATTATTATTGCTTGTATTATTATTATTTTGATTTTATTTAGTTTTAGAAAAATCAATAATAGAATAATAATTAAGACAAAAAGGAAAAAGAAGAAATTAGGATTTTTGACGTTGTTTTACGCACAGAACTGAGGGAGTAAACGAAAGAGAGAAGGGAGTGACGACAGGGTGAACAAGTTGATTCGTCAAAGAGGCAAGTTTGATTCTTCTCTTTCCCTTTAAATCCGTATGCATAGTCTAGGTTTAAGAATCTGGTTTATATTGAAAATCTGTTTATAATTGTATTTTGTTTTGTTGCTTCTTGTGGATAAATTTCGTGGGAATTTATTACGCTAAATTGTATATAGGAGTATAGATATATATATATAAGAATATATGCATATATATATTTCATATATGTGTAAATTGTGTAGCAATCGATTTATGCATGACTTTAGGATGCAAAAAGATGTTAATTCGTAAGCCTTCTCTATTGTGATTGTCTACAAAACAACCCTTGATCTTTAATAAAATAGATCGTGAGAAATTTGAGTTGAAATTTTTAAATTTTGCGAAGAACCCTAGAACTTGTGAATTAGGGGCTTTTGATTTGGACAATTTTTGATGGGGCTTTTTGTACCAATGGGTAGAGGGGATCAAGAGGAGAAGAACGGTACAAAAATTAGGCTGAACGGAGGTCGGACGAAGCTGGAATCAGCGCCGGAAAATCCCCCAGCGCGTTGCCTGCTCGCTGGGGAAGACAGCCCAGCCGGTACGTGTTCCCCACGCGCGCCGCCGGCGCGTGGGGGAGCTTGCCGCTGGCACCGGCCGGTGACCGGAAAAATATTTTTGGGCCCCACTCGCGGGGGCCCACCTCTGGGTCCAATATGGGTCCATTCCGAATAGTTTTGATATTTCTTTTGTATTTTTGAAATTTTTGGAAAATTTAAAAATTGGGAAAATCATTTTTTAAAAATACTTTTATAATTCTAAAAATTCCAAAAATTTTATGTCAACTTCCTGGGAGCTTAAGGAGCTTGGGGTTTAAATTTCATATCCAAATGATTTACCATTGTCTTTGAATTAATTTTTAAACTGTCTAAAAATTGAGTTTTTCAGCTTCTTTAATTTTATAAAATATTTACAAATTTCTAAAAATTACAAAATTTTTACTGTAACTTTCTCAAGGTTAAATACGCTTGGATTTAAATTTTCAACTCAAAATAATCTTTCCTTGCTGCTCAATTGATTTTTAAAGTGTCTAAAAGTTGGATATTTTCACTTTCTGTAATTTTAGAAAATACTTTTATAATTCCAAAAATTCCCAAATTTTTTCTGTAAATTTCTGTAGGTTAGATAAACTTGGGTGTAAATTTTCAACTCAAAATAATCTTTCCTTGCTGTTCAATTGATTTTTAAAGTGTCTAAAAGTTGGATTTTTCAATTTCTGTAATTTTAGAAAATACTTTTATAATTCCAAAAATTTCCAAATTTTTGCTGTAACTTCCTGGATGTTAGATAAACTTGGGTTTAAATTTTCATCTCAAAATGAGCTTCCCTTGGTATTCAATTAATTTTTAAAGTGTCTAAAAGTTGGATTTTCACCTTCTTTTATTTGTTGAAAATATCTCAAAAATTATAGAAAATTCCAGCATGATTTAATAGGGTTCCTAGCAGTGGAATATGCCAGAAACCTAGATAAAAGTTAGGTTTAGACTCCCTTGTAGAATTGAGTGCATTGGAGGTTGAGTTGGGAAATTGCTTCTATAATGGATGCTTGGGTTATTTGGTTTATTTGAATATATTTTCCTTTAAGGATATAAATGCCCATCAAATACGTGATTATTGTTTACTTGTAAACGATTTGTCTTATGGTAATAATTTCATGTTGGATAAATTGAAATAATGGTTTGTGCAAATTTAAATCATAATGCACCTTGTTTATTTTATGTTTCATATTGGGAATGCATTTGTACATTTTATTTTGGCATGTAAGGATTGTCCGGCGTGTCAGGATCGCCCATACCTAATAAGGTATCTATGCATTTTCATTTTGGCATGTAAGGATTGCCCAGCGTGTCAGGATCGCCCATACCTAATAAGGTATCTATGCATTTTATTTTGGCATGTAAGGATTGTCCGGCGTGTCAGGATTGCCCATACCTAATAAGGTATCTATACATTTTATTTGGCGTGTCAGGATTGCTCGGCGTGTCAGGATCGCCCATACCTAATCCGGTATCTATACATTATATTTGCTTTGTCATGATTGTCGAGATTTAATAAAATGCATGCATATGTTTCTTTACTTTGAACTTAAAGAAGGTGTTCATTGTTGAATGATAAGGGTTCGTTGGGATAACGTATAAGATGATTTTGATTTCTGAAAACATGAACTAGGTAGGGAATGACCAGTATGTATATACCTATACCTATTAAGGTATCAAAGGATAAAATGGTGACATGTTAGGATTGCTTAAACTTGATAGTATTGTATGTTATGTTTATTTCTGCTGAACGTAAGGAATGTGTTCACGTTTGCATAATAAGGGTTTGGGTGGAATATTATAAATATTGACTGTTGTTTTGGAAACATGAAACTGGATAAAATAATAACTTGTATGTTATATCTGTGAACTTATTTTGTGTCCCTTATATTGAGGGTATGTATATTGGTTCTCTGATTGGGATGTAGTAGATAGAACGTGCTCGTGGGTTTAACCCACTTTGTTGATATTTCAGGTTTCAGACAGGTTCCATCGCGAGGATAGAGTTTTAGGGTTTGGTTGTAGCAGACGTCTCATCTCATCAGTTACAGGGTAGGAACTTGTCTTCTTCAAGAGTCATACTATGAACTTTTGAGACTTTGATTTTTGGTATTAATTTTAGAATTAAAAACTTTTGTTCATTCTGGTTAAGGGGTCCTTGGGTTACTGGACTTCCAAATTGTATTACCGGACATATACTTGTTTAGTTAGCGGTTATTTTAATTCAGAGGAACTTTCTTTTCTGCTTTTTAGAAAATTGTTCATTATATCTTTTGTATTCTATGCTTGTTGCTACCAGTTGTATGTATCTTCCAGGTTTTGTGTATGAGATTGGCCACCTCATGCGCGAAATTTTCTGGGGGGGTATT
This sequence comes from Cornus controversa, assembly GCA_026545225.1. Classification (NCBI taxonomy): domain Eukaryota; kingdom Viridiplantae; phylum Streptophyta; class Magnoliopsida; order Cornales; family Cornaceae; genus Cornus; species Cornus controversa. The sequence goes on along the minus strand of CM048845.1, from coordinate 36,304,098 downwards.
TCATTAGGTATGAGATTTATCCCTTTGTCAATGCTTGAAGCATGGATATAGGAAATTATTAAGAGTCCTCTAGGGTTGGGGTTCAGAAATACTATAGATAAATAAGGTGATATAGGAAGGGAAATGTTAAACGTCATGAAATTTTATCATGAATTGCTTTCATGAATGATGTGGCAAGTGATAATACCATTGACATTCCGTATATGGGGGGAATTCTACCAATAATAACTCACAATTTAATTGCCACATCATTCAAGATAAAAATTCATGAAATATTTTCATGACGTGTAGCATTGCTCATATAGGAACTCATTTGTGTATCTCACTTTTGGGACATGACATTTGATTATCATATTGTAACCAGTTTTGTTCTTGTTTTATGTTTGGGCCACCTTTTATTGAATTTGTTGAATAAAATGCATCTGTTTGGTAATTGAAGTAGTGCATAATGCTAGAGTACATTTATTTTGTTTCAAGGGACAAACCTAGTGCACGTGACTTCTGCCATTACATTCCATTAATTTCATTCATGAAAGTAATGAAATGTTACATATGTTCTCAAGATACCTTGGCTTCCCACTCCAAATTTATTTAATTGGAAACATTTGGGAGGGAGAGAGAGAGAGAGAGAGAGTGCTTAATTATTTTATTATGCATGGTAGAATCAAACCTAAATCAAATAGAACGAGAATGACGAGTACAAGAGCACAAGACCACAAAATTTATTTAGAGTGGGAGTGCCTCCAAAACTTCTACATTAATTTGTATAATAACATTCATGTGAAATTGTGAACTTACTTTAAATCCCAACTCATCAAGAATCAAGAGAACAGAACACGCTATCCGTAGAAACAAATTATGTTACTTAGAAGAGGAGTGTTAGGGACAGTCGTTATATGGATTGGTGAAAATCAATCCCAAAAATTAAATATTTTTCTGTAATAACCCTTGTGGACGGGTGTAAGTGGGCAGGTGCGAAGACAGACACTAGGCTGAACTACCACACTGACAGGGTACAAGGTGCTCAATCCCACATCGCCTGGGTGTGGAAAAGGGGATGTACTTATATGTAACATGTTCTCTTCAAATGGTATGAGGCCTTTTGGTGTAAAACCCAAAAGCAAAACCGTGCGGGGTCAGGCTCAAAGCGGACAATATCATACTATGCGTTAGAGTGGGGTATTACAACAAGTAATTCTTAAAGTCTAATAATAATAAAAAAATATTTTTATATAACTCAATATATAAAAATAATAAGGTTCTAGATGCACATACTATATTTGACATCCTTTATACGAGTGATTTTTTTCCTTTATCCCCTCAACTTGAGAAGATGACATCCTTATCCTTTGAGGTCAACTGAATTGACAGTTTTGCCCTTTATGTAATCTTTAACATGTGCAATCTTCACCCTTAAATCATCGAACATTCTAATTATATTTCTTCACTCTCAAAAGATAAAACTAATTACAATTCATATTGTCAATTTTAAACTATGAAATTTGCCAACCTAGAACTAAAATAATAAATACATTAAAAGCCCATAGTCCTAATAAGCCTAACAATATCAAATTCCCAAATAGAAGGATGCATGGACACTTCTAAATATTCATATTATCTAATATTTTTATTTTATTTTATTTTGTAGAATAAAATAAATTTTTTATGGTACATAGTATTTAATACGAGCATTTCACTCATTTTGAAGCAATAATATAATAAAATTTAATCCTTGGACAAAGTTTTTAGGTGCATATCGAACCAAGAGTGTGGAACATGTATCTCATTCCCATGTCTGAGTAATGTGTGTACTACACAAATACTTCAGCTACTTTTGAAGAGTCCATGTAACATAGATTGAAGGTTGAATCTTGTGAAAATGAACCTCTAAATCATGATTTTCTATATTATAATCAATATGGACCTTTAAAAATACCTTTTAAGTTGCATTTTGTATTGACAATCACACCATGACGCATCCTATAAGCAGGGGTGGAACTATGCGAGGACCAAGGAGGCTATGGTACACCCAAAATTTTGTAAAATTCTTAAAATTTAAGTTTCTAGAAATAGCTAATTACAAATTTCTAACAAGATTTAAGCATATGGCCCCTGCCCCCTCCAAAAAAGAAAAAAAATTATAAAAGAAAAAAATTAATGTCGTTTACCTTTTATTAGTAGAGTCCACACTTGAAGGAATTTCAAAGAAATTCATATGAAAATGATAATAGTTTATATAGATACACAGAATAATAATACAAAACTTTAATTGGTAAATACTTCTTGTTTTTGTTTTCAATACTCCGTAGGATTCCACAAGTACGTACCCCCTGATGCTCTCTGCTTTGGTAAAAATGACTCACAAAACTCTATCTAAAGTGTACCTTTTTTAATACTACGAATAATTACACTGACCATCCCTCCGGATAAGAAAAAATTCACGACCTCTCCTAAGTTTGCATAACCAACCGACCCCTAAGTAACAATCAAACTAAAAGTTCAAAAAGACAACCAGCAATGCTAACACATATACCATGACATCACCAACACTCGGGACGGTGCGTGAGACCCATGAAGAGGGAGCAACCACGTCCGGTGCCGGGCGGGATTCTGGTGCATCGCTAGGAGTAGGAGTAGGAGTAGGAGTAGGTGTAGGAGTAGGAGCAGGAGTAGGAGTAGTATCATCGGATTCTTCGTCCGGTGAGTCAGCCACTGGGGCCCGGGCCTTCCTCGGGGCCTTGGCCTTCAATGGTGCCGGTGACGGTGCCCCTAACGGTGGAATCGTGAAGTTTCCGTCGATGCCTGGTGCAATTATAACACTAGAGACTTCCAACACGGAAATGTTGAACGGCTGAGCCGCCACCAAATTGACCAGCCTAGATTCCTGAGGAGCGCCTTTCACGGCAGACCCGAACACAATGTTTCCGTTGCCGGAGTTAGACACATTCAAGAACCCTTGCCGGTTATTGGCGACGCCGGAGGATTGGAACAATGTGGTTAAGGTGTCGGACTTTCCCTTAAGCTTTTGGAGCTTGGGAATATCATAGTAGTCGAGAACGACGTGGTCGCTGAGAATGCGCCTGATGACCTCGGGGGACCTGTCGGAAATGGAGGAGATGGCACCGTTGCTGACGGCAAGGACAGTAATGGTGGATCGCCTGTTGATCTCCTTGGCGAGGTTGGTCTGGCTGAGGTACTGGTTGAAGTTGCTGAAGTCGGAGTTCTTTTCGAGAATGCGGGTGATGTTGAAGGCGGTGGCTGTTGAGGAGAGGAAGAGGAGGAGGCAGGAGAAGAGAGCGAGCGATGGCGATGGTGATGGGGGGGCTGATGAACTCATCTTCGGGATTGAGATTCAGATTGTTAGTTTGATAAAACCTGAAGATGAGTTCTTGGCTTATTTTCTGATCAGGAGGACAACTTGAAGGCACTCTGTATGAAGTGTTGTGATATAAATAGGGTTGGTTTGAGGGTGGGTTCTAAAGATTTTGTGGATGAGAGTGAAGGTCTCTCTTTCACACACACACATAAGGGGATCATGGGTTTTCTTTCTGTTGCATGCATTGGGAAGTTTTGGTTCTAAATTCCCAGTGTTTACATGCCATTCGTTCCTTCTTTCTTTTCGATATTTTGGTTTAGTGATACGTGGAGGAGCTGAAGTTGCAGATGTATTGCACATGAGAGACATTCAGCTTTTGTACTTAAGTTGTTTCATGAGATGCCTATGTATATGGTTATTTGGAAGACTCCTTTGTATATTGAGGAATTTATATCCATCTTTAAATTGAGATGCCTATGTATATGTTATTCGGAAAGTTTCATGTTTTACAATCTAATGCTACAATTAATTTGGGATCTTTTTAAAAAAATTGAGTAAATTACATATTAGTCCTACTTTTTTTTTTGGGGGGGGGGGGGGAGAGGTAAGAAGACTATATTAATCCCTACTTTCCAATTGTTATAACCACTGTTAGGACAAATAAAGTCATACTATTATAAATTTCTCCAAGTAAATTCAAAAGTACTTCACTATAAAATTTTCCCAATTTTGGTTTTTCTTGTCCACGAGTCATTGAGTTCACATGCTTATTATTAGTTTCATTTTTAACTTATAGTTTCCTTCAGCTGAATTCAAAGTTTTCCTTTAGCTGAATTCAAATCAAAATAGCAAAACTACGTCATGAAACCATAATTCCTAATCTAAAATGGTAAAACAAATGACTTCAACCAGTTCCGAAAGGAAATATTATTTACAAGGGAAATGCTAAACGTCATGAAATTTTATCATGAATTGCCTTCATGAATGATGTGACAAATTATAATACCATTGACATTCCGTGTATGAGGGAAATCCCACCAATACTAACTCACCATTTAATTGCCACATCATTCAAGATAAAAATTCATGAAATATTTTCATGACGTGTAGCATTACTCTATCTACAAACAACTCTAACATCATGAAAGGGAAAAAGAAAAGCATATTTCATACGTTGACAATGCTTGAAATAATAGCTAGCCCAGATGCATGATGCACAACTCATCCTTGCTTCTGGCAAGCACTTTACATCATCCAACTCTACTTCCGGAAATCACCTTATATGCAAGATAAAAAAAGCCAATGATTAAATAGGTAAGGAGGGGTTGGAAGGGCTAAAAACCATATTGAATTTCTTGAGAACATTCTAATGTTTCATAAGGTTTTTAAACAATTCTTTAAGGTCATTGATTAAAATACCCAAATTATTTCCATTTTGAAACCATGGTAATATAATGTCACGCCCAAAAATCCAAGCCATTGAAACAACCCGGTCTGAGCCTGAACTTCGAGTCGTGAAGTGTCACGCTTGCCCAATCATCGTCCTATGTCCCCAAACAATTGTGACAATTACTATTCTATCATCATCGGTTCCAATCAAGACCACCGAGATTAATCCTACTGTAGCTTAATTATCAATACTTTAAATTCTAACCCGGAACATCAAACTAGACTAAGTAACATAAAGTCTTAGTCTCACAATCTTATGGAAGTGTCTACACTTGTACTAACATGTAAACATGTCATAAACAATCCCTATGAATAGGTCCCACAAATGGCTAGCTAGCCTATACAATCCCAACTAAAGAGGTATCCTAATTCACACATTACACCGAATCATAATGGGGATTATGAATCTGTGTAATTCCTGCAATTCTGGGCACAATCCTCATAATCGCACTGGTTTGACACAAAAAATTCCTCAACTTTATGATGAATCGTAATTTAGCTTAGGATCCGTGTAACATTACGATGAATCGTAACACTGATTACGATTCCGCGTAATGTCTTAGATAGTAAATCCTGATTTCACACATAGTCCATCCATGACCACTTCTCAACTTCAATCAATATTCACCTATTCCAACACTTGATAAATGATATTTCAATATGAATGGAACTTAAAAATATCAATTAAACCATTTCATTGATCATTCATTCAATGGTTCACCAACTACTCAACATATGCATATACATAATGTTAGTTCCTCAAAAATGCATTCATAATCCCCAAACTTACATTAGTCCAAGGTCTTATGACCACAATTACAAAGTCTCCACAATTGTAAGATCATATACATAACACAAATATATCTAGTCCACTCTGGACATGCATTTCCAAAATTAACTATAAAAATGTTCAAGAATCCATCTATGCTCCAAACCCACTCAAGGTTGGAGAGATTCTGCCACCTCTTTGCCATGACCTGAAATGTTAATATAAATACTCAATAGAAATATCTAAAACATATCTCTTAAGGTCCCGTGAATATCACACATCACAAAATCGTATTATACACAAAATCACATACTAATAATGTCACACCCCAAATTTTGATCCACCGGAGCACCCCTAGTCCGAGCCCGAACTTTGAGTCATGAGGTGTCGCGATTGTCCAATCATCTCCCCGTATCCCCAAACAACTGTGACAATACCTATTCAGTCACCCTCAGTTCTGGTCTAGACCACCGAGATCAATCTTGCGGAAACTTAACTAGTCCATCCTACATTCCTATATAGAACACTTGGGTTCTAATCTCACAACTCAATCATAAAACTAAGGTCTTATTCTCTCAACCTCATGGAAGCATCCACACATGTACTAATATGTAAACGTCTTTCTAACAATTCCTGTGGATGGGTCCTATAAATGACTAGCCAATACAATCCCAACTAAGGAGGTACCCGGCTTCACACCTTACACTGAATTGTAATGGGGATTACGATTCTATATAACCACGAGTTTGTCATACCCTAAAATTAGAATTGCCTGGACTCCCCTAGTCCAAGCCCGAATCACGGGTGGTGAGGTGTCATGATCATTCAATCGTCATCCTATGACCCGAACAACTATAAAAAATTACCATTCATCACCCTTTGATATCCCCATTGATGCTAAGCTATCACGCCCTAATTATCAAGTCATAACTTGTTGCGAAAGCCTTTACAAATTAACCCCAAGGATCCTACATGGAACACTTGGGTTCAACTCTCAATTGTCATCATCATAACATCATAGAAGATTAATTTTACACACCATGAGTCCCTATATAGAACCTATGAACTCTCAAGTATTCAACAACACAAAATAACCCACATTTAGATTTCGGTCGGTCGATGGGTGTTCCACTAGCTGGCTGAAATCTGGGCAATTCATCGTTGGCTACCCTTCATCTTAGGTCGGTTAAAGGAGGCCTTTTGATTGAAGGGTTATTTCGGTTGGCCAAAAAAAGTACCTGCAAAAACTGCAGATGCAAACATTTGGTATCTCACCATTTCGATTGGTTGAAGGATGTTTTAGTCAACTGAAACTCTCCAGACCCTGTTTTCTCACTATTTTCAAATCTCAATTCATCTTCCACAAGATTCACAATTCAATGGAACCATTCAATGCATGAAAATAATGAAAAGAGGGATTCCTCACATACACAACACTTAGTTCATATCATGCCTTCTCAACTTAACCATTCTCCATTCACATACATGCATAATTTAGACATCAATGAAAACACAAATCATCATTTGCAACATCTAGAATTTACCATACTCAAAACGTATATATAGAGTATGAAATCGTAAAACACAATTATAACATGTTTTTGAAATATAAAGGAGTCTTATACATGCCCAACACTTGCATATTGTCCACAATCCGGACATGCACTCAAATAAAGAAGTTTAAAGTCTTTAAATGCAATTGATACCACTCCACGCCAACTTTACCGTTGGGGATACTCCACCACCGCCTTTTCATTTTCTAAAAAAAGTTAATTCTCATAGAATGAGCAACCACATGCTTAGTAGAAATGTCTAAAACATAATTTTGCAAGTTCTGTGAATACCACATAAACATACATTTACATTTCATCATGTTAAGTAAATATCCATGTATCACACCCATATCATAAGCAATGTATAATAAAAAATAATATGCGTAACTCCCTCAAGCTTACCACACATCCATTGGACTCCGCTACTCAGGATCATCCAATACCACTTGATCGAGGCTACATTACCGGATTACCTCATCATAGGACTCTATTTTAGGGAGTATCCTTTTTCATTCTAATCAAAACTCCCTTATCGGATCACTCCATTGGGTTCCATTACCAGCTTGGCCACGGGAGTTTCCATTATCGGATACCTCGTTGCTCCTCAAAAGGACATGACCGTCCAATTAAGCTCACCACCCTCACCATATGCCTACCCAAGAAAGAAAATGGATTATATATACTCATGGCAACTATGAATAAGCAATTCAAGATAAATTAGCATTTAATAATCATGCTTGAATAATTTTCAAATAAGTGCCACATACGATCACATTGTACATGTTCAACATTTTTCACATTTCATATAATTCATATATTAACAATTAAAACATGTTTTTCACTTAAACATGCTTCGAAGACAATATATCAAACACATGGGTGTCACCTTCACATATATGAATGTATAGTCATAATTGCATCACCTTTCAATTTCAACATGCATACAAAATGATCTAATGCATTTATAAACCTACAATTACATCAATTAGCATTGATAATTCATTAAATGGAAAAATTTAACATGCTTTGATATTGAAAGACATCTAATTATACCCACATAGCCAATTGGTTGCCAAGACAACCAATATACTCACAACTATAATACCCCGTAATTTTTTTACGTCATTTATTTTAATTTAAATGCTTTATATATTTTTTTTATTTGAATTGCTTTGTTGATTGTGTATTGATTGATTTAAATTTCCTTGAGTGCTTTAAATTTTAGGGAGTTTATTTTCTTTTCATTTATTTAATTCTGGTTGGGTTGGGTATTTGTATTTTCTTTTATTTAATTTTGGATTGGGCTAGGGTGAATTTGGGTTGAGTTAGGCTGGAATGGCCGGGCTAGGGGTATACTTATTTTGATGAGCTAGGGTTTATATTTTTATAATTTTTTTCCTAGAAAACTAAATAAACTCCAAAAAAATAATAATAAATTATAAAAATATAATTAAAATAAAAATAAATGACGTCAAAAAATTACGGGGTATTACATTCTTCCCCCCTAAAAAGAGGAATTCTGTCCTTGGAATTCACCCCACACTTGAGAGAAAAAGCTTTGGATACTTTGCTTTTTTTTTATCCTCCCTTTCCTAAGTGCACTCCGCCTCATTGTGGTGGCTCCACTGAACTCAAACTAATGAAATAGTCTTAGAATGAAGAACCTGGTCTTTACGATCAAGAATATAGTAAGGCTGCTCCACGTATATTGCATCTGACTACAACTCAATCTCTCTAACCTCAATGTGATGGTATGTATCCTCATCTCTAAGGAAATTTTGTAGCATAGAAACATAAAAGACATTGTGCACCTTGTGCATCATGTTTGGTAGTGCCAGTCTATATGCTACCATGCCAACCCTGTCAGTAATCATAAAAAGACCTACAAAATGCGGTGCTAACATCCCTTTCCTTCCAAACCGCATAACTCCCTTTATGGGATCAAAAACCTTAAGTAAAACCTAATCCCCCACCTTGAACTCTAATACACGAGTCCTTCAGTTAACATAACTCTTCTGTCTACTCTACGTAGTCCTCATAGGATCTCTAATAAGAGCAACTTTCTCAAAGGTGTCCGTGATGAATTCAGGACCCAAAAATCTATTCTCACCAACTTCCAACCAACAAATCGATTATCTAAATGGAAGTCCATACAGAGCCTCAAATGGTGCCATACCAATAGTCTTTTGATAACTATTGTTATAGGTGAAATTAACGAGTGGCAAATAACTCTCCTAATTACCCTTGAAATTAAGAACACATGCTCGTAACATATCCTCCAAAATTTGATTAACCCTCTCAATATAACCATCGGTCTTTAGGTGATAGGCTGTACTGAGATGCAGAGCTCTACCCATCACTTGTTAAAAACTCTCCTAAAACCCTGATACAAATTTGAATCCCTATCCGATATAATGGACAAAGGCACGCTATGAATCTTCACAATCTCTGCAATGTAAAGCTTCGCGTATTGCTTTGAGGTGTACCTCAAGCGAACTGGCAAGAAATGTGATGATTTCGTTAGCTTGTCCACTATCACCCAAATAGCATCATGGTTTCGCTATAAGGTGGGAAGTCCCACAATGTAATCCATAGAGATGGTCTCCCATTTCCACTAACGTATAGGCAGTGGTTGGAAAGACTCTGATAGTCTCTGGTGATCAATCTTGATCATCTGACAAGTGCTACACTTAGAGACAAATATAACTATGTCCCTCTTCATACCTGCTCGCCAAAATTGTCATTTCATGTCTTGGTACATCTTATCCCCTCCGGATGTACCAAAAATTGAGAATTATGGGTCTCACTCATCACTGCCCTCCTCAAGTCATCATTGTGAGGGACCATTAATCGCCCCTTGTACCTCAATCCTCATTCTCTACCCACTGTGTAGAATGGTAACTCCCCAGATTTTAACTTAGTCACCTTTTCTAAGCACTGCAGGTCAGTAAGCTGATATGTAACTACCCTCCGTATGATAGCAGGTGTAACCACCACACATGCTACAAATGCATCAGCTAAGGCATCAACACTACTAAAGTCATTCTATTTTACTTCAAATAAGGCAGATAAACTAGCATAGGGTCAGCGACTAAGTGCATCAGCTACTACGTTCACTTTCCTTGGGTGGTACTGGATGAAAAAATGATAATCTTTCACAAACTCCAACCACCTGCACTGTCTCACATTCAGCTCCTTCTATGAAAATAAATACTGCAAACTCTCGTGGTCACTGAATAATCTGAAGGTCTTAACCAAAATCACTACAAAAAAATAGGTTTTTTCCCACGGACCATTTACTACGGTTTCAATTTCATCATAAATAGTAAGGTATTTGCAATGAAAATAAAATTCGTGAAAAATACCCCTTCGTATTTACCACGAAATTTTTTTCGTGGTAAATACTAGGGTATTTTCCACGAAAACTTGATTTCGTAGTAAATATTCTTTTCCGACAAAATTTATGTCGTAGTAAATAATAAGGTATTTTATATGGAAAATACTCCTTCGTATTTACCACAAAAAAAATTTCGTAGTAAATAGTAAGGTATTTACTATGAAAATTCGATTTCGTAGTAAGTACCCTTTTTCGACGAAATTTATGCCATAGCAAATAATATGTTATTTACTACGAAAAATTAATTTCGTACTAAATACCCTTTTTGATGAAATTCATGCTGTAGTAAATACCAATATATTTTAATTAATTAATTTTGCCTAAATTAATTTTACCGCCCCCATAATTTCACTATTTTCCCTTCTCACTCAAAAATAATATACACATATATGTATAGCCTTGGGTTAATAAAAATATGTATAGCCTTAACAGATGCTTCTTCGATCAGTTCTCCAAACCCTGTGTCTTTGATTGACCCTTGTTCGGCTACTATTGTGCGTCGATCGGTTGAAGGCAAGTTTTCTCTCCTCTATCTCTCGTCTCTCTCTCTCTCTCTCTCTCTCTCTCTCTCTCTCACTCACTCACTCTCCTGAAAACCTAAAACAAGAGATTATTTGATGATAGAGTTTTCTCGATAGGCCATGAAGAATCGAAGTCTATAACTGTTTCATTTGATTTTATTTTTGATTCAAACAAGGTTAGTTTGTTCATCTCAGATTGCTGTTTGGTCTTTTTGGTGTATTTCAATCTCTTCGGTATGTCAATTTGTTAGTGTTTGTGTTGCTCTCTATTTACTTGTTTTTCCTTGCTTTTAGTATGAGTTGTTTGATTAGCTTGGATTGTTTTGTGGTTCTTCCCCAGAGTATGCCTCCTTGTAACTCTGTGTTTCATTTTATAAAAGTTTTATTAGCAGAAAAAAAAAAACTCATGTTGGAGATCATGACAGTTCCCAAGCAACAATGGAAATAAAATTCTTGCTGCCTACAATTTTTGTAGCTTCTGGGATTTTTATTTTCAGACTGTCCTTAAATTTCATCTTAACGGGAACATACATGGTCCTATTAGCCCACTTATTTGTGATTAATTGAATTTTTTTATTTTATTTTATTTATATATATATATATATATGTATATAATTTGATAGGTAAGAGAAACACGCATATGCAGTTCATCCCAATTTGGATTTTAAAGCTCAAATGTCCCAACTGGGAGAAATAGAGAATAGACCACTCAAACAACTAATGCTCAGCAATATATACAAATTTTGAAAATTCAATTTTGCGTAATAATTTAGTTGTTTAGTGAGCAGTCCAATTCATCGAATCATGTGACAGTTTGGGGAGCAAAATTTTTTTTTTTCCAGTTCTCCCCTCTCCTTGCTTCCTTGTCAAGGGCAAATAGTTTTTTAAAGTTCACGCATGACCAATTTTTGCATGTGACATACTATATATGGTCAATAGATGTCCATCCTTGGTTTTATAATGCAAGTATTTTAAGAAGTGTTTTCATGGAGAACTAATTTATCTTCATAATTTTAAGAAGTGTTTTTTCCTTATTGTTATATATGGTTAATATCTAGATGCATCTATAAATACAATATCATATATATGTGGACTGCCTACTATCTAGCTGGCATCTTTTTAACTTAGTGCTAGCTTGAATTGTCAATTGATATAGCATAATTCTAAATGTAATAACAAATCTGAGGTACCAATTACATGTTTTTAGTTTGATGCAGTATTCTATTAGAGTGTCTTGTAAGTGCTTGTGGTGATATGGAGTTGATGATGCATTACCTTTCAAGGCTCTCATAAAATATGGCTGGTCCATGCAGATTCCTTAGTTTCTTAAATTTGAAAGATCTATTTTGTAGAAACGGCATCAATATAGCTTAATGAAATATGCCATACAAAACTGAGGTGAATCTTGGCATTAGTGAAAAGGCACCCTTCTTTCATGTATTTGATTAGTTGGTAACCTGGTTTTATCCTGAAGAAAAGATTATAATAGTCTTTTCTTAATTTTTCCTTGGGTATTTAGGGTAAAAATTGCAAAGCTCTTTACCAAAAGAAATCCTAAATGAAAGAGATTCCATTTTGGGTAACAATTGTTATTAGTGCCCAAATATACTGATAAAGGTGATTTGTAATCCATTTATTTCCTTTTGTTTTTGTGGATCAATTATTATGGATCAGTTTGTAGTACACTGCAGAATGTATATGCTCTTGTATCCTTTTTCTTTTTGTGTATCACATGGACGATCAGATATAAGTATGTCTTCTAAGTATTGATCCTCCTTAAGTCCCAAACTTTAGAATATAGAGAATAGGCTTGACATGATGTGTCTAAAAGTTGGGTATAAGTTTGTAGACATATCCTGCACATACATTATATTTTTATAGTTAGTTGATGGGGTAAATTACACTTACCTCCCCTCTAGCTTGCTTAAACTACAGAGACCTCCCCTGTGTTGATGAAAAGAAACACTAAGCTTGGTTCATAATTACTCCCATTAAAATTATGTATTAATATTACAATATATACTTTCGATTAACTTTTCACAATTATCATTCTATATTATTAGAGAATTAATAAATTATAATTACATAAAACAATTTTATTTATATATAATCAATTAAGAAAGATTTGCATTTATTTTTCATTTTGTCTTGCAAACTAGAAAAATTAAAATTATATTTTTCATTAACGTTGTATTTAATTATATACCCATATCCATACGTATAGAATAGGACCACCTCACCTTTTAGCATGAAGTTGAATTTTTTTTTCATAGTGAATGCAATTTTTTTAATCTTATTAATAATAGTCGACATGTGCTTGTTTATATCAGTGTAGGGATGGATAAGAGTTGGATCCAACTCTCGCATAGATATTGTGTTGATTACATTAATTGGCTTAGAGAATTCATTAAGTTAGCTAGTAGGAATATAGACATCCTTAATAGGACTCGATGTCCATGTCAAAAATATGTGAACTTGACATACTAATGATGATGATGTTGGACAGAGTAACGATGATTTTTCTATAAATGAGCAAGATGGATATGTTGATGACGTGCATGAAATTTTGGATGACATACGCATGGCAACAACATCCGTGCAAGAAGTTCTTCCAAATGTGCAACAACGTGAAACATCTACTAGTCATGCATCTAATATAAGTTATGGGGAAAATGGGCAAGATAATTTTGAAAGATTGTTGAGGGATGCGCAATGTGAATTGTATCTAGGTTGTACAAAGTTCTCCAAATTATCTTTTCTCATTAAATTGTTACATATAAAAGTAATCAGTCGATGGAGTAACAAATCATTTAATATGATACTTGAGCTCTTTAAAGAGTCACTGCCTGAAGGTGAGACACTACCTAAGTCCCATTACGAGGCCAAAAATTTAATGTGTGATCTGGGCCTTGCTTATATCACAATACATTCTTGCAAAAATGACTGTATACTCTTTTGGAAAGAGAGTGAATAAAGAGAGCAATGTTCAGAATGTGACTAGCTCAGATATAAATTTGTTAAAGGTAAAGGTAAAAGAATTGCTCAAAAAGTTCTTCGCTACTTTCTGTTGAAACCAAGGCTTCAGAGGTTGTATATTTCTCTTAAGATGACAAAAGATATGAGGTGGCACAAAGAGAAGCATGTTAATGAGCCAAATATGTTGAGACATCCGGCTGATTCTAAAGCTTGAGAGGAATTTGTTAAGCAACATAGTTGGTTCGCCGATGATCCATGCAATGTCTGAATTGGATTAGCTACCGATGGATTCAATCCATTTGGTAATATGAGCACCTCATACAGTATGTGGCCGGTAATGCTTATGCCATACAATTTGCCACCTTGGATACATAATAAAGAACCCTACATCTTTATGTCTTTTCTCATTCCTGGGCCAAGATCACCTGGAAATGACATTGATGTATACTTGAGACCACTGGTAGATGAATTGAAAGAGTTGTGGGTAGATGGTGTGGTAACTTATAATGTTGTTGCCAAATGCAATTTTAGGCTCCACGCAATGGTGATATGGACTGTAAATGACTTCCCAACATTGGTGATGGTGTCTGGATATATGACAAAGGGGTATAATGCATGTTCAACTTGCAACAAGGATACATGTTCTTATAGGTTGGTGCATAGTCATAAGATATGTTATACGGGACACCGTTGCTTTTTGCCACTTCATCATGGTTCGCGAAAATGATATAAACAATTTGATGGTAAGATAGAAAATAGGTCACCACCAAAGGAGTTAAATGGGGGTGGGTTGCTAGAACAATTGAGTAAGGTTGAACACATCAAGTTTGGAAAGGGTCCAAATAATAAGAAGAGGAAACACCCTGATACTGAGTTTAAATAGACAAAGAAAAGTATATTCTTTAAACTACGTTTCTGGATATCCTTGAAACTGTGGCACAATTTAGATGTTATGCATATTGAGAAAAATATTTGTGATAATGTGTTGGGAACATTAATGAACATTGAAGGGAAAATCAAAGATTCTGTGAAGACTCGTCTGGATTTACAAGTAATGGAAATAAGAAAAGAATTGTATCTTATCTAGAGTGGTGATAAATCTCCAATCAATCTCGGCATAGAAGATTGACGTTAGTAGTGTTGGTGGTTCTTTTTGGTACTCATGATCATGTTTTTGGTTCTTTTTGGTACTCATGTTTTTGGTTCAACTCTTTGGTACATGATCATGTTTTTTTATACTCATCCTTTTAGCTTCCTATGGTGTTTTAATTAAGGATGTTTCTAAACTTTTGTATATATAATCATATTAGTGGTACTTGTAAAAAAAAAAGGAAAAAATATAAAATAGTAATTATATAAATCTGTATAATCACTGCATTTATATGTATATATATTTTTAAATAATTATAATTTGCTACAGTTTTTTTTCGTAGTAATTACTAATTTTCGACGCTTTAATTCGTAGTAATTACTAATTTGCGACGAAAAGAATTTCGTAGCAAATACATTTATTTCCCACGGAATACAATTTCATGAAAAATAATAAGAATTAGTGACGGAATATTATAGCAAATAATTATATTACCTACGAAATTTTATCGTAGTAAATAATAAGTATTGCCGATGAAATAGTACCGTAGCAAATAGTAAGTATTTTTGATAGAAGACAATTTCGTGGGAAATAATAATAATTAGCGACGGAATCTTATCGTACCAAATAATTATATTACCTACGAAATTTTATCGTGGCAAATAATAACTATTGCGACAAAATATTTTCGTCGCTATTATCCCATAACATGTGACGAAACATGATTTCGTCGAAATGTACAATTAGAGATGCCTATATTGCAACGGTTGGGGCTACGAAAATATTTCGTGGCAAAAAAGTTTTTGCTACGAAATATTGACTTTTTGCTACAAAATATTCCGTGAAAAAAAACCAACTTTCTTGTAGTGAATGTACTGTCTCCAAATCCTCAAAGCAAAAACCATAGCTACTAGCTCTGGATCATGTGTCGAGTAATTAAGCTCATGAGGCTTAAGCTTACATGATGCATATGATATCGGCCTCTCCTCTTACATCAATACACATCTCAAATCCTGTAATGACTCATCGGTATATACCAAGTACTCAATGCCACTTTGAGGAGTAGCTAGTAGAGGTGCAGTAGTCAACCTATTTTTCAACTCGTCAAATGCCGCCTAACAAGAGTCATGTCACGCCCCAAAATCTGGATCACCAGGACTCCCCCGAACCGATCCAAATCCCGAGTGTGAACTCGTTTACCCAACGTGTCCCAAAGGTCAACAACACAAATCATACATAATCAATGGAAGCATTTATCACACATCAAAACCATTGATTTCAGGGGTCATTATCAATATGGAATCCCACGTGCACAACACACTCACCTGTTCACTCATTCCAAGTTAACTCAACTCACTTTCAGGACTCATCACTTTATGTGTTTAGAATATGAAGCTAACACCTATATTGTTGGATAGAGAATCCAAAAATACTCAATTTTAAAAAAAGAATCACTTGATTCGGGTTTGATATGACCAAGTTATGCCTTTTTTAAAAATTTAAAAATCTGCATTAGTCGACTAGTCAGTCGACTTATGAGTGCCTCAGTCGACTTATGAAATGCATTAGTCGACTAATTTGTTACTCTAAAAATCTCTAAAACACACTACCAACATTAGTCGACTTATAGAAAGACGTCAGTCGACTTATTTAACCTGGAAACCCCACTTAACACATTTTTAACCAAATTTCACCCCAAACCTCATATCTAAACCTTCCCAACACATAAAACTCATGCAACAACACCCAAATCATCTAGAAATACCATATCATCATACCCTTTTATCAAATAATACATTTGAATTACAAAAATTACACAATCCACAATTGATTCCCATTAACCAACCTCATCTTTATACATACAAGGTTCAAATGGAAAACATAAGTTACATATATGATAATGTAACTACAACATGTATATAACCCCAAAACATTCTTTGGGTCCAAAATATACATCCCAAATCCAAATAGCTTCCAAGATTATAGTCATTACAAGGATTTCATGTATAAGGTCCAAAATGCTAAAAATCCAACCATGACTACAATTTCATAATCAACGTGTCACAAGCCGGCACGGATAGCCATAAAATATACAATATCCCAAAATACATAAAAATATGACAGAAGTTCCACTTGGACACTCAAGTCCCATCTATCATTGGCGCCTTATCTGTAAAAGAGTTTTGAATAAAGGGGTGAGCGCCACTGCGGCTTAGTAGGAACGTCTAAAACAAAATTTCGTAAGATTTGTGAATACCATATAAACATAAATTTGCATTTAACATGTTAAACAATTATACACATAGCACAACCATATCATTAGCATAGTAAAAATGCAACATGATATGCACAACTCTCCCATCCTTTCCACACATTCATTGATCTCCAATTCCACCTATAGAGGGTTACCTTTACTGGAATACCTCTTGAGGGTTACCTTTACCAGAATACCACACTACACATCAGTCCATGAGGGTACCTTGACTAGAATACCTGACGAGGGTTACCTTTACCGGAATACCTTGCCATTTTATCGAATGGATTCCACCATCCACATTACACTCGCCTCCTTCACCATGCCAATGAAGATGAAGCCCACAATTTTATCCAATGTGCAGTCATCAACTACAACTAATGAGGCATTTAACGATCCCATTTGTACAAGTTTTCATTTAAGCACCATAAGTGTTTACAATGAACATACTTCACAACCCCACATCTCGCATAACCACGTATCCTTCACATTTCACCAATTTCACAAATTTGACAATAAAATCATACCTTGCAATAAAACATGTCTCTAAAGTAATTTATCAAACACACAAGAGTCACCTTCACAATTACACATGAACCCACCAAATAAATTCACAAAACAATTCCAACATACTTATAAATTCCCCTAAGGCATTTATAAACTTACAATTATATCAACCAATAGAAAAATCACATTTAAATGGTAAGAATAACATGCTTGAACATTGAAGAACATGTAATTACCCCACAAAACCAATTGGTTGTCATAGACAACCAATATACTCACAAAAATTCCGGATTTTATGGGTTAAACATCCCTACCTCAAATTGGAAGAGCTTCTAATTGAATTTCCCCAAAAATCACCCAAAAGATCAACCTTCTCAAAATTTGATTTTGGACTGATCAATCTCAAGCCCTCAACGCATAGATCATTTCTTCCTTCTTCGGCGAACTCAAATTCTCACTCAAGACCCCTCAATATCCATGAAGAAAGGAAGAAGATGAAGAAGCTATGTATATATATATATAGGTATAGATGCTTACATGGCTGGGAGAAGAGAGTGAGAATGGCTGAGTTCTTATGGTTATTTATAGCCTAAATGACCTACTCATAATTACAAGTATGCCATTACCTTTTCACTAAACCTTCCCGGGCTCATTTTTGGAGTTTCGTAACTCCGATTGACACGAAATCGATTCGTTGCACGTCAAATATTTTATTTAAGCTACCCTCCAAATTTGAAGTTATTCTGAGACTTTCAAATTTTCTGGGCCCACGGGGCCCGCACCCATGGGTTGACCGGATCCGAAAAGGTCAACTTTCGCCAATTGTTCCAAAAAATTATCCAAACCTTAAATAAGTTATCTAAACATGCATTTTACATTTAAAACACATATACAATCATTTAATATCTTAATATGACAATTAAACAAAAATTCAAGAAAATCGGCCAAAAATGGTCACGATTCTTACAAGTCATCCCAAACAAATGGTACACCCTTTTTAGTGAGGTGGGTAAGTAGACCAACAATTTTGGAGAAGTCCTGAATAAATCGATGATAATAACCAGCCAACCTATGAAAGCTAGGAATCTTTGAAGGTGAGGTAGGTTGTTCGTACTCCAGAACCGCTGACACTTTATTTGGATCGACCGCTATCCCTTTCTCAGATACTATGTAACCCAAGAACTTCACCTCCCTCTGCTAGAAATCACACTTCTTAAACTTTTCATACAACTGATGATCTCTCAGTGTCTGCAAAACAATACGAAGATGTCTGGTATGAACCTCTTCTGACTTGGAGTAAACCAGAATGTCATCGATGAAGACAATAACAAACTGGTCCAAGTAGGCCCTGAACACTTTATTCATCAGGTCTATGAAGATAGCTATGCATTTGTTAACCCAAACGGCATAACCCGAAACTCATACAACCCATATCTGGTAAAGAAGGCTATCTTCGGTATATCCTTCTCCCTAACTCGAAGCTAATGATACCCCAATCTCAAATCTATCTTTAAGAAGTAAGTGGCTCCCTTCAGCTGATCGAACAGGTCATCAATTATAGGCAACTGATACTTGTTGCGGATTGTGACCTTATTCAATTCCCTTTAGTCAATACAAAGGTGAAGAGACCCATCCTTCTTCTTCACAAACAACACCGGTGCTCCCCACGGTGAAGTACTCCTATGAATAAATTTTTGACTAAGAAGTTGCTAAATCTGATCCCTCAGCTCTCTCATTTCCACAAGCACCATTCTGTATGGAGCCCTAGCAATAGGTTTGGTGCCTGGAGCTAAATCTATTATGAAGTCAATCTCATGACTAGGTGGTAACCTTGGGATCACCTAAAACACATCCTAAAAGTCTCACACCACTGGAATGGAATCTAAAGATACTATAGTTCCTTTCAGAGACTCCTCACTGATAAAGAACAAATGCATACTAGACCCACCCTTTGATTGCAACATAGCAATCAAGTACATCTCCTGGCCTGGTATAGCAAAAAAAATTATCTTATCATGCCAATTAACTTGAGCATGGTAATGTGATAACCAGTCCATCCCGAGTATGACATCATATGAATGCATATCTAAAATTAATAAATCTGCCAAGAACCTGAGTCTGCCAGTGTCTATAGGGACCTGACTACCGTGTTCTCATAGAGCTATACTAGCCCTCAACGATGTAGATATAATAAGTGGAGAAGTACATGTCTGAATATCTAAACCAGGTAAGCTAGCAAATGCTCTAGATACAAAGGAATGAGATACACCAGTATCAAATAAAATGTGACCAAGTCTACCATTCATCAGAAACATGCCCTTAATCGCTAGAGGATCCTGCTCATCATTTGGCATGACGTTGTAGACCCTTCCATGATGCATCTGCTATGTCACACCCCAATTTCTAGAGTTCCCGAAAATTCAAGGGTGAATAGTGTTTTCACCACATCGTCTTAAACCTCAATCTTATCATAAATTATTCTATTATGGAAGCTTTATATGTGCACACCATTATGGTTGTATACACTCATCAACGCCCCTCACAATGGGTTCCACATTTAGTTCCACACATAAAAACTACCAATTTATGGAAATCAAATCCTTTAATAACTGAAATTTGGTTTTTAAACTCACACCATTAGATGGAGAATAAAAAAATACTCAATTTCAAAAAAAACCACACTCAATTCTGATTTGAAACGAAGAAATTACGTCGAATCGAAGTTTGGACATATGTTGTGAATAGTAATCTCGAATGTGCGAGAATGGGATCTTGATTGTACGAAACTGGCATCTTGATTGTGTGAGAATTTCACCTTCTTAGGACCCTGAACCTACAATATCTCGGACGATCGAAATGGGGGTTTCAATTGTGTGAGATTACCCCTGTTTGCACCTTAAAAACCACTATATTTTGCAACCACTTCGCACAATCGAAAAATGGGTTTCGATTGTGCGAAGAGGCCGTTTCGCATGATCGAAATGCCTTGAACAAGGCGTCCAACAACCTTAAGCAAATACCATTTTGAATCCAAATCTCCATCAAACAACTATAGATCCTTCATTCAACATAAAAATCAACTACAAATGATACACCATCATAAACATACTCTAACTTAAACATTTGAAACCTCACAACTATAACCTAAATGTAATCCACACAACCAAGCATTTAAATCCAAGATTTATACATAATGAACTAGAAACCAAAGTTCTTCCATTTAAACCCCGCAAGTCACACATGGTCCACACGATCATTACATTTGAAACTAGAGTATGTCAATATAATTCAAATGTAAAAATACCATTAATAAGTTTGTATAAATAGGGTTTGAATCTAACCCGTCAGCCATGCATGAATGCACATGAAATCACTACATGTTTACATGACAAGTGTACATTCTTTTTACCCATAAGCAATCACGTTTTTCAAATCATAAGTGATGCTCCACATCTCAATGCATATATATATTTTTCTATATATATATAAATCCATCAACTTGACAAGTCACAACTCATATATATATATATATACATATATATAACTCATGCCATAAATTTTTGAAAATCAATTCAATGGGGACTAGCTTATCAAACCACCTCATAGTAAGGGTCTCTTCGACACCCAAACTCTGCTTAAGCTTCTCAGTTTATTATTCTGATGGATGCGCCATCCGCTTGGCCAAGTCTCGGGTCTTTCACCCTAGGGGTCATCCCCTTATCATAATTTTCAATCTTGTCTATGAGATATAAATTTGTAATTGGCATATTTCGGTGATCAAAACCTAATTGATTGAGTTGTAATTTTTGATTTATTCTTTGTATCGATCATTGACATCTTCGAGCTGACACTCAAGTGCATGGAAGACGACAAATCAATTAGAACACCATATAGTACAGGTAAGTATGGTGAGGACACTCTGCATTTTTTAGTTCCGAGCCTATTTTGAAAAACCAAGGTTTAAATGCAAAATTTAGGATTTTTCAAAGTAGCACCGATCCCTAATATTTAGGACCGGTCCAACTTTTCTCGGCATTTTAGTTTCTGCAGGTTTTCAAAAAGTCCCACCGGTCCTATTTATTTGGCACCGGTCCAACTTAGCATGTTCCAAATAGGAAATAGATTTTGATGGAAATTCTGATTCCTATTGGGTTTGAAACTTCTAAGAAAGTTCTATTTTGGTATTCAACTTCTTTTCCAAGTAGAATTAGGACTTCCTTGCCTATATATATGTATTCATATTTTCTCTACAAGAGAGGCCTTGGAATATTATTTTTAAAGAGAGAAAGTATATACATAATAATTAGGGTTTATATATTTTTAGGAACACACATCCATACTATACGAGTGATTTTTAGGATGGTGTTCTACTTCTGATTAGCTGCTCAGAGACTATGTCAAATCGATTTGCTGATCAGAACATTAGATTGAAGGTTCTTCGCTTGCTTGCTTGCTGAGGAAGAAAGGTGACCAGATTCCACTACGAAGGGAACAAAATACTTGTTGAGTATTTTGGTTCTTCCAGCAACCTTTCTGTAAGGGTGATGACGTTAGCCGGAAGTCTACAGTAGTTGGACGTGTTGTCGCAATCATAAGGTTGAGGTCTTCTGCATCAGATCCTTGACAGAGTGAAAAGGGGTGTGAGACTGAGACAGAGTCTGTTGTACTTTGCTTCATCATAGTGAATTGGTTTTCTGAGGCGTGCCGCCTCCCTCCGTGGTTTTTTCCGTCTTGGGTTTCCACGTATATCTGGTGCATTCTTCTCTTTATTTGTACTTTATTTATTTTCTTGCTTTAATTGTTTGATTAATTGGACTTAAAACTGAATTAATTAAAAATTAAGCAAACGAGCAAGTGATCCTATTCACCCCCCTCTAGGTTCTAAAATAATTTTCGCAACTGCTTCCGCACCGTGTAACTCACAATTGGTATCAGAGCAGTGTTCTCTAATTTGTGAGTAGTTCCTTGTGAAGTATTTTTAAAGTCAAAATTTATTTTTGTTTTCAAAAATTATCATGGAATCTAGTATGAAAGAAGGTGGATCGATTCAGCGAACTCCTTTGTTTGATGGTGCAAATTATACTTTCTGGAAGTCTCACATGAAAGCCTTTTTAAAATCTCAAGGAGAGAGAGTTTGGATGGCTGTAGAGAATGGCTATAAAATTCCTACCACTACCACTAGTGAGGGTGATGTTGTTGTGACTATAGAGAAGGATAAGACAAGATGGTCTAATGCTGAACATGAAGATGCCAACAATAACAACAAGGGTTTATATGCAATATTTAATTCTGTTGTTTCTTCTGAATTTGCTAGAATTTCTGCATGTTCCATTTTGAAAGAAGCATAGGATATTTTATAAGTAACTCATGAGGGTACCACCAAGGTAAGGAGATCTAAGCTACAAATGCTTGCTACTAAATTTGAAACAATTAGAATGGATGAAGATGAGATGTTTTCTGATTTTTATTCTAGGCTTAATAATATTGTTCAAAGTAGTGCTAACCTTGGTGAGAAAATTCCTTCTTTTCAGATTATTAAAAAACTCATGAGATCATTGCCTGATAGGTTCCAAGCCAAGTTGGAAGCTTTAGATGAGAGCAGAGATGTAGATTCTATGGAGGTGGCTGAGTTAGTTGGATCAATTCAAACTTTTGAGATGAAATATCCAAAGCTTCAGAAATCAAAAAATTTGGCTTTAAAAACATCAAAGACTTCAAAGTCTTCAAGTTTGTGAAATTGTTCAAATTCTTCAAAATCTGAAGTTGAAAAAATTGAAAGGTTTGAATATAATTCAGATAATGATCTTGCACTCCTTGCTAGGAAATTTAGAAAGATTCTTGAATATGAAAAAGGTAAAAATTTGAGAAAAGGAAATCTTTCTAAATTCCGGAATCAAAACTCATCATCCAAAGGTAAGGAAAGGAAAGAGAAAGAAGATGACTCTAAGGAAATTGAGGTTACTTGTTGGACATGTGGTGGTAAAGGTCATATATCTAATTAATGTCCAAGTCCTAAGAAAAATAGCTTTAGTGTAAAGAAAATTTCAAACAAGAAAGTTATGAAAGCTATTATTTCTTAGTCTGAATCTTCTAACTCTGATAGTGATTCTTCTGTTGAGAATGATTCTCTTGCTTTTGTTGCTTTATTGAATGGTGATACTGCTAATGATTCTTCTTCTAATGTAGGTGAAACAGAGATGTACACTACTCTCAGTCAAGTAGGGTCTGATGATTCAGAAGTTGAGTAGTCTGATGAAGAACCATGTGAAAGCAAGCTGCCAGAACTTTTTGAGAAATTGCTGGAAGCTTATAAAAAAAAATCTGAGAAGCTAAAGCAAGAAAAATTTGAGAAAGAGACATTGAAGAAAAAGAATGAAGATCAAGTGAAGTTGATTGAAGAAAGTAAAGCTAAAATTCTGAATCTTTAAGGCAAAGTCAAGTTTCTCGAAAGCGAGGTAAGTCAAATTATTTTTGCTAAAGATGTTCTTGTTGCTAGAATTAATTTTCTTGAGCCTGAATTGAAAAAATCACAAGAGAAATTAATTGCTTTTACTTCTGGACAGATTAAGCTTGATAGCATGATTAGTGTTGGTAAGTCTGTAGGAGATAAGACTGGATTAGGTTTTGTTGGGCCATCATCTAAAGTAAACACTATTTTTGTTAAACCCAAGAATTTGAGTGTGTCTGAACCCAAACCTAAGTCTCAAGTTGATTTTATGCATGCTAATGTTGTGTCCAATGTACTTTATTGTTCTTTTTGTGGTAAGAATGGACATAGTCAACACTATTGCTATAAAAAGAGAAGATATTCTAATTCTGATTTTTATGTTCATAATTCTTTTGCTAAGAATAGGGTTCGTGCTAAAAAATCACATTATTGGAACAAACCCAAAAATTCTCAAGGTAAAAAGAATTCAAATAAAAAGAAGAATATTTTTGTTTCTCAACAATTCTTTCCTGATAAATTGCATGTTAAAACTCTCTGGATGAAAAGGAAGATTTGGAGAAGTTTGTGCCTGTTGATACTATGGGATTTATTCCTAATCGGTCTTTCGGTGCAAAACCCCCTAACTAGGTCATTAGGACTTTGATGGTCATGGACTGAGCTTATGTTCATTATTTGTTTTCCATTGGACCATATCTTTTAGGTTAGGATAGGTTTTGTTTCTTTTTAGTAATAATCATATGAGATTATGGGAATTGTATTTTTCTGAGAAATAATATAAATTCTTTATATTCCTTTTAATTTCACTTTGATTTGTGAATGCATAATTGGGACACTTAATTTATCAATGAATGAAGTACTTGATTTTATGATCTAAACATTGACGACCAATGTGATGTATTTATTTCTTTTTAGAGGTAAATCTTCTGAGTCCATACAATTTGTGCACTAGTCCAACTTTGAGAGAATTGATTGAAAACTAATGTGAAGTTGACTAGAGTATATTGTATAAGTAGCATTGAAAGCTTAAATGATCAATAAAAGAAAATTGATGAAAAAAAAATTATATTTTTATTCAGCATGAAAAAACTGAAAAAAAAATGATAAAAATTTGCTGAATATCTAAGACAAAAGGAAAAGGCTACCTTCGGGATGTGTTCATAGCTTCTACTACAATGTAAATCTCCAATGAGATGTCTTTAAAAAAAAATTAAAGAGTTGTTTTGAGGAAAATAGCTGGCTACCCGTAAGAGTGAAAGCCACCGTCTTAGAAAAAGAAAAAAATGAATGAAAAAAAAATAAATGATTGATCATGTAAAGTTATATTTGCTTATTATCCAATGTGTTTTATAAGATGGATCAAAGGAATTTGATTAATTTTTGATGAAGTTGGATTGCACACACACACATGGATTTATTAGATGAATTTCTAAATTTTTATAAATATTTGTGTGCTGGAAGTTGTGTCATGATTATGAATTCGAGGATGAAATTTAAAGACAATCTATGGGTTTTAAAATTCTGCATTTATAAATGTTTGAAATCTTTCAGAAATTTTAGAACTCATGTTATTATCTAAAAAATGTGCTTTGATTATTCTCATGAGATTATTTAGGTTTTATTTTTATTTTTGTTGAAAATTTTTCAAAAATTCAAAAATATGTTTATTTTGATTTTGTGTCTATTTTTCACTCTTTATGTGCTTAATTGCTAAATCAAGTTGAGATAAGGTGTATTTGGTGAATTAGAGGTCCAAAGTGAAAATTTTCATAATTCACAAAGTTGGACCGGTCCCCTTTATTGAGCACCGGTCGCACTTCTACAGGTTCTGAGGAACTGAGAGAAGTTGGACCGGTCCCTAAAAATTAGGACCGATCGTACTTAGCTGATGCCCAGTTTTGATGAAATCCACGTATGCACGTTGATGTTTTAAGTGGTATTCCTTGCACACTCACACACACACTCATATCTCTTAAACTATCACCCTCAAGCACTCTAAAACACTCCAACTCACTTACACTCTTCCTCTTCTATATTTCTTGTGATCATTGACTATTAGAGGTTGGGATTGAACTTTTGGAGTATTGTGTTGATTGTTGCTTGATTATTTGAGGACTTGATGATAATTGTGCAAACAAATACCTTTGAAATTTGGGGATTTTCTTGGTGCACACCAAGTGTTCGATCAATTAACTCAATGGAACTTTTGTGTCTATTTTTCTTCAAAATGTATAAATCCTCAACCTATCTTGTGCTACATAATCTACATCATTTTGGTTGATAGTTGTGATTAATTTTGGATTGAAAATGGTGGAAAGGATTAACTTTGGAGGATTTGAGTTGATTTTGAGGTAATTGATCAAACAAGTTGTGCTCATTTTTTTTAATCTTGTTCTCCAAGTGTTTGACAGAATTCTTTAATGGAGCTTGTGATCTTGTTTATGATTCTACTCAGTGTAGCTCTAATGGATAGATTAAAGAGCTATGATAGTATTTTTATTAGTGGACAAGGATGTTGATTTGAAAGACTTTGGTTGGGAGTCCTTAGGTGATTTGAATGAAATATGTTTATGAACTTTATATGACTCATATTTGGATGTTTTATCATTTACAACCAAAGTATTTGTCATTATCATTGAGGTGAATACAATTGTTATGACTCAATTGTTGATGTTCTTGATCTAAACAGGTGATATTATTTTGTAATATTTGAGGACAAATCTTGATAAGATCATATTTTTGTGGACTTTGATGCAAATTTCAATGGATAAAGTTACATGTTCAAGGATATCTTTTTAATAGATGTTGATATCTAGTTTTGGAGCTCATGATGATGATGAGGATTAGGTCTTGATGATAGACTTAGTTATGTTTTGCTCGACTTTGAGTAGTTAACTCTATTTTGTCTAGGTTTGATGCTTAATCTTGTTATGTTTTGATTATTCCATCAACTGATATGTTTTGAATATTTATTTGATCAGTGATGATGATTATTTTTGTTTCATTATTATCTTAATCTCTCTATGTACTTCATGATTTATCTGATTATATAAATCTCTTGGGTATTACTTTGTCAATTTGTTCCAAAAAGGGGGAGATGATATTGTATGATATGAGATTCTTTGACAAAGGGGGAGATATATTTATATCAGATATTGTTGCTTGGGAGATTAAGGGGGAGCATTACAGATTTGAGTATTACAGAGTTATGATTATATTTCTTTATTAAGCTTTTCACAGGTTGTGTTGTTTAAGAGATGTGCAGGTACAACAGGTTTTTACTCTAACCATCTTGAACACACAAGTGAAGCTTCTGATGATCATTTCTATATTTCTGTGTATTTGAAAAACTTTGTAATATAATTTTTCCAATGGGTTAGGTTATTGATTGTCTAAGTGGTTTTGTCACGAAATTGCCAAAGGGGGAGGTTGTGAGATATAAATTTGTAATTGGCATATTTCGGTGATCAAAACCTGATTGATCGAGTTGTAATTTTCGATTTATTCTTTGTATCAATCATCGACATCTTCGAGCTGACACTCAAGTGCATGGAAGCCGACAAATCAGTTAGAACACCATATAGTACAGGTAAGTATGGTGAGGACACTCTGTACTTTTAGTTCCGAGCCTATTTTGAAAAACCAAGGTTTAAATGCAAAATTTAGGGTTTTTCAAAGTAGGACCGATCCCTAATATTTAGGACCGGTCCAACTTTTATCGACAGTTTAGTTTCTGCAGGTTTTCAAAAAGTCCCACCGGTCCTATTTATTTGGCACCGATCCAACTTAGCTTGTTCCAAATAGGAAATAGATTTTGACAGAAATTCTGATTCTTATTGGGTTTGAAACTTCTAGGAAAGTTCTATTTTGGTATTCAACTTCTTTTCCAAGTAGAATTAGGACTTCATTGCCTATATATATGTATTCATATTTTCTCTACAAGAGAGGCCTTGGAATATTATTTTTAAAAAGAGAAAGTATATACATAATAATTAGGGTTTATATATTTTTAGGAACACACATCCATACTACATGAGTAATTTTTAGGATGGTGTTCTACTTCTGATTAGCTGATCAGAGACTGTGTCAAATCGATTTGCTGATCAGAACATTAGATTGAAGGTTCTTCGCTTTCTTACTTGCTGAAGAAGAAAGGTGACCAAATTGCACTACGAGGGGAACAAAATACTTGCTGAGTATTTTGGTTCTTCCAGTAACCTTTCTGTAAGGGTGGTGACGTTAGCCGGAAGTTTATAGCAATTGGACGTGTTGTCGCAATCATAAGGTTGAGGTGTTCTGCGTCAGATCATTCACAGAGTGAACAGGGGTGTGAGACTGAGACAGAGTCTGTTGTACTTTGTTTCATCATAGTGAATTGGTTTCCTGAGGCGTGCCGCCTCCCTCCGTAGTTTTTCCCATCTTGGGTTTCCACGTATATCTAGTGCATTCTTTTCTTTATTTGTACTTTATTTATTTGCTTGCTTTAATTGTTTGATTAATTGGATTTAAAATTGAATTAATTAAAAATTAAGCAAACGAGCAAGTGATCCTATTCACCTCCCCTCTAGGTTCTAAAATACTTTTCGCAACCGCTTTCGCACCGCGCAACTCACATTGTCATGCCCCAAAAACCTTACTTTTCACATAGTGCACATAATCACATCAATGCACTTAATCAACACAATGCAATGCATTTTATCAAATCAATGCATTTTCCTTCCACTTCAAGATTGTCACAATGTCATCACACTCACATCATGGAAATCATCATGCTTATGCATTTTTTAAGAAAGTCATATCTTTCATGCATAAATCTATATACACCCACATTTTCATGTTTTCACCAAATGAACACATTTTTCACCAAAATCATTCGTAGTCACATTTGTACATACACAACATATATTAGTCCTAACTAACATGTTAGGCATTTTTACATGCATAAATCACAATGGTATACATATATACACATATACATAATCCTAGGCTTAAGAAATCAAATCTATCTTTCATGTCACATAAAAGTGACCTATAAGATCAAAGTAAGAATGTGTCTACCACCCCTACCTCAATTCCCAAGCTTTGAATTCCTATTTTGAAAATCTCAGCCATCATAACTTTACGAAATGGAGACTTTGCTCGGTTCGAACCGATGGTCTTGATGTCCCCTACACACTTCCCTTCTTCGGGAATGTCCAGATCACACCTTAAGGCCCTCAAACTCTAGAGAGAAGGGAGATAGATGAAATGGTAGCTTTAGAAAGAGAGAGAGATCTATAG
The DNA here is from genome assembly GCA_026545225.1 of Cornus controversa. Lineage (NCBI taxonomy): Eukaryota > Viridiplantae > Streptophyta > Magnoliopsida > Cornales > Cornaceae > Cornus > Cornus controversa. The sequence goes on along the minus strand of CM048845.1, from coordinate 36,274,541 downwards.
AAGTGAAAATCTCTAACTTCTCAGATATTTATTCCACCCCTAGGGGCGCGAAAAGACAATTTTGCCCCCGGGCCACTTAACGTACCCTCCTGACCTCTGAATTAATTCTCAAAAACTTCGTTGCACTCAAAATCACTTCCATGATATTTTAAACATTTTGTTTAGTCCATAGTCTAAAATAAAATTTTCCAAGATTTTTCCAAAATTCCCGGACTCACTTAACCTCATCCCGGGGCCCCCATTGACCAAAAAGTCAAACTTTTTTAAAAGTCCCCAAAACTTCCCAAAACCATATTCCAACCTTCTAAACATATTCACCATATTCAAAACATATTAAACATCATTTAAAATGTGCTTAAAGTAATAAATGATGAAATTTTTTTAAAAAACTAGCCAAAATTAGTCACGGTCTCTACAACTTCCCACTCTTATAGGAATTTCATTCTCAAAATTAGAATACATCTCAAGTGATGAATAACTAGGGATACTTTGAGCGGACTTCTTATTCTCGCTCCCATGTAGCTTCTTCTACCCCGTCATGCCTCCAAAGCACTTTAATGAATGGAATGGTCTTGCCCCGAAGCACTTGCTCTCTAGTGTCCAAAATCTGAATCGATCTCTCCTCGTATGACAAGTCCTCCTCCACCTCAAGGTCTGCCCAATCGAGTACATGTGAAGGATCCGGCTCATACTTCCTCAACATAGACACATAGGAAGTGTTGTGCAGACTTGACAATTGCGGTGGCAATGCCAAGCGATAAGCAGCCTCTCCTATCCGATCCAAAATCTCAAATGGTCTGATAAATCGTGGCGCTAGCTTGCCACTATGACCAAACCTCATCAAACCTCTCCGTGGTGAGACCTTCAGAAAGACATGATCTCCCACCTCAAATGTCAATGGTCGTTGTCTCCTATCGGCATAACTTTTCTGATGACTCTGAGCCATGAGCAATCTTTGCCAAATTGCCTTGATATTCTCTGTAGTTTTTTGAACTAAATCTAGTCTCAAAGAAACTATCTCTCCTACCTCAATCCTACAGATAGGTGACCTACATGGTCTACCATACAAAGCCTCGAATGGAGCCATTTCAATGCTAGCTTGATAGCTATTATTGTATGCAAACTCCACTAAAGGAAGGTGATCCTCCCAACTACCCCAGAGATCAAGTACGTATGCCCGTAACATATATTCCAAAATCTATATAGTGCACTCAGACTGACTATCCATCTGAGGATGAGAAGCCGTATTCAAATGAAGGTTCGTATCAAGTGCTGCTTGGAAACTATGCCAAAACTAAGATGTAAATCGTGAGTCTCTATCTGAAACAATAGAAATTGGCATGCCATGAAGTCTGAGGATCTACTCAATGTACAACCTACTGAGAGTATCCACATCATCGGTCACTCTGATGGGAATAAAGTGAGCTACTTTTGTCAACCTGTCAACGACAACCCAAATTGCATCGTGACCCCTCCTCAATCTTGGAAGTCCCGTCACAAAGTCCATAGTGACATGCTCCCATTTCCACATAGCCACAGGCAATGGCTTTAGCAACCCTGCCGGTCTCTGATGCTCGGTCTTCACTTGTTGACAAGTGAGGCACCTCACCACAAACTGAGCTATATCCTTTTTCATACCCTTCCAACAATATTGTCGGTGTAGGTTATGATACATCTTGGTACCACCTGGATGTACTGCTAGCCTTGAGTTGTGAAACTCTCTTAGAATCTCATCCCGACAAGCTAAGGGAACAAACATTTTGCCCTTGAATCTCATGCTCTCATCCGAATGGACTGTCCATCCTTCCACCACTTCACCACCCAAAATTCATATGCGAATAGTCTCAACCTCACTATCCTTCCTCTGCTCTTCAATCACTCTACTCACAAGAGTTGGTTGAGCGATAAGAGTAAATAACATTGTTGGTCCATCATCCTCAAAAAAATGTAATCCCATTTCTGAGATATGTTCCATGATCTTCCACTCCCATATGGCTAAGCTCAATAAGCTACCATGTGACTTTCTACTCAATGCATCCGCTACCACATTGGCCTTTCTCGGATGATATTGTAATTCAAAATTATAGTCTCCCATGTACTCCATCAACCTCTGTTGCCTCATATTCAAATTCTTTTGTGAGAAAAGGTATTTGAGACTTTTGTGATCCGAGAATACTTCAAACTTTTCACCATATAGATAATATCTCCACACTTTAAGTGCAAAGATCACTGCTGCCAACTCTAAGTTGTGTGTCGGGTAGTTTTGTTCATGCATCTTCAACTGCCTTGAACCATATGCCACTACTCATTCAGTTTGCATTAGCACACATCCCAAACCAAGTTGTGAAGTTTCACAATAAATTATATACCCTAACCCACGTTCTGGAATGATCAAAATTGGAGCCGAAGTCAACCGACCCTTCAATTCCAAGAATGCATGCTTGCAAGCATCATTCCACATGAACTTCACTCCTTTTCGGGTAAGCTTAGTCATTGGTGTTGCTAACCTCAAAAAGTCCTTCACAAATCTCCTATAGTATCCAGCCAATCCTAAGAAACTACGTATCTAAAATACGCTCTTAGGTCTTTCCCAACTCATCACCGCCTCTACCTTGGATGGATCTAAGGAAACTCCTCCTTCGGACACAACATGCCCAAGGAATTTTACCTCTGCTAGCCAAAACTCATATTTCTCATACTTGGCATATTATTGATGTTCTCTTAGAAGCTGCAGCATGATCCTCAAGTGACCCTCGTGCTCCTCTTCCGAAGTTGAGTACACTAGGATATCATCAACGAATACCACTACAAACTTCTCCAGATAAGCATTGAACACTCGATTCATCAAGTCCATGAATGCTGCCGGTGCATTCATCAAACCAAACAGTATCACCAAGAACTCATAGTGTCTATATCATGTGCGACAAGCAATTTTCTGAATGTCTGCCTCTCTAATCCCCAACTGGTAGTAGCCTGATCTCAAGTCTATCTTTAAGAAACATCTCAAACCCTTGAGTTAGTCGAACAAGTCATCTATCTTTGGTAAAGGATACTTATTCTTGATCGTTGCCCGATTCAACTTCCGATAGCCAATGCAAAGCCGCAAAGACCCGTACTTCTTCTTAGCAAAAAGAACTGAAACTCCCCAAGGTGAAGTACTAGGACGTACAAATTCCTTGTCTAGTAGCTCTTGTAATTGGTCCTTTAGCTCTTTTAACTCAATCGGTGCCATTCGGTAAGGTGCCATGGAAATGGGCGCGGTTCTTGGAGTAAGATCTATCACAAACTCCACTTCCATTTTCAGAGGCAATTGTGTCAAGTTCCCTGAAAATACATCCATAAATTCACATACTACACGAGGAAGTTTTCCAAGTGTCTCATCATCACCATCAACTAGTAGGCTCACTAAGAAATGTCCAAGCCCTCTCCAATCACTCGAACCATGAGAAGACGATAAATAAAAGTCATCCCGCTCCCCCACAAAACATATACTAATACCAGAGGGTGTATACAAGGTCACTTTTCCCCTATAACAATCAATATTGGCTCTATAGGTCGATAGCCAATCCATACCCAAGATCACATCAAAGCTAGACATATCAAGAAGGATGAAATTAAACACTAATCGATGTCTCGATATCTCAATCTCGTAAGATCAGCATACCCTACTCAAAATCACTCTACCACCAACTGGCGTATCAATGGATAGAACTGAGTCCAAAGATGACACCTCCAACCCCAAAGCACAAGCAAATGCACATGAAATGAATCAATATGATGCACCCGAGTCCACTAAAACCCTGGCCCAAGAGCTAGATACAAGAAATATACCTCGGACTACTGACGGTCCTGTCGAGGTGTCTGTTGGGACAAGAGTAAAGGTATGACCCTGTGCTCTCTGACCTGCTGTCCTGCACCCTGATATTCTGACTACTGACTGGGAGCACTAGACATAGCTCCCCTAGTTGGTGCTCGTGAACTCTGAACTGAAGGCACTGTCTGCGGTGGTGGTAATACCCTATAACCTGACTGTGAAGTAGCAGGCTGTGTAGGACGCTACTGAGTACCAACTCCACCTTTTGCACCCTTCTTCTATGGGCAATCCCAACTAATGTGTCCCATCTGCTAACAATGAAAGCACCTCCTGCGTGTCTCTGTGGTGGCCTGTCCCTGTGTGCACTCAGCCATTTTGTGTCCCGGCTCTTAATAGTTTAAGCAAACCACTTTAGATCGAATAGATCCAGTAGGTATAGGCACAGATGCTATCGATTGACTCTGTTGTCCTTGTGAGAATGAGACACCATCCTTTCACCTCTTTCTAACACGATTATCCGGAAGGGAACCTGTGCTCCTAGTTTGGTTCTTTGATTCCCTTATCCTTTGGTTGTCATTGCCAAATCCCTCGGCTACTAATGCCCTTTCTACCACTGCTGCATAGTTGGTGAGACCTAGAATCCCAACTTTATCTCACAAATAAGGTCAGAGACCCCAAACAAACTGTTTGATCTTCAACTTTTCTGTTGGAATCATCTCCTTTGCAAATCGAGCCAAAGATGTGAACTTTGTCTCATACTCCATTACAGTCATCGTACCTTGAGTCAAGTTGAAGAACTCTCTCCTCATACTATCTTTCACCGTTACCTAGAAGTACTTCTCAAGGAAAAGTACTTGAAACATGTCCCAATCCATTGCCTCGATGTCATGGTAGTCTCCGATGAATTTCCACCAATGACTGGCCTCATCTATAAGGTAATGAGCGGCCACTTTCGCCCTCAAGTCCCCATCTATTTCAAGAATGGTAAGGAGCTTGACAATCTGATCCAACCAGTTCTCTAACACCATTGGATCGGATCCCCCCTAATAGGTTGGCGGATTGTGCTTTTTGATTTACGCCAATGCTGTTATCATTCGGCTAGGAGGAGCTGCTCTTGGTGGAGCTTGTGTCTCCTTTTGATTTTTCCTTTGAGTTTCCTTTGCAATTTGTCGCTTGGTAGTGACCATGTCATGCATAAATTGCTCTCCCCCAATAGGGGCCACTTCCGGTGTCCTCTCACGAGTTCTTCTTGGTGGCATCCTTCTATATGGATGACAAGGAGATATTTAGAATTTGTGCATGAATGTATTGGACCAATTCACATCATGCATACTAAACATGCTAAAGCACTTCACAAATAGCATGTTATGTAAAAAATTAAGCACATAAGAATTTTCCATGCAAGATGTACTTAGCCTTAGCTCACACTTAAAGACCTCAAGTCTAGGATTCTAAGTCTGAAGTTATGATCCTATAAATCATCGAGTCCTTTTAATCTAAAGTGCTGCTTAACCCTTCCCATCATCCAAAGGTATTCAAACCTGGTTAAACTCTGATACCAAGTTATTTCACCCCAATTTTTGGAGTTCCCAAAAATTCGAGGGTGAACAGTGTTTTCACCTCATCGTCTTAAACCTCAATCTTGTCATAAACTATTCTATTGCGGAAGATTTATATATGCACACCATTATGGTGGTACAAACTCATCATCACCCCTTACAATGGGTTCCACATTTGGTTCCACACATAAAACTACCAATTTATGGAAATCAAATCCTTTCCTAACTGGAATTTGGTTTTGAAACCTATACCATTGGATGGAGAATCCAAAACTACTCAATTTAAAAAAAAACCACACTCAATTCTGATTTGAAACGAAAAAATTACGTCGAATTGAAATTTGGACAAATGCTGTGAATAGTAATCTCGATTCTGCGAGAATGGGATCTTGATTGTACGAAACTGGGATCTCGATTGTGTGAAAAAAATCTTAATTGTGTGAGAATTTCACCCTCTCAGGACCCTGAACCTGCAATATCTCGCACGATCGAAATGGGGGTTCCGATTGTACGAGATTGCCCCTGTTTGCACTTTAAAAACCATTATATTTTGCAACCACTTCGCACAATCGAAAAATGGGTTTCGATTGTGCAAAAAGGCCATTTTGCACGATCGAAATGCCTTGAACAAGGCCTCAAACAACCTTAAACAAATAACATTTTGAACCCAAATCTCAATCAAACAACTATAGATCATTCATTCAACATAAAAATCAACTACAAATGCTACACCATCATAAACATACTCTAACTTAAACAATTGAAACCTCACAACCATAACCCTAATGTAATCCACACAGTCAAGCATTTAAATCCAAGATTTATACACAATGAACTTGAAACCAAAGTTCTTCCATTTAAACCCCGCAAGTCACACATGGTCCACACGATCATTACATTTGAAATTAGAGTATGTCAACATAATTTAAATGCAAAAATAACATTAATAACATAGTCCACATGCCACAAACGGGCATGGACATCTATCTACATCTCTCAAGGGTCAAAAGTCCAAAAGGAACCTAACAAGGTCCATTGAGCTAATAATGCTTCGTCATCCACCGGTGCCTTATCTGAAAAAGTTTGTATAAATAGGAGGTGAGCACCACTGCGGCTCAGTAGAAATGATCCAGCCATCCCCACTCCAACCTGTCAGCTATGCATGAATGCACATGAAATCACTACATGTCTACATGACAAGTGTACATGCTTTTTACCCATAAGTAATCACGTTTTTCAAATCATGAGTGATACTCCACATCTCAATGCATATACATATTTTTCTATATATATATAAATCCATCAATTTGACAAGTCACAATTCATATATATATACAAATATATAACTCACGCCAAAAATTACCAAAAATCAATTTAATGGGGACTAGCTTATCAAACCACCTCATAGTAAGGGTCTCTTCGGCACCCAAACTCTGCTTACGCTTCTCAGTTTACTATTCCGACGGATGCGCCATCCACTTGGCCAAGTCTCGGGTCTTCACCCTAGGGGTCATCCCCTTATCTTAGTTTTCAATGTTGTCAAGCCCCAAAAACCTCGTTTTTCACATAGTATACATAATCACATCAATGCACTTAATCAGCACAATGCAATGCATTTTATCAAATCAATGCATTTTCCTTCCACTTCAAGACTGTCACAATGTCATCACACTCACATCATGAAAATCATCATGCTTATGCATTTTTCAAGAAAGTCATATCTTTCATACATAAATCTATAAACACCCACATTTTCATGTTTTCACCAAATGAACACATTTTTCACCAAAATCATTCATAGTCACATTTGCACATACACAACATATATAAGTCCTAACTAACATGCTAGACATTTTTACATGCATAAATCACAATGGTATACATATATACATAATTCTAGGCTCAAGAAATCAAATCTATCTTTCGTGTCACATAAAAGTGACCTATAAGATCAAAGTAAGAATGAGTCTAGCACCTCTACCTCAATTTCCAAGCTTTGAATTCCTCTTTTGAAAATCCCAGCCATCCCAACTTTACGAAATGGATACTTTGATCAGTTCAAACCGATGCCCTTGATGTCCCCTACACACTTCCTTTCTTCGGGAATGTCCAAATTACGCCTTAAGGCCGTCAAACTCTAGAGAGAAGGGAGAGAGATGAAGTGGTAGCTTTAGAGAGAGAGAGAGATTTGTAAAAGTGAAAATCTCTGTCTTCTCAAATATTTATTCCACCCCTAGAGGCGCGAAAAGACCATTTTGCCCCTAGGCCACTTAACGTACCCTCCAGACCTCTGAATTAATTCTTGAAAACTCCACTGGACTCAAAATCACTTCCATGACATTTTAAACATTTCAGTTAGTCCATAGTCAAAAATAAAATTTCTCAAAATTTTTCCGAAATTCCCGGACTCACTTAACTTCATCTTGGGGCCCCTGTTGACCAAAAAGTTAAACTTTTTCAAAAGTCCCCAAAACTTTCCAAAATTATATTCCAACCTTCCAAACATGTTCCCCGCATTCAAAACATGTTAAACATAATTTAAAATGTGCTTAAAGTAATAAATGATGAAAAATTTTAAAAAAATCGACCAAAATTAGTCACAGTCTCTACATGCTAACCCGATTGCCCTGCAAGTGGTGGTGGTGCGGGTAAAGCTAGATGATACTGAGCCTGTATCTATGGAACTTGTGGTACCAGTGAAGGTGGTTGTTGTCTCTATCCTTGCTGACTAGGCTGTACCTGATTGGTGTTAGGGCAATACTTAGCTGAATGCCCCAGCTCTTCATAACCATAACAATTTCCTCTAAACACACCAGTAGGCCTCCTCAACTGATTTCCTTGGGATTGACCCCGACCTGCCTGCAGTACCCCATTGTGCCTCCTGTGAGTAAAGGCTCCCCTTCTCTGAGCGTCACCGTTAGATCTGTGTCTCTTCCACGGTTCCTACCCTGATTGATTGCCCCTATCAAATTGCCTACTACCATTCCCATTCCTCCTCTCCACTGTCTAACCAGTGAAGTCCTTGTCATGTCATTTCTCTGGCTGTACTTTTTATGGTCCTTTCTCCACTGGCAGTGCTGCAATGCAGCATTCACCGCCTGAACATACGTTGTATAAGCTGGACAACCCAAAATGACTTATTGAATAGGCCAAATTAACCCATTCATAAAGCATCACAGCTTATTTTCTTTGGTGTCCACCTCATCAGGTGCAAACAATAATAGATTGGTAATTTCCTGTTCATATGCTACAATTGTCTTATCCCCCTACTATAGCTCTAGAAATTCCTTCTTTTTGGTTGCCCTCACTGTATATGGGAAATACTTAGCATCAAAGCAGATCTAAAAAGCTGCATAAGTGAACGTAGTTCGCTCTTCTGGTGTAGTCACTGACTCCCACCATTGTATGCATCCCCCACTACCTTAAAAGTAGCTAGCATCTATTTTTGTACTTTAGTTGATGTAATCATGTGAAGATGGCGCTCAATATCTTTCCTCCACTGATACGCCTCAGTCACCTCCGTAGACCCTCAAAACTCTGACGAATTCCCTTTTGTGAAGGAATTTTATACCCTCTCCCAAGTGTTGGGATGCTCCCTTGGTAATAGAGCCTGTGCCATATGTTGTGGTTGCTAATTTTGAAGAGTAGTCGCCCCTTCAGTAGCTACAACCTGAATGATAATGGCTGCTAAGTTGGGAGGAATCTCTACATCTCTACCCTAAGCATGATCCTGACCCAGAATACCATTCACATTCCTCCTCTTACAGGTGGCATTCTATAGAGGAAACAAAAAAACATCAATACCTCCAAGAATAGATTAGAGTACAATGAATCCTATATCTAGAAATCTATTTAATAGAATACGCAACGCAAAAGATACCCTACGACAAACCCTTAAAACCTGAGGGAACTAGGGTTTCTGTCGTTAGTTTTATGCATAAAAACCAAAAGTGTAGATGAAAGAGAGGATGGAGAGAAGGAGCGATCGAGTGGATGAATTTTGAATCTGTATGCATAGTTTAAAATTATATCTATGATTATTTCCTTGTTGAAAATTTATTTAATTGGATTACATTTGTAATTTTCTGTTTTTGCTCTTTATTGATAAATTTTTGTAGCTACTATTGTTTCATGAACATAGCTTGTGATATATATATATATATATATATATATATATATATATATTTGTATGTGTACATAAGCATGAAATTTGTAAGAGTACGAATCTGGGATGTTAAAGGTTGTTATTTTTGTGCCTTTGTTGTTGGTATTGCTTGGTTAAATGACCCTTAATCCTTTAGAAATCTGATTATTGAGGTGATTGAATTTAATTTTAAAAAAATGTTGAAGAACCCTAGAAGTTGTGATTTGGGGTTTTCGATTCGGGGTGTTTTTGATGAGGCTTCTAGTACCAATAGATAGCTTACAATGAAACGAGAAGATTGGTATAAAATTTGGGTCAAGTGGAGGCCGGGAAGTGGCCGAAAAGTGGTCGAAAAGGAGTTGCCTGCGCGCATGAACAGTGCACGCAGGTGGGGGGTTGAAGAAGGCTGGGATAGCCTTCCCCCATACACACCGCTGGCGCTAGCACCGATTGGCGTCGAGCAAGGCATTGGTGGACCCCACTCGTGGGGGCCCACCTTTGGGCCCAGTCTGAATTAGTTTAGTATTTTTTTTATTTTTCTAAAATCTTTGAAAAATCTTGAAATTTTGGAAAATTATTTTTTTTAAATACTTTAATATTTCAGAAAATTCCCAAATTTTTATTTTAGTTTCTTGGGGATTAAATAAGCTTGGGTTTTAAAATTAAAGTGGAAATGAGCTTTCCTTGTGGTTAAATTGATTTTAGAAGTATGTCTCAAAATTGGATTTTCATCTTCTTTTATTTAGAAAATATTTTTTAAATTCTACAAAATTTTCAGAAAATTTTGGTCATCTTTTGGATGTAGAATGCACTTGGGTTTCAAATATCAAGTTAAAATGAGGTTCCTTTGTGTTTAAAGTATTGTGGAAAGTGTGCCTCAAACTAGATTTTTATTTTCTTAAATTTTGGAAAATCTTTAAAATTCCTGAAAAATTCCAAAAAATTCTAGATTAGTTAAATAGGGTTTTTAGGAACCAAATAGGCCTAGAAACCTAGATTAGAGTTAGGTTTACAGTCCCTTGAAGATTTAGGTGCATTGGAGGTTTGGTTGTGTGCTTGTGCATAAAATTGGTGGTATTGTCTTTGAACCGTCTTCTGTATTGTCTTTGAAATTATAATTGTCCATGATATACTTGATTTTAATTTAATTGTGAATGGGTTATTTTATTGTGATGATTGAATTTCTATTAGATTAAATTCATATGTTTGTGCAGTTTAAATCGTTGTGCACCTTCTTTTATTTCATGTAGTAAGTTTTTTTGGAAGGCATGTAAGGATTGCTAAGGGGCATGTTAGGATTGCCAATACCTATTAAGGTATCTAAAGTTAGAGGAGGCATGTAAGGATTGCCAGGGGGCATGTCAGGATTGCTAATACCTATTAAGGTATCCAAAGATAATAATGGTGGAATCTCAGGATTGCTTTGATTTAATAAAATACATGCTTATGTTTCTTTGTTCTAAACTTAAAGAATATGTTCATTTTTTGTATGATAAAGGTTTGGTGGAACATTGTAAAATATGACTTTTATTTTGAAAATATGAACTGGCTAAGGAATGACCTGTATGTTTATACTTATATTTTTCTCCTGTGTCCCTCATACTAAGGGTATATATATCGATTCTCTGATTGGGATGTAGTAGTACCCACTTGTTGATATTTTAGGTCCCAGGCCGGTTCCACTACGAGGATAGAGTCTTGGGGTTTGGTTGTGGCTAACATCTCCTTTCAACAGTTATAGAGTAGGGACTTATTCTCTTCTTTAAGTTCAAACTGTGAACTCTTTTGAGACTTTGGTTATTGGTTTTTAATTTAGGGTTAAAACTCTTGTTCTTTCTGGTTAAGGGGTCTTTGGGTTACGGGACTACCAAATTATACTACCAGACACGTATTTGATTTATTTAACGTTTTATTTTAATTCGGAGGGACATTCTATTCTGTTTTTAAAATTTATTTCATTATGTATTTTATACTTTATGCTTGTTGCTATCAGTTGTAAATATCTCTCAGGTTTGGTGTCTGAGACTGGCCATCTCATGCGTGAAATTTTGTGGGGGTATTTCAGAAACCCCTGATTTTATAGGTTAGGCATCCCTATCTCAATTTGGAAGAGCTTTCAAATGATTTTCCCAATTTCTCACAAAATCAACTTTCATTGAAATAAATTCTGAACAGATCAATCTCGAGCCCTCAACGCGTAGACCGTTTCTCTCTTCTTCAGCGTCGCCCAATTCCCAGCCTAAGCTTCTCAAATTCAATGGAGGAGTGAAGATGATGTAGAGATATATATATGTTGCATCTATATTGTTTCCACAGCTGATGGAGAAAATGAGAAATGAATTGAGAAATCTCTAACTTTGCTATTTATAATTTAGGCCATTTAATTACAAAATGTCATTACTTTTTCACTAAACCTTCCCGGACTCAGTTTTTGATTTCTGTAACTTTGATTGACACAAAATCAATTCTGTAGTGCATTAAATATTTTATTTAATCTATCCTCCAAATTTGGATTCATTCTGACACATTCAAATTTTTTAAGCTCACGGGGCCCACGTTGTGGGGTCAACCGCACTTGAAAAAGTCAACTTTTTCCAAACACTCTGAAAACTTCCAAAATCTTAAATAAGTTCCCAAAACATGTATTTTACATTTAAAACACATATAGAATTATTTAAAGCATTAATATGACAATAAATGAATATAAAGGAAAACCAGCCAAAAATGGTCACGGTTCTTTCAGAGTCCGTGCACAATCCACGCACAACCCTCATAATCGCACTGGTTTTGATGTGAAATTTTCCCAATTTTATGATTTCGCATAATGCTCCTCGACTAAAAGCTACATTTTTTAACTCCAAGTCCATAGATAGCCACTTCACAACCTCAATTGAGGTTCACTTGACTCAATGCAATACAAGTGATATTTAAGCAAAATTGGAAGCTTAAAACATCATTTAAATCACCTCACATTCATTCATATATAAAATGCTTGCAAGTGAGCTCAACATTTCCATTACATGTACCAAATTGAAGAATTTTAATACATGTATTCATAATCTAAGTTTCTCTATACATCCAAGACACATATGCCATCAAAAATCACTATAAGAAAATTAGCTTTTAACAAAGGGCAAAAAAGCTTTCTATGACGGGCATTGTCCTTCATGGTATCCTTTGTCATGGTTAACTGATTCTTTTCAACGACAGGCATTGGCCCGTTGTGGAAAGTTACTTTCAAATACTGACATAAGCCCCTCATGGTTGATTGATAATTTTCAATGACGGGCATTGGCCCGTCGTGAAAATTTACTTTCAACAACGGACATAAGTCCCTCGTGGAAAGTTACTTTCCACGACAGGCATAAGCCCCTAGTGGAATGTTCATTTTGAGTTGTAGAACTTCGCTTTCTACAGCAGACCTAACCCATCGTAGAAAACTTAATTCTCCATGAGGGGCATAGCCCATCATAAAACAAATGGTTTTTAAAAAATAAATAAATAAATGTTTGTTTTATTAATTGTCTCCTCTAACAACCAAACATTACTAATCCAACTAGATCAAGTCTACATCAGCAAAGGAGTACTGCAAATTCCATTCGTAACACATTCAACAAAATTCAAGTACCACAAGTATATCATAATGCTTAAAAAATAACAAGGTAAAAGCAGTATTATCTAATGTCTCTTCAGATTAATATTTAGAAACTATCAACATCCAAATAAAAAAGAACTGCTTCAAAAAGGAATGACCCCGACTCAACAACCTTTAATGTCCTACTTCATTTTCTACCACGGCTCTTAACGGCCTGCCTGTTCCTCTTCTTGACACCAAACTTAGTAACCTTAAGGCTCCTATTCACAACACTTAACCTCGGAAGGGCTGCATTCTTCAGATCTTGCCTTTAATAACCACCTAAAATAAGTGATAAAAAAACACAATGTTTAGAATAAAAAAGCACAAAAAGAATGCATCAAACTTGTCAGACATGGAAAGACAACATATAGTGAAAATCCCTTCGAAGACTAAACTGACACTTCAAAAATACTTGTGTATTTAATTGGGCACCGATTTCTACAGTGCAAAATACTAGTGGTTCATAAAGACCTACTTTGAAAAAGGATCAAGACAGGAAATAAAAAATCAAATCAATGCACGACAACAATCAAAGTTTAGCAGTGCATATTACTTTTGTGAATGTTGCAAGATCATGTTTATTCATTTTTGGACAAGTGAGAAAGTTTACGAATCCTTAATTTTGGTGACTCCATTTTCTTGAAGTACCTCATTCTCACTCCAAGGAGTCTTAGCTAAGATAATCTCTGACTTAAAACAAGTTTAGATAATGAGAATAGATTGTTCCAAAGGCTTTCAGAGGATTTCTCAATGAAGGGAGTTCATCAAAGTAGAAGAAAGCTAACTTAACTTAGTTATTAGGATTTATTCAGTTTTCCTATCTTATTTTACTTTACTTTTTAGATTATTATCTTTAAAATTTACTTATATAATGCTGGTTTATTTATATCATATGAGATGGAATGTACACAATCTATTTAAGTTTCACATAACTAATTTGGTGCGGTATACATTACAAATGACTTAGTTGACTTGGCACTTGAGATTAGATGAGCTGAGGACATGTACTCAAGAAATTGATTACTAAGAAACTACTATCTTTAGGATTTTGTGGGTGTTTATATTATGTGTGTGTGTGTGTGTGCATACAATCTTATCTCTTTGACAGAGAGGTTGGTTATTTGATGATCAGTTAATATCTTTATTGAATTGCATATTCATAAGTTGTTGGATGTCTCATACTTCTGTTACCAGAACTTTAGATATAAAAACTCGATCAAACTTTGACTACATAAAAGCTCAATGTTATTTACCACACCTCATTTCAGCTGAACCCCTGCTGAAGCGAAATAACAATTCAATGATCATTTTCTATTCGATCTTCTTTTATGGAAAGAATTTTAGAAAATTCATATTTGGTATATAATAGATCATATTGAAAAGTTTTACTATGAAATTCCTAACAGATTTATAGTATCCCAAACTAGTTGTAAAATCATTGTTGTTAAACAAATCCAATATTCTAGCTTAAATAAGTGTACACACAAAATTTGAGTCTGGAAATAAGATCAAAACACGTGAATAAATATATCAAATATATTAATTTGAAGAAATATGGTCAAATCTCTATAGATCTTTACAAAAGAAATATAAATTCCTCTAATTCGATCTCCTTGGTGATTCTAATTCAAAGTTACGGAGCTTGATCTAGAAATGGATTTAAACTTTGGTGAAGAACGACACGTGGATGATGTGTTTGTTATTCTTCTCATCTGGGGTTTAGATGCTTTGGAGCTTTGGAGCTTTGGATTTAGAGTGAAGAATCCTATAGAGTTTCAACTTTCTTTGGGAGTCTTCTTGCTGGTGATCTGGATTCAAGGGCTACTGGAGCTTGATCTTAGATTGGGTTGTTGGGAGTCCTCTTTAAGTGTTTGTTGTTGAAGAAAGCTAGTGAGAATTTCTAATTGAGAGTTGAAGAAGCTTGATCTCGAATAGTCTTGTTGATGATTCTTTGAATTTGTTGAATCGTGGAGGAAGAACGGTACGACTTTGAATGTGCTTGTTGTTGTTCTTTTTCAAAACTTTGAGGGTTGGACGAACGTATGTCTTCAAAGCTTTAAGTGTTAATTGAAGGTAGAGTCTAGTAGAGCTTCAGTATTCTGTCAGAGTCTTCCCTCCTTTCTCTTCACCCTCTACCTTTATTTATAGACTTCTTGGAGGGACAGATTTGTAACTTTCTTTTCTTCTGATTATTATCCTTTATGATAATTGTGATAATTATCCATTATATATATAATAATTATCTTTTATGATAATTATATATATACAAATATATTTAATTATTCATGTGACCCATTTTCAAGTGGGTTTGGACTTCTTAGACAATTTGGATCAGCCCATGACCCATTTATTTGTGGTGAGTTTGGACTTTAAATTATCTTACTCATTGGGCCCCATCCCAAAGTGGGCTAAACTAAACATAAGCCCAAATTATATTTTGGGTCCATTATGTAATTTTTTAATGTCTACAAATTGCCCCCACTTCAAGTCTTGCGCTATATCGAGCTTGTCACGTATCTAAAGCGAGACTTGAAGTATTTAATTATAATACCCCGTAAATTTTGAGACTATTTAAATTGGGTGTTTCAGTTATTTAATTATTTATTTTGATGAATGTCTTACATGCTAAATGCTCTATGTTTCAATTGCCCTAATTGTTTTAATGGTTTATTTAGTGTTTTAAATGCCAAGTGTTTATTTGTCTAAAATGTGTTTTTGGTGTTTTAAAATGTTAAATGCTTTAGGTTTTATTTTATTTTATTTTATTTTTTTAGGTTGGACTATACTTTTGGATGTTCTTTTATTTTTATTATTTTCAGTCTGGGCTAAGGAGAGTTGGGCTAGACTTTTGAGTTGGGCTATATATATATATATATATATATATGGGCTAAATATATTTATATTTATTATCTTAATTATTTAGGATTTATTTGAGTTTTATAAAAAGAAAATAAAATAAAGAGAATATAAAAATTAGGATTCAGTATTTCCTATGCACAGAGAGTTTTTATGCACAGACCGGGAAAGAATGGTAAACGCCAGAAAAAGGGAAAGAAGGTGATTTTGCTCAAAATCATAAGGCAGGTTCAATCTCTTCACTTCCCCTTTGAACTTGTAAATATATATAAATATTTGTATTGTTTGATTTCATGAATATACATGTATATGCATATATAGGTTTATTTATGATTAGGTTTAACAATTTGAGATTTTTACTTAATTTCATGTTAAAGGAATTTCTGTTTGATTAAGTATGAATGTATTGTGTTAAACTAGGGATTGGTTTCTAATATATAGATTGATGGAAACTAGGGTTTTGTTTTTGGAGATATGTATGTTGACCAAAATCTAGGATTTCGTTTATGGAATTTATATGTAGTCAATTAAATCATGTTGTCTGTATTTACATTTAATTTCTATGAACCGTGTCGATGTCCATAATTTTTTGACAAATGTATTTTGACCCCACGAGACTCATTCTCCATCAGAAATGACCCAATAAGCAAAACACAGTAGCTTTTGCTACTAGACCATGTCATTTTTCAGCCAAAAACCCTCGTTTAGGTTTCTAAAATTATGTTTTTTGATCCTAAAGAAGACTGCTGAATATTTCGAGAATTTTGTTCATGGACCAAATGAACTCAGAATTGGTTAAAATTTAATATTTAGTAGTTTTTAAGTATAAGGTTACTTCTGTATTTTTTTAGAATTTTTGGAGAAATTTTAATTTTTTGCAATTTCCTTGTCCTGCTAGTTTCCTTTTGTTTTTAGGTTTTCTTGTGCTGTTAGGATTAGGATTTCTTTATAATAAATGCATGTATTGTGGAGAGCAGATCATGCAACCATTCAATTATCAAGTATTCGTGAACAATCTCAGATATTTAAATATATATATATTTTTAATTTAAAACATTTGTAATTATAAAAAATTAGAAAAAATATTTTAAATTATTGAAAAATTCCAGAGAATTCCCAAAATTTTTAATAGGACTTTTAGTGATAGATTATGCACAGAAGCCTAGGCTAGAGCTAGGTTTAGAGTTACTTGATGTTTAAATGGAGGTGTAGGCTTTAGTGTGGGGTTTGTTTTTAATTATTTATTTGTTTTCCTTTAATTATTTCTTTACTTTCATAAATGTTCGTGATTAATTATATAATGTTTAGATCAATTTTATGAGATTATGTTAAACTCCGATTAATTTTAAGGTATGTTGTGTCATATTTAACTGTTTATTAATAATTGCGACGTTAAGATTTTCCTGATTTTAATTAGCATATTTTTAAGTGTGTTAGATTATTATTTAAAAGTAATAGCCAGGCATGTTAGGATTGCCTAATACCTAATAAGGTATCTATACATTATATTTGGCATGTCAGAATTGTGAAGCATGTCGGGATTGCCTAATACCTAATAAGGTATCTATACATTATATTTGGTATCTCAGGATTGCCAGGTATATCGGGATTACCTAATACCTACTAAGGTATCTACACATTATATTTGGCATGTCTAGATTTCCAGGCATGTCGGGATTGCCTAATACCTAATAAGGTATCCATATATTATATTTGGCATGTTAGGATTGCCAAGCATGTCAGGATTGCCTAATACCTAATAAGGTATCTACATTATATTTGACATGTTAGGATGGCTAGACATGTCAGAATTGCCTAATACCTAATAAGGTATCTATACATTATATTTGGCATGTCAGGATTGCTGGGTATGTTAGGATTGCCTAATACCTAATAAGGTATTTGTACATTACATTTAGGCATGTCAAGATTGCCTAAAACCTAATAAGGTATCTTTATATTTTATTTGGGGCATGTCAGGATTGCCTAATATCTAATAAAAAAATTTCTCGTTATATATTCGAGCATGTTAGGATTGCTTTTTGTGTAAACTTAAAACTAGTCTGCACTTGCATTAAGATAACAGATGGGTTAGTGTAGTGTATGGGGGTGCTCTATTCTTAGGTCACAGGGTTAATTGGGGATATGTTTATGAGCTGATGAGTTATACTTAATTGTATATAAACATAAGTTTGGGGGTTTGGTAGAAGGATGATTGGTGTAGGCAGGTTAGGTTTGCCTAATACTTAGTAAGGTATTTGTAAAATATAGAGGAAGGCACGATAGGATTGCCTAGTATCTAATTAGATAAAACTTAGTATGTCAGGCATGTTAGGATTGCCTATGGTTTGAACTTTAAAATTTGTTCTACCTTTATTGTGATAATGGATGGGTTGGTTTAGAATATAGTTCTAATTATTTTTTAGAAAGGAGATTAAATGACTAAACGGTATAATTATAACTATATGTTTTTACTATCCTCATATAGAGGGTATGTTTACCGGTTCTCTGATTGGGTGGCAGTAGAGGGAACTTGCTCATGGGTTTAACCCACTTTGTTGATATTTTAAGTCCCAGGTAGTTTCCATCTCGAGGTTAGAGTATGAAGTTCATAGAGCATGACAGTCATCTATTCCTTACTAGACTTTAGTGTAGGGACTTAGATCTTTTCATAAAGTATTTACTTTTATAATTTTTGGTTAAAGGGGTCCTTGAGTTATGGGACTTCCAATTTGTATAATTCAGACTTCCAAGTTTGTATATTTAATAGTATTATTTATTTCAGTTAGACTTTCCTGTCAATATTTAAAATTCTTTTTTTTCATTTGTCATTGTATTCTATGCTTGTTTGCTATCAATTGTAGATATCCCTTATGTTTTATGTGTGAGACTGGCCACCTTATGAGTGAGATTGTTGGGGATATTTCATTAATTTTCACAAAGTTTTTTTTTTCCTTGTGAAAATCCAATTTCAAAGAGGATGTCTTCTTCGTCAAGTTGAATTGGAGTCTTGAAAACCTTATTGCAAATATAACTTTTCTCCTTGTCCAAGCGGAATTGAAGACTTGAGGACCCTATTGCAAATAGGATTTTTTTCCTTGTCCAAGCAGAATTGAAGACTTGAGGATCTTATTGCAAATAGGATTTTTTTCCTTGCCCAAGCAGAATTGAATACTTGAGGATCCTATTGCAAATAGGATTAATCAACAGTTATATATATATGTAACTCACGCTTCATACTCTTCACAACAGAGATAATTGAGAGAAATCCCATGAACTCTAACAACTGCAAGCTCTTCTTTCTTTTTCTTTTTTCTTTTTTTTCCTTCTTTTGTCACATGACTGACAGCTTAGTTCATTTTTTCAACTGCCTTCTTTCTTTTCTCTTTTTTTTTTTCTTCTTTCTACCTTCTCTTTTTTTTTTTCTCTCTTTTTTTTCCCTCTCTTTCTTCCTTCTTCACATCACTGGATGTGTACTTTCTGTCTCTTTTTCTTTCTTCTTTCTTCACACCATTGGATGTGTACTTTCTGTCTTCTTTCTTCCTTCTTCACACCATTGGGTCTACGTTGAATATGGTTATGCCACATCTACTTTATCTAGTTTTATCATTTGGGCAATAGCGCAATAGCGCAATAGTAAGGTTACTCCATTGTGTCATGGAGGTCATAAGTTCAAAACAGGAAAAACTCTCTCCACATATAGAGGTAAGGTTGCATACATCAAATCCTCCCCGACCATCACAAGTCTTGCTCTTTTAACCAGGGCATCATTGGGTCTACGTAGAATATAGTCATACCATTATATTTTTCCTAATTTTATCATTTGGGCCTTGGCACAATGGTAAGGTTGCTCCATTGTGTCTTGGATGTCACAGATTCAAAACAAGAAACAACCTCTTCCCATATAGAGGTAAGGTTGTGTACATCAAACCCTCTCTGACCTTGCAGTGGTGGGAGCCTCATGCATTGGGCTAGCCCTTTATAGGCGTTATACCTAATGTTCCTCTCACACTTTCATATTTATCTTATCTCTTCTTGTTACTCATATCATTCAATGTAACATCCTCATTTTTGCTACATAAATGCATTGAACTTGTGTCTTTTTCAAAGCCTAACACCTAGAAAGTACGGACACTTCGTATAGGGGTGCCGTGTCCGCGTCGGACACTCAGACACTCCTCGGACACGTGTCGGACACTCCTTAGAAGTGTCCTGAAATTTTTTTTTTTAGGACACAGCGGGGACACGGTAAGGACACGCAGGGGACACGGCAAGGACACTTGGGGGACACGGCGGGGTACATTTTGTAATTTTTAAAAGTGCAAAAAAACCCTTGAACTTTTTCAAAGTTACAAAAAAAACCCTCTTTGAACTATTTTTTTGAACATTTCAGCCCCTCATCTTCTAAAAGTTGACATCTTAACCCCTTAAAATAACTATAATGGCATATATACCATTTATATTTCTATATAAATATAGTATTTTCTAAAATAAAAAATTTTTAAAATAAAAAATAGTAAGATAAAATTCCTAAATAGTAAATTTAGAAACAAAAAATAAATAAAAAATTCAATAAAACTTTATTTAACATAAAGTCATGTTAGTTTATTTGGTATTTTGTATTTAAATTTATTTGTTTGTTATTAGAAA
Source organism: Cornus controversa (assembly GCA_026545225.1). Taxonomy (NCBI): domain Eukaryota; kingdom Viridiplantae; phylum Streptophyta; class Magnoliopsida; order Cornales; family Cornaceae; genus Cornus; species Cornus controversa. The sequence continues at coordinate 36,253,881 of CM048845.1, read as the reverse complement.
AATGAGTAATATGCAAGATTCTAGTAGTGGGTTTGAATATAATGAACATCCTTTTTGAAATACATTAATTGCTTGATAATAAATTGAAGTATTTGTGTGATTTATTATTTTTTTATTGTTAGATTTATGGTATTGTGGATATTGGTTAACTTGTTGAATATATATTATTTCATAACCGTATCCTCGCCGTGTCGTGTCCTGTTTTTTTTAAATTTGCCGTATCGCCGTATCCGTGTCGTGTCGTACCCGTGTCCGTGTCCATGCTTCTTAGCCTAACACTATGCTCCATACAACATTGCTGGCCTAATAACCATTCTATAGAAATTTTCTTTTAATTTATTTGGTATTTGTTTGTCACAAAGGATACCACTATCTTGCCTCCATTTTGTCCACCCTACTCCAATCCTACTTACTACATCATCATTTATCTCCCCATCTTTTTATAAAATTGATCCTAGGTAACAAAAATAATTATTTTTAGTAACTATGGGGTCCTGAATTGTAATATTTATATTTTCGTCATTTGCTACTTTATCAAATTTACACTCCATATATTATATTCTAGTTTTACTAATTTTTAAGTCTTTTGATTCTAATGCCCTTCTCCATATTTCTAATTTTGTTGCTAACACTTTCTTAGAAGTATATATTAATACTTTGCCATCCACAAACAAGATACAATACTATCGCAAATAAGTATGGACTCAATATCGATCCACTTTTACAGGGAATTCACTTATTTCGCCTCGTGTAGTGTTAACTCTAGTCAATGTCTCATTATGCATATTTTGAATAAGATTTATGAGTTTTACAAGCACTTGTTTTCTTTATAGAGCCAACCACATTATATCCCTTGACACTTTATCATATGCCTTCTCTAGGTCTATAAACACTATATGCAAATCTTTTGGTTTACTCTAATATATGCCTATTAGTTGTCTTGTTAAGTATATAGCTTCTATAGTGGATCTATCTGCATAAATCCAAATTGATATTGATGTTTCTTCCCTTAATCTTTGTTCAATTATCCTTTCAAATAATTTCATTGTAGGACTCATTAATTTAATTGAGCTTGGACACTACGAGAAGTTTAATCGGCAAAAGTTTAGCTATAAATCAAATAAGGATAACATCCATCTTGATTACTCCAATAAGGAGTGATTGGTTTTTCCAATACAACACAAAGATCAAGCCACTATAAATATAACCACTCGTTTCCTGAGAAAGATACGCCAAAATTAATGACAAACTCTTTCTGTAGCATGACTCATCAAGTACTAACTTGATCATCGAAGCATACCCGGCTAGCACCCCATCGGCGTAGTGATATCTCCTCAATTTTGTAGGAATAAAGCTTTGGACAAAATTATGGGAATTTTTGTATAATTAGCTGGTGTTGTTTGTGGGAAATGATTTGTTTTCTACATTCTGATGCACTGCGGTTTTAACACAGCCAAATATTGAGCATCGTGAGTGTCTCATCTGTGGGGCATTTATGTCTCCCTAGGTCCCCCACCACTATAGAACCCACATGAGGGGTTCAGGCCAAGATGCCCAATCTGTAATATTCTGCGGGGAAAACTCATGTCAAAAGTAATATTGAAGCGATGGAAAGATTAGGGGCATCTACATCAGAGGAGTGGTGCGAACCCCACATCGACAACCGCTTGCAACACTAAGAGATCAAAAAAATTTTAGAGGCCTCTTCTCTAATAGCCTGGACAAGATGATCTCCTGGCCATGTCCAACTGCCTCTTGATCACATCCAAGCAACCATGTCCATGCGACCTTGGCCAAGTCCCAGCGTGGTCAATGCCTCCATATGTCCAACAGACCCCACATATCCAATGCCTCCTTAATCACCTGGCAGCTCCTCCCTAGACACCATGTCCGATGACCTCAGTGGATAACCTATCTGGCCTATCCACTTGGCCAACTTGCATGACCCACTTGCCAAAATGGCCAACCACTTGAGAAAAGATAAGTGAAATTCTCTACTATACTGTATTCGTAGTACTCAATTATTAGCTTAATTATATATATGATTTGCTACCGATAAAAGGTCCAAAGCACTCGTACCATAACACACTCTCTCTCTACTCTACTGGGACCCTCCAAGTCATTCTTTATTAACATACCCTAGGTCTCTATCCTTCTCTCTGACTAAACTTTCTTTATCCATCTAAGGGTGCTTTTATTTGTATACAACAAGACCAAAGTTGGATTTTTACTAATTAATTTTGGACCATATATTACGATATAAGGATTTATTTTGAATTGACAGACCAAATATAATGTATGGTGACACACTTGAGAGAAGAGTTCTATGATCTCACATAGATCTTAATTGTTTTTGGGCATGAATTTCATATTTTTAGCTATTTGCTTATTGACTTCATTTCATTTATTTTACTTTATCTTAAGAATCAATCCACGATGTACATTGGAAATGCATATATGTTGTATCATATGTATTGATATTTATGTGACATATGTCTATTACCTAAATGAGTGTATTTGGTTACTGCCACACATGGCTTCAAAATGAGTTGGTTACCTTTGGTTGACAGATTGTTAGAAAGCCTTAATGTGACAATTGCTTTATAATTCATAGTGATTCATGGTTTTATTAGCGGGTGACGCATGGCAGGCTACTTGTTACGCATATACAAATTCAAATAAAGCGACACATGGACTCATTAACAAACTCTATTTACCTCACTATGTAAACTAAGTTTTGTAGCCTATAGGCATGTCACGATCGGTAGCTGGTGAAACATGATGTGTGGACTTCACAAGGATGCATGGATTAAATTTGGCTTGGTGAATTATCAACCACCTCTCACCACACTGCCCCTCCCGATCGGGAGGGGTAGACCAAGATATGGTCACCCCAACCGAGGTGGCCCACTGCCTCTCACCACCTCTCCCGATCAGGAGGGGTCGATTGAAATAAGGGTCACTCCTAGGTTACCCATATTTCTTACATTTTTTGTCTTATTTTTTGAAATTTCAATCCATCTTCTTCTTAAAAAAGGGAAAAAAAGAGAGAGAGAGAGAAAGGAGGAAGGGAGGTTAGTTTCTCTTAGCATTTGATGTGTTGGTTCGATGTTAAAGGCTTATAATAGCTGCATGCAATCTTGATAAATTTAATGCATTTTTCAATTAATAGTTTCTACTTGATTACTTATTGTTTCTTGACTTCATATATATGTGTGTGTGTATATATATATATGTATGTATGTATGTATGTATGCAAGACTGTAAGTATAAGTACATGAGATGACAATTGAATGGTGTTCTTATTTTATCTAATTCATTGATTGGTTCAAAATATGTTTTATTTTGAAATATTTATTAGCACAATATAATGCATGATAATATGCAGCCTTGTGCTTTTTTACAAATTTTACTTTTTTTTTTTAGAATTTTAAAAGATGCACATAAAAAAAAAAAAAAGGTTATTCCGACATCTATGGATAGCAAGAAAGGAAAAACATGGATACTCCCGCCTTTACTTTATCACTCACTATGCTATAGTATAACCAATCGCTAATGAGTTCTACTGGAGGGTCAATCAAAGCTTTGGTGTTCATGAAGCATCTGGATATTATCTTTCTTCTCTATTATCTATGAGATGGGTCATCATCACTGCTGATCAATATAATAGAATAGTTGAAGTATCTGCCATAAAACTTATCGCTGGGACATCTAGACTAATTTGTGGTTGCGATGACATGTTACTCAATGTTAACAACAAACTTCCCCTTCCGGAAGGGTTGAGCCTATTCTGCCCTTTATTAAAGGGCGAGTCAATGTGACAAAATTGTATACACCTTCAAGAGAGGGCCCTTCCTGAAAAGGGTGTGATGAATTATTCTTGAGATATGCAAACCCTTTGCTACGGCAAGACAACACCTTCAAGAGAGGGCCTTTCTTAAAAGGACAGGATGAATTAATCTCAAGAAAATGTAACCAACTGCATACACCTCTACGAGAGGGCCCTTCTTGAAAAGGGCGGGATTAATTAATCCTAAGATTATATGTAAACCCCTTGCTACGGCAAGACGCACACTTTCACGAGAAGGGCCTTCTTAAAAGGGTAGGATGAATTAATTTCGAGAAAATGCGATGAACTACATACACCTTTACGAGATGGCACTTCCTAAAAAGGGCGGGATGAATTAATCCCGACATTACACGCAAACCCTTTGCTAGGGCAAGACGCACACCTCCACAAGAGGGCCCTTCCTGAAAAAGGTGAGATGAATTAATCCCAAGATTATATGCAAACTCCTTCCTATGGCAAGACTCACACCTCCACGAGAAAGCCCATCTTAAAATGACGGGATAAATTAGTCTCAAGAAAATACGACCAAGTTGCATACACCTCCATGAGAGGGCCCTTCTTAAAAATGGTGAGATAAATTAATTCCGAGATCACATGCAATACCTCCATGAGAGGCCCCTTACTAAAATAATGAGATGAGTTAATCGTGTAACCCAATGACTCATCTAATTTCTCCTAGCTGTTGACGTGAAATTCAGAAGCTCTAAACAAATGGTGACTTTCCATATCTGGTAGGAGTTATGCGAACTACCAAGATGAAAGTAGGAAATAAATTCTTTTAATGTGATTAGAGGGTTACAACATAAATGCCACAGCATCATGCAACCCGTCATCATTCGCTAGGCATTTGGAGTCAATTGAGAGGGGGCAAGTCCGTATAGTATGAGTACATCCCTTACGAATTGAAGAAGGGGAAAGCAAATACCAGAAGCAAGGGCCCTTTCGTAAAAACCAATCTCACTGGGCCGTTTGGATATCGAATTAACCTTCTTATTCATCTTCGCCAGATGGAGATAAACGCAAGCAGGTATGGAGTATATAATTCTTATTTTTTCAAGTTCTCTGGAAGTTATGGTAGAAGAGGTTACGTCGGGGTCAAGGACTTTTTCTTTTCCTTTCCCACTTGATGTCAGGCCAAGAACAAGAAGATGTGAGACTTAAGACTATCAAACTATGAAAATGGCAGTCACACAGTGAGATACAAGTTCAGAAGCATGGTGAGATAATGGCATAGTGCAATGGCATAGTGAGATACACATGCGATGGGGGTATTTATAAAGTTGATATATCCGTTGTGAAATATGAACATTGGAAATTGTAGTTCAAAAGTCAGTCGGCAAGCCTCCCGGTTAATTTTTTGACCGAAAAATTACTGACTGGAAAGTCCAGTTGGTTTCTCAACCGGAAAAGGTTGAAAATTTGGTTGACAAGCCTCCCGATTAATTTTCCAACCAAAAAAACCAATCGGTTCTCCAACCAGAAAATCTATCGACTGAAAAAACTGATCGGTTCACTAACCGGAAAGTATGGTCGATTTGTTGACCGAAAAAGGTTAAAAATCTGATCGGCAAGCCTCCCGGTTAATTTCCTGACCAGAAAATCTACCGACAGGAAAAACTGATCTGTCCTTCGATTGAAAAGTCTAGTCGGTTTCTCAACCAGAAAGGTTGAAAAGTCAGCTGATAAGCTTCCCAGTTAATTTTCCGACCGGAAAAATTGATCGGTTCTCCAACCGAAAAGTCCGGTCAGTTTGTCGACCGAAAAATGTTGAAAAGTCGATCAGCAAGCTTCCCGGTTAATTTCCCAACCAGAAAATCTACCGACTGGAAAAACTGATCGGTTCTCTGACCGAAAAGTTTGGTCGATTTGTCGACCGAAAAAGGTTGAAAAGTCGGTCACCAAGCCTCTCGGTTAATTTTTTGATTGAAAATAGATCATTTCTCCGACCGAAAAGGGTGAAAAGTCAATCAACAAGCATCCTGGTTAATTTCCCAACCGAAAAATCTACAGACTGAAAAATTCGATGAATTCTCTGATCGAAAAGTTTGGTTGGTTTGTCGACTGAAACGGTTGAAAAGTTGGTCGGCAAGCCTCCTAGTTAATTTCCCAACCGAAAAATCTACCAACCAAAAAAACCGATTGGTTCTCCGAAAGGAAAGTCCGGTTGATTTGTTGACCAGAAAGCCTGACCATTTTTCGACCGAAAAAATCGGTTAGTTTCCCAACCAGCATCCAATTCCCGATCGGAAAAATCTGTCGGCCCAAAACAAAACAAAAAAAGGGAATTTTCACCTTGGTTATATGTCATATGTAGCTATGTATAGAAGTTTTGGTTTGCGCACCCTAGCTAGCTTTAATTTACATCATCTACAATATAAATGAATGAAACCTATATGCACTTTAATAAGTTGCTTTATCATCATGAATATTTGTGACAGTGACTAAGTACGGCAAGCATATTGATTACATCTTTTGAGAAATTACATCTTTCGTTGCCCTTTCTATACATGTATGTATCTTAATACTTCTCTGCATATAGGGTTGCCATTCAGGTGAGTATTGGGCACCAAGATTCCCAGTACGTGTGATCCATGAATGGGAATTGGGGACAATTGATGGAGCAATTTTAATTGGGTACGCTAAGAGCCAAACAAGGTGACATGATTGAGCTTGGACACTAAGAGAAGTTTAATCGACAGAAAGTTTAGCTGTAAATCAGATAAGGATAATGTCCATCTTGATTAATCAAATAAGGAGCGATTGGTTTTCGAATACAACATGAAGATAAAGTCACTATAAATATAACCACTCGTCTCCCAATAAAGGTATGCCACAATTAATGACAAAAACTCTTTCTGTACCATATCTCATCGAGTACTAACTTGATCGTCGGAGCATACCCAGCCGGCACCCCATCGACGCGGTGATATATCCTTTGTTTTGTAGGAATGAAGTTTCGGACCAAATCGTCGGAATTTTTGTACCATCAATTTTTATAATTGGTAGTACTGTGTTTTTCCTCCACTCACTCGGCATCATTTCTTCTTTTAGAGTTTTGTTAACCATTTAATGTCTATATTTCTTAAAGGTTCTCCAAACCTCTATAGATATGTTATCTAGTCTAACAGTCTTACTAATACCCATTTTCTTAAGTGTGTACTCTACTTCCTTATTATGAATTTCATTTACCATTCCTATGTAAGGTTCGTTACTTATGACTTCTTCTCTAGTATACTCCTCATTTAGTAATTGTTAAAGATAATTTTCTCATTTCTTAATATATCATTATCTTTAACTAATATTGTTTGATATATATCCTTAATACACCTGACTTGATCCATATCTCTAGTCAACCTCTCTCTTACAAGCATCGATCCTATTGCTAAATTTAAAACAAACTTATCTATATTCATGTAGATGTCATAATTAATTTTTTGATAACATATGATATGCAATACCAAGTATTCTCTGAGTTGATCTAAAATCAATGAAATATACTGCGGGCTTAACCAAAGGACATTGATATACTGAAAGTTTAATAGTTTCAATATTATCTACTCTCATATGGTTGACATTAGAACAACTGCGTCAAATAGCAATAAAAAAATACTAAAAATTGTGGTGTCTTAGAACATAATGAACCTAATTGTAATGTTTGATACTCTGCAATAGATAAAGTTTTATAAATTGGAACAGTTAGAAATTATGCTTCCTTGATCATGGTGACTTGATCAAATGTGCACGGTCCACAAAACAATATATTTTGCTAGATTCTCATATAAGGGTAACATTTGAAAATACTGCAGGAAGTAGATCACGAGGACACTTGTGAAACTAACATAGTACATCCACATTTACATTCTATGTTCGTATGACCTAAACTTCCTTTTAGATCATGTGCCACCATATATTAGTGGTGTTTTTTTTATACAACTACATATATTAGTGGTGAAATTGACAGAACCGTAATATCCTATTGATTCAGAAACTTGCCAAAATCAAATGGCTTACCTTAATAAAGTGCACGACGAAGTTTTGCTAAGATAGCTTTTGATCTACATGTTCCCAATCTTGGTTTTATTTTTTAATCAACATTGGTGCTCTTGTGTTAAGTAGTTTAGTTGTGTGGATGCAAGAAAATGTTGGGTGGGGCCTTGGGTTTGGCATTCCTGCATTGTTTATGGGCATTGCCATTTTAAGTTTCTTTTCAGTTACAGGTCTTTATAGATTTTAGACACCAGGGGTAAACCAGTTAGAGAGTTTAATGTAATTGTATTTTTCGTACCGTAGTCTTAAAGGGTAGTCTTGTCTTTTCTCTTTTATTTTATATCTCTTATTTTTAGTTAGGACATATTCTTTGTATATCTATACGTTGTAATACAGAATACAAGAAACAACTTCCCTTTCATTGTGTTTTTATGGTATCAGAGTGGTTTTAGCCCTATTCACATCGCAACAGAATCCCATCAACTCTTCATTGCACACCCTAATTTCAATGGTCTTATTCAAAAATCATAGTCTATTCCTACAAATATCTATGTACTTGGAAAATATCATTAAAAATTAAAAGTTTTATTAGTAAAAAATAGTCCAATTAAATATAATAATTTCAATAAAAATAATTTTTATATGAACATTATTAACTAATATTTGATATTAAAACATTATATTTTAAAGGACCACTCTTATATTTTTCGTTTAAGGCTTCAAATTATATTGAGACACCCTGAATAGAGAAGACTTATAAGCACTGTATCAAGTCTGCAAAATGATATCAAATGAACTATATATTGTTTGTTGTAGAAAAAAAAATATATATATGAAGCATGTGTATTACTTGGATAATAAAAAATTCATGTTATGAACTTCTTACATATATAAATAATTGCACCTATTGCAATATGATGGTCCTCCTTCAATTCGGCTTCCTACAATTTTCTTTGGACACAAGCTAGGTGGTTGTGGTCGTTTCATGGCATTTGAACTAGTCTTCAAAAAATTTCCCCCAAGAAGTCGAAGTGGAATTCTATGGTCATTTTTCAGTTCTATTTTCTCTTCCAAGTTAGGGGTAGGAACACTCCTGCAGGAGTGTCATGGTCGTGTCAAATATGTCTAAGACAAGATTGAACACGTGTCCAAATATGGCTAACAATGTTTAAAAATTTGAATATTTTTTTCTTGTTTGGATATGGCTACAACATGATGTGGACACAGCTGAAACATAGCATAGACATGTTTCAGACTTTTTTCAGACGCATTGAGATAGTTTTGCAATGATTTTTTTTTTTATTTAAAAAATGTCTCTACTGCAATTTTAAAACATATTATAGGTTATTAAAAAATAATATTATGTATTAGAAAACAAAAACAAAACCAAAACCTATCCAACTCTAAACTTCAAATTAATGATTTATGATTATATACAAGATAATGCGGATAAGTTGAGTAAAAAAATATTGTGTATATAATAATATATCATATTAGTTTTTTTAATGTATTTCTGCCATGTCAGAGTCCTTTTATTTTTCTATTTGATTTTAAGCACAACCTACATGTTAGCGATATTTTCATGGCATTTGGACCAATGTCGGACAATTTTGCCTCGAGAAGTCCAAATGGGATTCTAAATAGAAAATAAGTTCCCAACTTTGCCCTTTTCCGATGTGGTAATTTCCTACATGTTTATTTACACATAAGCTGGGTGCTGGTGGTGATTTTATGACATTCAGACTGATCTGGACAATTTTGGCCTCAAGAAAGCCCAAGTGAAATTCTACTTAAAATCCAAGTTTTCAACCTCAAATAGGTTCCTCCATTTCCCATAGCGGTTTTTTCAATTTTCTTTATCCCAACTAGTTTTTTCAGCTACAAGCTAGTTGCTCTTTACTAACTTCACAATATTTGGACTGATATCGGACAACTTTGCCCCCAAGAATACCTAGTGAGGTTCTATATAAGTTTTTGACTTCTTATATGGTAATCCTTTTTTTAGTACTAGTTCACACATTGGTGCGATAGCAAGTGTATTTTGTCCAAAAAAATAATAGATTTCGGATTTGAGACTTGGAAGTCTCTTCAAAAATAGGAGTAAGGCTAGCCGACATCTATCTCTCCTAAATCCCACTCAAGCGGGTTCCAGACTCCGCTCAAGCGAGAGTCTTGTATACTGATTACGACCTTTTTTTTTTAAGGTGCTTGTGTTGGTTTCACAGTATCTAGACTGAAATGCTCCTTGAGAATCCCAAGAGGGTTCCATCTCAAACCTAATTTCTAACTTTTATACTTCTACAAATTTTACATTCCATAAGTCATTTTTAGTCTGTTTTTCTTGCACATCTTGTTCAGATACAAGCTAGGTACTCATAAAAAATTATACATAAAAATGATTGACTTCGATTCAGTTCCAGCAAGAAACCAAACTCCATTGCGAACAATCAATTGTACACGGCAAGAACAAACAACGATTCACAACACATCTAATATTACATGCATGGATCAATGCATCAATGGGAACAAGACCAATAGAATAAACAGTTACAACAACATTACAGCAAACTCATTTGTCAGACTCATATACATCAACTCAAACCTTAAATTTATTAATTCACTGCACAACTTTTCAACTCTTTATTTTTTTTTTTCAAAAAAAAAACTTGGGAGTCCTAAGTTTCTAGTTTTGAGTGTAACATGCAGAACATGAATCCTTTTTGTATTTTTTCTTTTTTGATAACTAAGCAAGGTACATTTTAAAGTAATTGGATCCAATATTACATGGAATTGGATATATACATCGGGGTGTGGGTATGGGTATGTATCACATATCAAAACTCTAAACAAAGGACACATGAATACCGTTAAATATTCATATTATATATTTCATTTTATTTTTTACAGTAAAAAAATATCATTATGTAACATTCTGATGGATAACTGATAGTTAATAAACGACAAAATTACGTAGAACAGGAAGTAACTGAAGAATCCACAAATGGAAAGATTTACAAATTTACCTGGGATTATTAAATGGGCCAACCTTGTTGGCATACAGAAGCCCGGATCTCCAGTTCTGTAGCGATGATCTGACACAGCTGATCTCACTTGAATTGCACATCACATTATAAGAGCAGCAACAAGAAGAACTTCCACCATTCTCCTAAGTTTTTTACAAGAAAGAGAGAATTCAATTAAATCAAATATATGGGTTTAAAGAACTGATAAAAAGACAATAATAGAGCAAAGTGACTAATTTTTCAAGCATGACCTCATAAGGTGTGTATCTATTTATATTTGATAATCTCACAAGGTTTACATATATATACACATGTTGATAAGTAAAAAATTCATAGAAAGGCCCTAAAACAGGGAGCGTGTCCCATATACAACTGTATAAAATTCCAAAAAACAACTATAATCTCAAGCAATCTAAAAAATATATGAGATCCTCCACAGTTTTACAATACTAACCATGGATCCAAAAGCACAAGGAACTAAGAATATAGAATTTGAACACCCAAATAGGAGTCTCTGCCCATTCAAAGGATCTCCTAATTCTCTCCCGCCATAGACCGGCCATAAACAAAGGGGTGCAGCACTCCAAACATATCAAGCTTGCCTCCCCACGAAACACCTTCTCCAAGCTTCAAGCATACTCCTTGTGAAAAACGGCATGACCCAACTAACTCAGTATAGGGCAAGAAGCAGATCCCATCCCCCTAGCCACTGAAAAATAAAGGAGGAGATGGTTCATTAATTTATCGTCCCTTACACGTGCAAAACCATTGACGATAATCTGCCTCCTCAAATTATCGATCGTCAGTATACTCCCCAAGACTGCCATCCATCCGAAGAAAGCCACCTTCAATAGTGCTTTTGTGAGTCAAATGGCCTTCCAAGGAAAAGAAAGACCCTACACCTTTAGTAATCTCCTATAGGAAGAGGAGACCTCAAATCCCGTGAGAAGCTACCTCCTAAATCCACTCATTCTCCCCCCTCTATCTAACTACTGACTATACAACAAGATTCTCCACCTCCCAATCCTGAATAAGTCGTACAAACTGAATGTCTCAAACCAATATATTGATATCAAGGCTATCTGCCATGTTAGAGAACTTGTTTGACGTAATCCTGATCGGCGTTGAATGTTACGCATTCTAACCTCTTAACTTATGTATTTTATTCTCTTAGTGATAGATTATTTTGTTATTTTACTTTGTTTTAGTGTTTTCTGTATTTTGAGGGCCTTAATGATTATTTCAGTTAAAACTATGCTTTTGGGCTTTTAAAGAAGACATCTAAGATGGTTAGAGGAAGCCTACATCAAGGAGATTCATTCAACCATTTATTTCAACTCAAATCAATCCAAGGAAAGGTCCAAGAGAAGTACAGCTGCTTATGAAGGTTTCGGGCCGGAAGCCCAAATCTGTGCATAATACAGTCTTAATCCCGTTTTGAAAAATAGACCAGAATTCTTACTTTTGAGCCTCAAATCGACTTAATTTTTGCTTTGAGTTAAATGAAATTTGATTCTGCACACTTTTGTATTTCACGAAAATTCCGTAAATCGGACTTCTAGTGGGTCAAAAGTTGGGCCGAAGTCAGTAGGAAAAACCCACCTGAATAGTGATGCGGGAAACCCTAATTTATTCCTAATTGGATTAGTACTTTGGTGTATTCTCTTGGGGAATAAAGTGAAGACTTAGAGGCTGAGTTTGGAAGAGATTACAGAGATTGGAGAGTCTGAGAGGGCTGAGAAGAGAACAGAAACATATTTGCAGAGCCATTGGAGAACGAAGTCATACGCATAATTCATGAAGATGATGCCTTTTTCCTCAACAGTTGAAGCTTCTTCTTCTACCATGAGTGGCTAGTTCATCCACAAGGGTTTTGATGTAACCATAACAAAGCATCAATGGTTTGATTGTTTTAATTATTGGGGACCTTTATATACATGCATAGATTGTGTAATTCAGAGGATTCTTATTATAGAATTGAGCAATAAAAGTCTTGTAAATTCAATTTCAATGATTTCTTATCTTGTCTTAGATATTTAGTTGTTGTTATTGAACTCAATCTCTCTTATTTTCTGAGATTATCAGAGCAATTATTACACAATGGTAATCACTGAATATATTATTAAGAGTTTTGATGAATTATGCCTAGAGAAGATGAACCATACTGCACCCTAGATTAGAGTAGTTAGGTCCATGGCTTAGCCTTAATCATATGTTATCTTCTTGACAGATGAAGGTGAGCTTGTAGCCACCAACACCACTTATGCATGATGTAATTCCCCATAGTTGATTCAATTGACCATTGATTGTGGAGTTAGTGGTGAAGTCAAAATACCATAGATTTCTCTCATATTATCTTCACTTTCTATTTTACTTTGATTTATTTTATTTTACTTTTTAATTAGTTTAAAAATCAGAATTCTTTTTTTTATAAATTTAATTAGAATTAATTCCGTATTCCAACTCATCAGACCATAATCCCTGAGGTACGATACCCCTTTCGATAGCCCTATTCTGCAAGGAATTCGTTCTATTGCGAAGTGTGAAAATTTTTAATTGATATACTTTTTGAGTCACACTCACACATGAATCAATTTTTGGCGCCGTTGCCGGGGATTATCTATTTGATTGATTGGATTTTATAGAATTAATTTTAACTGGATTTTTAGTTTAGGAAATTTTTATATTTTGTTTTTGTTTTCTTTTCAGGTGCTTTTGGTTAATATATGTAAGGTCGTCGTTCTGTACCTGATCCTTTAATACCTCTTGATCCTGAGCCTGAATATACTCTTAGACAACAGAGGAACATCCCTGTTGATACCATTGTGCAAGAGGAAGAATTAATTGAAGACATGACAGAAGAGAGGAATAACAACCTTGTTCCTAATGTTGATGGAGAAAGAGCTAGATTGGTTAGGGACTACTATGTTCCTGAGACATATACCTCACCAGTGGGTTTTCAACTGCCAAATGTCACAGCACAGAATTATGAGATCAAGTCCAGCATTATTCAGATGCTACCATCTTATTTTGGACTGACTCAAGAAGACCCTTACAAGCATCTGGATGACTTCATTAAAGTGTGCTCAACTACCAAAATCCATAACTTCTCTGAAGATCCTTTCAGAATGAGACTTTTTCCATTCTCTCTGAAAGACAAGGCAAAGTATTGGTTCAATTCTCTACCGGCAGGTTCTATCACGACTTGGACTTAGATGCAACATGAGTTTCTCAAGAAATATTTTCTGATAGGGAAGACCAATCAGTTCAGACGTGCTATCACTGGTTTCTCCCAACATGAGGGGGAACAATTTTATGAGACATAGGAAAGATTTAAGGACCTTCTTAGGAAGTGTCCCCATTATCAAGTTCCTAAGTGGCAACTAGTGCAGAGTTTTCATGAAGGGTTGACAGAAGCCAATAGACAGATGGTTGATGCATCTTGTGGAGGTACTTTTATGTTGAAGAGTGAAGAAGAGGTATGGACCTTATTTGAAAATCTTAGTGACAACTTTCTACAATATGTGTCCTCTACTCGTTCCAGCATACCTGCCACTACAAGGAAGACTGATGGGATTTTTGAGGTTGGTGCTTCAGAAGCTATGCCAATTGACATTGATTTAATTGCACAGAAGGTAGTAGCAATTATGGCTGCCAATCAAACTCCTTCTACTTCAAATCCTTCATTGCTAGGCCCTTGTGAATTTTGCTCTAGTCCTATGTATAATGTGAGCAATTGTCCTTCAATGGGGCAATTTTCTGATGTTCAACATGAGCAAGTCCAAGCTACATTCACTGGACCAATGAATCCTCCACGAGGTAATACTTACAATCCTACATGGAGGAATCATTCTGGTTTTTCTTACAGTAACCAAGGGGCAGCAATGCAACCATCATATCAACCTAGGACTTTTGTGCCTCAACAGGAATATCAAACACAAAGTCCTATGGCCCAAACAATTTCTACTATTGAAGACAAGCTGACACTTACCTTGTCTAAATTTGACAAGCTTGATTCTCTTATAGAGACAGTGCAAGCTACTGCAGTAACAGTACAATCTACAATTCAGCTAGTGCACTGGCATTCTCAATCCATTGCCAAACTGGAATCTTAGTTTGGACAGCTTGCTACTTCATTGAGTAGAAGAGA
The DNA here is from genome assembly GCA_026545225.1 of Cornus controversa. Lineage (NCBI taxonomy): Eukaryota > Viridiplantae > Streptophyta > Magnoliopsida > Cornales > Cornaceae > Cornus > Cornus controversa. The sequence continues at coordinate 36,238,871 of CM048845.1, read as the reverse complement.
AGAAGGGAAGCTCCCTAGTCAACCAATTGCTAATCCAAGAGGGATGCAAGCTTCCACAAGCAACCCACACCATAAGCAAGTTCAAGCCATTACCACTTTGAGGAGTGAGAAAATAATTGATAATAAGGTGGGTGAGAAGAAAGAAGAAGAAAAAGTGACCACAAGTCCAAGTGCTGAAATTCCTTATGAGCCCAAGGCTCATTTCCCACAACGTTTCCTTGAAGCATCTAAACTGGGGAAGTAAGGGGACAAGTTGCATGACATGATGGAGGTGTTTCGACAAGTGAAGATTAATTTACCACTCCTCGATACCATCAAGCAAATTCCTCCTTATGCTAAATTTTTGAAAGACTTGTGCACTCAGAAAAGGCATTCTAAAAGCCATGTGCCAAAGAAAGTGATGCTGCCACGACAAGTAAGTTCTATAATTCAGCAGTGTACTCCTCCCAAGTACAAAGATCCTGGTGCCCCAACTATCTCATGCATCATTGGGGAGCACCATGTTAATAAAGCTCTTCTTGATTTGGGTGCAAGTGTGAATTTGCTACCCTATTCAGTCTACTTACAATTGGGTTTGGGAGAATTGAAGCCTACCTCGGTGGTATTGTAATTTGCAGACAGATCAACAAAGCAACCCCGGGGAATCATAGAAGATGTGCTCATTAAAATGGACAAGTTCTACTTTCCTGTTGATTTTATTGTACTTGACACTGAGCCAGTTCATAATCCGAAGAGGCACATTCCAGTGATCCTTGGTCGACCTTTCTTAGCTACTGTTGATGCTTGCATAAATTGTAGGTCAGGGATCATGGATATTTCATTTGGCAACATGAAGGTTAAGCTTAATATTTTCAATGTAGTTGAGAATCCTCCAGATCAGACAGATGTTTTCTTCATGGATTCTGCAGATGTGTCCGAATCCACAGGTGAAATAAAGGTGCAAGAAAAACAGAAGGAAAAGAAGGTGTTTGAAGATCAATTTTTTACCATTGTGGTAAATTTTGAATCCACCACACCTTCCAAAATAGTTCGGAGTGAGCAACTGTTTGGAGTGTTCGACAACTCCACACCATAGTATGCAGATATTGTGAATTATTTAGCCACGGGAAAAGTGCCATGGGACTGGACCAAGCGAGAATGTGATAGATTCTTCTCTAAAGTTCATCATTACTTTTGGGAGGATCCAGAGTTGTTTAAATATTGTCCAGATCAGATTATTTGGCGATGTGTCCCAGACCATGAGTTTCAAGATATTCTCAAGTTTTGCCACTCATTAGTATGTGGAGGCCACTTCAGTGCAAGGAAGACAACAACAAAGGTACTTCAATTTGGATTCCTTTGGCCTTCTCTGTTTCATGATGCATATATTTTTTGTAAAACTTGTGATCGCTGTCAAATATTGGGTTCAATATTGAGGCGAGATATAATGCCCATGAGCCCCATTCTGGTGGTTAAATTTTTTGATGTTTGGGGAATTGATTTTATGGGACCCTTTCCACCTTCTTTTGGCTACGAGTATATTCTGGTTGGTGTGGACTATGTCTCCAAATGGGTGGAGGCCATTGCAACTCGAACCAATGATCACAAGGTGGTAATAAAATTCATGCATGAGAATATTCTTAGTCGATTTAGAATTCCTCGAGCCTTGATCAGTGATGGGGGTTCTCACTTTTGCAATAAATTCTTGAGAGGTTTGCTTGCTAAATATTCAGTGACACATAAGGTGGCAACACCTTATCATCCTCAAACAAGTGGGCAAGTAAAGCTGTCCAACTGAGAAATTAAGTATGTTCTCAAAAAGACAGTGAGACCGGATAGAAGAGATTGGTCATTGCGACTAAGTGAGGCACTATGGGCGTATCGGATTGCTTACAAGACTCCTATCGGTACGTCACCATATCGGTTGGTGTATGGAAAAGCATATCATCTTCCAGTAGAGATTGAGCACAAGGCACTCTGGGTGATCCAAAAATTCAATTTTGATGCAAAAAGAGCTGGGGAAGAGAGAAAGTTGCAATTGAATGAATTAGAAGAGTTTAGACGTGATGCTTATGAAAGTTCACGAATTTACAAAGAGAGGACAAAGGCATTTCATGATCCACATATCCCACGGAAGTCCTTCTCTCCAGGTGATAAAGTATGGCTCTTCAATTCAAAGCTGCAGTTGTTTCCCAAAAAATTGTGTTCAAGGTGGGATGGACCATTTCACGTGATTTTGGTTTTTCCTCAAGGTGCTGTAAAAAGAAGAGAAAAAGAAGAGAAGAAAGAGAATCGGGGAGAGAGAAGAGAGAGAGAAACCGAGAGGAGAGAGAGAAGCCGAGATCGGGGAGAGGGAGGCGACGTTTCCGGCGCCGACAGTGGCTGCCGCCGTCCACGGTGGCCACGGCCTGGTGGCAGTGGGCTGTTGCGAAGCCCTGTTCCTCGGTCCTTGGGTTCGCGGTTCGATGGAGGGCCGTTCGCGAAGGGGTTTGTGGGCTGGGTTCGCTGGCGGTGGGCCAGCGACGGCGGCTGTGTGGCAGTTTTCCGGCGTGGGTGAGGCTGGGACCATTCGGCTGGTAGATCTATTTCCGGCGGAGTTGGATTTTGGCAGTGGGTTCCCTTGGTTCCGGTTGTGGCAGCCGAGTGGTGGTGGCGGCGGTGCTGGCGGTCCGGTCGGCTGGATCGCCGGGTTCCATGGTGTTTGGCTGGAGCAAGGTGGAGCCTCGGATGAGTTTTTCCACGGCTCGGTTGAGGTGGTTAATGGGTCCGGGTTGTTGTGCTCGGGTGGGCTTTTCTATGTGGGTTCAATTTCAAGGTTTTCGTGGCTGTTTGGGCAGCTTGCTGTGGTGGTCTGATAATGGAGGTTCCATAGGTGGAGCTCGTGGGTTACGACTAGTTTTGGTGTTCGGTAGTTGCGGGTGGCCACAACAGGTGGTGTTGGCGAGTGGTTCACCGTATTTGGCTTCGACTGGTAGGTCCGTTGAGGTGAGTCGCTGTTTTCGGTTGCTAGTGGTTGGGTTTGGTTTTCGAATGAGTTCCACTTGTGTATGGTTTGTTGGCTTGGTGAGTACTTTGGGTGGTTCACGGTTGATGGTGGTGAGGCTGGTTACGGGTTCGTTGACAGTGAAATTGGTGATGTCGGAGTTTCGAAAATAAATTTTTGATTTGTTTTTAGAGCCAACAACGGTTATTAGAGGTGGTAGTGCTCGGTGGAGAGCTGGGGTGTGTTTGATTATGGATGGTTTGGTGGGTTCGGAGTGTCCAACGGAGGATTTTAGAATTGGGTTCGGCAGCTTGCAGATTCAGTTTGAGCAGCCTGTAGTAATTGGTTTGGTGGTTTCGAATGGCACCGAAACTTGTGAGTTGTGCATTGGGCTTAGGCCTTGAGTTTGTGTTGGGTTTCCAATGGAACTAGAAGTGGGCTGGAATTAGTCCAATGGATTTGATCGTGTGGATTTCGACACAGGACTGGACCGGACCGGACATGGAAAAAGGACCGCTTTGCAAGTGTGGACTTGGCGAAACAGGACCTAAGGCAAGTTGATTCTTGCCTCTATCTCTATGTATATTTTAAATATGCTGATTAATTTTACATATGTTCTTAATTTAGTCATATGTGGCGTATGCATGTATGTATGTGCATACATATATATAAAGGTGTTTATATATATACATACGTGGGATGTGAGGATACATATATATGTGGGTATATATATATATGTGTGGGCTTGGAGGGTAAGAGCATTGTTAGATTTTGATGTTGATTTGCATTGTTATATGCATGTTTAGGGATTGAGCCATGTAAAATATGCTAAATTATGTATATATATTTAGCTAGATGTTGCCTTGCATGCCTATATGATTCCTATGCATGAGTTAAGTATACATAAATATATACGTGTTTATATATTGGTGCAGTGGTAAATGCATGCTAAATTGGTTATAGTATAGAAGGGCATTGGAAAAGCATGAAGTATGTGAAATGTTATGTATGTTTTACTACCTATATGAGTGACATGATGTACATATACATATATATTTGCGTGATTGCATGTAGTTGTAAGAATGTATGTTGGTTGCTCGTAGTAAACACAGAATTGGAGTGAAAACATGATTATATTTATGCTAATATACATGTACGTGTGGTTATATGCAGGATGTGACTTGTATATGTTGTGTATGTGCAAATGTGTCTATGAATGATTTCTGTGAAAAGTGTGTTCATTGGTGAAAAACGTGAAAATGTGGTGTTTATAGATTTATGCATGAAAGATATGACTTTCTTGAAAAAATGCATATGCATGATGATTTTCATGATATGAGTGTGATGACATTGTGACAATCTTGAGGTGGAAGGAAAATGCATTGATTTGACGAAAATGCATTCATGGTGTGGATAAGTGCATTGATGTGATTATGTGCACTATTTGAAAAGTGAGTTTTTGGGGCGTGACAACATTGAGAATTAAGATGAGGGAATGGTCCCTAGGGTGAAAGACCCAAAACTTGGCCAAGAGGAGGTGCTCCCTTCGGGTTAGTAACCCGATAAAGCACAAGCAGAGTTTGGGTGCCGAAGAGACCCTTACTATGGATGGTGTGACAATCTTAGTCCCCATTGAATTGATTTCTGGAAATTTGTGGCGTGAGTTATATATATGAAATGTGATTGTCAAGTTGATATACATATATATATATATATATATATATATATCTATGTATATGCATTGAGGTGGAAAACATCACGCATGATTTGAAAAACGTGATTGTTTATGGGTAAAAAACATGTATACATATCATGTAGACATGTAGCGATTTAATGTGCATTTATGCATGACTCTATGGATCTTGTTGAGTGGGCGATGTGGTATTTGATTTACATTGTTCATGTAAATGTTTCTGTTCATATATGTTTCTATACATATTGATGTTTGATGGGTTTTGCTTTTGAACATGTTGTAAATGATTTTCATAAATCATGTATAGTTGATTTAAATGTTCATAAGTGCTAGAACTACCATGTGCATTGTTAGTTCATGTATGCTAGGAGGGGCATGACTTTAAATATTGTGATATAATTAAGTGCATGTATAGTTTTGAGAATATGTGAGGATCGACCTGCTGCTGCGATGATAGTATGGTTCTACTTACCTTGTTGGGCCTTTGAGCTCACCCCCTCCCAGGTTTTGCAGGTGTTGCTAGTTTTGGAGTCAGTTGGGGAAACTGATAGCACCAGTTGCAGAGGTAGTAGTTAGATTCCTTAGAATCTAATTTATGTTTAGGATTTAGACAGACGCATTACATTTGGATCAAATGTATGAAGTGAATGTGTTGAGCCAATCCCTTTAGATGTATTTCATTCATGTGATGTATATGTTTTTAATACGGACATTCAAGGACTGAGGCATGTATTTTTGATTATATTATGCATGTTGTAGAAATGCTGGGGGGACACGTGCCCAGAAGTGTCCATTTTTATTGTTTAGATATAAATGCTGGGGGGACACGTGCCCAGAAGTGTCCATATAAATTGTAAAGCAGGTGTTATATGCCAGGAGCTAATTATTTAGAATGGGTCATGCCCGATTTTCATGAAAATCATTTGCAAGGGCCATTGATGATCTTATGTCACCTGAAGGGTGTACATATAGAATGCTTCCGTAATAGAATAGATTAAAATGAGATTAAGGTGTAGGAACTTGAGGTGAAAATACGGGTTCACCCCCGTTTCCCTCGCTCCTAACCGAGTGTCGGAAATTGGGGCGTGACAACATGGTATCAGAGCTCTAGGTTAGAAAACCTAGGGACGTCAGGAATGGACAGATCACGTACATGGTTGAGAATGTTGGATTTTGTACCTGATACCAGACTGGTATCTATCAGAGCACTAGGTTGGAATACCTAGGGGCGACGGGTAAAGGTTGAGGATTTGAGGAACTTATGGATTGCTAGTAAAGCACTAGGTTTGGAAAACATAGGGTATCAAAGTCGTAGGTTCGAATACCTAAGGAAGGGATCAAATCACGTGTTGATTTGGAGATAGGCAATGGTTGATAGTTGTCTAGATGGTAGGTTTGAATACCTATGGACGGTAGTGGAATGATTTGCTCGGTTTGAGCAATCCAAATGAAAGATCAAAGAGTTGGGGTGTGAAACTAGTTTCGGTTGGTAAGACTCCCAGAGTTGGTTGAGTTTAGGCCTTTGATTTGGTGTTTAAGTCTCATTAGTGAGCAATAAAGAGATACCACAAAGAAAATTACGAGGGTTTAAGTCCTTACAGACACTTAGGGGCTATGATGTGTTGTTAATAAGTGTATTGCTGAGGTTGGCAATTGAGATTGAGATGGGATACAAGGAAGGCATATTGCCGGAGTTGGGCTAACTGGGAAAAATGGCCTGATCAAACATTTTTCTTTGATTAGCGTTCCTCTTACAATACGCTGGCTCTTGTAGGCGTTGAGTTGTTTCATCTGGATGACGACAGATAAAGGATTCCCAATAGTAGAGATACGTCACCGAAGGTGATTGGTGTAGATAGTCAAGGATACTACCTTCGACTACAGATGTGGATGGATTGGTATGTGTTTACCAATGAGTACAGAGGATGAGAGTAGGTTGGTTTGAACCACTCTAGATTTTGTGTTCTAGTATGTGTGTGGTAGGTGGACTGGGACGTGTTTCACACTTGCTCAGGCAGTGGAAGTACCGAGACCGTATATGGTTATGGGTATTTTCCTAGTGTTAGCCCGAGGGCTAGGGTTTTGATTTGATTTGATGCATCATATTTCATATCATGCATGGTATGTGTTTATTTGATTAGCATATTGTGTGTTATATGCTATGTGGTATGTATGACTCATGTAACTGAGCATTGCACTTTAGTGTTTCATTTTGCGTTGTATGGCTAGTAGTGACATGTAGTCACCTAGAAGTTCTGGTTTTGAGAATTGGTAAACTTGGGTAGAGGTTTGAAACCGAGTGGACTGTGATGTTGAAATAGACATGTTGTGATAGACTTTGGAGTAAGAGTCTGGTGCGGATGAAGAAGGGCATGATTTGCCTTAGGACTCTCTAGACAGAGAGTTTGGTAGTCCAGATTTGCGTTGCACTCTCGCACGATTATTGAGGACTAGAGGTCAGTTAATTGACTAAGGATATTGGTGGTATTGGGATACCGGGATTCTAGATAGGATATGTCTAAGAAGTGTTATTGAGATAGTCAGATGAGGACTCAAAATTGACCTAATTCTTGGAGTCAGCGGACACATGATGACTTAATGCAATGGTAATGCATGGAAGGATTTGTGGGGTCCTAGGCGAAGCAGTCAGGATCTTGGGGTCTCAAGCGAGATGCTGGAAAGGAATGGATAAATACCCGGGAAGTCGAAGACGTCCGTTAGGATCAATGGACGGGTAAGTCGGATTAATTCCTTAGGAAATGAGATTGTGAAGTTAAGGGCATGTAGCACCCTAATCTTGGCACTAAATGCCAACGGAATGTAGTCCATGAAAATGGACAGGACTGGATGATTTGTTTTGGACAGGTGCACTCCTTATGTGCCTTGACCTTAGTAGGGTACTGTGATATGCGCATGATTGATGCAGTTGGATCGAAGTGTGGATATGATGTTAAGAGAAGGATAAGTTGATAATGGATGAGGATCCTGGCATATGGTATCTGAAGTGAAGATAGTTTCTTACCGTGAAGGGGAGAGGTGGACGCAGTGGATGTGTAGATGCAGTAGGTTGCGGCCACTGTATGATTGCTGTTTGGTTACTGTAGGTAACCTCAAACTTTCATTGGTAAGGGTTGTCTAAAGTGAAGTGCTAATATGAAAGGAATTCTCTCTAATTGTCAACTGATTCCTTGGAGTGAACGATGAAAATGGGAAATAGTTCTCTTGAGTAATGAGAGTGTGAAATCAGTGGGATGTAAGATCCTAGACTTGACATTGGATTCCAGTGGGTTGTGGTCTATGAGACTGGGCAGAGTTATGAGACTTGCTGCGGCAAGTACATCGCTTATGTGGTTTGTATCGGCGAGTGCACTGTCATGTGCCTTGCTGGTGAGTGCACTTGTGATGTGCACTAGATTGATGTGATTTGTGTTGTGATGATGCCCAGGATATTGGACTAAGCCCGGGAATGGTATGCCAGAGATTGAAAGTCATGTTTGATAATAAAAGAATGACTTTGAGTATTGATGATCCCGGATTATAGGGAAGTATCACTGTGAGTGATTGGTATGATTAGTCAAAGGTGTTGCCTTAGACTAGAGGTAGAGATGGACTGGATAGGCCTCGAGATGGAGACTGTGGACTCTACGAAGCAAGTGCTTCGGAGGATTTCGTGAGTGAACCGTACATGGTCTTAGGAGTCACTCAGCCATGTCACGGAAGTGGTTATATTACCTTACGGTAGTTGAGATGCATAGATTGTGCCAGACTTGAGCATTATAAGTTCGGTGTTGCAAGTGTAAAGCCTAGGGTATGTGGAAAGAGAAAGTGACGGTCATTGGCGAGAATGGCGCCTGGTAAGGATTGATTTTGGAAAGACCATGACTACACTAATTTTGAGGACGAAATTCCTTGAAGGATGGGAGGTTGTAAGGACCGGAATTTCTCGACCGGTTCCGGGTGGATTTAGACCGGATTTAATTTTTTGAATAAATTAATTTCGAAAAATAAAATATGTGGATATATATATATATATATATATATATAAATGGAACTATATATGTATATGTATGGGGAAATACATGTATTAGGTGGTGTTAAATAGATATATACATATATATGTATAATATATGTATATGAAGTATGTGGCTGAGATTGGGGTAAGGATATGTGGACTAAAAGAAAAGAAAAGAAAAGAGAAAAAGAAGAAGAAAAGAAAAGAAGAAAGAAAAGAAAAGAAGAGAAAAAGAAGAGAAGAAAGAGAATCGGGGAGAGAGAAGAGAGAGAGAAATCGAGAGGAGAGAGAGAAGCCGAGATCGGGGAGAGGGAGGTGACGTTTCCGGCACCGACAGTGGCTACCGCCGTCCACGGTGGCCACAACCTGGTGGTAGTGGGCTGTTGCGAAGCCCTGTTCCTCGGTCCTTGGGTTCGCGGTTCGATGGAGGGCCGTTCGCGAAGGGGTTTGTGGGCTGGGTTCGCTGACGGTGGGCCGGCGACGGCGACTGATGGCGGCTGTGTGGTGGTTTTCCGGCGTGGGTGAGGCTGGGACCATTCAGCTGGTAGATCTGTTTTCGGCGGAGTTGGATTTTGGCAGTGGGTTCCCTTGGTTTCGGTTGTGGCAGCCGAGTGGTGGTGGCGGCGGTGCTGGCGGTCCGGTCGGCTGGAGCAAGGTGGAGCCTCGGATGAGTTTTTCCACGGCTCGGTTGAGGTGGTTAATGGGTCCGGGTTGTTGTGCTCGGGTGGGCTTTTCCATGTGGGTTCAATTTCAAGGTTTTCGTGGCTGTTTGGGCAGCTTGCTGTGGTGGTCTGATAATGGAGGTTCCATAGGTGGAGCTCGTGGGTTACGACTAGTTTTGGTGTTCGGTAGTTGCAGGTGGCCACAACAGGTGGTGTTGGCGAGTGGTTCACCGTATTTGGCTTCAGCCGGTAGGTCCGTTGAGGTGAGTCGCTGTTTTCGGTTGCTAGTGGTTGGGTTTGGTTTTCGAATGAGTTCCACTTGTGTATGGTTTGTTGGCTTGGTGAGTACTTTGGGTGGTTCACGGTTGATCGTGGTGAGGCTGGTTACGGGTCCGTTGACAGTGAAATTGGTGATGTCAGAGTTTCGAAAATAAAATTTTGATTTGTTTTTGGAGCCGACAACAGTTATTAGAGGTAGTAGTGCTCGGCGGAGAGCTGGGGTGTGTTTGATTATGGATGGTTTGGTGGGTTCGGAGTGTCCAACGGAGGATTTTAGAATTGGGTTCGGCAGCTTGCAGATTCAGTTTGAGCAGCCTGTAGTAATTGGTTTGGTGGTTTCGAATGGCACCGAAACTTGTGAGTTGTGCATTGGGCTTAGGCCTTGAGTTTGTGTTGGGTTTCCAATGGAACTAGAAGTGGGCTGGAATTAGTCCAATGGATTTGATCGTGTGGATTTCGACACAGGACTGCACCGGACCGGACATGGAAAAAGGACCGCTTTGCAAGTGCGGACTTGGCGAAACAGGACCTAAGGCAAGTTGATTCTTGCCTCTATCTCTATGTATATTTTAAATATGCTGATTAATTTTACATATGTTCTTAATTTAGTCATATGTGGCGTATGCATGTATGTATGTGCATACATATATATAAAGGTGTTTATATATATACATACGTGGGATGTGAGGATACATATATATGTGGGTATATATATATATGTGTGGGCTTGGAGGGTAAGAGTATTGTTAGATTTTGATGTTGATTTGCATTGTTATATGCATGTTTAGGGATTGAGCCATGTAAAATATGCTAAATTATGTATATATATTTAGCTAGATGTTGCCTTGCATGCCTATATGATTCCTATGCATGAGTTAAGTATACATAAATATATACGTGTTTATATATTGGTGCAGTGGTAAATGCATGCTAAATTGGTTATAGTATAGAAGGGCATTGGAAAAGCATGAAGTATGTGAAATGTTATGTATGTTTTACTACCTATATGAGTGACATGATGTACATATACATATATATTTGCGTGATTGCATGTAGTTGTAAGAATGCATGTTGGTTGCTCGTAGTAAACACAGAATTGGAGTGAAAACATGATTATATTTATGCTAATATACATGTACGTGTGGTTATATGCAGGATGTGACTTGTATATGTTGTGTATGTGCAAATGTGTCTATGAATGATTTCTGTGAAAAGTGTGTTCATTGGTGAAAAACGTGAAAATGTGGTGTTTATAGATTTATGCATGAAAGATATGACTTTCTTGAAAAAATGCATATGCATGATGATTTTCATGATATGAGTGTGATGACATTGTGACAATCTTGAGGTGGAAGGAAAATGCATTGATTTGACGAAAATGCATTCATGGTGTGGATAAGTGAATTGATGTGATTATGTGTACTATTTGAAAAGTGAGTTTTTGGGGCGTGACAACATTGAGAATTAAGATGAGGGAATGGTCCCTAGGGTGAAAGACCCAAAACTTGGCCAAGAGGAGGTGCTCCCTTCGGGTTAGTAACCCGATAAAGCACAAGCAGAGTTTGGGTGCCGAAGAGACCCTTACTATGGATGGTGTGACAATCTTAGTCCCCATTGAATTGATTTCTGGAAATTTGTGGCGTGAGTTATATATATGAAATGTGATTGTCAAGTTGATATACATATATATATATATATATATATATATATCTATGTATATGCATTGAGGTGGAAAACATCACGCATGATTTGAAAAACGTGATTGTTTATGGGTAAAAAACATGTATACATATCATGTAGACATGTAGCGATTTAATGTGCATTTATGCATGACTCTATGGATCTTGTTGAGTGGGCGATGTGGTATTTGATTTACATTGTTCATGTAAATGTTTCTGTTCATATATGTTTCTATACATATTGATGTTTGATGGGTTTTGCTTTTGAACATGTTGTAAATGATTTTCATAAATCATGTATAGTTGATTTAAATGTTCATAAGTGCTAGAACTACCATGTGCATTGTTAGTTCATGTATGCTAGGAGGGGCATGACTTTAAATATTGTGATATAATTAAGTGCATGTATAGTTTTGAGAATATGTGAGGATCGACCTGCTGCTGCGATGATAGTATGGTTCTACTTACCTTATTGGGCCTTTGAGCTCACCCCCTCCCAGGTTTTGCAGGTGTTGCTAGTTTTAGAGTCGGGAAACTGATAGCACCAGTTGCAGAGGTAGTAGTTAGATTCCTTAGAATCTAATTTATGTTTAGGATTTAGACAGACGCATTACATTTGGATCAAATGTATGAAGTGAATATGTTGAGCCAATCCCTTCAGATGTATTTCATTCATGTGATGTATATGTTTTTAATACGGACATTCGAGGACTGAGGCATGTATTTTTGATTATATTATGCATGTTGTTGAAATGCTGGGGGGACACGTGCCCAGAAGTGTCCATTTTTATTGTTTAGATATAAATGCTGGGGGACACGTGCCCAGAAGTGTCCATATAAATTGTAAAGCAGGTGTGAGCTGATTATTTAGAATGGGCATGCCCGATTTTCGTGAAAATCATTTGCAAGGGCCATTGATGATCTTATGTCACCTGAAGGGTGTACATATAGAATGCTTCCGCAATAGAATAGATCAAAATGAGATTAAGGTGTAGGAACTTGAGGTGAAAATACGGGTTCACCCCCGTTTCCCTCGCTCCTAACCAGGTGTCGGAAATCGGGGCGTGACATTAATTTCTTTAGTTTTCTTTTATTTTAATTTTTAGTTTTAGTTTTCTTAAGTTTTCTTTCAATTCTAGTTACGTTTTAATATTTTTTCTTTGAGTTTTTGTTGTATGAGTTGCTTTCGGAGGATGCCAAGAGGTGTACCGAGGTATTTGGATTCAAGACGGGTGAAAAAACGTGCTCTCAGTCGACCTTGGGCGATGGAGACTCAAAAATTACAAGTCCCGGTCGACCTTGGGCGATGGAGGGTCAAACAGGCTTCCAGGAGGGGGATCGATCGCCCTAGCCAAGGGGGATCGATCGCCCAATGAAATTTAAAGAGGATACCCACCAGCAGGTGGGCGATCGATCACCCACCCCATGGGGGATTGATCGCCCAAGCCCAAAAGTGGGGTGGCAGAGAATCCTCCTTATATATGGACTCCCTCTTCTCCTTGGTTGCTACTACTTGCATCCTTGACCTCCTTGAGCTCCAATTCAAGTCCTACTTCAACCGAAAAATTGTTTTCTTCAATTAGTGAGTATTAAACAAGAATTCAACATTGATCATCATCAACATCAACATCAAACCGGATCAATAATCACTAATTCTCAAAGGAAGCTCTCACTTTTTCAACTTCAACATCAAAGTAAGTGAAGTTTTTCTTTGGTGAAATTATGCAAATCTTTTTGAGGGCTTTTGAAGATCAAGTTTGGGGGATCAATTTGGTGCATTTACTTGTTCAATTTGGGTGGAAAAATTATCGAAAAGAGGAGGTTGAAGGATACAATTTTATTGTGTACGCCAAGTGTTCGGTTTAATTCCTCAACCAAACTTTTTCTATTTCTATGGCACCAAAAAGAGCAAGTCACCAAGGTGCTTCAAGTTCACGCAATCCTCGCCGAGCGAGGTATGATCCAACCACCGGTTCTTCGCGATCTCGCCGAGAAGGTATTCATGAGAGATGGCATCCAAGGGCTTTGAACTTTGAAACCACGTTTGACATCGCCGAACTCTATGGTATGTTTCCCAAGACACGATGGGAGATTTCTAACATCCATCGTCGTCAGTCGGCATCAATTTTTGTTCCACTCTCTTCTACTATCTACCCGAGGCTTGTCAAGGTATTTTATCAGAATTTAATGCTGAAACCTGATGAGCGGGATGTGCTTTTTTCTTCAGTAGATGGAACAGTAGTTTGGGTGGATATGTCATCCATTGCTATTGCCATGGGTTATCCTCATGAGTGCCCAAATGATTTGACTCATATCTATACTCCTCTACTCGACGATTTGTCAGTGGGTAATTTGGTTGCACGTTTGTGTGCTAATCAATTTTTCGGGCCGAAAAGCAATGCAACTTCCAAGTCTTCTATGCCAAATCATTTATGGTTCCTTGATGCTGTTCTACTCAAGAATATATGTCCAATTGGACATAAAACCAAGAGACATCAAGAGTTCCTTCGATCCTTATATGCCATACATTTTGGGCATTGGCTATCGTTCCCACAGATTGTCTGGGGCCAGATGGAAAAGTTCTATTCCAAAGTTGTGGCCAAGGCACCAAACAGTGCAAGTGACTGGGAGTTTCCATTCCCGACTATCATTCATCAGTTGCTTATTGCATAGGGGTATGCAGTCCATGAGGACGAGCTTGCCTTTTCACATGATCTTCATTATGGCACGCATGACTAGAATTTGAGCCGATCTCATATGCACCAGAAAGTCATAGCGGCGCCTGGTGAAGTGTCTCGATTGGCCCAGGGAGGAGAACATATAGATATACCACCACCGGTGGAAGATCCAGAGGAGATGGAAGTAGAGGAAGAGGAGGTGCATGCACAAGCTGGTGGCCATGATTATCAGTATTTAGAGGGACAGATTGCTGGGTTGACAGCCCAGTTTGGCACCCTACAGACAGAGGTATCCACATAGTTTGGAGCAATGAAGACTGAGATGGCGGATTACTTTCGTGACACTCGCCAAGACCAACTAGAGATGAGGAGGATGCTGCGTGCACTGATGCGCCAGGTAAACTTGAATCCGGATGCTCAGTCACCACCACATCCTTGACAGGAAGGTAACTATTTATTTTATTTTATTTTTAGTTTTTATTTTTCTTTTTAATTTTATTTTTCTTTCTGTAGTTAGATTTTTATTATTATTAAAAAGATATATATATTTTTATTTTGGTTAGGATTTTTCTCTTTCATATTAATTTTCACCCATACGATTTCACTTGATCTTTGGGGTATAGTGGTTTGTTTGGACAGGTTATAACATCCAAGTTTGGGGGTGTGCTTGCATTGCCTTCATGCTAGTGGTGTGCTCTATTTTCTTGCCACTCCTCCATGGTTCTAGGAACATCGTTCTTACTCTTCTCTATGCTTTGATTGGTAGTACATTGAGGGCAATGTACAGTTTAAGTTTGGGGGTGAGGCGATGCCTATTTTTGTGCTTTATTGCATATTGGGGGAAATTTTTGTGAAATTCTTCTTGTTTTAGAATTTTTGTTTATTTTATTTTCTTAGTTTGTTTATTTTATTTTCTTTTGTTTTATTTTTAGATAGAATATTTTTACATTATTCAAGGGATTAGTACCTTATGTAGGTGCATAACTTGCAATTTTTGAGTATGTTTTAAATTTTTGAAAACTATGGTTTACATTATGTGATTTTAATCATGGTTTGTAATAACATGTTTTGGAGTAATTAGTTTTAGTTTCCTTATATGCACAAACACACTAGCATAATCTTGCGGGGTATAAACTTTGGCTGTGAGTTATTGAGTTACATATGCTTGATATTAATTAGTATCTCTTGAGAATGAGTACCGATGATGTGTTTACTTGACTTCAATGAAAAAGAAAAAAAAAAGAGAAAAAAAAAAGAAAAAGAGTGATGAATAAGCAAATCAATTTGATCCTTTTCATGAGTAACCGGGCCTCTATACCTCAGGAAGCACAAAGTGTTCGCGTCAAAAGTGAAAGGGTGAGAAAAAATGAGCATTGGTTGTCTTGATTTGTAGTCTGACTGATTCGAGTAATTAGGTTCTTCGGGGTATCTTAAAGCCTAGTGCCCTAAAGCCATCTGGTTTGGGAGTCACTGACTGAAAGCTTGCTACATGAATCTTTCAGAAAGCTTAATAGATCAAGACATTGCACAACTAATAAAGCAATGAAAAAAAAAGAATGAAAAAAAAAAATGAAAAAGTCATGTATTCATGTTTGGAAGTATGATTTCAATAAGGGGAGCTAGTGAGTTGAAAGGGTATGTGCCTTAATATATTCAGAGCTGAGTTATGCTACATGAGATGACTGCTAGTTCACTTTACACGAGAGAGCTAGAGTTGGTTATTTTGAGATATGTTGATATGAATTATGTGTGGGGACCATTGATTTGAATTATAGAATTTGAAAATTTGAAGTTATTCTTGAATGTAAGTTTGTAACTATATATCGTAATCTTCTTCTTGAATTAATGTTGAAACAGAATTTTGAATGTTTGTGGGTAACATTTCTGGAAACCCTCACGAGACTATACTCGTCCACTAGGGGGAACCTAAGGGTTTAAAGGCTTATTACATATACTAAATGCAATCGTTTCTCCCACGAAGGTGGAATTGGATAGTTTAGTTAGTATTTGCTAGTTTCTTTTGTTTTAGTTTTGTTTTATTTTATTGCTAAAGGACTAGCAATATGTAAGTTTGAGGGTGTGATTGGTGTTGAATGTTACGCATTTTAGCCTCTTAACTTATGTATTTTATTCTCTTAGTGGTAGATTATTTTATTATTTTACTTTGTTTTAGTTTTTTTGTATTTTCAGGGCCTTAATGATTATTTTAGTTAAAACTATGTTTTTGGGCTTTTAAAGAAGACATCCAAGATGGTTAGAGGAAGCTTGCATCAAGGAGATTCATTCAACCATTTAGTTCAACTCAAATCAGCCCAAGGAAGCAGTCCAAGAGAAGTACAACTGCTTAAGAAGGTTTCGGGCCGGAAGCCCAAATCTGCGCATAATACAGTCTTAATGCCGTTTTGAAAAATGGACCAGAAGTCTTATTTCCAAGCCTCAAATAGACTTAATTTTCATATTGTGTTGAACGAAATTTGATTCTGCACACTTTTGTATTTCACGAAAATTCCGTAAATCGGACTTCTAGTGGGTCAAAAGTTGGGCCGAAGTCAGCAGGAAAAATCTACCTGAATAGTGCTACGGGAAACCCTAATTTATTCCTAATTGGATTAGGACTTTGGTGTATTCTCTTGGGGAATAAAGTGAAGACTTAGAGGCTGAGTTTGGAAGAGATTACAGAGATTGGACAGTCTGAGAGGGCTGAGAAAAGAACAGAAACATATTTGTAGAGCCATTGGAGAACGAAGTCATACGCGTAATTCATGAAGATGATGCCTTCTTCCTCAACAGTTGAAGCTTCTTCTTCTACCATGAGCGACTAGTTCATCCACTAGGGTTTTGATGTAGCCCTAACAAAGCATCAATGATTTGATTATTTTAATTATTGGGGACCTTTATATACATGCATAGATTGTGTAATTCAGATGATTCTTATTATAGAATTGAGCAAAAAAAGTCTTGTAAATTCAATTTCAATGATTTCTTATCTTGTCTTAGATATTTAGTTGTTGTTATTGAACTCAATCTCTCTTATTTTCTATGATTATGAGAGCGATTATTACACAATGGTAATTACTGAATATATTATTAAGTGCTTTGATGGATTATGCCTAGAGAAGATGAACCATATTGCACCCTAGATTAGAGTAGTTAGGCAAATGGCCCATGCCAATCGAAGATAGTCCATGGCTTAGCCTTAATCATATGTTATCTTCTTGATGGATGAAGGTGAGCTTATAGCCACCGACACCACTTATGCGTGATGTAATTCCCCATAGTTGATTCAATTGACCATTGATTGTGGAGTTAGTGGTGAAGTCAAAATACCCTAGATTTCTCTCATATTATCTTCACTTTCTATTTTACTTTGATTTATTTTATTTTACTTTTTAATTAGTTTAAAAATCAGAATTCTTTTTTTTATAAATTTAATTAGAATTAATTCCGTATTCCAACTCATCAGACCATAATCCCTGAGATACGATACCCCTTTCGATAGCCCTATTCTGCAAGGAATTCGTTCTATTGCGAAGTGTGAAAATTTTTAATTGATATACTTTTGGAGTCACACTCACACACGAATCAAATCCAAAAGAGACTAGAGAAAGCATCCAAAAGTGAGACTCCACACCACTCATGGCCCCAAAATTGAATAAGCTTCCCACTTTTCACTCTAAATTGAATGTGTTTGGAAAATCCATCCCACCCCTTCCAGATGGACTTGCACACCCCCACTCTAGCCAGGAGTCTCACTTCTAAGGAACTCCACCCACCTGTGACTTTCCCAAATTTGTAACAAATAATCCTCCTCCACTACTTTGCCTCTCTACGCCAAACCTCTATAACCACTTTCCCAACAATGCCATGTTGAACATATCAGGCGCCGAATCCCCAAACCCCTTAGCTAAATCGGCCTGCAAAACTGCTCCCAATTGACTAGGTGATACTTAAAACTCCTCTCCCACACCACCCCACCTCTACAACTTCTTGATCCTCTTTCCTATATAATTTGGTATATGGAAGAAAGAAAAAAAGTAGGTTGGAAGATTGAAAAGGGTGCTCTATAAGAGAGTAATTTGTTCACCCATTTGACAGGTGCTGCTTCTTCTGACATGAAAGTCTCCTCTCAAACCGATTACAACTTGATCCCATATAGAAACCCTCCCCAGTGTGGTGCCCAATAGTAAAGCCAAATATGTCAATGGAAAGGTCCAACCTCGCACCCTAATATTGTTGGAGGCCTAAGGCTGTCTTTGGGTTGCCCTTTGTTTGTTTACCTTTTAATGGCAAATTGGTTTTATGCCATGAAAAGTGTTCAATTCGATGCATTTGAACCCTCTTTATTGCATATGTTAGTCCCGTTTCTACGTTTACCGAGATATGTTTACGGTATTTTTGTGTTTTTGATGTATTGCAGGTCTTGTAGCAAAAGGAGCAAAGTTTGAGGCCATTTGCAATTGAAGAGCTGAAGTCAGAATTAAAAGCTAAGGCATCTCGATCAATCAAGATGTTGATCTTGATTAATCGAAATCTTAATTGATCGAGATCTTGATTTCGATTGATCGAAATCTCGATCAATCGAGATTCCAATCTCGATTGATCGAGATTCTGCAGAGCCACTTGCCCACTTGCCCACCTGCTCTCCCACTTGCAACAAAATCCCCCTTTTTGCACGACTTAGAGGGATTGTCTGACTTGAACAAGACCCTTGGGGACATTCTTGATATAGTTGGTATATATATTGATATATATATATTTATGGTGGGCCCCAAGGTTGAAAAGGAGGCCATAAAGCACAAAAAGAGGCCATTTTCTCAAGGATCTCTCACACACATCAGACTACACAAGGAGAGACATTCGGGAGAGGAGAAGAAGGAGCTGAACCAGACCTTGAAGCTCCATTTTCTTCATCAATGGAAGAGTGCAAGGCAACCATGAGCAACTAACTTCTATACTAGGGTGTTGTTGAAGCCCCTAGCTATGTAAACTTGTTCATTATTGTAGCATTTTGGGATTTGTTCTTAAATGTTGATTATTTAGCCTAGTGACCATGTACACTAATACATCTCTTTTATATATTCATTTGATTTTGATTTTATTCTTGTCTTAGAGTAGAATCTATCTTGTGAATGCACAACATTTGTTTCTTCCACAAGAAGGGCAAATGATGGCTAAGTAATGGTACTTGAAATGTATGTGGTGTGCTTGCTTGTATAAACCATGCCAAGATAAGGTAGTTTGGATGCATGTAGGTTCACCTAGAAAGTAGGGTAATTAGTTAGGTTGAAGAACTATGCTTGTTGAAGATGGATTATGATAGGTTGGTGCTCACATTAATCTTTTGATATGTTATTGAGGTCACAAGCCTAATGACATTGTTAGGCATTTAATTTATGAATCTCAAGCTTGCTACACTTATGAACATGTGAATGGCTAGTGGTGGAAACCACCCCTAGTTCTCTCTCCCAACTTTTACTCTTTAAATTTATTGTTATTACATTCATGTAATAGTTTTATAAACAAAAACTCAAAACCTTATTTTTAGTATTAAAGTGGAAGTAATCTTTCTTTAAGACAATTACGACTAGTCCTCGTGGGATCGATACCCTCTATATAGAACCGTATCTATAAAGATTCGTGCTCTTATGAGTGGTTAAATTATATTTTGATAAAAGGGGCAAAAATAAGCTTACAATATAATTCAAGTTTAGCCACATCAAAATTTTGGCGCCGTTGCCGGGGACATCGGTTTAATTGTCGCCATTGAAAGATTAAATCTGGTTTAATTCTTAGGCTATAAATTCTTTCATTCTTTTTTTTTTTGTAGATATCTTGTTCTTATTTCTCAAACTTCTTGATTTTAGGTATACCACATAGCGGGCATCTAAAAGGATTAAAGTTGGAACCCTTTGTGAGTATAAAGTCTAAAATTAGTGGATTTGAGTTCATTCATTTTTTTTGTATATATTATTGTTTATTTTGCATATAGAGGTGTTGTTCTACTATTAATGCATGCTAGGTAGACGGTCCTTGTCACTTCCGTTGCTTCCGTGTAATTTTGAACTTGAAAGAACACTTAGACAACGTAGAGGAACCTCTAGGGACCCTATATTGCCTAGGACTGAAGACATGGACCCAAATGAGAGACAACCTCTCGGTCTACCTCCTTTTAATCATGAACAACAACCTCCACCTCCTCCTCCTCAAGGAGAGTTGCTTATGGATTTTATCTTCTGACTACATTTGAAGTACCTTCATGTATTCAATTTTTGGATGTAGCGGCAAATCAATTCGAAATAAAGTCCTCCACCATCAGTCTTCTTAATAGCTTCCATTGTCTCCCTAATGAGGATCTATACTGACATTTAGATTACTTCCTTTCTGTGTGTTCCACCATTAGGGTACCACACTTTATGGAGGACGATCTAAAGTTGCGTATGTTTCCATTCTCCTTAAAAGATAAAGTTAGAAGTTGGTTCAATTCCTTAAAACCTAACTCAATCCATTCTTGGGCAGAGATATAGAATTCTTAAAAAAATACTTCCCAATGGGAAAGACGAGTGATATTCGGCGAGCAATCACCGGATTCACTCAAATTGATCAAGAACAATTTCATGAGATGTAGGAGAGATTAAAAGATCTTCTTAAATCTTGTCCGCATCATGCTGTCCCAAAATGGCAGCTAGTGCAAAGTTTTTATGATGGGGTGAGTGAGCAACATAGGCAAATGATAGACTCCGCTTGTGGAGGGGGATACCTTTTGAAAAGCCTCGATGAGGCATGGAAACATTTTCAAACCCTAAGTAATAATTCAGCTCAATGCTCCTCCACTAGGAAAGGGAAATCCACCCAACCTTGTAGAGGAGTGCATGAGATTTCAAGGGTGGATGAGGTTGCCATGCAAGTAGAAGCCTTATCTCGAAAAATGGACCTAATCATGAAAAATGGGCTGCCTACTCCAAGCCAACCTGTTCAAAATCAGGAAGTATGTTTGTTTTGCTATAGCACTTCACATTTTGTGCGAGATTGTCCTATTGTCGAGCAATCTCCCGATTATGCTCAAGAGCAAGAGAATGCATTGTACTATAAACAGATGAATGATCCATATTCAAATACGTACAATCCTGGTTACAAGAATCATCCTGCTTTTTCATGGAAACCTCAAGAATCCAGTCCCTCGTTTCAAGGGCAAAATTCTTTCAATTCCCAATCTCAACAACCTCAATATAGGCCAAATCCTCAACCTTACCATCAAAGATCTAATTACCAACAACCACCACCTCCTCCGAGAAGCCAAGGCTTTGAAGAAAGAGTAATAAGCAATCTTGAGGCCAATACCCGATTATTGCAAACTCACTCTCAATCAATCTCTAAGCTTGAAGCTAATGCTCAATCTATGGCTAGGTTAGAAGCTCAAATCAGGCAACTAGCTAATGCCTTGAATAGGAGAGAGGAAGGTAAGTTGTCGAGCCAACCGGTGGCGAATCCTAAGGGTGTTCATATGATTGAGGATCCATCATCTTCCTCTTGTAATGCTCCTCCGGAGCAAGTTCAATCAATCACCACCTTAAAGAGTGGTAAAATCATCAATTCCAAGGTAGGAGAAGAAGAGAAAAAGGAATCCCAAGAGCAATCCAAAAATCCAAAAGAATCCCAATTAAATCCAAAATTGTGTCCCTTAAATTCAAATGTGACCAATATCCCACTAAATCCGAAAGGAAAGGCAAGTGAAGTTGTGTCGTCATCTAGTCCAAACCTTGACACCTCTTTTGAAGCTCTGGTTCCTTTTCTCAAAGATTGAAGGAACCTTCTCATTTTGGGAAGCAAGGAGAGAAAATTCAAGACATGATGGAGATCTTCAAACAAGTAAAGATCAATCTCCCTCTCCTTGATATTATCCGGCAAATTCCCTCCTATGCTAAATTCTTGAAGGACTTGTGCACTCAAAAGCGAAAATCTAGGAATAATGCTCCTAAGAAAATCCTCCTAACTGAGCACATAAGCTCCATTTTCCAACACCAAGGCCCTACTAAACTCAAAGATCCTGGTGCTCCAACCATATCATGCACCATTGGAAATCAATGTTTTGAAAAGGCATTTCTTGATTTAGGGGCTAGTGTCAATTTTCTTCCAGTCTCAGTTTACCAACAATTAGGTTTGGGGGAACTTAAGCCTACCACTGTTGTGTTGCAACTTGCCAACCGCTCGGTGAAGCAACCACGTGACATTATTGAGGATGTAATCATTCAAGTGGACAAATTCTACTTTTCGGTGGACTTCATAATCCTTGACACGAAACTGGTTCAAAATCCAAATCGACATATTCCTATCATTCTAGGTCGTCCATTCTTGGCCACGGCAAACGCTTGCGTTAATTGCCGTACCGGAGTGATGGACCTCTCTTTCGGGAATATGAAAGTTCGTTTGAACATCTTTAATGCTTCTCACCACACATCAGGCGACAAAAGTGAGTGCTTTTATGTCGATGTAGTGGAAGACATTGTTCAAGAAGCACTTCCTTCTATTCTTTCTAAGGATCCTTTATAGGCATGCCTAAATCATTTCAACTGTGACGATTTTGACATTGAGCAATCCATTTGTGAAGTTAATTCAATGCTCGATGTCACTACTGTCATGGATTTGCCTAAATGGAGAGTTCCGAGAGAACCCTTGCCTCCTTTGTCCAAAACTTCCCAAACCCCTTCTCTAATTTTCCCACCACAACTTGAGCTCAAGCCTCTACCGGCTACACTCAAGTATGTTTTCTTGGGCACTAATGAGACCCTTCCAGTCATTATTGCTTCCAATCTCATCAATGATCAAGAGATAGAACTCCTACAAGTGCTAAAAGAGGACAAGGAAGCAATAGTATGGAGTGTGGCAGATCTTAAGGGAATAGATCTTTCTATTTGTATGCACCACATACACTTGGAAGAAGATACAAAGACCTTAAGAGAGGCGCAACATCGATTAAATCCAAATATGAAGGACGTTGTAATGAAGGAGGTGGTGAAGTTACTAGATGCGAGAATTATTTACCCCATCTCAGATAGTAAGTGGGTTAGTCCCACTCAAGTGGTTCCAAAGAATTCCGGTATTACGGTGCAACCAAATGATAAGGGTGAATTAATTCCCCAACGCACCAGCATGGGATGGAGAGTGTGCATAGATTATCGGAAATTAAATTCAGCAACTCGGAAAGATCACTTCCCCCTCCCATTTATTGATCAAATCTTGGAGAGATTAGCTGGGCAAAGTTTTTATTGCTTCTTAGATGGATATTCTGGCTATAATCAGGTTGCTATAGACCCGAGGGACCAAGAGAAAACCACCTTTACATGTCCTTTTGGCACATTTGCTTATAGACGCATGCCCTTTGGGTTGTGCAACGCACCGGAGACTTTTCAATGGTGTATGATGTCTATCTTTTCGGATATGGTGAAAAAATTCTTGGAAGTGTTTATGGATGATTTTTCCGTATTTGGGCCTTCATTTGAATCATGTCTCCAAAATCTATCCCGTGTTCTCAAATGATGTCAAGAAACCAATCTCATCCTCAGTTGGGAAAAGAGCCATTTTATGGTTCAAGAGGGCATTGTCCTAGGGCACATTGTGTCTAAGAGAGGAATCGAGGTTGACAAAGCCAATGTTGAACTCATTTCCAAACTGCCTCCACCATCAACGGTGAGAGAGATTCGTTCATTCCTTGGGCATGCGGGCTTTGATCGCCGTTTCATCAAAGACTTTAGCAAGATCTCCCGGCCCTTGTGTCGCCTTCTTGAAAAAGAGTCTTGCTTTACCTTTGATGAAACGTGCCTGAACGCTTTTGAAAAACTCCGCACCATGCTTACAACCGCTCCAATTCTCATCCCTCCAAATTGGGCTCTCCCATTTGAGATCATGTGTGATGCATCCGATTACGCCATGGGTGCAGTTTTAGGGTAACGAGTAGATAAATTGTCATATGTCATCTACTATGCAAGTAAAACCTTTTCTGAGGCTCAAATCAATTATTCTGCAACGGAAAAGGAGTTACTTGCGGTAGTATTTGCTTTGGACAAATTTTGAGCTTATCTATTAGGTTCTAAGGTCATTGTCTATTCGGACCATGCAGCCTTCCGGCATTTTTTGGCCAAAAAGGACACAAAGCCTAGGCTAATCCGATGGATACTCTTGTCGCAAGAGTTTAATTTTGAGATTAGAGACAAAAAGGGAACCAAAAATGTGGTAGCTGACCACCTATCTAGAATTCTTGTTGAATCCTTCCATGACTCCATTCTAGTTTGTGAATCCTTCCCGGATGAACAACTCTTTGTCATTTCTCAAGAGAGTATCCCTTGGTATGAGGACATTGTCAACTATTTGGCAACCAAAAAAATACCGTCTTCTTGGACCAAGCAAGAGAAGGATCATTTTTTCGCCCAATCACAATCATATTATTGGGACGATCCTCAATTGTTCAAATATTGCCCCGATCAAATAATTCGAAAGTGTGTACCCAACAGTGAATTCGAAAGCATTCTCAAATTTTATCATACACTCGCTTGTGGGGGACACTTTAGTGCTAAGAAAACTGCAATAAAAATTCTTCAATGCGGGTTTTTCTGGCCAACACTTCATCGGGATGCATATTCATTCTGCTGCTCTTATGAGCGATGTCAGCGCCTTGGCGCGATGTCTCGGAATGACATGATGCCTCTTAACCCTATTCTTATTATTGAGATATTTGATGTGTGGGGCATTGACTTCATGGGACCTTTTCCACCCTCTACTGGTCATGAGTACATACTTGTAGCGGTGGACTACGTATCTAAATGGATAGAGGCCATTGCTACCAAAACCAATGATCACATAGTCGTGGTTAAGTTCATTCAAGCAAATATCTTTAGCCGGTTTGGTACACCTCGGGCCCTCATTAGTGACGGAGGTAAACATTTTTGTAACCGGTTCCTTCGAACCTTGCTTACCAAATACCCTGTCACACACAAAGTAGCCACCCCATACCATCCTCAAACTAGTGGCCAAGTGGAGGTATCCAATAGGAAGATTAAGAACATTCTTGAGAAAACAGTTCAGCCTAACCGGAAAGATTGGTCACTACGACTGAATGATGCATTATGGGCTTACCGAACTGCTTATAAGACTCTCATTGGAATGTCACCTTACCGGTTGGTTTATGGCAAAGTGTGCCATCTTCCGGTTGAATTGGAGCATAAAGCTATGTGGGCCACCAAAACTTTCAATTTTGACATGCAAACGGTCGGATCTAATCGGAAGCTTCAATTAAATGAATTGGAAGAATTACGACATGACGCGTATGAGAATGCTAAAATCTATAAGGCAAAGTCCAAAGTCTTTCATGATTGTAATATTCAAGTCAAAACGTTTTCTCCGGGCCAAATAGTATGGTTGTATAACTCATACCTCCATTTGTTTCCCGAAAAACTTCGCTCCCGTTGGGATGGTCCATTTTTGGTTAATTTCGTTGCTCCCCACGGAGCGGTGGAATTGAAGGACTTGAAAGGCGGATCGTTGTTCAAAGTAAACGGGCAGCGCTTAAAAGTGTGCGTGGATGATCAAGTTACCACCGAATACGTGGATGTTATCACTTTGACGGATCCTGTGTATTTTGACTCGTGAGCCGATTCAGACATCACGCCATAGACATGTAAGGTGACGCGGCCATGGTAGCTATCATGCTTCCATGATGTCCCTTTAATCCAAGGTAAATGTTGTATCTAAGCAATTTTGTGTCTAAGTCCCATATGTCCAAGTCCATGAAGTATAACTCAAGCTTACTATTTTTGAGCATCTCGATTGATCGAAGCAGAGATCTCGATTGATCGAGATTTTGGTCTCGATTGATCAAAATAATGTAGAGAGTTTGCCAAGTCCAAAGTCCTGAGAGGTGGTATTCTTCGATAGCACTTCGATAGGTCCTCGATCAATCAAAAATTTGATTGATTGAAGTGAGATCTCGATTGATCGAAGAAGGATCTCAATTGATCCAAATTGGGAATTTGATTGATCAAAATCTCAATTGATCGAGATGTGCATCTCGATCAATCGAGATTGACGCGATGCCTGCACGTGAGCCGATTACTTATTTAAACCGTTGGGCTTCCCTCTCATTTCAAAAGACCATTCGACTCCCTCCTCTTCTCCGAGCGATCCAAAGCTTCTCCGAGCACTGTCCCACCTTTGATCTACCATTCTCAACCATCCAGCGCCGTTCGTCATAGTCCGAGATCGCCGCGAGTATGCACACACTCATCTCTTTGCGGCTGCGAGTTGGGTTTTCATCTTTTTGTGCCGATCATCATCTTCACCTTAAGGTAAGTGATGCATGGCTATATTTTGCTTACTTTCCCACTATTTTTGTTAGTTTCTCGGTGTAATAAGCATAGACTGGTGATGTTGGATGGAATGGTGCATTCGCTATGTTCATAATGGGATTTTGTGGGTTTCGGGAGTAGGAGTGCATGTATGGGTGAGATGTTGCATTATTTTGGTTTCGAATGCTTGATATACGGCATACAACTGCGGACCCATCATGTCAGTTGCATCCGCTTACGCTGCTTCCTAGTGCGCCTCATCGAGTTGATTCAAGTGTGCCTTGGAATGCATGTGTTGGCACCATGGACTATAACCGCATTTTTCATTTCTTTCATTCTTATTTTTATTGTAGTTTTCATTTTATTTTCTTGTTATTTACGTAATTTGTGGAATAAAGTGCAGACTATTCCGAGATCATGACGAGGGTGAAGAATGCCCCCGGTGCTGTTAAAGATATACCCGGGCAAGCCTTCCGAACTCAGAAGTTTCACCCGGAGCAGAGATTTGATCTGGAAGAGTACGAGATGCGTCCGGACAGCTCATGGGCTGTAGCAGAGCTCAGGCGGCGTCGCCTCGACCGACTAGTTGTGTCGCCTACTGATGTGGCACACAAGCGCTTGGTGCAGGTCTTTTACGAGCGTATGACCTATTCCTGCACAGCGCCGGACACATTGGAGACAGTCGTGGGCAGCACGATGATTACTATCACTCTGAGCTGGATCGCGCAGATGCTCGACATCCCTCACTAGCAGCCTCCAGATATGGTTGACCAGGACGGTCGACCGATCTACAGGGCCGAGCTTCCAGCAGACACAACACTGTTCTCCATCATGATGGACATGTGTGGCGGGGCATTTACCACGCCCAGTCACAACTGCACGTCCAAATCGATGTGCCCGAGTAGATTATGGTTCCTGGACACCGTTCTCATAAAAAATGCATGTCCTCTGCAGCATGTGGCAGAGCGTAGAGGTGACCTCCTCAGTTGCCTTTACGCTTTCAACACGGGCACTTGGTTTTTTGTCCCGTCGCTGATATGGGAGCAGATGTTCAAGATCTGGGACAGCCTTGTCAACAAGAGGATGAGGTGACCAACGAGTTGGCGGCTTCCCTTTCCTTTCCTAGTCGCCGCTTTCCTGAGCCGTGCCAGTATACTGGTCAGTGATACTGACATTCAGTTGGCACCGCCCACCCGATTCACACCTACTCAGTGGGAGAGGGTGAGGCGACACTTGGAGCAACAGGACCACCAGGGCGATCCACCAGAGGATGTAGACATGGATGCTCCAGTGGAGATGGATGAGGGTGAGCCTGTAGCGGGTGAGGATCTGATGAGGAGATGGAGGAGGATAAGATGGACATCGCCGCAGAGCGGCATGACATCCTAGCCACTGGCTACTCCTGTCTGGCAGCTGACGTTGAGCGACTCCAGCAGGGTTTTGAGGAGCACGTCCAGGTGACGCAGAGTCAGCTGGAGGGCATTAGATTGGACCTTACATCTTTGGCACAAGGTCATAGGGCAATTTTAGACAAGTTTCGGGCCTTCCGACAGGACCTGCAGTTCCTGTTTGTAGGACGAGCTTCCACCTCCACCTCTACTCCCACCGAGCCACCACCACCACCACCTGCCCTCGAGTAGCTACTTTTATTTGTCTTTTATGTTTTATTTTTGATTATTTTCTTTCTTTATTTTTCTATAGGCCATGTTGGCCCTGTTTTCTTTCCTTTTATGAGCATTCCAGCTGCATGTACGCTTTGTACTGAAACTTATTTTTATATATATGGAATACAGTTATCCTTTCTTTTATACCATGTGTTATATTGCCTGTCTTTATTTTTACTTTCTGCCAATATCAATGCTCTCTCTCTCTACTTTGACTATGTATGTAGTACCACTTGCCTACTTGTTCTACGCGATTCAGTTGATGATTTCCGTTTATTACCGCCTGGTTTCAATTCCCGATACTGTTGCGATAGCTTCAATGCAGTATGACGTTAATAAAGAAAGGCAGCCCCTTTGCATGCTATACGTTAGCGTGCCTGGATAGTCAATATCTTATCGCATAGACCTCTTAGACAATTGGGAAACACTAGTTCAGAGCCTTAGATATGCAATGATCTTGGCATTGTCCGTTTGTGCATAATTATTTTATTATGTTCTGTTCATGCACCTTTTTGTTCCTTTTAATGCTCGTGGTATCCAGTTGGTGTTTTATGCAGGTTTTTCTCATTTGCAGGATGATCGCTCGCGTTGGATTCCCATTTTTGTCGTGTTCTGCAATCCCGGTAAATTCTTTCCTTGTTCTTCTTGTTCAAACATTGAGGACAATGTTGTGTCTAAGTTTGGGGGTGCGGTATGCTATACCACTTGCATATGCATAAAATGTTCAGTCTTTGTATTGATTGTCATTGTAGAGCAGTTTTTTTTCTGGATATTTTTGCATGCTTGCTATGATGTCTTGCTTTTTAAAGGAAGATCATTCGAATAAATATCCGAGGTAAATGCAGCAGGTAGTTAAGAACTTTAACATTGTAAATACCAACACTTTTGCAAGCTATGTAATAGGTTAGAACGGTCTACATTTTTGTCCAAATAGGAGCATGTACTGTTCTTGCCCTAAATTTGTCCTTAACCGCACAAATCCGCACACATGCATTTTAAATAGTGGGGTATAAGTCTGATGGAGAATTTTGTAAATTTCTGTTTTTATTCGAACAACTTAAAGAATAAGTTCTTCCGGGTGTTGTAAAAAAAAAAAAAAAAAAAAACAAACAAACATTATAAAATAAATGTAATAAGCCTTCTCACTCAATAAACCGGATCTCTATGCCTCAAAGCAGGGAGTATTCGCGTATAAGTGAGCAAGGTTGAGCAATAATAAGCAGGTGACTTGCTTAAACTCATCGCCTTGTAAGCTCGGTTATTAAATCCAAGGGGTGTTTCTTCACCTAATGCCCTAAAACTAATTGGTTTGGGAGTCATTGACCCAATGCCGCTACATGGGCTTACAAGAAAGTAAAAAGAGTTAAGCATTGCACGGTCATCCACACATGAGCAATCATGAATGTTTTGTGATAATGAACAACAATGTCGAACCGTTTTAATGAGTTTTTCTTTTAAAAGCAGATTTGTTCTTATTCTTCTCCAAATATGACAAAGCCACGCGTTAGAATGCATGCTCACTTTTCAAAGAGGATTTTGGGGTTGGAATTGGTATGCTTGTTCGGTCTGGCCGTTATGTGGGGACTGTCGTCTATTTGTAGTTTGTGGAAGTCCATTTTTGCTAACGCCCTCATAGTTCTGTAATACTTGTTGCATTTGCCAAATGTGAAATGAATGGATGATCGCCCTTTATCTAGTTGATGACTGAGCATAATTAAATTTTTGGATAAGATAGTTGATTCATGTGTGAGTGTGACTCAAAAAGTATATCAATTAAAATTTTTCACACTTCGCAATAGAACGAATTCTTTGCAGAATAGGGCTATTGAAAGGGGTATCATACCTCAGGGATTATGGTCTGATGAGTTGGAATACGGAATTAATTCTAATTAAATTTAGAAGAAAAGAATTCTGATTTTTAAACTAAATTAATTAAAAAGTAAAATTAAACAAATCAAAGGTAAATAGATAATGAAGATAATATGAGAGAAATCTAGGGTGTTTGACTTCACCACTAACTCCACAATCAATGGTCAATTGAATCAACTATAGGGGAATTACATCATGCATAAGTGGTGTCGGTGGCTACAAGCTCACCTTCATCCATCAAGAAGATAACATATGATTAAGGCTAAGCCATGGACTATCTTCGATTGGCATGGGTCATCTGCCTAACTACTCTAATCTAGGGTGCAGTATGGTTCATCTTCTCTAGGCATAATCCATCAAAGCTCTTAACATTATATTCAGTGATTACCATTGTGTAAAAATCTCTCTCATGATCACAGAAAATAAGAGAGATTGAGTTCAATAACAACAACTAAATATCTAAGACAAGATAAGAAATCATTGAAACTGAATTTACAAGACTTTTATTGCTCAATTCAACTGTTGAGGAAGAAGACATCATCTTTCTGAATTCTGCGTATGACTTCGTTCTCCAATGGCTCTGCAAATATGTTTCTGTTCTCTTCTCAGCCCTTTCAGACTCTCCAAACTCTGTTCTCTCTGTCAAAATCTCCCTCAATTCAGCCTCCAAGTCTTCACTTTATTCCCAAGCAGAATACACCAAAGTCCTAATCAATTAGGAATAAATTAGGGTTTCCCGCAGCACTAATCAGGTGGGTTTTTCCTGCTGACTTCAGCCCAACTTTTGACCCACTAGAAGTCCGATTTACGGAATTTTCGTGAAATATAAAAAGTGTGCAGAATCAAATTTCGTTCAACCCCACGCGAAAATAATGTCAATTTGAGGCTCGAGAATAAGACTTCTGGCCCGTTTTCCAAAATGGGATTAAGACTGTATTATGCGCAGATTTAGGCTTCAGGCCCGAAACCTTCTTAAGCAGCTGTAATTCTCTTGGACCTCTTTCTTGGGCTGAATTGAGTTGAAATAAATGGTTGAATGATTCTCCTTGATGTTGGCTTCATCTAACCATCTTGGATGTCTTCTTTAAAAGCCCAAAAGCTTGGTTTTAACTGAAATAATCATTAAGGCCCTGAAAATACAGAAAACACTAAAACAAAGTAAAATCACAAAATAGTCTACCACTAAGAGAATAAAATACATAAGTTAAGAGGCTAGAATGCGTAACATTCAACGCCTATCACACCCCCAAACTTACATATTGCTAGTCCCTTCGTAATAGAATAAAACAAAACTAAAACAAAGGAAACAAACAAATACTAACTAAACTACCTAACTCCACTTTCGTAGGAGAAACGATTGCATTTAGCATATGCAACAAGCATTTAAACCCCTAGGTTCCCCCTAGTGGACAAGTATAGTCTCGTGAGGGTTTCCAGAAATGTTACCCACAAACATTCAAAATTCTGTTTCAATATTAATTCAAGAAGAATATTACAATATATAGTTACAAACTTGCATTCAAGAATAATTTCAAACTTTCAAATTCCATAATTCAAATTAATGGTCCCCATGCATAATTCACAACAACATATCTCAAAATAACCAACTCTAGCTCCCTCGTGTCAAGTGAACTAACAATCATCTCATGTAGCATAACCAAGCTTTTGAATATATTAAGGCACATACCCCTTCAACTCACTAGCTCCCCTTATTGAATTCATACTTGCAAACATGAATACATGACTTTTTCATTTTTTTTTCATTGCTTCATTGGTTGTACAATGTCTTGATCTATTGAGCTTTCTGAAAGATCCATGTAGCAAGCTTTCAGTCAGTGACTCCCAAACCAGACGACTTTAGGGTACTAGGCTTTAAGATACCCCGAAGACCTAATTACTCAAATCAACCAGGGTACAAATCAAGACAACCAATGCTC
This sequence comes from Cornus controversa, assembly GCA_026545225.1. Classification (NCBI taxonomy): domain Eukaryota; kingdom Viridiplantae; phylum Streptophyta; class Magnoliopsida; order Cornales; family Cornaceae; genus Cornus; species Cornus controversa. Next base: position 36,207,101 of record CM048845.1, on the reverse strand, counting down.
ATCTTTTCTCACCCTTTCACTTTTGACGCGAACACTCCGTGCTTCCTAAGGCATAGAGGCCCGGTTCCTCATGAAAAGGATCAAATTGATTTACTTATTCATCATTTTTTTTTTCTTTTTTTTTTTTTTTCCATTGAAACTCAAGTAAAACACATTATCGGTACTCATTCTCAAGAGATACTAATTAATATCAAGCATATGTAACTCAATAACTCAAAACCATAGTTTATACCCCATAAGACTATGCTAGTGTGTCTGTGCATGTAAGGAAACTAAAATTAATCACTTCAACACATGTTATTGCAAATCCTGATTAAAACCACATAATTTAAACCATAGTTTTCAAAAATTTAAAACATACTCAAAAATTGCAAGTTAAGCACCTACATAAGGTATTAATCCTTTGAATAATGTCAAAAAATTCTATCTAAAAATAAAACAAAAGAAAATAATAAACAAACTAAGAAAATAAAATAAACAAAAATCCTAATACAAAATGAATTTCACACAAATTTCCCCCCATATTGCATTGAGCACACAAATAGGCATCGCCTCAACCCCAAACTTAAACTGTACATTGTCCTCAATGTACTACCAATCAAAGCATAGAGAAGAGTAAGAACGATGTTACCAGGACCAAGGAGTAGTGGCAAGAAAATAGAGCACACCCAGTTGTAAGAAGGCAATGCAAGCACACCCCCAAACTTGGATGTTACAACTTGTCAAAACAAACCACTATACCCCAAAGATCAAGTGAAATAGTATGGGTGAAAATAAATACGAAAGAGAAAAATTCTATAAAAAATAAAAAATAAAATATTGTTTATGTCATTTTTCAAAATTTTTTTTTATAACAAAAATCTAACTACAAAAAGAAAAAGAAAAATAATAAAATAAAATAAATTAAAAATTAAAAATTAAATAAAATACAAAAGATGGTTACCTTCCTGTCAAGGGTGTGGTGGTGACTGAGCATCTGGATCCAAGTTTGCTTGGCGCATCAATGCACGCATCATCCTCCTCATCTCTAGTTGCTCTTGGCGAGTGTCACGAAAGTGATCCGCCATCTTTGTCCTCATTGCTCCAAACTGTGTGGATAACTCTGTTTGTAGGGTGCCAAACTGGGCTGTCAACCCAGCAATCTGCCCCTCTAAATACTGATAATCATGGCCACCAGCCTGTGCATGCACCTCCTCATCCGCTGCCTCCATCTCCTCAGGATCTTCCACCGGTGGTGGTATATCTATATGTTCTCCTCCCTGGGCCAATCGAGATACCTCACCAGGCACCGCAATGACTCTCTGGTGCATATGAGATCGACTCAGGTTCCAGTCATGCGTGCCATAATGAAGATCACGTGGAAAGGCAAGCTCGTCCTCATGGACTGCATACCCCTGTGCCACAGGCAACTGATGAATAATAGTAGGGAATGGAAACTCCCAGTCACTTGCACTATCTGGTGCCTTGGCCACAACCTTGGAATAGAACTTCTCCATCTGGCCCCAGACAATCTGTGGGAATGACAACCAATGCCCAAAATGTATAACATACAAGGCTCTGAGGAACTCAAGGAACCATAAATGATTTGGCATTGAAGATTTGGAAGTTGCAGTCCTTTTCGGCCCAGAAAATTGATTAGCACACAAACGTGCAACCAAATTACGCACTGACAATTCATCGGGTAGAGGAGTATAGATATGAGATAAATCATCTGGGCACTCATGAGGACAACCCATGGCAATGGAAATGGATGACATGTCCACTTGAACTATTATTCCATCTACTGAAGAAGTAAGCACATCCCGCTCATCAGGTGTCAGCATTAAGTTCTGATAAAATATCTTGACAAGTCTCGGGTAGATAGTAGACGAGAGTGGAACAAAAATGGATGCCGACCGACGACGATAGATGTCAGAAATCCCCCATCGTGTCTTGGGAAACATACCATAGAGTTCAGCTATGTCAAACGTGGTTTCAAAGTTCAAAGCCCTTGGATGCCATCTCTCTTGAATACCTTCTTGGCGAGATCGTGAAGAACTTGTGGTCGGATCATGCCTTGCTAGGCGAGGATTACGTGAACTTGAAGCACCTTGGTGACTTGCTCTCTTTGGTGCAATAGAAATAGAAAAAGTGTGGTTGAGGAATTAAATCGAACACTTGGTGATAAGTGTTCATTTCTATGCATTTGAACCCTCTTTATTGCATCTGTTAGTTTCGTTTTTGCATTTACCAAGATATGTTTATGGTATTTTTGTGTTTTTGATGTTTTGTAGGTCTTGTAGTGAAAGAAGCAAAGTTTGAGGCTTTCTGCAGTTCAAGAGAAAAATCAGAAATTGCAGCCAAAGGCATCTCGATTAATCAAGATGTTGATCTCGATTAATCGAAATCTCGATTGATCGAGATCTCATTTCGATTGATCGAAATCTTGATCAATCGAGATTCAATCTCGATTGATCGAGATTCTGTAGAAGCCACTTGCCCACTTGCTCACCTGCTTTCCCACTTGCAACAAAATCCGCCTTTTTGCATGACTTAGGGGGATTGTCTGACTTGAACAAGACCTTTGGGGACCTTCTTGATACAATGGATATATATAGTGATATATATATATATATGGTGGGCCCCAAGGTTGAAAAAGGAAGCCTAAAAGCACAAACTAGCCACATATCTCATATCTCTCAACACACATCAGACCATCCAGAGGAGAGACTTTCGGGAGAGAGGAGGAGGAGCTGAACCAGACCAAGAAGCTTCATCTTCTCTATCAATGGAAGAGTGCAAGGCAACCATGAGCAACTAACTTCCATACTAGGGAGTTGTTGAAGCCCTAGCCATGTAAACATGTTCCTTTTTGTAGCACTTGGGATTTGTAATTAAATGTTGATTATTTAGCCTAGTAACCATGTACACTAATACATTTCTTCTATATATTCATGTGGTTTTGGTTTTATTCTTGTCTTAGAATAGATTCTTCCATATGAATGCACAACATTTGCATATTCCACAAGAAGTGCAAATGATGGCTAGATAATGGTGTTTAAATGAATGTGTTGTATTTGTTTGTATAAACCATGCCAAGATAAGGTAGCTTGGATGCATGTAGGTTCACTTAGAGAGTAGGGCAATTAGATAGTTAGTTAGGTTGAAGAGCTATGCTTATTGAAGATGGATTATGATAGGTGGACAAACACATTGATCTTTTGATATGTCATTGAGGTCACAAGCCTAATGACATTGTTAGGCATTTAATTAATGAATCCCATGCTTGCTACACTTATGAACATGTGAATGGCTAGTAGTAGAAACCAACCCTAGTTCTCTCTCCCAACTTTAAACTCTTTAATTTTATTGTATTTATATTCATGCAATAGTTTATAACAACAATTCAAAAACCTATTTTTAGGATTAAAGTGGAATTAATCTTTCTTTAAGACAATTGCGACTAGTCTTCGTGGGATCGACACCCTCTATATAGAACCTTATCTACAAAGATTCATGCTCTTGCGAGTGGTTAAATTATATTTTGATAAAAAGGGCAAAATTAAGCTTACAAATACAATTGAGTTTAGCCACATCAAAATTTTGGCACCGTTGCCGGGGACTACGGTTTAATTGTTGCCATTAGAAGATTAACTCTGGTTTAATTCTTAGGCTAGAAATTCTTTTATTCTTTTTTTTTTTTGTATATATCTTGTTCTTATTTCTCAAATTTCTTGATTTTAGGTATACCACATAGCGGGCATTTAAAAGAATTATAGTTGGAACCCTTTGTGAGTATAAAGTCTAAAATTGGTGGTTTGAGTTCATTCATTTTTTTTTGTATATATATTATCGTTTATTTTTCGTATTGAGGTGTTGTTCTACTGTTAATGCATGCTAGGTAGATGGTCCTTGTCACTTCTTTTGCTTCCTTGTAATATTGAACTTGAAAGAACACTTAGACAATGTAGAGGAACCTCTAGGGACCCTATATTGCCTAGGACTGAAAACATGGACCCAAATGAGAGACAACCTCCCGGACTACCTCCTTTTAATCATGAACAACCACCTCCACCTCCATCTCCTCAAGGAGAGTTGCTTATGGACTTTTACCTTCCGACTACATTTGAAGTACCTTAATATATTCAATTTTCGGATGTAGCGGCAACTCAATTCGAAATAAAGTCCTCCACCATTAATCTTCTTAATAGCTTCCATGGTCTCCCTAATGAGGATCCATACCGGCACTTAGATTACTTCCTTTCTGTGTGTTCCACCATTCGTGTACCACACTTTATGGAGGATGATCTAAAGTTGCGTATGTTCCCATTCTCCTTAAAAGATAAAGCTAGAAGTTGGTTCAATTCTTTAGAACCTACCTCAATCCATTCTTGGGCAGAGATGCAAATCGAGTTCTTAAAAAAATACTTCCTAATGGGAAAGACGAGTGATATTCGGAGAGCAATCACCGGATTCACCCAAATTGATCAAGAACAATTTCATGAGACATGGGAGAGATTAAAAGATCTTCTTAAATCTTGTCCGCATCATGCTGTTCCAAAATGGCAGCTAGTGCAGTTGGCGTGCACAATTAAATTGAAACCTTCAACCTCCTCTTTTCGGTAATTTTTCCACCCAAATCGAACAAGTAATTACACCAAATTGATCCCCCAAACTCGGTCTTCAAAAGCCCTCAAAAAGAGTTGAACAATTTCTTCAAAGAAAAACTTCACTTACTTTGGTGTTGAACTTGAAAAAGTGAGAGCTTCCTTTGAGAACTAGTGATTCTTGATCCGGTTTTGATGTTGATGATGATGATGATCAATGTTGAATTCTTGTTTAATACTCACCAATTGAAGATATTAATTCTCCGGTTGAAGTAGGACTTGAATTGGAGCTCAAAGAGGTCTAGGATGCAAGTAGTAGCAACAAAGGAGGAGAGGTGATCCATTTATAAAGAGGATTCTCGGCCAGCCCACTTTTGGGCCTTGGGTGATCGATCCCCCTTGGAGTGGGCAATCAATCGCCCACCTGCTGGTGGGTCTTCTCTTGGAAAAATCATGGGGCGATCGATCCCCCTCATCTGGTAGCCTGCTGGACCCTCCATCGCCCAAGGTCGACCGAGACTTGATATTTTTGAGTCTCCATCGCCCAAGGTCGACCGAGAGCATGATTTTTCACCCGTCTCAAGTCCAAATACCTCGGTACACCTCTTGGCATCCTCCGAAAGCAACTTATACATCAAAAACTCAAAGAAAAAACATTAAAACGCAACTAGAATTGAAAAAAAACTTAAGAAAACTAAAACTAAAAATGAAAATCAAAGAAAACTAAAGATATAAAGTATAGAAATACATACAGAACCTACATTTTAACGTCTGTAGGAGAAGATCAACTCTCTGAAGGGATTAAGTTGGATAGACGGGATCCGTCAAGTTGACGGACTCTACGTCTCTTCTTGGCACACATCCTTCCACACAATGCTTCAACCTTTGGCCATTAACTTTCATCAAAGCAATTCCAAACAATTGCTCATCCGGGAATGAGTCTCGAATAGGTAATGCATCGATGACCGGCTCAAACTCAATCCGAGATAAATGATCCGCAACCACATTCTCCTTCCCCTTTTTGTCTTTTATCTCCAAATCGAATTCTTGCAGCAATAAAATCCATTAAATAAGATGCGGTTTGGTTTCTTTCTTCGCCAATAAGTGTCTTAATGCTGCATGATCAGAGTAGACAACCACCTTGGACCCCAATAAATAAGAACGAAACTTGTCTAAGGCAAATACTACAGCTAGAAGCTCTTTCTCTGTGGTTGTATAATTGAGTTGGGCGTCAGAGAGAGTCTTACTAGCGTAATAGATGACATATGGCCATTTCTCTTCTCTTTGTCCCAACACTGCTCCCACTGCATAATCAGAGGCATCACACATGATTTCAAAAGGTAAAGCCCATTTTGGCGATTGCATAATTGGTGCAGAGGATAACAGAGACCGAAGCTTTTCAAAAGCTTGCACACAATCTTCATCAAAGATAAAGGGAACATCTTTAGATAATAAATGGCACAATGGTCGGGCAATTTTACTGAAATCCTTGATGAATCTTCTATAGAACCCAGCTTGGCCTAAGAAAGATCGAACTTGCCTTACCGAAGTTGGATGAGGCAGAGTTGCAATTAGGTCGATCTTTGCTTTATCAACTTCAATGCCCCTCTCTGAAATAATATGGCCTAATACAATACCATCTTTCACCATAAAATGGCTCTTCTCCCAACTAAGTACCAAATTACGCTCTCGGCACCTTTGAAGCACAAGTGATAAATTGCTCAAACAGTGTTCAAAGGATGATCCAAAAACAGATAAGTCATCCATGAACACCTCCAAGAATTTTTCCACCATGTCAGAAAAGATGGCCATGATACACCTCTGGAATGTAGCCGGAGCATTACATAATCCAAAAGGCATACGACGATAAGCAAAAGTACCAAAGGGACAAGTGAAAGTGGTCTTCTCTTGATCTTCTGGATCCATAGCTACTTGGTTATAACCAGAGTAGCCATCCAGAAAGCAATAATAGCTCTGACCAGCTAACCTTTCAAGTATTTGATCAATGAATGGAAGAGGGAAGTGATCCTTCCTTGTCATAGAATTGAGCTTTCTGTAATCAATGCAAACATGCCAACCTGAGGCAGTACGTTGTGGAACAAGCTCTCCCATAGAGTTAGGGACAATGGTAAGGCCAGACTTCTTTGGAACCACTTGTGTTGGACTCACCCATGTGCTGTCAGAAATTGGATAAATGATTCCTACATCAAGTAACTTGACAACCTCTTTCTTTACCACCTCTTTCATATTGGGGTTCAGTCGCCTCTGTGCCTCTTTGGTTGGCTTACATCCTTCTTCCAGATGAATTTTGTGCATGCAAATTGAGGGATCAATGCCCTTAAGATCAGCAACACTCCATCCAATTGCTTCACGATGTTGGTATAAAACCTCTACTAAGCTCTTCTCTTGAATTTCTGTCAGATCAGAGGCAATTATAACAGGAAGAGTTTTCTGTGCCCCCAAAAATACATACTTTAATTTGTCAGGCAAAGGCTTCAACTCTAATTCTAGAAGGGACTCCAATGAAGGCACTAGGGGAGTGCTAGAGAGAGAAGGTAGTGGCTCAATTAAAATTCTCCATGGTGGAGTATTCTGAATAGCATCGACTTCCAACATAGAATGCACTTTTTCACACAACCCTTCAGGGAGTTTCGAGATATAGAGGATGAAACAAATTCCTCCACACATTCATCAATATCATCCATGCAGAACACATCACTCTAATCTGGAGGGTGTTGGATAGCATTGAACACATTAAGCTTGACATTCATGTTGCCAAATGAAATATCCATGATCCCTAACCTACAATTTATGCAAGCATCAGCAGTAGCTAAGAAAGGTCGACCAAGGATCACTGGAATGTGCTTTTTCGGATTATAAACTAGCTCAGTGTCAAGTACAATGAAATCAACAGAAAAGTAGAACTTATCCACTTTAATGAGCACATCTTCTATGATTCCTCGGGGTTGCTTTGTTGATCTGTCTACAAATTGCAATACCACCGAGGTAGGCTTCAATTCTCCCAAGCCCAATTGTAAGTAGACTGAATAGGGTAGCAAATTCACACTTGCACCCAAATCAAGAAGAGCTTTATCCACATGGTGCTCCCCAATAATGCATGAGATAGTTGGAGCACCAGGATCTTTGTACTTGGGAGGAGTACTCTACTGGATTATTGAACTTACTTGTTGTGGCAGCATCACTTTCTTTGACACATGACTTTTAGAACGCCTTTTCTCAGTGCACAAGTCCTTCAAGAATTTAGCATAAGGAGGAATTTGCTTGATGGCATCAAGGAGTGGTAAATTAATCTTCACTTGTCGAAACACCTCCATCATGTCATGCAGCTTGTCCCCTTGCTTCCCCAATTTAGATGCTTCAAGGAAACGTTGTGGGAAAGGAGCCTTAGGCTCATAAGGAATTTTAGCAGTAGGACTTGTGGTCACTTTTTCTTCTTCTTTCTTCTCACCCACCTCATTGTCAATTATTTTTCCACTTCTCAAAGTGGTAATAGCTTGAACTTGCTCATGGTGTGGGTTGCTTCTAGAAGCTTGCATCCCCCTTGGATTAGCAATTGGTTGACTAGGGAGCTTCCCTTCTTCTCTTCTACATAATGAATTAGCAAGCTGTCCAAACTGAGATTCCAGTTTGGAAATGGATTGAGAATGCGAGTGCACTAGCTGTCTCTATAAGAGAATCAAGCTTATCAAATTTGGATAAGGTAAGAGTCAGCTTGTCTTCAATAGCAGAAATTATTTGGGCCATAGGACTTTGTGTTTGATATTGCTGTTGAGGCACAAAAGTCCTAGGTTGATATGATGGTTGCATTGCTGCCCCTTGATTACTGTAAGAAAAACCAGGATGATTCCTCCATGTGGGATTGTAAGTATTACCTCATGGAGGATTTATTGGTCCAGTGAAAGTAGCTTGCACTTGCTCATGTTGAATATCAGAAAATTACCCCACCGAAGGACAATTGCTCACATTATGCATAGGACTAGAGCAAAATTCACAAGGGCCTAGCAATAAAGAATTTGAAGTAGAAGGAGTTTGATTGGCAGCCATAATTTCTGCTACCTTCTTTGCAATTAAATCAATGTCGGTTAGCATAGCTTCTGAAGCACCAACCTCAAAAATCCCATCAATCTTCCTTGTAGTGGTAGGTCTGCTAGAACGAGTAGAGGACACATGTTGTAGAGAGTTGTCACTAAGATTTTCAAATAAGGTCCATGCCTCTTCTTCATTCTTCAACATAAAAGTACCTCCACACGATGCATCAACCATCTGTCTGTTGGCTTCTGTGAGCCCTTCTTGAAAACTCTGCACTAGTTGCCACTTGGGAACTTAATGATGGGGACACTTCCTAAGAAGGTCCTTGAATCTTTCCCATGTCTCATAAAATTGTTCCCCCTCATGTTGGGAGAAACCAGTGATAGCACGTCTGAACTAATTGGTCTTCACTATCGGAAAATACTTCTTGGGAAACTCATGTTGCATCTAAGTCCAAGTCGTGATAGAACCTGCCGGTAGAGAGTTGAACCAATATTTTGCTTTGTCTTTCAGAGAGAATGGAAAAAGTCTCATTCTGAAAGCATCTTCAGAGAAGTTGTGAATTTTTGTAGTTGAGCACACTTCAATGAAGTCATCCAGATGTTTGTAAGGGTCTTCTTGAGTCAGCCCAAAATAAGATGGTAGCATCTGAATAATACTGGACTTGATCTCATAATTCTGTGATGTGACATTGGGCAGTTGAAAACCTGCTGGTGAGATATATGTCTCAGGAACATAGTAGTCCCTCTGCAATCTAGCTCTTTCTCCATCAGCATTAGGAACAAGGTTGTTATTCCTCTCTTCTGTCATGTCTTCAAGTAATTCTTCCTCTTGCACAATGGTATCAACAGGGATGTTCCTCTGTTGTCTAAGAGTACATTCAGGCTCAGAATCAAGAGGTATCAAAGGATCAGTTACAGAACGACGACCTTGCATATATTAGCAAAAAGCTCCTGAAAAGAAAACAAAAACAAAATTTAAAAAATAAAAGATAAAAATTTCCTAAACTAAAAATCCAATTAAAATTAATTCTGTAAAATCCAATCAATCAAATAGATAATCCCCGGCAACGGCGCCAAAAATTGATTCGTGTGTGAGTGTGACTCAAAAAGTATATCAATTAAAATTTTCCACACTTCGCAATAGAACGAATTTCTTGCAGAATAAGGCTATTGAAAGGGGTATCGTACCCCAGGAATTATGGTCTGATGAGTTGGAATACGGAATTAATTCTAATTAAATTTAGAAGAAAAGAATTTTAATTTTTAAACTAAATTAATTAAAAAGTAAAATAAAATAAATCAAAGGTAAATAGATAATGAAGATAATATGAGAGAAATTTAGGGTGTTTGACTTCACCACTAACTCCACAATCAATGGTCAATTGAATCAACTATAGGGGAATTACATCATGCATAAGTGGTGTCAGTGGCTACAAGCTCACCTTCATCCATCAAGAAGATAACATATGATTAAGGCTAAGCCATGGACTATCTTCGATTGGCATGGGCCATCTGCCTAACTACTCTAATCTAGGGTGCAGTATGGTTCATCTTCTCTAGGCATAATCCATCAAAGCTCTTAACAATATATTCAGTGATTACCATTGTTGATAAGTGTTCAATTCTATGCATTTGAACCCTCTTTATTGCATATGTTAGTTTTATTTTTGCGTTTACCGAGATATGTTTACGGTATTTTTGTGTTTTTGATGTTTTGCAAGTATTGGAGTAAAAGGAGCAAAGTTGGAAGCTTTCTGCAGTCAAGAGAAGAAATCAGAAATTGTTGCCAAGGCATCTCGATCAATCGAGATGTGGATTTCGCTCAATCGAGATTTCGATTGATCGAAATCTCATTTCGATTGATCGAAATCTCGATCAATCGAGATTCAGTTTCGATCAATCGAAACTCTGCAGAGTCCACTTGGCCACTTGCTCACCTGCTCTCCCACTTGCAACAAAATCCCCCTTTTTGCACGACTTAGGGGGATTGTCTGACTTGAACAAGACTTTTGGGGGCCTTCTTGATACAAGAGATATATATAATGATATATATATATATATGGTGGGCCCAAAGGAGAAAAAGGAGCCAAAAAGCATACAAAAAGCACCAAAAGTCACATATCTCATATATCTCTCAATACACACAAGAAGATCAGCAGAGAGACCTTCGGGAGAGGAAGAGGATAGCTGAACCAGACCAAGAAGCTTCATTCTCTTCATCAATGGAAGGGTGCAAGGCAACCATGATCAACTAACTCTTCTACTAGGGTGTTGGTTTCAACCCTAGCCATGTAAACTTGTTCATCTTTGTAGCTCTTGGGATTTGTAATTAAATGTTGATTATTTAGCCTAGTGATTATGTACACAAATACATCTCTTTTATATATTCATTTGATATGGAATTTATTCTTGTCTTAGAGTAGGTTTTGTCACTTGAATGCACAACATTTGCATATTCCACAAGAAGTGCAAATGATGGCTAGATAATGGTGTTTAAATGAATGTGTGATGTTAGTTTGTATAGACCATGCCAAGACAAGGTAGTTTGGATGCATGTAGTGTTCACTTAGAGAGTAGAGTAATTAGGTAGTTAGTTAGGTTGAGGAGCTATACTTGTTGAAGATGGATTATGATAGGTTAGCACACACATTGATCTTTTGATATGTCATTGAGGTCACAAGCCTAATGACATTGTTAGGCATTTAATTAATGAATCCCTTGCTTGCTACACTTATGAACATGTGAATGGCTAGTGGTGGAAACCAACCCTAGTTCTCTCTCCCAACTTTACTCTTTAATTTTATTGTCATTTCATTTATGCAATAGTTTTTAACACGAAACCAAAAACCTGTTTTTAGAATTAAAGTGGAATTAATCTTTCTTTATGACAATTAACGACTAGTCCTCGTGGGATCGATACCCTCTATATAGAACCTTATCTGCAAAGATTCGTGCTCTTGCGAGTGGTTAAATTATATTTTGATAAACAAAAGGGCAAAATTAAGCTTACAATATAATTTAGTTCCGACCACATCAAAATTTTGGCGCCGTTGCCGGGGGCTACGGTTTAATTGTCGCCATTGGAAGATTAAATCTGGTTTAATTCTTAGGCTAGAAATTCTTTTTTTTTTTTTTGTATATATCTTGTTCTTATATCTTAAACTTCTTGATTTTAGGTATACCACATAGCGGGCATATAGAAGAATTCAATTTGGAACCCTTTCTGAGTATAACTTCAAAAATTGGTGGTTTGAGTTCATTCACATTCTTTTGTATATATTATTGTTATTTTGTGTATAGAGGTGTTGTTCAATTGTTAATGCATGGTAGGTAGACGGTCATTGTCACTTCCTTTGCTTCCTTGTAATAGTGAACTTGAACGAACACTTAGACAATGTAGAGGAACCTCTAGGGACCATATTTTGCCTAGGACTGAAAACATGGATCGATATGAGAGACAACCTCCCGGTCTACCTCCTTTTAATCATGAACAACCACCTCCACACCCACCTCCTCAAGGAGAGTTGCTTATGGACTTTTACCTTCCGACTACATTTGAAGTACCTTCATGTATTCAATTTTCGGATGTAGCGGCAAATCAATTCGAAATAAAGTCCTCCACCATCAATCTTCTTAATAGCTTCCACGGTCTTCCTAATGAGGATCCATACCAGCACTTAGATTACTTCCTTTCTGTGTGTTCCACCATTCGTGTACCACACTTTACGGAGGATGATCTAAAGCTACGTCTGTTCCCCTTTTCCCTAAAAGATAAGGCTAGAAGTTGGTTCAATTCCCTAGAACCCAACTCAATCCATTCTTGGGCGGAGATGCAAATAGAGTTCTTAAAGAAATACTTCCCAATGGGTAAGACAAGTGATATTCGGCGAGCAATCACCGGATTCACCCAAATTGACCAAGAACAATTCCATGAGACGTGGGAGATGTTAAAAGATCTTTTAAAATCATGTCCGCGTCATGCTGTCCCAAAATGGCAGCTAGTGCAAAGCTTTTATGATGGGGTGAGTGAGCAACACAGACAAATGATAGACTCCGCGTGTGGGGGTGGATACCTTTTGAAAAGCCCCGATGAGGCATGAAAACTTTTTCAAACCCTAAGCAACAATTCAGCTCAACGCTCCTCCACTAGGAAAGGGAAGGCCACCCAACCTTGTAGAGGAGTGCATGAGATTTCACGGGTAGATGAGGTAGCCATGCAAGTAGAAGCCTTGTCCCGAAAAATGGATTTAATCATGAAAAATGGGCTGCCTACTCCTAAACAATCTGTCCAAAATCAGGAGGGGTGTTCGTTTTGCTATAGCACTTCGCATTTTGTGCGAGATTGTCCTATTGCCGGACAATCTCCCGATTATGCTCAAGAGCAAGCGAATGCCTTGTACGCTAAACAAATGAATGATCCATATTCGAACACGTACAATCCTGGTTACAAGAACCATCTGGTTTTTTCATGGAAGAATCAAGAATCAAGTCCCTCTTTCCAAGGGCAAAGTTCTTTTAATTCCCAACCTCAACAGCCTCATTATAGGCCAAACCCTCAACCTTACAATCAAAGATCAAATTACCAACAACCACCACCTCCTCCAAGAAGCCAAAGCTTTGAAGAACGAGTGATAAGCAATCTTGAGGCCAACACCCGCTTATTGCAAACTCATTCTCAATCAATCTCTAAGCTTGAAGCCAATGCTCAATCTATGGCTAGGTTAGAAGCTCAGATCGGGCAACTAGCTAATGCCTTAAATAGAAGGGAGGAAGGTAAGTTGCCGAGTCAACCGGTGGCGAATCCTAAAGGTGTCCATATGATTGAAGATCCATCATCTTCAAATTGTAATGCTCCTCCAGAGCAAGTTCAATCAATCACAACCTTGAGGAGTGGTAAAATCATTAACTCCAAGGTAGGAGAGGAAGAGAGAAAGGAATTACAAGAGCAACCTAAAAATCCAAAAGAATCCCAATTAAATCCAAAATTGTTTCCGTCAAATCCAAATTTGCAAAATACCCCTTTAAATCCAAAAGGAAAGGCAATTGAAGTTGTGTCATCATCGATTCCAAATCTTGACACCTCTTATGAACCTCCGGTTCCTTTTCCTCAACGATTGAAGGAACCTTCTCATTTCGGGAAGCAAGGAGAGAAAATCCAAGACATGATGGAGATCTTCAAACAAGTAAAGATCAATCTCCCTCTCCTTGATGCTATTCGACAAATTCCCTCTTATACGAAATTCTTGAAGGACTTATGCACTCAAAAGCGCAAATCTAGGAATAAAGTTCCTAAGAAAGTCCTCTTAACTGAGCACATAAGCTCCATTTTCCAACACCAAGCCCCTCCTAAATTCAAAGATCCGGGTGCTCCGACCATTTCGTGCACCATCGGAAATCAATCTTTTGAAAAAGCACTTCTTGATCTAGGGGCTAGTGTCAATTTGCTTCCATTCTCAGTTTACCAACAACTAGGTTTGGGGGAACTTAAGCATACCACGGTTGTGTTGCAACTTGCCGACCGTTCGGTGAAGCAACCACGTGGCATCATTGAGGATGTCATCATTCAAGTGGACAAATTCTATTTTTCGGTGGACTTCATAGTCCTTGACACGGAACCAGTTCAAAATCTGAATCGACATATTCCTATCATTCTAGGTCGTCCATTCTTGGCCACGGCAAACACTTGCGTTAATTGCCGTACTGGAGTGATGGACATCTCTTTTGGGAATATGAAAGTCCGCTTGAACATCTTCAATGCTTCCCACCACACACCCGACGACGAAAGTGAGTGCTTTTGTGTCGATGTTGTGGACGACCTTGTTCAAGAAGCACTTCCTTCTATTCTTTCCAAGGACCCTTTAGAGGCATGCCTAAATCATTTTAACTATGATGATTTTGACATTGAGCAATCCATATGTGAAGTCAATTCCATGCTCGATGTTAATACTGTCATGGATTTGCCTAAGTGGAGAGTTTCGAGAGAACCCTTGCCCCCTTTGTCCAAAACTCCCCAAACTCCTTCTTTAATTTCCCCACCACAACTTGAGCTCAAGCCTCTTCCAGCTACACTCAAGTATGTTTTCTTGGGCGCAAATGAGACCCTTCCAGTCATTATTGCTTCCAATCTCACAAATGATCAAGAGTTGGAACTCATAAAGGTGCTAAAAGAGCACAAAGAAGCAATAGGATGGAGTGTGGTAGATCTTAAAGGAATAGACCCTTCTATTTGTATGCATCGCATACACTTGGAAGAGGATGCAAAGACCTCAAGAGAGGCACAACGTCGATTGAATCCAAACATGAAGGACGTTGTAATGAAGGAGGTGGTGAAGTTACTAGATGCGGGGATCATATACCCCATCTCTGATAGCAAGTGGGTTAGTCCCACTCAAGTGGTTCCAAAGAAGTCTGGCATTACGGTGCAACCTAATGATAAGGGTGAATTAGTTCCCCAACGCACCACCACAGGATGGAGAGTGTGCATTGATTATAGGAAATTAAATTCAGCCACTCGGAAAGATCACTTCCCCCTCCCATTCATTGATCAAATATTGGAGAGATTGGCCGGGCAAAGTTTTTATTGCTTTTTGGATGGATATTCTGGCTATAATCAGGTTGCTATAGACCCGAGAGACCAAGAGAAAACCACCTTTACATGTCCCTTCGGCACATTTGCTTATAGACGCATGCCCTTTGGGTTGTGCAATGCACCGGCAACTTTTCAACGGTGTATGATGTCTATTTTCTCGGACATGGTGGAAAAATTCTTGGAAGTGTTCATGGATGATTTTTCCGTTTTTGGGCCTTCATATGAATCATGCCTCCAAAATCTAGCTTGTGTTCTCAAACGATGTCAAGAAACCAACCTAATTCTTAGTTGGGAAAAGAGTCACTTTATGGTTCAAGAGGGTATTGTCCTAGGGCACATTGTGTCTAAGTGAGGAATAGAGGTTGATAAAGCCAAGGTTGAACTCATTTCCAAACTTCCTCCACCATCTACGGTGAGAGAGATTCGTTCATTCCTTGGGCATGCGGGCTTTTATCGCCGTTTCATCAAAGACTTTAGCAAGATCTCTCGGCCTTTGTGTCGCCTTCTTGAAAAAGAGTCTTGCTTTACCTTTGATGAAGCGTGCTTTGACGCTTTTGAAAAACTCCGCACCATGCTTACAACCGCTCCAATTCTAATCCCTCCAAATTGGGCTCTCCCATTTGAGGTTATGTGTGATGCATCCGACTATGCCATGGGTGCTGTCTTAGGGCAACGAGTAGACAAACTGCCACATGTCATCTATTACGCAAGTAAAACCCTTTTCGAGGCTCAAATCAATTATACCACAACGGAAAAGGAGTTGCTTGCGGTAGTATTTGTATTAGACAAATTTCGAGCTTATTTATTAGGTTCAAAGGTCATTGTCTATTCGGACCATGCTGCCCTCCGGCATCTTTTGGCAAAAAAGGACACCAAGCCTAGGTTGATCCGATGGATACTCTTGTTGTAAGAGTTCAATTTTGAGATTAGAGACAAAAAGGGAACTGAAAATGTGGTAGCTGACCACCTTTCTAGAATTCTTGTTGAATCCCTTCATAATTCCATTCCAGTTTGTGAATCCTTCCCGGATGAACAACTCTTTGTCATCTCTCAAGAGAGTATCCCTTGGTATGCGGATGTGGTTAATTATTTGGCAACCGGTAAAATACCATCTTCTTGGACCAAACAAGAGAAGGATCGTTTTCTCTCCCAATCACGATCATATTATTGGGACGATCCTCAATTGTTCAAATACTGCCCCGATCAAATAATTCATAAGTGTGTACCCAATAGTGAATTCCAAAGCATTCTTAAATTTTGTCATACACTCGCTTGTGGGGGACACTTTAGTGCTAAGAAAACCGCAGCAAAAATTCTTCAATGCGGATTTTTCTGGCCGACACTTCATCGGGATGCATATTCATTCTGCCGCTCTTGTGAGCGATGTCAACGCCTTGGCGCGATGTCTCGGAAGGACATGATGCCTCTTAACCCTATTCTTATCATTGAAATATTCGATGTGTGGGGCATTGACTTCATGGGACCATTTCCACCCTCTACTGGTCATGAGTACATACTTGTGGCAGTGGACTACGTATCTAAGTGGATAGAGGCCGTTGCTACCAAAACCAACGATCACGCAGTCGTGGTTAAATTCATTCAAGCTAACATTTTTAGCCAGTTTGGTACGCCTCGGGCCATCATCAGTGACGGAGGTAAGCATTTCTGTAACCGATTCCTTCGAACCTTGCTTCTCAAATACTCCGTCACACACAAAGTAGCCACCCCCAACCATCCTCAAACTAGTGGCCAAGTAGAAGTATCCAATAGGGAGATTAAGAACATTCTTCAGAAAACTGTTCGGCCCGACCGGAAGGATTGGTCATTGCGACTAAACGATGCATTATGGGCATACCGAACCGCATATAAAACTCCCATTGGAATGTCACCTTATCGGTTAGTTTATGGCAAGGCGTGCCATCTTCCGGTTGAATTGGAGCATAAAGCTATGTGGGCCACCAAGACCTTCAATTTTGACATGAAAAAGGCCGGTTCTAATCGAAAGCTTCAGTTAAATGAATTGGAAGAATTGCGACATGACGCGTATGAGAATGCGAAAATCTATAAGGCAAAGTCCAAAGCCTTTCATGATCGTAATATTCGAGTCAAAACATTTTTGCCGGGCCAAAAGTTTGGTTGTACAACTCGCGCCTCCATTTGTTTCCCAAAAAACTTCGCTCCCGTTGGGATGGTCCATTTTTGGTTAATTCCGTCGCTCCCCACGGAGCGGTGGAATTGAAGGACTTGAAAGATGGCTCGATGTTCAAAGTAAACGGGCAGCGCTTAAAAGTGTGTGTGGATGACCAAGTCATCACCGAATACGTGGATGTCATCACTTTGACGGATCCCGTGTATTTTGACTCGTGAGTCAATCCGGACGTCGCGCCATAGACGTGTAAGGTGGCGAAGCCATGGTAGCTATCAAGCTTCTATGATGTCCCTTTTAATCCAAAGTAGGACTGTATCTAAGCAGTGTAGTATCTAATTCCCAAAATATCCAAGTCCCTGTAGCATACTTTGCACTGACTATTTTTGAGCATTTCGATTGATCGAAACCAAGATTTTGATCAATCGACAATTTCAATTGATCAAGATTCTAGTTCGATTGATCAAAAAATTGCAGAGATTTGCCAAGTCCAAAGTCCCGAGAGGTGGTATTCTTCGATTGTACTTCGATAGGTCTTCGATCGATCGACAATTTCGATTGATCGAGAATCTAGTTCGATTGATCGAAAAATTGCAGAGATTTGCCAAGTCCAAAGTCCCGAGAGGTGGTATTCTTCGATTGCACTTCGATAGGTCTTCGATCGATCGACATCAAATTTCGATTGAAACAATTAAATGTTCGATTAATCGAAGTCAATATGTGATTCAAGGGAGGAATTTTTGATTGAGCGAAAAGACAATCTCAATCCATTGAAGCTGGTTTCGATTGATCGAAGCAAGATTTTGATCCATCGAAATCTCGCTTGATCGAAATGCACATTTCGATCAATCGAAATGCACGCGGAGCCTGCACGTGAGCCGAAAATCTATTTAAACCGTTGGGCTTCCCTCCCATTTTAAAAGACCATCCGACTTCTTCTCTTCCTCCGTGCGATCCAAGCCTTCTCCAAGCATTCCCGAGCACTTGATCTGCCATTCCCAATCATCCGCCGCCATCCGACGCAGTCCGATCCGCCGCTAGCATCTGCGCGATCTTCTCTTCATGGCTGCGCGTGGAGTTTTCGTCGGTTGAGCCGTTCATCCTCTTCCTCACGAGGTAAGTGATGCATGGCTACTTTTTGTTTACTCTCTCGCCATTTTTGATAGTTTTACGGTGGAATAAGCATAGTTAGATAATGTTGGGGTGGATGGTTGCTATTGCGATATCTGAATCGAGTTTTTGTGGGTTTCGGGGGGTTAGGAATTCATGACGGAGTGGGATTTGGCATTTTCTTCATTTCAAACGCTTAGAGTACGGTGGGTAACTGCGGTACCTTCGTGTCGGTTGCACCCGTTCACATTGCCTCTTCGAGAGCAACTTTTTGCATTTTTGTCAGTACCTTGGACTAGGACTTCATTTTTATTTTTATTCTTTTAGTCTAGTAGTAGTTTAACTTTCTTCTTATTCATCTTTTATTTACGTACCTTTTGGAATCCAGTGCAGACTGTTCCGAGGCCATGGCGAGAGTGAAGAACACCGCCAGTGCTGTTCGTGACGTGCCTGGGCGAGCCTTCCAGTCTCGGAAGTTCCACCCGGAGCAGGTTTTTGACCTAGCGGAGTTCGAGAGGCGTCCCGACACCGAGTGGACGGTTGCCGAGCTCAGGAGGCGTCGCCTCGACCGGCTATGTGTGCCTCCCACCGATGTGGCACACGAGCGCCTAGTGCAGGTCTTTTACGAGCATATGACCTACTCCTGCACAGCGCCAGATACACTTGAGACTACCGTGGCCACTGTCACGATCACGATTACGCCGAGCCGAATTGCTCATATGCTCGGCATCCCTCACCAGCAGCCGCCGGACATGGTTGGCCCGGACGGTCAGCCACTCTATAGTGTAGCGCTCCCAGCAGACACCACGCTCTTCTCGATAGTGATGGACATGTGTGGCGGGGCGTTTACCACGCCCAACCACAACTGCACGTCCAAGTCGATGTGCCCGAGCAGATATTGGTTCCTGGACACCGTTCTCCTCAAGAACGCGTGTCCGTTGCAGCACGTGGCCGAGCGCAGGGGCGACCTCCTCCGTTGCCTCTATGCTTTCCATACGGGCGCTTGGTTTTCTGTCCCATCGCTTATCTGGGGGCAGATGTACAAAGTTTGGGATGGCCTCGTCAACAAGAGGAAGAGGAGAGCAGCGAGTTGGCGTCTTCCCTTTCCATTCCTGATCGCCACTTTTCTCAGTAGTGCCAGTATACCGGTCAGTCGGACTGACATTCAGTTGGCACCGCCCACCCGCTTCACATCTACTCAGTGGGATAGGGTGAGGTGACACCTAGAGTGACAGGACCATCAGGATGATCCACCAGACGATGTAGATATGGATGCCCCGGTGGAGATGGATGAGGGAGAGCCAGCAGGGGCTGAGACAGAGGACGAGGAGATGGAGGAGGAGGAGATGGATGTCGCTGTAGAGCGGCATGATATCTTAGCGACAGGCTATTCCTGCCTGGCAGCTGACGTAGAGCGGCTCCAGCAGGGTTTTGACGAGCACGTCCAGGTGACGCAGAGTCAGCTGGCAGGTATTCGGAGGGACATTTCTTCTCTGGTACAGGGCCAGAGAGCGATCTTAGACGAGTTTCGAGTCTTCCGGCAGGATCTGCAGTTCCTGTTCGCAGGTCGAGCCTCCACCTCCACTTCTGCTCCCACCGAGCCACCACCACCACCACCCGCCCTCGAGTAGCTGCACCTTATTTATCTTTTCTGCTTTATTTTCTGTATTTTTCTTTCTTTATTTTTGATAGGCCATGTTGGCCATGTTTAGTTTCTTTTTGAGTATTCCACCTGCAGGTACACTTTGTACTACAACTCATTTTCAGTTATATGGAATACAAAAGTCCTAGGTTGATATGATGGTTGCATTGCTGCCCCTTGATTACTGTAAGAAAAACCAGGATGATTCCTCCATGTGGGATTGTAAGTATTACCTCATGGAGGATTTATTGGTCCAGTGAAAGTAGCTTGCACTTGCTCATGTTGAATATCAGAAAATTGCCCCACCGAAGGACAATTGCTCACATTATGCATAGGACTAGAGCAAAATTCACAAGGGCCTAGCAATAAAGAATTTGAAGTAGAAGGAGTTTGATTGGCAGCCATAATTTCTGCTACCTTCTTTGCAATTAAATCAATGTCGGTTAGCATAGCTTCTGAAGCACCAACCTCAAAAATCCCATCAATCTTCCTTGTAGTGGTAGGTCTGCTAGAACGAGTAGAGGACACATGTTGTAGAGAGTTGTCACTAAGATTTTCAAATAAGGTCCATGCCTCTTCTTCATTCTTCAACATAAAAGTACCTCCACACGATGCATCAACCATCTGTCTGTTGGCTTCTGTGAGCCCTTCTTGAAAACTCTGCACTAGTTGCCACTTGGGAACTTAATGATGGGGACACTTCCTAAGAAGGTCCTTGAATCTTTCCCATGTCTCATAAAATTGTTCCCCCTCATGTTGGGAGAAACCAGTGATAGCACGTCTGAACTAATTGGTCTTCACTATCGGAAAATACTTCTTGGGAAACTCATGTTGCATCTAAGTCCAAGTCGTGATAGAACCTGCCGGTAGAGAGTTGAACCAATATTTTGCTTTGTCTTTCAAAGAGAATGGAAAAAGTCTCATTCTGAAAGCATCTTCAGAGAAGTTGTGAATTTTTGTAGTTGAGCACACTTCAATGAAGTCATCCAGATGTTTGTAAGGGTCTTCTTGAGTCAGCCCAAAATAAGATGGTAGCATCTGAATAATACTGGACTTGATCTCATAATTCTGTGATGTGACATTGGGCAGTTGAAAACCTGCTGGTGAGATATATGTCTCAGCCATGGACTATCTTCGATTGGCATGGGCCATCTGCCTAACTACTCTAATCTAGGGTGCAGTATGGTTCATCTTCTCTAGGCATAATCCATCAAAGCTCTTAACAATATATTCAGTGATTACCATTGTTGATAAGTGTTCAATTCTATGCATTTGAACCCTCTTTATTGCATATGTTAGTTTTGTTTTTGCGTTTACCGAGATATATTTACGGTATTTTTGTGTTTTTGATGTTTTGTAGGTATTGGAGTAAAAGGAGCAAAGTTGGAAACTTTCTGCAGTCAAGAGAAGAAATCAGAAATTGTTGCCAAGGCATCTCGATCAATCGAGATGTGGATTTCGCTCAATCGAGATTTCGATTGATCGAAATCTCATTTCGATTGATCGAAATCTCGATCAATCGAGATTCAGTTTCGATCAATCGAAACTCTGCAGAGTCCACTTGGCCACTTGCTCACCTGCTCTCCCACTTGCAACAAAATCCCCCTTTTTGCACGACTTAGGGGGATTGTTTGACTTGAACAAGACTTTTGGGGGCCTTCTTGATACAAGAGATATATATAATGATATATATATATATATGGTGGGCCCAAAGGAGAAAAAGGAGCCAAAAAGCATACAAAAAGCACCAAAAGCCACATATCTCATATATCTCTCAATACACACAAGAAGATCAGCAGAGAGACCTTCGGGAGAGGAAGAGGATAGCTGAACCAGACCAAGAAGCTTCATTCTCTTCATCAATGGAAGGGTGCAAGGCAACCATGATCAACTAACTCTTCTACTAGGGTGTTGGTTTCAACCCCTAGCCATGTAAACTTGTTCATCTTTGTAGCTCTTGGGATTTGTAATTAAATGTTGATTATTTAGCCTAGTGATTATGTACACAAATACATCTCTTTTATATATTCATTTGATATAGAATTTATTCTTGTCTTAGAGTAGGTTTTGTCACTTGAATGCACAACATTTGCATATTCCACAAGAAGTGCAAATGATGGCTAGATAATGGTGTTTAAATGAATGTGTGATGTTAGTTTGTATAGACCATGCCAAGACAAGGTAGTTTGGATGCATGTAGTGTTCACTTAGAGAGTAGAGTAATTAGGTAGTTAGTTAGGTTGAGGAGCTATACTTGTTGAAGATGGATTAGGATAGGTTAGCACACACATTGATCTTTTGATATGTCATTGAGGTCACAAGCCTAATGACATTGTTAGGCATTTAATTAATGAATCCCTTGCTTGCTACACTTATGAACATGTGAATGGCTAGTGGTGGAAACCAACCCTAGTTCTCTCTCCCAACTTTACTCTTTAATTTTATTGTCATTTCATTTATGCAATAGTTTTTAACACAAAACCAAGAACCTGTTTTTAGAATTAAAGTGGAATTAATCTTTCTTTATGACAATTAACGACTAGTCCTCGTGGGATCGATACCCTCTATATAGAACCTTATCTGCAAAGATTCGTGCTCTTGCGAGTGGTTAAATTATATTTTGATAAAAAAAAAGGGCAAAATTAAGCTTACAATATAATTTAGTTCCGACCACATCAATTGTGTAATAATCTCTCTCATGATCACAGAAAACAAGAGAGAATGAGTTCAATAACAACA
Source organism: Cornus controversa (assembly GCA_026545225.1). Classification (NCBI taxonomy): domain Eukaryota; kingdom Viridiplantae; phylum Streptophyta; class Magnoliopsida; order Cornales; family Cornaceae; genus Cornus; species Cornus controversa. Next base: position 36,184,237 of record CM048845.1, on the reverse strand, counting down.
ACTACATATCTAAGACAAGATAAGAAATCATTGAAATTGAATTTACAAGACTTTTATTGCTCAATTCTATAATAAGAATCCTCTGAATTACACAATCTATGCATGTATATAAAGGTCCCCAATAATTAAAACAATCAAACCATTGATGCTTTGTTAAGGCTACATCAAAACCCTAGTGGATGAACTAGCCGCTCATGGTAGAAGAAGAAGCTTCAACTGTTGAGGAAGAAGACATCATCTTTCTAAATTCTGCATCTGACTTCGTTCTCCAATGGCTCTGCAAATATATTTCTGTTCTCTTCTCAGCCCTCTCAGACTCTCCAAGCTCTGTTCTCTCTGTCAAAATCTCCCTCAATTCAGCCTCCAAGTCTTCACTTTATTCCCCAAGAGAATACACCAAAGTCCTAATCCAATTAGGAATAAATTAGGGTTTCCCGCAGCACTAATCAGGTGGATTTTTCCTACTGACTTCAGCCCAACTTTTGACCCACTAGAAGTCCGATTTACAGAATTTTTGTGAAATATGAAAAGTGTGCAGAATCAAATTTTGTTCAACCCCACATGAAAATAATTTCGATTTGAGGCTCGAAAATATGACTTCTAGCCCATTTTCCAAAATGGGATTAAGACTGTATTATGCGCAGATTTGGGCTTCAGGCCCGAAACCTTCTTAAGCAACTGTAATTCTCTTGAACCTCTTTCTTGGGCTGAATTGAGTTGAAATAAAGGGTTGAATTATTCTCCTTGATGTAGGCTTCATCTAACCATCTTGGATGTCTTCTTTAAAAGCCCAAAAGCTTTGTTTTAACTGAAATAATCATTAAAGCCCTGAAAATACATAAAACACTAAAACAAAGTAAAATCACAAAATAGCCTACCACTAAGAGAATAAAATACATAATTTAAGAGGCTAGAATGCGTAACATTCAACGCCTATCAATAGTTAATTTTATTTTTGTAATATTGCATTGCTAAGGGACTAACAATATATAAGTTTGGGGGTGTGATAAGTGTTCAATTTGATGCATTTGAACCCTCTTTATTGCATATGTTAGCCCCGTTTCTATGTTTACCGAGATATGTTTACGGTATTTTTGTGTTTTTGATGTATTGCAGGTCTTGTAGCAAAAGGAGCAAAGTTTGAGGCCATTTGCAATTGAAGAGCTGAAGTCAGAGTTAAAAGCTAAGGCATCTCGATCAATCGAGATGTTGATCTCGATTAATCAAAATCTCGATTGATCGAGATCTTGATTTTGATTGATCGAAATCTCGATCAATCGATATTCCAATCTCGATTGATCGAGATTCTGCAGAGCCACTTGCCCACTTGCCCACCTGCTCTCCCACTTGCAACAAAATCCCCCTTTTTGCATGACTTAGAGGGATTGTCTGACTTGAACAAGACCCTTGGGGACCTTCTTGATATAGTTGGTATATATATTGATATATATATATTTATGGTGGGCCCCAAGGTTGAAAAGGAGGCCATAAAGCACAAAAAGAGGCCATTTTCTCAAGGATCTCTCACACACATCAGACTACACAAGGAGAGACATTCGGGAGAGGAGAAGAAGGAGCTGAACCAGACCTTGAAGCTCCATTTTCTTCATCAATGGAAGAGTGCAAGGCAACCATGAGCAACTAACTTCTATACTAGGGTGTTGTTGAAGCCCCTAGCCATGTAAACTTGTTCATTGTTGTAGAATTTTGGAATTTGTTCTTAAATGTTGATTATTTAGTCTAGTGACCATGTACACTAATACATCTCTTTTATATATTCATTTGATTTTGATTTTATTCTTGTCTTAGAGTAGAATCTATCTTGTGAATGCACAACATTTGTTTCTTCCACAAGAAGGGCAAATGATGGCTAAGTAATGGTACTTGAAATGTATGTGGTGTGCTTGCTTGTATAAACCATGCCAAGATAAGGTAGTTTGGATGCATGTAGGTTCACCTAGAAAGTAGGGTAATTAGTTAGGTTGAAGAACTATGCTTGTTGAAGATGGATTATGATAGGTTGGTGCTCACATTAATCTTTTGATATGTCATTGAGGTCACAAGCCTAATGACATTGTTAGGCATTTAATTTATGAATCCCAAACTTGCTACACTTATGAACATGTGAATGGCTAGTGGTGGAAACCACCCCTAGTTCTCTCTCCCAACTTTTACTCTTTAAATTTATTGTTATTACATTCATGTAATAGTTTTATAAACAAAAACTCAAAACCTTATTTTTAGGATTAAAGTGGAAGTAATCTTTCTTTAAGACAATTACGACTAGTCCTCGTGGGATCGATACCCTCTATATAGAACCGTATCTACAAAGATTCGTGCTCTTGCAAGTGGTTAAATTATATTTTGATAAAAGGGGCAAAAATAAGCTTACAATATAATTCAAGTTTAGCCACATCATGCCAAAATTCCATCAGTAACCTTTCTTTGATAAAAAATCATTTATTAACATCAAAATGGCATTTTGGTAATTTTATTGATCAACTAACTGTGGGGCGAGCTAGTAATTTCTGTTGTTTCTAGTTGCAGATGGGGTCATTTATATCTTCAAACAGCTATTATTTGTATTTGATCTCTAACGACTCTTTAATTTTGACAGTTACATATATATGGTCATATTATTTATCATATATATATCCTCTACAAATGTCTCTTGTTTTCTACAGTAATCTTTGTTGAATCAAATTCATATAAGCTCATATTCTCAAAAATAAGAAGAGATACATGTTTTGAAAAGGCTTATCTATTATTGTTGATCATTACTATAAAACTAATTTGAGCTTCCCACTCTTTGTTCATTGTTTGTAAGATTGCTTTGAGAGATCAAATTGCTAGAATACCTTCTGCACAATCAGGGTCCATTGCATAAAAGGACAAAACACATGAGAAGAAGTCTTCAAAGAGAAAGTCTTAGTTAATTCCAGTGTTTGTACTTCAAGTTTATATCCTGACTATAATATTCCAACGATACATAAAGAGCAGAGCATTCTGAGATAGTCACCAGCAAACTCAAGGAAGTTTTCACCAATTGCATTCTTATACTATCTGTGATTTAAATAGTCTACATTGTTTGAAGTGATTAGTGTGTGTATGAATCTCAGTGTATGAAAGAGGGGGGTTTTAGGTGTGTTATCCTAGAAGATAAACGAGCACTTAGTTGAGGCATTGTTCGTAAATCTGATACTACAATTCACGAGGGTTTGTTGATGATTTAGGAGTGACTAATGAGTGTTCAGAGAGATTGATTATAATCCTTTTGAAACTAGTGGATTGGTTTAAGAGCCTCAAGGCTCTGTAGATGTTTCCTTAGGGTGTATTCCATAATTCTATGCATTTGTCGACAAACCACATAGATCCCGTGCACTTGACAAAACAAGTCATATGTTCTGTACACTTGTCAAACAAGCCACATAGTGCATGTGCACTTGCTAAACAAGTCATAAATTTGTCAAGTTTCATGGACTATCCACCCAAAGGAACCCAATACCGTACTTAGGGTCTTACACCCTACCACTCTCACAATCCCATCATACCTACCACTTACCACACAACTTACTATGAGCATTACACAACTCATGTACAACTATTTCTGATGCACAACTCATCAATTGTCTACCAACTTAAGAAGAATTAAATCAACCCTAAGCATTTCCTTCTGTCTGTCTCTATAGTACCCCTCAGACATACTCTGTCTAATACCATCATAACATCTACTGGCCTATCAACACTGATAGCCCCACCCACCCGAGTAACCTCTAGTCCCAATGCCCATGCATATAATACAACAATAATACGAGGCATCTAACTCAACTCAAACACTAGCCAATGAGCTAAACACCAAAAATTTATATACATACCTCAAACCACTAAAGGTCTAGCTTAGACGTAGATCCCATCATTGGTCGTGCACTCTGGGTAGTCATAACTGGTTGAGGTGGGGGTAAAGTCCTAAAATGTAACTTTGCTGGCCTCTGTTGTGAACTCAACTCGCTAGTCACATTCCCACCCAGTTGAGGACAATTTCTTCTAATGTGCCCTTGAAATTTGCACTCAAAACAAGCTCCAGTATTAGGCTGACTCATAGGAAAGTCCGCCTTAACATGCCCCAATTGTTTGCACCTAAAAAATCTCACCTCTTCTCGATTAGATCCCAATGGCATAGGAGTCGTAAGCGTAGATTGTATCATCTGTCGCCCCACTCATCCCACCAATTGTGAAGGGCCACTCTTGAACTTCTTCCTTATCTGAACCTCAGAAGAATAACCCATTTCCCTACTCTGCTTCCAACCTTTTATTTTTTCTTGCCTATCCTCAGCCTCAGCCTCAGCCTCAGCCTTAGCTTTGAAAGCTTTTTTCACAGCTTTGGGATACACTCTCAAACCCAAAATAGACACAAATGGCCTAACTGGGTGATGAAGGCCATTAACAAACCTCCATGTCTTCTCTTCCTCATCTCTCACCACCTCGGGTACAAAGCGTGAAAGAGAAATGAACTTATTCTCATATTCAGTTACAGTCTTTCCATCATAAATGAGCTCATCAAATTCTTTCCTTAGCGGCCTCCTCTTCGGCTTTGGAAAGTAGTGATCAAGAAAAAGAGTCTTAAACTCTTCCCACCCCATGATCTCAACATCATGTCGGTCACTCACCTACTTTCACCATAGTTCAGCACCTCCCGAGAATAAATAAGTAACAAGTATCACCTTTATCCCATCATCGGGTGCAGACATCACCTTTAGATGTTTCTCTACTTGCTCAAGTCAGTTATCCGCTACTAACAAATCTAAGTTCCCATCAAAACTAGGAGGCATTAACTTCTTAAATTGAGTGACAAACTTGAAATGCCTCTCACTTTCAGTTTCCTCCAATTGTGCAACCGGTTGTTGTACCTCAGCAGCTACGGTCCTCACAAAGTCTCTAAGGGCCATGGTCATTTCTGTGACCAAGTGATTTCCCTCAGGAACCCCACCCCCAACTGCTCCTCCCTAGTGTTTAGGTGACATAGTGCTACATAGCCAAGAGATAGGTTAACGATAATAAATTATCTCATGTTATGCACTTAACTTAATCAAACTACTAGGCAATGTAGAAACATATTATCACTTACACATTTAACATATAAACATGCTTTTCGACACACATTTATCACATAAACATGTTTTTAAGTCAACACATAACATATAACGCATGTTATCACATAAGCACTTAGCAAGTCATCATGTATTTCACTTAATCGAAATGTCATGTCTACGCACGTTTTTAGGTTTTCAAACTCAAAGGTTTTAACCATTTCGACTCTACACATGATCCAACCCTTACCCTTCATCCTTAGGCATTCGAACCCAATGCTCTAATACTAAGCTATCACACCCCAAAATTTGGATCATCGAAACTCTCCCGATTCAAACTCGAACTCCGAGTAGTTAGGTGTTATGATTGCCCGTTTGTCATCCCACGACCCGGACAACCATGGAAAACTTTCATTCATCACCCTCGGTTCTTATCCGGACCACTGAGACAATTACTTGTCGCTTGGGCCAAGAAACACATACTTGAGATTAGATGGTAAGGTCTTAAGTTCAAGTTGTGGGGGAGACATAAAGGATGGAACTAGAGGAGTACTTGAAAGAGTAGGGAGAGGCACAATTGGTGTCTTCCACATGGGAAAGTCATTAATGACATTGGCATCGAGCAGTAGATTTACATCTACAATGGATCACTCAATGTCAAAGTTTTCAAAATTAAATTGACTCAAACACGCCTCAAGAGGATCTTTCGACAAGATTTGGGGAAGCAACTCGTCCACAAGTTCATACATTATATCCGAACAAAAGCAGTCGCCTTCATCATTGGAAGTGTGGTGAGATGCATTGAAGATATTCAACCTAACAGTCATATTACCAGCGGAGATATCTATCACCCCGGTACAAAAATTAATGCAAGCGTTAGCCGTAGCAAAGAATAGACGACCTAGAATAATTAGAATATGCTTTGTAGGATCTTGGACAGGTTCGATGTCAAGGATGATGATGTCCACCGGGAAATAGAATTTATCCACCTTAATGAAAACATCCTCAATTATTCCACGTGGTTGCCGCACCGAACGGTCGGCAAGTTGCAACACAACTGTGGTCAGCTTAAGCTCTCCTAGCTCTAATTTTTGATAAACTAAGTAAGGAAGTATGTTAATACTTGCTCCCAAGTTAAGGAGGGCCCTCTCGAATTCATGGCCACCCATGCCATAAGAGATTATTGGGGCACCCGGATCCTTGAATTTTGGAGGGGTATTATTTTGGATAATTGAACTCACTTACTCAGTTAATTAGACTTTCTTAGGAACGTGGTTCCTAGATTTACGCTTTTGAGTACATAAGTCCTTTAAAAATTTAGTATAGGAGGGAATTTGTTTTATAGCATCTAGGAGAGGAAGATTGATTTTCACTTGTTTGAAGATTTCTATCATATCTTGCAATTTCTCTCCTTGCTTGCCGAATTGAGAGAGTTCCCTTAATCTTTGAGGAAAGGGAATAGGAGGTTCATATGAAGTCTCTTGAATTGGAATAGATGGGAATTTAGCTTCAATGATCTTCTCCTTTCCTTTATCTTTTAGATTATTAGAGAACTCTTTTGGATTTAAAGGTATCTCATTTGGATTAAAAGTGGGAATATTTGGATTTATCAGATGCTCACATTCTTTCTCCCTTATTTTGTCAACCGGATTTTCTAACACTCTACCACTCCTTAAAGTAGTAATTGATGGAGCTTGTTCTTTGTTAAACTCAAGGGAATAAGAAACATCATCAATTACTTACACTCCATTTGGGTTCGCCATCGTTTGGCTAGGCAATTTTCCACCCTCTCTACGATTCATTGCATTAGCTAGCTGTCCTAATTGAGACTCTATCTTGGCAATAGATTGTGACTGGGCGTTGATCTTTTGTGTGTTGCTTTCGATATTACCTAAAGCAGCCAAAACTTTTTCCTCAAAACTAGGATTTTGAGAAGGTGGTTGATTGGGAGTGTAGTAGAAACTTGAATTTGGATTTGGTTGATATGTTCTAAGTTGGAATTGAGATTGACCTTACTGTCCATATGGTCCCCGAGGTCCTTGATATTGGCCTTGGTTCCCATATTGGAATTGATTTTGATCTCTCCATCTGGGATTATAAGAGTTTTGATATGATCCTTGACCCGACCTAGAATAAAGTGTATGTGCTTGCTCTTGTGAGAATTCAGGGTATTGCCTCGTATGAGAGCAATCCTTTATATAATGTGAAGGACTAGAGCAGAATGAACACACATCATATGTGGGATGAAGGGTAGGACTAGGAATAGTAGGATGGGGGGAAGAAGAAGACGAAGAAGAAGAAGAACCGGCCAACATGACTTGATCCAATTTCTTTTCTAAGGCCTCTATCTTCCCATCTGTTGTTTGCTCTTTACACATTTCAAAAATACTTTCAATTTGGGTGTTAAGAGGAGCAACTACCTTATTCTTCCATTCATTAAAAGAACGATGAGAAAAATTTTTGCTCAAGTTCTCAAAGAGTATCCATGCTTCATCGGGGCTTTTTAGAAAGAATGTACCTCCACACTAGCATCAACCATTCATTTATGGGGCTCTCCTAAACCATCATAAAATCCTTGCACCAATTGCCATTTGAGGATAGCATGGTGTGGGTAAGACTCAAAAGATCCTTCATCCATTCCCAAGTTTCATGGAAAGCTTCTCCCTCCCTTTGAGAGAAACCAATGATGGCTCTCCGTGCATCATTAGTCTTCAAATGCTAAAATCTTGACAGCATTCCTCAACCTAACTTCAAATGCTAATATCTCACAATCCGTAAGTCCGTTTCAGTTGAAATTTGGCATGGATCATCCTTAACATATCTAGTTTCTAACCCAACTTAAATCATCTAAAAATACCAACCAAAACTTGAGTTACACTCAAATTAATGGGTGTAGGTCAGATTACCAACTCTTGCACTAAAATATGCATATCTTTCTCAATTTAAATTCAAACAAAGCTCATGACTTGTCAATTTGAAGCTAACACAATTCTCCTTCTATATGCATATATTTCATTCACTCCTTGAACTCAAAATGAACACTTTTGGGCATGTGTCCCCCCCAATGACTGCTCTAATGCCTCAATGTCCATCAAGTATATTCACATATTACATGTTTTACATATGAAATGTTCAAATTGCAACAAATTCTACCGTGACTACAACTAGATCATTACCGTGCCACACGCTGGCACAGATGGCCAAATGTACAAATATCCAAAATGTAGTAAAATAAAGCTATAACTCTTCTTGGACACTCAAGTCCCATCCGTCATCAACGCCTCATCTGAAAAGTTTATATAAATAGGGGGTGAGCTTATCCTCTCTCGCTCAGTAGGAATGATCCACCCAACTCCACTCTAACTCAGGCGGCCATGTATGAATGCACATGAAAACTCCATATGACTACATGACAAGTACTCCATGCTTTTTACCCTCAAAACAAACAAGTTTTGGAAATCATGCGTGATGCTTTACAATTCAAGGTATACATATATATATACAACAACTTCAACAAGTCACATTTCATATATATAACTTACGCCACATAATTTCAAAAATCAATTCAACTGAGGACTTTGCTTATCACAATCTGTAGCAAGGGTCGCTTTGGGACCATATACTTTGCTCACGCATTTCAAGCTACTAACCCGACAGAAGCGACACCCACTTAGCCAAGTTTTGGGTCTTGCACCCTAGAGTTGAAAACCCTTATTAATTCTCACACATGCCCCAAAAATCTCGCTTTTCATATAATATACACTTATCAAATAAATGCACAAAATCCACACAATGCAATGCCTTTATCAAAACAATGCATTTTTCTTCTCATCCCAAGCTTGTCATAATGTCAATACACTCATATCATGAAAATCATCATGCTTATACATTTTTCAAGAAAATTGTATCTTTCATGCACAATTCTAAATAGAAACTCAGATTTTTTTCATGCTTTCACCAAATGAACACAATTTTATCAAAAGCATCCATAGTCTCAACTTTACATATGCAACATATATAAGTCCTAACTAACATGTTAGACATATCCATGTGCATAAATTATATATATATATATATACACACACACACACACACCCAAAACCCTAAACTCAAGAAATCTCAACCTATCTTTCATGTCACAAACATGTGACCTATAGAATCAAAGTAAAGATGAGTCTAGCACCCCTACCTCAAATCCAATGATTTGAATCTAACTCTGAGAACTCCCAGCTTTCTCAACTTCACGAAATAGAGACTTTGATCAGTTTAAACCGAAGCCCTTGGTGTCCCCTACACACTTTCCTTCTTCAAGATCTCCCAAATCACACTTCAAGTGGCCTAGAATCTAGAGAGAAGGGAGAGAGATATCTGTAAAATAAAATATATCAGACCCTTTTTGATATTTATCTCAACCCTAGGGGCGTGAAATAACCATTTTGCCCCCGGGCCACTTAATGTACCTTCCCGATCTCAGAATTAATTCTTGAAAACTTCGTTGGTCTCGACATCAGTCCCTCAACACTCTAAATATTTCATTTAAGCCATTCGCCAAAAGAAATATTTTTGAGAACTTTTTGAATTTTCGGGCCCACTTAAGTTGCATCCCGGGCCCCGGTTTGACCAACAAGTCAAACTTCTCCAAAGCTTTCGAAAACTTACCAAAACCTTTAAAACATTTTCCTAATACGTTCAACATACTCAAAACATTTTAAATATCATTTAAAATTCATTTAAAGCAATAAATGAAAAAAAATTAAAAAACCGGCCAGAATTGGGCACGGTCTCTACAACCTCCCAACCTTAAAGAAATTTTGTCCTTGAAATTAGAATGCACCTCAAGTGATGAACAAATCGGGATACTTTGAGCGGACTTCTTGTTCTCTCTCCCATGTAGCCTCTTCCACCCCATGGTGCCTCCAAAGCGCCTTAACCAATGGAATGGTCTTGCCTCGAGGCACTTGCTCTCTAGTGTCCAAAATCTAAAATAGCCTCTCGTCGTATGACACGTCCTTCTCCACCTCAAGGTCTGCCCAATCGAGTACATGTGAAGGATCTGGCTAATACTTCCTCAACATAGACACATGGACAGTGTTGTGCACACTTGACAGTTGTGGTGGCAATGCCAAGCGGTAACCAACCTCTCCTACCCGATCCAAAATCTAAAATAGTCTGATAAATCATGGTGCTAGCTTGCCACTACGACTGAACCTCATCAAACCTCTCCGTGGTGAGACCTTTAGAAAAATATGATCTCCCACTTTAAATGCTAAAGGTCGTTGCCTCCTATCGGCATAGCATTTCTGATGACTCTGAGCCGTAAGCAATCTCTACCGAATTACCTTGATCTTCTCTGTAGTTTACCGAACTAAATCTGGTCCCAAAGAAACTGTCTCTCCAACCTCAGTCCAACAGACAGGTGACCCACACGGTCTACCATACAAAGCCTTAAATGGAGCCATCTCAATGCTAGCTTGATAGTTATTACTATATGCAAACTCCACCAAAGCAAGGTGATCCTCCCAACTACCTCAAAGATCAAGTACACACGCCCGTAGCATATCCTCCAAAATCTGTATAGTACGCTCAAACTGACCATCCATCTGAGGATGAAAAGCCGTACTAAAATGATGGTCCGTATCAAGTGCTGCTCGTAAACTCTGCCAAAATTGAGATGTAAATCTTGGGTCCCTATCTAAAATAATAAAAGCTGGCACACCATGAAGTCTAAGGATCTGCTCAAAGTACAATCTGCTGAGAGTATCAACATCATCGGTAACTCTAATAGGAATAAAGTGAGCCACTTTCGTCAACCTGTCAACTATAACCCAAACTGCGTCGTGACCCTTCGTCGACCTTGGAAGTCCAGTCACAAAGTCCATAGTGACATGCTCCCGCTTCCACATAGACACAAGCAATGGCTGTAACAACCCCGCTGGTCTCTGATGCTCGGCCTTTACTTGCTGACAAGTGAGGCATCTTGCCACAAACTGAGCTACATCCCTCTTCATACCCTTCCACCAATACTGTGATGTAGGTTATGATACATCTTGGTACCACCTGGATGTACTACTAGTCTCGAATTGTGAAACTCTTTTAGGATCTCATCCCGACAAGCTAAGGGAACAAACATCTTCCCTTAGAATTTCATACTCTAATCTGAATGAACTGTCCATCCTTCCACCATTTCACCACCTAAAATTCGTGTGTGAATAGCCTCAATCTCACTATCCTTCCTCTGCTCTTCAATCACTCTACTCACAAGACTTGGTTGAGTGATAAAAGTAAAGAACACTGTTGGTCCATCATCCTTACTAAAATGTAATCCCATTTATGAGATATCTTCCATCATCTTCCACTTTCGTATGGCTAAGCTCGCTAAGCTACCATGTGACTTCCTACTCAATGCATCCGCTACCACATTGGCCTTTCATGGATGATATTGCAAGTCAAAATTATAATCTTCCATATATTCCATCCACCTCCATTGCCTCATATTCAAATCCTTTTGTGAGAAAAGGTATTTGAGACTTTTGTGACCCGAGAACACTTCAAACTCCTCACCATACAAATAATATCTCCACACCTTAAGTGCAAATATCACCACTGCCAATTCCAATTCATGTGTCGGGTAATTCTGTTCATGCGTCTTCAACTGCCTTGAACCATACGCCACTACTCGTTCGATTTGCATTAGCACACATCCCAAACTGAGTCGTGAAGTGACACAATAAATCGTATACCCTAATCCACGTTCAGGAATGATTAAAATTGGAGCCAAAGTCAATCGACTCTTTAATTCCAAGAATGCATGCTCGGAAGCATCATTCCACACAAACTTCATTCCTTTTCAGGTAAGCTTGGTCATTGGTGTTGCTAAGTTGGAAAAGTCTTTCACAAACTTCCTCTAGTATCCAGCCAATCCCAAGAAACTATGTATCTCAAATATGCTCTTAGGTCTTTCCAAACTCATCACCGCCTCTATCTTGGATGGATCCACAGAAACTCCTCTTTCGAATACAAGAAGCCCAAGGAATTTTACCTCCGCTAGCCAAAACTCACATTTCTCGTACTTGGCACACAATTGATGTTCTCTTAGAAGCTGCAACATGACCCTCAAGTGACCCTCGTGCTCCTATTTCGAAGACGAGTACACTAGGATGTCATCAACGAACACAACCACAAACTTGTCCAAGTAAGCATTGGACACTTGATTCATTGAGTCCATGAATGCTGCCGGTGCATTCGTCAAGCCAAATAGCATCACTAAAAACTCATTGTGTCCGTATCGTGTGCGAAAAGTGATTTTCTGAATGTCCGCTTTTCTAATCCCCAACTGGTAGTAACCTGATCTCAAGTCTATCTTTGAGAAATATCTCGAACCCCTAAGTTGGTCGAACAAGTCATCTATCCTTGGCAAAGGATACTTATTCTTGATCGTTGCCCGATTCAACTTCTAATAGTCAATGCAAAGCCGTAAAGACCCGTCCTTCTTTTTAGCAAAAAGAACCAGAGCTCCCAAGGTGAAGTACTAGGACGTACAAATCCCTTGCCTAGTAGCTTTTGCAATTGGTCCTTTAGCTCTTTCAACTCAGTCGGTGCCATTCAGTACAGTGCCATTGAAATGGGTGCGGTACGAGGAGCAAGATCTATCACAAACTCCACTTCCCATTTTGGAGGCAACTGTGTCAAGTCCCCTGTAAATACATCTACAAACTCACACACTACACGAGGAAGCTCTCCAAGTGTCTCATCATCACCATCAACTAGTAGGCTCGCTAAGAAATGTCCAAGCCCTTTCTGATCACTCAAGCCATGTGAAGACGACAAGTAGAAGTCATCCCGCTCCCCCACAAAACATATACTAACACCCTCTAGTGTATACAAGGTCACTCTACCTCGATAACAATCAATGTTGGCTCTATAGGTCGATAGCCAATCCATACCCAAGATCACATCAAAACTGGACATCTTAAGAAGGATGGAATCAAACACTAATCGATGTCCCAAAATCTCAATCTCGCAAGATTGGCGCACATCACTCAAAACCACTCTACCACCAACTGGCGTATCAATGGATAAAATCGAGTCCAAAGATGACACCTCCAACCCCAAGGCACAATCAAATGCATATGATATGAATGAATGTGATACACCCGAATCTACTAAAACCCTAGCCCATGAGCTAGATACAAAAAATATACCTCAGACCACTGATGGTCTAGCTGAGGTCTTTCCTAGAGCAAGAGTAAAGACACGGCCTTGGGTCCTCTGGCCCTACTATCCTATACCCTGATATGTAGACTATAGACTGGGAGTGCCAAATGCGGCTCCTCTAGTTGGTGCTCATGAACTTTGAACTGATGGCACTGTCTATGGCTGTGGTAATGCCTTAAAGCCTGACTGTAAAGTCGCAGGCTGCATAGGATTCTGCTGTGAGCCAACACCACTTTGTTTACCCCTCTTCTATGGGCAATTCCAACTAATGTGCCTCATCTACTGACAGTGGAAGCACTTCTTGTCCATCACAGAAGTAGTCTGCTTTTGAGTGCATTCTACCACTTTGTGTCCTAGTTTTTGGCAATCATAGCAAACTGCCTTAGGTCGTGTGGTCCTGATAGGCACAACTGATTCATGTGTGAGTGTGACTCAATAAGTATATCAATTAAAATTTTCCACACTTCGCAATAGAACGAATTCCTTGCAGAATAGGGCTATCGAAATGAATGGGTATCGTACCTCAGGGATTATGTTCTGATGAGTTGGAACACAGAACTAATTCTAATTAAATTTATAAGAAAAGAATTCTGATTTTTAACTAATTAAAAAGATAAAATAAAATAAATCAAAGGTAAACAGATAATGAAGATAATAAGAGAGAAACCTAGGGTGTTTGACTTCACCACTAACTCCACAATCAATGGTCAATTGAATCAACTATAGGGGAATTACATCATGCATAAGTGGTGTCGGTGGCTACAAGCTCACCTTCATCCGTCAAGAAGATAACATATGATTAAGGCTAAGCCATGGACTATCTTCGATTGGCATGGGCCATCTGCCTAACTACTCTAATCTAGGGTGCAGTATGGTTCATCTTCTCTAGGCATAATCCATCAAAGCTCATAACAATATATTCAGTGATTACCATTGTGTAATAATCTCTCTCATGATCACAGAAAACAAAAGAGATTGAGTTCAATAACAACAACTAAATATCTAAGACAAGACAAGAAATCATTGAGATTGAATTTACAAGACTTTTATTGCTCAATTCATTAATAAGAATCCTCACAATTACACAATCTATGCATGTATATAAAGGTCCCCAATAATTAAAACAATCAAACCATTGATGCTTTGTTAGGGCTACATCAAAACCCTAGTGGATGAACTAGCCGCTCATGGTAGAAGAAGAAGCTTCAACTGTTGAGGAAGAAGACATCATCTTTCTGAATTACGCGTATGACTTCGTTCTCCAATGGCTCTGCAATATGTTTCTGTTCTCTTCAGCCCTCTCAGACTCTCCAATCTCTGTGTAAGCTCTCCCAATTCAGCCTCCAAGTCTTCCTTTTATTCCCCAAGAGAATTCACCAAAGTCCTAATCCAATTAGGAATTAATTAGGGTTTCCCGCAGCACTAATCAGGTGGGTTTTTCCTGCTGACTTCGGCCCAACTTTTGACCCACTAGAAGTCCGATTCACGGAATTTTCGTGAAATACAAAAGTGTGCAGAATCAAATTTCGTTCAACCCTAAGCGAGAATTATGTCGATTTGAGGCTCGGAAATAAGACTTCTGGTCCGTTTTCCAAAACGGGATTAAGACTGCATTATGCGCAGATTTGGGCTTCAGGCCCGAAACCTTCTTAAGCAGCTGTAATTCTCTTGGACCTCTTCCTTGGGCTGATTTGAGTTAAAATAAATGGTTGAGTGAATCTCCTTGATGTAGGCTTCATCTCACCATCTTGGATGTCTTCTTTAAAAGCCCAAAATTCTGGTTTTAACTGAAATAATTATTAAGGCCCTGAAAATACAGAAAACACTAAAACAAAGTAAAATAACAAAATAATCTATCACTAAGAGAATAAAATACATAAGTTAAGAGGCTAGAATGCGTAACATTCAACGCCTATCACACCCCCAAACTTACATATTGCTAGTCCCTTAGCAATAGAATAAAACAAAACTAAAACAAAGGAAACTAACAAATACTAACTAAACTACCAAACTCCACTTTCGTGGGAGAAACGATTGCATTTAGCATATGCAACAAGCCTTTAAACCCCTAGGTTCCCCCTAGTGGACGAGTATAGTCTCGTGAGGGTTTCCAGAAATGTTACCCACAAACATTCAAAATTCTGTTTTAACATTAATTCAAGAAGAAGATTACAATATATAGTTACAAACTTGCATTCAAGAATAGTTTCAAACTTTCAAATCTTATAATTCAAACCAATGGTCCCCATGCATAATTCACATCAACATATCTCAAAATAATCAACTCTAGTCCCCTCGTGTAAAGTGAACTAGCAATCATCTTATGTAGCATAACTCAGTTCTGAATATATTAAGGCACATACCCTTTCAATTCACTAGCTCCCCTTATTGAAATCATACTTCCCAACATGATTACATGACTTTTCATTTTATTTTTTTCATCATTCCTTTTTTTTTCATTGCTTTATTGGTTGTGCAATGTCTTGATCTATTAAGCTTTCTGAAAGATCCATGTAGCAAGCTTTCAGTCAGTGACTCCCAAACCAGACGGCTTTAGGGCACTAGGCTTTAAGATACCTTGAAGACCTAATTACTCGAATCAGTCAAGCTACAAATCAAGACAACCAATGCTAATCTTTTCTCACCCTTTCACTTTTGACGCGAACACTCCGTGCTTCCTGAGGCATAGAGGCCCGGTTACTCATGAAAAGGATCAAATTGATTTGCTTATTCATCACTTTTTTTTTCTTTTTCTTTTTTCATTGAAGTCAAGTAAAACACATTATCGGTACTCATTCTCAAGAGATACTAATTAATATCAAGCATATGTAACTCAATAACTCAAAACCAAAGATTATACCCCATAAGACTATGCTAGTGTATTTGTGCATGTAAGGAAACTAAAATTAATCATCCCAAAGCATGTTAAAGCAAACCATGATTAAAACCACATACTTTAAATCACAGGTTTCAAAAATTCAAAACATACTCAAAAATTGCAAGTTATGCACCTACATAAGGTATTAATCCTTTGAATCATGTCAAAACATACTATCTAAAAATAAAATAAAATAAAATAAAATAAACAAACTAAGAAAATGAAATAAAATAAAATCCTAATACAAGAAGAATTTCACACAAATTTCCCCCCATATTGCAATAAAGCACAAAAATAGGCATCGCCTCACCCCCAAACTTAAACTGTACATTGTCCTCAATGTACTACCAATCGAAGCATAGAGAAGAGTAAGAACGATATTACCGGGATCATGGAGTAGTGGAAAGAAAATAGAGTACATCACGAGCACGAAGGCAATGCAAGCACACCCCCAAACTTGGATGTTTCAATCTGTCAAAACAAACCACTATACCCCAAAGATCAAGTGAAAATAGGATGGGTGAAAATAAATATGAAAGAGAAAAATCCTAAAAAAAAATAAAATATTTGTTATTTCATTTTTCAAATTTTTTTTTTTTTTTTTTTTTTTTTTTTTTTTTATTTATAAAATCTAACTACAAAAAGAAAAATAAAAACTAAAAATAAAATAATATACAAAAGATGGTTACCTTCCTGTCAAGGATGTGGTGGTGACTGAGCATCCGGATCTAAGTTTGCTTGGCGCATCAGTGCACGCATCATCCTCCTCATCTCTAGTTGCTCTTGGCGAGTGTCACGAAAGTGATCCGCCATCTCTGCTCTCATTGCACCAAACTGTGTGGAGACCTCTGTCTGTAAGGTGCCAAACTGGGCTGTCAACCCAGCAATCTGCCCTTCTAAGTATTGATAATCATGGCCACCAGCCTGTGCATGCACTTCCTCTTCCTCTGCCTCCATCTCCTCTGGATCATCCACCGGTGGTGGTACATCTACATGCTCTCCTCCTTGGGCCAACCGAGATACCTCACCAGGCGCCGCTATGACTCTCTGGTGCATATGAGATCGACTCAAGTTCCAGTCATGCGTGCCATAATGAAGGTCATGTGGAAAGGCAAGCTCGTCCTCGTGGACTGCATACCCCTGTGATACAAGCAACTGGTGAATAATAGTAGGGAATGGAAACTCCCAGTCACTTGCACTGTCTGGTACCTTGGCCACAACCTTGGAATAGAATTTCTCCATCTGGCCCCAGATAATCTGTGGGAATGACAGCCAATGCCCAAAATGTATGACATATAAGGCTCTGAGGAACTCTTGACGTCTTTCGGTTTTATGTCCAATTGGACATACATTCTTGAGTAGCACAGCGTCAAGGAACCATAAATGATTTGGCATTGAAGACTTTGAAGCTGCATTCCTTTTCGGCCCAGAAAATTGGTTGGCACACAATCGTGCAACCACATTGCCCACCGACAACTCGTCGGGTAAAGGAGTGTAGATATGAGATAAATCAGCTGGGCATTCATGAGGACAACCCATGGCAATGGCAATGGATGACATGTCAACTCAAACTATTGTTCCATCTACGGAAGAAGTAAGCACATCCCGCTCATCAGGTTTCGGCATCAAGTTTTGATAAAATACCTTGACAAGCCTCGGGTAAATGGTAGATGAGAGTGGAACAAAAATGGATGCCGACCGACGACGACGGATGTCGGAAATCCCCCATCGTGTCTCGGGAAACATACCATAAAGTTCGGCTATGTCAAACGTTGTTTCATAGTTCAACGCCCTTGGATGCCATCTCTCTTGAATACCGTCTCGGCGAGATCGTGAAGAACCTGTGGTCGGATCATTCCTCGCTCGGCGAGGATTACGTGAACTTGAAGTATCTTGGTGACTTGCTCTCTTTGGTGCCATAGAAGTAGAAAAAGTGTAATTGAGGAATTAAATCGAACACTTGGTGTGCACAATTCTTTTGTAACCTTCAACCTCCTTTTTCCGGCAATTTTTCCAACTGAATCGAACAAGTAATTGCACCAAATTGATCCCCCAAACTTGGTCTTCAAAAGCCCTCAAAAAGATTTGAACAATTTCTTCAAGGAAAAACTTCACTTACTTCGATGTTGAACTTGAAAAAGTGTGAGCTTCCTTTGAGAACTAGTGATTTTTGATCCACTTTGATGTTGAAGTTAATGTTGATCAATGTTGAATCCTTGTATAATAATCACTAATTGAAGAAATTATTTTTCCGGATGATATAGGACTTGAATTGGAGTTCAAAGAGGCTTAGGATGCAAGTAGTAGCAACATAGGAGGATAAGGAAGCTTTAAATACCAAAACAATTCGGGCAGCCCACATTTTTGCCTTGGGCGATCGATCCCCCCAAGGATGGGCGATCGATCGCCCACCTGCTGGTGGGTGATTTCTTAAAAAAACAATGGGGCGATCGATCCCCCTTAAATGGGGCGATCGATCCCCCTTCTGATGCCCTGCTGGACCCTCCATCGCCCAAGGTCGACCGAGACTTGATATTTTTGAGTCTCCATCGCCCAAGGTCGACCGAGAGCACAATTTTTCACCCGTCTTGAGTCCGAATACCTCGGTACACCTCTTGGCATCCTCCGAAAGCAACTTATACATCAAAAACTCAAAGAAAAAATATTAAAACGCAACTAGAATTGAAGAAAAACTTAAGAAAACTAAAATCAAAAATTAAAATAAAAGAAAACTAAAAGAAATCAAGGATAGAAATACATACAAAACTTACAATTTAACGTCCGTAAGAGACGATTGACTCTCCGAAGGGATTAAGTTGGATAGACGGGATCCGTCAAGTCGACGGACTCCACGTCTCTTCTTGGCACACATCCTTCCACACAATGTTTCAACCTTTGGCCATTAACTTTCATCAAATTGATTTCAAACAATTGCTCATCCGGGAATGAGTCTCGAATAGGTAATGCATCGATTACCGGCTCAGACTCGATTCTAGATAAATGATCTGCAACCACATTCTCCGTCCCCTTTTTGTCTTTTATCTCCAAATCAAATTCTTGCAGCAATAAAATCCACCGAATAAGACGCGGTTTGGTTTCTTTCTTTGCCAATAAATGTCTCAATGCTGCATGATCAGAGTAGACAACCACCTTGGACCCCAATAAATAAGAACGAAATTTGTCCAAGGCAAACACTACAGCTAGAAGCTCTTTCTCTGTGGTTGTATAATTGAGTTGGGCATCAGAGAGAGTCTTACTAGCATAGTAGATGACATGTGGTCGTTTCTCTTCTCTCTGTCCCAACACGGCTCCTACTGCATAATCAGAGGCATCACACATGATTTCAAAAGGTCCAGCCCACTTTGGAGACTGCATGATTGGTGCAGAGGATAACAGAGACCGAAGCTTTTCAAAAGCTTTCACACAATCTTCATCAAAGATAAAGGGAACATCTTTAGATAACAGATGGCACAATGGTCGAGCTACTTTACTGAAATCCTTGATGAATCTTCTATAGAACCCGGCATGGCCTAAGAAAGATCGAACTTGCCTTACCGAAGTTGGATGAGGCAAAGTTGCAATTAGGTCGATCTTTGCTTTATCAACTTCAATGCCCCTCTCTGAAACAATATGGCCCAATACAATACCCTCTTTCACCATAAAATGGCTCTTCTCCCAACTAAGTACCAGATTTCGTTCTCGACACCTCTGAAGCACAAGTGATAAATTGCTCAAACAATGTTCAAAAGATGATCCAAAAACAGAGAAATCATCCATAAACACCTCCAAGAATTTTTCCACCATGTCAGAAAAGATGGCCATCATACACCTTTGGAATGTAGCCGGAGCATTACATAATCCAAAAGGCATACGACGATACGCAAAAGTACCAAAGGGACAAGTGAAAGTGGTCTTCTCTTGATCTTCTGGATCCATAGCTACTTGGTTATAACCAGAGTAGCCATCCAGAAAGCAATAATAGCTCTGACCAGCTAACCTTTCAAGTATTTGATCTATGAATGGAAGAGGGAAGTGATCCTTCCTTGTCATAGAATTGAGCTTTCTGTAATCAATGCAAACTTGCCAACCTGTGGCAGTACGTTGTGGAACAAGCTCTCCCATGGAGTTAGGGACAATGGTAAGACCAGATTTCTTTGGAACCACTTGTGTCAGACTCACCCATGTGCTGTCAGAAATTGGATAAATGATTCCTGCATCAAGTAACTTGACTACCTCTTTCTTTACCACCTCCTTCATGTTGGGGTTCAACCGCCTCTGTGCCTCTCTGGTTGGCTTACATCCTTTTTCCAAATGGATTTTGTGCATGCAAACTGAGGGATCAATGCCCTTAAGATCAGCAACACTCCATCCAATTGCTTCCCGATGTTGGTATAAAACCTCTACTAAGCTCTTCTCTTGAATTTCTGTCAGATCAGAGGCAATTATAACAGGAAGAGTTTTCTGTGCCCCCAAGAATACATACTTCAATTTGTCAGGCAAAGGCTTCAACTCTAATTCTGGAGGGGACTCCAATGAAGGCACTAAGGGAGTGCTAGAGAGAAAAGGTAGTGGCTCAATTGGAATTCTCCATGGTGGAGTATTCTGAATAGCATCCACTTCCAGCATAGCCTGCACTTCTTCACACCACCCTTCATCATTAATGTTCTCAAAGTCATAAAAAGACTTACATACCTCCAGGGAGTTTCGAGATATAGAGGATGAGACAAATTCCTCCACACATTCATCAATATCATCCATGCAGAACACATCACTCTGATCTGGAGGGTGTTGGATAGCATTGAACACATTAAGCTTAACCTTCATGTTGCCAAAGGAAATATCCATGATCCCTGACCTACAATTTATGCAAGCATCAGCAGTAGCTAAGAAAGGTCGACCAAGGATCACAGGAATGTGCCTCTTCGGATTGTGAACCGGCTCAGTGTCAAGTATAATGAAATCAACAGGAAAGTAGAACTTGTCCACTTTAATGAGCACATCTTCTATGATTCCTCGGGGTTGCTTTGTTGATCTGTCTGCAAATTGTAATACCACCGAGGTAGGCTTCAATTCTCCCAAGCCCAATTGTAAGTAAACTGAATAAGGTAGCAAATTCACACTTGCACCTAAATCAAGAAGAGCTTTATCCACATGGTGCTCCCCAATAATGCATGAGATAGTTGGAGCACCAGGATCTTTGTACTTGGGAGGAGTACACTGCTGAATTATTGAACTTACTTGTTGTGGCAGCATTACTTTCTTTGGCACATGGCTTTTAGAACGCCTTTTCTGAGTGCACAAGTCCTTCAAAAATTTTGCATAAGGAGGAATTTGCTTGATGGCATCAAGGAGTGGCAAATTAATCTTCACTTGGCGAAACACCTCCATCATGTCATGCAGCTTGTCCCCTTGCTTCCCCAATTTAGATGCTTCAAGAAAACGTTGTGGGAAAGGAGCCTTGGGCTCATAAGGAATTTCAGCACTTGGACTTGTGATCACTTTTTCTTCTTCTTTCTTTTCACCCACCTTATTGTCAATTATTTTCCCACTTCTCAAAGTGGTAATGGCTTGAACTTGCTCATGGTGTGGGTTGCTTGTGGAAGCTTGCATCCCTCTTGGATTAGCAATTGGTTGACTAGGGAGCTTCCCTTCTTCTCTTCTACTTAATGAAGTAGCAAGCTGTCCAAACTGAGATTCCAGTTTGGCAATGGATTGAGAATGCGAGTGCACTAGCTGAACTGTAGATTGTACTGTTGCTGCAGTAGCTTGCACTGTCTCTATAAGAGAATCAAGCTTATCAAATTTAGACAAGGTAAGAGTCAGCTTGTCTTCAATAGCAGAAATTCTTTGGGCCATAGGACTTTGTGTTTGATATTGCTGTTGAGGCACAAAAGTCCTAGGTTGATATGATGGTTGCATTGCTGCCCCTTGGTTACTGTAAGAAAAACCAGGATGATTCCTCCATGTGGGATTGTAAGTATTACCTCGTGGAGGATTCATTGGTCCAGTGAAAGTGGCTTGAACTTGCTCATGTTGAATATCAGAAAATTGCCCCATTGAAGGACAATTGCTCACATTATGCATAGGACTAGAGCAAAATTCACAAGGGCTTATCAATGAAGAATTTGAAGCAGAAGGAGTTTGATTGGCAGCCATAATTGCTGCTACCTTCTGTGCAATTAAATCAATATCAGTTGGCATAGCTTCTGAAGCACCAACCTCAAAAATTCCATCAACCTTCCTGGTAGTGGCAGGTCTGCTAGAACGAGTAGAGGACACATGTTGTAGAGAGTTGTCACTAAGATTTTCAAATAAGGTCCATGCCTCTTCTTCACTCTTCAACATAAAAGTACCTCCACATGACGCATCAACCATCTGTCTGTTGGCTTCTGTGAGCCCTTCATGAAAACTCTGCACTAGTTGCCACTTAGGAACTTGATGATGGGGACACTTCCTAAGAAGGTCCTTGAATCTTTCCCATGTCTCATAAAATTGTTCCCCCTCATGTTGGGAGAAACCAGTGATAGCACGTCTGAACTGATTGGTCTTCCCTATCGGAAAATACTTCTTGAGAAACTCATGTTGCATCTGAGTCCAAGTCGTGATAGAACCAGCCGGTAGAGAGTTGAACCAATACTTTGCTTTGTCTTTCAGAGAGAATGGAAAAAGTCTCATTCTGAAAGCATCTTCAGAGAAGTTGTGAATTTTTGTAGTTGAGCACACTTCAATGAAGTCATCCAGATGCTTGTAAGGGTCTTCTTGAGTCAGCCCAAAATAAGATGGTAGCATCTGAATAATGCTGGACTTGATCTCATAATTCTGTACTGTGACATTGGGCAGTTGAAAACCTGCTGGCGAGGTATATGTCTCAGGAACATAGTAGTCCCTAAGCAATCTAGCTCTTTCTCCATCAGCATTAGGAATAAGGTTATTATTCCTCTCTTCTGCCATGTTTTCAATTATTTCTTCCTCTTGCACAATGGTATCAACAGGGATGTTCCTCTGTTGTCTAAGAGTACGTTCAGGCTCAGGATCAAGAGGTATCAAAGGATCAGCCACAGAACGACGACCTTGCATATATTACTAAAAGCACCTGAAAAGAAAACAAAAACAAAATTAAAAATAAAATATAAAAATTTCCTAAACTAAAAATCCAATTAAAACTAATTCTGTAAAATCCAATCAATCAAATAGATAATCCCCGGCAACGGCGCCAAAAATTGATTCGTGTGTGAGTGTGACTCAATAAGTATATCAATTAAAATTTTCCACACTTCGCAATAGAACGAATTCCTTGCAGAATAGGGCTATCGAAATGAATGGGTATCGTACCTCAGGGATTATGTTCTGATGAGTTGGAACACAGAACTAATTCTAATTAAATTTATAAGAAAAGAATTCTGATTTTTAACTAATTAAAAAGATAAAATAAAATAAATCAAAGGTAAACAGATAATGAAGATAATAAGAGAGAAACCTAGGGTGTTTGACTTCACCACTAACTCCACAATCAATGGTCAATTGAATCAACTATAGGGGAATTACATCATGCATAAGTGGTGTCGGTGGCTACAAGCTCACCTTCATCCGTCAAGAAGATAACATATGATTAAGGCTAAGCCATGGACTATCTTCGATTGGCATGGGCCATCTGCCTAACTACTCTAATCTAGGGTGCAGTATGGTTCATCTTCTCTAGGCATAATCCATCAAAGCTCATAACAATATATTCAGTGATTACCATTGTGTAATAATCTCTCTCATGATCACAGAAAACAAAAGAGATTGAGTTCAATAACAACAACTAAATATCTAAGACAAGACAAGAAATCATTGAGATTGAATTTACAAGACTTTTATTGCTCAATTCATTAATAAGAATCCTCACAATTACACAATCTATGCATGTATATAAAGGTCCCCAATAATTAAAACAATCAAACCATTGATGCTTTGTTAGGGCTACATCAAAACCCTAGTGGATGAACTAGCCGCTCATGGTAGAAGAAGAAGCTTCAACTGTTGAGGAAGAAGACATCATCTTTCTGAATTACGCGTATGACTTCGTTCTCCAATGGCTCTGCAATATGTTTCTGTTCTCTTCAGCCCTCTCAGACTCTCCAATCTCTGTGTAAGCTCTCCCAATTCAGCCTCCAAGTCTTCCTTTTATTCCCCAAGAGAATTCACCAAAGTCCTAATCCAATTAGGAATTAATTAGGGTTTCCCGCAGCACTAATCAGGTGGGTTTTTCCTGCTGACTTCGGCCCAACTTTTGACCCACTAGAAGTCCGATTCACGGAATTTTCGTGAAATACAAAAGTGTGCAGAATCAAATTTCGTTCAACCCTAAGCGAGAATTATGTCGATTTGAGGCTCGGAAATAAGACTTCTGGTCCGTTTTCCAAAACGGGATTAAGACTGCATTATGCGCAGATTTGGGCTTCAGGCCCGAAACCTTCTTAAGCAGCTGTAATTCTCTTGGACCTCTTCCTTGGGCTGATTTGAGTTAAAATAAATGGTTGAGTGAATCTCCTTGATGTAGGCTTCATCTCACCATCTTGGATGTCTTCTTTAAAAGCCCAAAATTCTGGTTTTAACTGAAATAATTATTAAGGCCCTGAAAATACAGAAAACACTAAAACAAAGTAAAATAACAAAATAATCTATCACTAAGAGAATAAAATACATAAGTTAAGAGGCTAGAATGCGTAACATTCAACGCCTATCAACAACCACTGATGGTGTAGATTGGGTTTGTTGTTGCCCTTGGGAGAATGACCCACCATCCTTTCTCTTCCTCCCAGTATGGTTGTCTGAAAGAGACCCCATGTTTCTCATTTGGTTCCTTGCTTCTCTCTTCTTTTGATTATCAATATCAAGTTCCTTAGCCATTAGTGCCCTTTCCACTACCACTGCATAGCTAGTCAGTCCCAAGACTACCACTTTATCTCTTATAAATGTTCGGCGACCCCTTATGAACTATTTTAGCTTTAGCTCCTCCGTTGGTATTATCTCTTTTACAAAACGAGCTAAGGAAGTGAATTTGGTCTCGTATTCCATTACCGTCATTGAGTCTTGTGTCAACTCATAAAATTCCCTTCTTAGATTGTCCTTCACCATCACTAGAAAGTACTTCTCAAAGAAAAGTACTTGAAACATATCCCAATCCAACGTCTCGATGTTATGGTAGTTTTCGGTGAACTCCACCAACGACTCGCATCATCTATTAGATAATGAGTGGCCACCTTCACCCTCAAGTCTTCATCTATTTTAATCACAGTAAGGAGCTTGACATTTTCATCCAGCCAGTTTTCTACCACCATAGGATAGGATCCCCTTGAATAGGTTGGCGGATTGTGCTTCTAGATGTGTCCCAGTGTCGTTATCATTTAGCTAGGAGGAGCTGCTCTTGGTGGAACTTGTGTCTCCTCTTGAGTTTCCTTTATAATCTGCTGCATGGTAGTGACCATGTCGAGCATAAATTGACCTCTATCTGTGGGAGCTCCTGGTGGTACTTCCCCACGAGCTCTACATGGCGGCATCTTGCTATATTGATAATAAGAAGACACTTTAAGTTCAAGGCATGAATATCATTGTCCAATTCCATTAATGCACACTCATAAAATGTTATATTAACAAATAAGCACATAAAATTTCCAAATGATATGCACTTAGTCTTAATTCACACTCAAAAATTTCAAATCTAGCATCCTAAGTTCGAAGTTATGATCTTATAAATCATCAAGTCCTTTCAATTTGAAAAGTGGTCCAACCATTTCCCATCGTCCTTAGGTGTTCTGACCTAGAGCTCTGATACCACGCTGTCACACCCTGGAATCCTGACCACAGGGATTCCCTTGAACCGACCCGAATCCCGAGTGTGAACCTGTTCATTAAACCCCAATGAACCTCCTCAATTTTTCTGAATTACCGCGGAAGCTAATCATACACATACAATTATCTATGTGTATACTCATCACTATCCATCCCAATGGGCCCCACATTGGTCTATGCATCCATGACAATCCATTTCCATTACTTAATCATGAAAAATCATAAAATTCCACCCTTTTAAGGTTCACAAGACTTTGAGGCGCCTCAAACATCATTTTTAGTCGCCTCAACCTTCCAGAAGGATTGACGCCATCCAAAAGGCTCTTTGAGGTGCCTCAAACTACACTTTGAGGCCCCTCAAAGATTTCCAGGTGCCTCAAAGTTCACTTTGAGTCGCCTCAAACTGCACATGACTTGAATCTTGACAGCATTCCTTAACCTGACTTCAAATGCTAATATCTCACAATCCGTAAGTCTGTTTAAGTTGAAATTTGGTATGGATCATCCTCAACATGTCTAGTTTCTAACCCAACTTAAATCATCTAAAAATAACAACTAAATTTGAGTTACAATCAAATTAATGGGTGTAGGTCAGATTACCAACTCTTGCACTAAAATATACATATCTTTCTCAAATTAAATTCAAACAAGGCTCATGACCTATCAATTTGAAGCTAACACAATTCTCCTTCTATATACATATATTTCATTCACTCCTTGAACTCAAAATGGACACTTTTGGGCATGTGTGCCCCCCAATGACTGCTCTAATGCCTCAATGGCCATCAAGTATATTCACATACTACACGTTTCACATCTGAAATGTTCAAATTACAACAAATTCTACCATGATTACAACTAGATCATTACCATGCCACAAGCCGGCACAGATGGCCAAATGTACAAATATCCAAAATATAGCAAAATAAAACTAGAACTTTTCTTGGACACTCAAGTCTCATCCGTCATCGGCGCCTTATCTGAAAAGTTTATATCAATAGGGGGTGAGCTTATCCTCTTTCGCTCAGTAGGAATGATCCACCCAACTCCACTCTGACTCAGGTAGCCATGCATGAATGCACATAAAAACTCCATATGATTACATGACAAGTAATCCACGCTTTTTACCCTCAAAAAAATAAGTTTTGGAAATCATGCATGATGCTTTATAATTCAACGTATACATATATATATATATACATCAACTTGAACAAGTCACATTTCATATATATAACTCACGCCGCATAGTTTCAAAAATCAATTCAACTGAGGACTTCACTTATCACAATCTGTAGCAAGGGTCGCTTTGGGACCATATACGCTGCTCACGATTTCAGGCTACTAACCTGACAGAAATAACACCCATTTGGCCAAGTTTTGGGTCTTGCACCATAGAGTTCAAAACCCCTATTAATTCTCACACATGCCCCAAAAACTTCACTTTTCACGTAATGTATACTTATCAAATAAATGCACAAAATTCACACAATGCAATGCCTTTATCAAAACAATGTATTTTTCTTCTCATACCAATCTTGTCACAATGCCAGTACACTCATATCATGAAAATCATCATGCTTATGCATTTTTTAAGCATATTAAATATTTCATGCACAATTCTAAATAGAAACTCAAATTTTTTTTCATACTTTCACCAAATGAACACAATTTCATCAAAAGCATTCATAGTCTCAACTTCACATATGCAACATATATAAGTCCTAACTAACATGTTAGACATATCCATGTACATAAATCACATTTATATATATATATATATGTATATATATATACACAAAACCCTAAACTCAAGAAATCTCAACCTATCTTTCATGTCACAAATATGTTACCTATAGAATCAAAGTAAAGATGAGTTTAGCACCCCTACCTCAAATCATATGCTTTGAATCTAACTTTGAGAAATCCCAACTTTCTCAACTTCATGAAATGGAGACTTTGATCTGTTCAAACCAAAGCCCTTGGTGTCCCCTACACACTTTCCTTCTTCGGGATCTCCCAAATCGCACTTCAAGTGGCCTAGAATCTAGAGAGAAGGGAGAGAGATGAAGTGGGAGAGTTTAGAGAGAGAGAGAGAGATCCATAAAATGAAATATCTCAGACCCTTTTTTTATATTTATCTCAACCCTAGGGGCACAAAATGACCATTTTACCCCCGGGCCATTTAATGTGCCTTCCCGATCTCAGAATTAATTCTTGAAAACTCCGTTGGTCTCGAAATCACTTCCTCAATAGTCTAAATATTTCATTTAAGTCATTCCCCAAAATAAATATTTTTGAGAATTTTCTGAATTTTCGGGCCCACTGAAGTAGCATCCGGGCCCCAATTTGACCAAAAAGTTAAACTTCTTCAAATCTTTCAAAAACTTACCAAAACCTTTAAAACACTGCCTTAACACATTTCCCACACTCAAAACATGTCAAATATCATTTAAAATGCATTTAAAGCAATAAATGATGAAAAATTAAAAAATCAGCCAGAATTAGGCACGGTCTATACAAAAGGACTAGGGTTAGACTTCACCACTAGCCTTAAAATATGTCACACTTATAATAAATTAAGAAAATTCATGCAATTGTGCACTAAATGATGTGTTGACAAGTCTCACGTACAACGACGTCGCCAAGAGAATACACACACCTTAATATACTATAATCCATCTTCTATAACTGTGATTTTCCCACCTACCTACTTACCTAATTATCTAACTACCTAAGTGTAGCTAAATTAGAGTCTCTATGCATGGACTACGAAAATCTAGCTATGCATGTTATAGTGAAAACTAGTCTCAAGCCATCACCTATAGTCCTTGTGAAACTTACAAGTGTTTGAATATTATGTGAGGAATTTAAGAATTCTAAGAGAAGAAGATAAATCACAACACATGAGCATAAAAAAATTGTAAACTTATATTGATATAAGGATCAAGGCAAGAGACATATACACGAAATACATAAAAAAAATTTCCAATTCATTGAACTTAGAACATATTTACAAAGCTAGGGTTTGTCAAAACCCTAGAGAAGGATTAGTTGATCATGGTGGGCCGGAAGCACTCCATAGACAGAGATGGTCCCATGCTCAAAATGGTCTTTAAGGCCTTACAAAGTCCTCTTTGAAGCTTTCCCTCTCTAGAACTTCACTTTCTCTCTTTAGAATTCTATATATGCTCTCCCTTAGAAGAAGTGTGTGATATCTCTTTATGACATATTCTCTAGCTATATATCTGATTTGAGGCTCATAATATCACTGAATTTTCATCTAAGGCATCTTCTAGAAGAAATTAGACAAGTGGCCAAGTGGAGAAAATATCTTCAAAATAATATCTTCTACAAGATTGGGCGATGTATCGGAGTAGGGACTTCGATGCATCGAAGTGGTGACTTTGATGCATCGATCTCTCCTTCTTTTGCAGATCCTCAAAATTTTAGCTTTTTGACTCTGGTCTGGACACGTCATTCACTATTTCTTTATGTGGACTTTCCATGAAGTATAATAGGAAATAGGAATACATTGCTGAACTAATAAAGGAGTCGAATTGCACCGCATTCTGAGTTTGAACATGAAATCATCAAAAACATAAAAACACGTAAAAAATATACAAGAAGTGCAGTTATGGGATCAAAAAACATAAGTAAAGGCACGCGAATGTCTAACATTCAACGCTTATCATAGCCCTAACTAAGCATCAATGGTTTGATTATTTTAATTATTGGGGATTTTTGTATTCATGCATAGATTGTGTAATTTAGAGAATTTTTCTTATAGAATTAAGGAATATAACTCTTACAAATTCAGTTTCAATGATTTCTTATCTTATCTTAGATACTTGATTATTGTTATTGAACTCAATCTTTTTTATTTTCTGTTATTATGAGAGTGATTATTACACAATAGTAATCACTTAATATATCATTAAAAGCTTTGATTGATTATGCCTAAAGAAGATTAACCATACTGCACCCTAGAGTAAAGTAGTTAGGCAGATAGCCCATGCCAATCGAAGATAGTCCATGACTTAGCTTAAATAATATGTTATCTTCTTGACGGATGGAGGTGACCTTGTAGCCACCGACACCACTTATGTATGGTATGATTCCCCATAGTTAGTTCAATTGGCCATTGATTGCGAAATTAGTGGTGAAGTCAACAACTCTAGATTTATCCCATATTTTTACACTCTTTAGTTTCTATTATTTTATTTTAATTGTTTCCTTAGTTAATTTAGTATAAAAATTAGCAACCTATTCTTTCTCAATTTAATTAGAATTAATTCCGTATACCAACTCATTCAGACCATAGTCCCTGAGGTTCGAAACCCCTTTCGATAACCCTATTCTGCAAGGAATTCATTCTATTGCGAAGTCTGGTAATCTAATTGATACACTTACCAACGAATCACCCTCTATTTCTTCTCTCTATTCTCATCTGTATCTTGTATACTGTAGCACTGAGATGATGATGATGATGATATATATATATATATATATATATATCATTCCTTTTTTCTTTTTCTTTTTGTTTTCACCCACACCCTCTGTATAAGCACCGATATATATATGTGTCTTACATTGTTTTCTTTTTTTATTTTTATTTTTTTATGAAGACACAAAAGTTATGAAACCCTAATGTTGTAAATTCCCAAAATACCCTTAGGGTTTCTTTGCACTAGAATTAAAACCCTAACATCATAATTCTCTAAAATTCCCTTAGGGTTTCTTTCACTACCATTAATTTCCAAAATGCCCATATACTATTGATGCTCTGGAAATAATCCCCGAAATACCCTTCTTTGGGAATTTGACAAAATTGCCCCTACAATTAAGTTAGTGCATATACATGGAAAAGCAAAATAGAGCAACACAATTAATTAAATCATAAAATTATGTGAAATGACAATAATGCCCCTACAAATCCTTTTGACATTAAAACTTGGGCAAACATGCTCATAGGTTTCCCAGACCATTAATCTCCCCCTTTTGCCTTTTAATGTCAAAAACCACCTAACTTCTTTCTCCCCCTTTTTGACAATGAAAGTCAAAAGGGTAGTAGAATAGAAAGCTAGTAAGGAGGAAGGGTGAATTTTCTATCATGTCGTGAACCACCCCAATCTATGTCTAGAATTGTTATAAGGGATAGGTCTAAAAAGGGAGTGTAATGTAATTCAAGATTAGTTATGCCCTTATCATACATTGAAATCTTTTTTACAGTCTTTAAATGTGAGAATTTAGAAGCACTCTGAAATTTTGTAGCAAACATGTGATTAGGTCTGAAAACAGTGAAATGCAATGAACTTTTAAATATGGACCTAATCACATGTTGGTTTGGAGATAGGCAATGGTTGATAGTTGTCTAGACGATAGGTTTGACTACCTATGGACGGTAGTGGAATGATTTGTTCGGTTTAAGCAATCCAAATGAAAGAACAAAGTGTTGGTATGAAATTGAATTCAGTTGGTAAAACTCTCAGAGTTTGTTGAGTTTGGACCTTTGACTTAATGATTCAATCTTGTTGAGTGAGTAACAAATAGATACCGCAAGGGATGTTGCGAGTGTTTAAATCCTTAGAGATACTTAGGGACTTATGAGATTGATGAGTGTTTTGCCGAGGTTGGCAATTGGGATTGGGATGGAATACAAGGAGGGCATATTGCCAGGGTTGGGCTAATTGGGAAAAATGGTCTAGCTAAACATTTTTCTTGGATTAGCGATTCTCTTACAATACGCTGGCTTTTGTAGTTGTTGAGTTATTTCGTCCGGATGACGATGGATAAAGAATTCTCAATAGTAGGGAGATGTCACTAAAGGTGATTGGTATTAATAGTCAAGGATACTACCCTAGACTATAGATGAGTATAAATTGGTAGGTGTTTACCAATGAGTATAGAGGATGAGAGTAGTTTGGTTTGAACCACTCTAGATATTGCATTCTAGTATATGTATATACTAGGGGACTGGGTCGTGTTACACGCTTACTCAGGCAGAGGAGGTACCAGGATCATGTGTGGTCAGGGGTATTTTCCTAGTTTTAGCTTGAGGGCTAGGGTTTTGATTTGTGTAGATGCATCATATGTCATATCATGCATGGTACGTGTTTATTTGATTTAGCATGTTGTTTATTATATGCTATGTGGTAGACTTGATTCATGTGACTATGCATTACCTTTTTTTTTGTGTTGCATTTTGCGTCACCTGGCTAGTAGTGACATGTAGTCACCTAAAAATTTTAGTTTTGAGGATTGGTAAACCTAGGTAGAGGTTTGAAACTGAGTGGATTATGATGTTGAAATAGACATGTTGTGATAGGCCTTGAGAGTAAGAGTCTAGTGTTGATGAAGAAGGGCATGATTTGCCTTGGGACTTTCCAAACTGAGAGTTTGGTGGTCCAGATTTGCGTTGCAATTATTGCACGACGATTAAGGATTGGATGTCAGTTAATTGACTAAAGTTATTGGTGGTAGGATGAGGACTCGGAAGTAATCTAATTCTTGGAGTTAGCAGACATGTGATGACTTTGATGTCTGAAGAGTATAAGACATTTGGATTATGTGCATTATGATGCATCATAATGCTTAGATGCTGATTAGTGCAATAGTGATGCATGAAAAGATTTGTGGGGTCCTAGACAAAGCAGTCAGGATCTTGGGGTGCCAAGTGAGATGCTGGAAAGGAATGGATAGATGTCCGAGAAGTCATAAATGTCCGTTAGGATTAATGGACAAGTAAGTCGGATTCATTCCTTAGGAAATGAGATTGTGAAGTTAAGGGCATGTAAAACCCTAATCTTGGCACTAAATGTCAATGGAATGTAGTCCACAAAAATGGACAGGACTAGATGATTTGTTTTGACAAGTGCACTCCTTATGTGCCTTGACCTTAGTGGTGTGTAGTGATATGCGCATGATTGATGCAATTGGATCATAGTGTGGATATGATGTTAAGAGAAGGATGGGTTGATAGTGGATGAGGATCCTGACATATGGTATCTAAAGTGAGGATAATTTCTTACCGTGAAGGGGAGAGGTGGATGCAGTGGACTTGTAGACGCCGTGGGCTGCGGCCACTATATGGCTGCTATTTGGCTACTGTAGGTGACCTCAAACTTTCGTTGGTAAGGGTTGTCTAAAGTGAAGTACTGATATGAAAGGAATTCTCTCTAATTGTCAACTGGTTCCTTGGTGTGAATGATGAAAATGGGAAATAGTTCTCCTCTTAAGTAATGAGATTGTGAAATCAGTAGGATGTAAGATCCTGGACTTGGCATTGGATTCCAGTGGATTGTAGTCTATGAGACTGGGCAGGATTATGTGGCTTGCTGTGGCAAGTACACTGTTTATGTGATTTATATTGGCGAGTACATTGTCATGTGCCTTGCCGATGAGTGCGCTTGTGATGTGCACTCGATTGATGTGGTTTGTGTTGTGCTGATGCCCAGGATATTGGACTAAGCCCGGGAATGGTATGCCAGAGATTGAAAGTCATGTTTGATAATGAAAGAATGACTTTGAGTATTGATGATCCCAAATGACAGGGATGTATCACCGTGAGTGATGGATTTAGTTAGTCTAGGGTGTTGCCTTAGACTATGGACAAGAAAAGGTGGAACAAACCTTGAGGTGGTGAAGCAAGTGCTTCGGAGGATTTCGTAAGTGAACCGTACGTACATGGGGTTCGGAGTTGCCCAACCATGTCACGGGAGTGGTTGAGTATCCACTAGAGTATGATCATTCGGAATTGTCTATTCAATTTGTGACCATCGGAGTTGTCCACTCACATTAGCTAGACCATTCTGTGGTTATACTGCTTTAGAGCAGTCGAGACGCACTAATTGTGTAAGACTCAAGTGTTATTAGTTAGGTGTTATTGGTGTAACGCCTGGAGTATGTGGAGAGAGGAAATGACGGTTATTGGAGAGAATAACGTCTGGTGTGGATTGGTTTTGGAAAGACCTTGAGTACGCTAATTTCGAGGATGAAATTCCTTAAAGGTGGGAGGTTGTAACGGCCCGGATTTATTTTGACTAGTTCCGGGTGATTTTGGACCGGATTAAATTTCTTTTTAAGTTAGTTAAATTTTGAAAGGGTGTGGATACATATGTTTCCATATAAGTGGAAGGTGTATGTATATATATATATATATATATATAGTACATATATTTATATTTAATTATAAATATATGGTGGTGCAGGTGTAGAATAAATTCATGTATGTGTATTGGATTTATGTGGAGTAAAATACATGGGAATACATGTATTGTGTTGTATGTTATATATATATATATAATGTATATAATGTATAACCATGTGGGTGAGAGTGTGTGGTGTATGAAGATGCAAAAATAAAAGGGAGAGAGAGATCCACGTGGGTCGGCTAAAGGAGAAAAGAAGAGAAGAAAAAGAGAAAAAGAAAAGAAAAAGAAAGAAAGGAAGAAGAAAAGAAAAGGAGAAAAGAGAGAGATGAAGTCGGGAGAGAGGAGGAGCCGATTCCAGCGCCGACGGTAGCTATGGCTGCCGGCTATTCAGGCGGTCCTTGCTGGGTCTGTCCACAGCGGTAGTGGGTGGCCATGATGGTGCCGATGGTGGCTGCGTGGTGGCCGGCGAGGCACTGTTTGGCTGGGTTCTCACTGGTCGGTCGTGCATGACCTCCAAATAAGTTCTCACGACTGAGTTTTGGGTGTCTCGCGGCTGTGTTTGGTTCAATTTTGGGTCGAGCTCAGATGGGTTTGTGGTGGTGTCCGACTGTGGGGACTCGGCTAGGTTTGGTTGTAGCGGTCACGGTTGTGGGTCTGTTTGGCCATGGAAATATGGCCTGGTTGACTGTTTTGGTGGTCACGGTTGTAGTCACGGTGGGGCTGATTTGTTTGGATCACTGGGTCCGTTGAGGTGAGTTGATTCGGGTCTAATTTTTGGGACTTTTTGGTGGTCTCGTTTCATGGTGGGTCTATTCATGGTGGCCAAAAATGGCTGGTTTGGATGGTCTCGGGTGTGGCTATGGTGGATGGGTTTCAGCCAGTTTGGTTGGTTGACGTTGATGGTTGAGTCTAGTTTGTTGATGGGTGGTTTTGACAAGGGAAATGGGTTTGGTTCGGCTGAAAATGGTGGCTTTGTGTTGATGGAGTCACGGTTGGGGTGGTTGATGTATTGTGGGTTGTGCAGTTGGTCCTTTGATTTGGGCCTAGACATTTAATTGGATAATTGGGCTGCCATATTTAAATTGGGCCAAGCGTGGAAACAAAAAAGAAAGAAAGCGGGTTCGTGTGTGACTTGGACACGGAACTGAACTGGGACATGGAGACGAACCGCGTTGCAGGCACGGGCATAATAAAAGCGGGACCTAAGGCAAGTTAATTCTTGCCTCTATCTCCTACGTATATACTTTAATTATATTGATTAATTTGCATATGCTCTTAGTTTAATCATATGTGGCGGTTGTATATATATATGTGTGCATATATATATATATATAAAGGTGGATATTGTATATGCGTGGGATATGAGTGAAAATATATATAGGTGTGTATATATATTTGGGATGTGAAAGCATGATTAAATTTAAATGCTTCCTTGCATTGTGATACGCATGTACGGTATAGATTAAAGTATATGAAAAGTATGCTAAATAATACATGTTTAGCTATGTGTAGTCTTGTATGCATATGTGGCTTTTATGCATGGTGTTAAATATATATGTGAATATATATTTGTAATACTAGTGGAAATGCATGCTATATATATGAATATGGTTTTGGCGAGCATTTGGAAAGCATGATTATGATGTGCTAAGTGTTTTATATGTCCTTAATACATATATGGTGACGGAATATATATGTGGTTATATATTGTGAATGAAGAACGTGCTAGTTACTTGTGGTAAATGCATGTCTTGAGTGGAAGCATGATTATATTTATGCTAGTATACATGCATATGTGAGTTGATGTGCCTAAACTTGATTGTAATTGTAAGCTTATTTTTGCCCTTTTTAAAAATATAATTTAACCACTCGCAAGAGCACGAATCTTTGTAGATATGGTTCTATATAGAGGGTATCGATCCCACGAGGACTAGTTGTCAATTGTCTTCAAGAGAGATTAATTCCACTTTAATTCTAAAAACAAGGTTTTGATTTTTGTTTTAAAATTATTGCATGAAATGTAAAAATATTAAATTTAAAGAGTTGTAAGTTGGGAGAGAGAACTAGGGGTGGTTTCCACCACTAGCCATTCACATGTCCATAAATGTAGCAAGCTTGGGATTTATAAAATTAAATGTCTAACAATGTCATTAGGCTTGTGACCTCAATAACATATCAAAAGATCAATGTGTGTGCAAACCTATCATAATCCATCTTCAACAAGCATAGTTCTTCAACCTAACTAATTACCCTACTCTATAAGTGAACCTAAATGCATCCAAACTACCTCATCTTGGCATGGTTTATACAAGCAAGAACAACACATTCCATTTAAACACCATTGCTTAGCCATCACTTACACTTTTTGTAGAAGATGCAAGTGTTGTGCATTCATAAGATGGATTCTACTCTAAGAAAAGAATAAAAACAACATTATATGAATATATATAAGAAATGTATAAGTGTACATCATCACTAGACTAAGTAATCAACATTTAAATACAAATCTCAAATAATGCTACAAAAATGAACAAGTTTACATGGCTAGGGGTTTCACCCACACCCTAGTAGAGAAGTTAGTTGATCATGGCAGCCTTGCACTCTTCCATTGATGGAGAAAATGAAGCTTCAAGGTTTGGTTCAGCTTCTCCTTCTCCTTTCCCGAAAGTCTCTTTGTATGGTCTCATCTATGAGAGAAATGGCTCCTTTTGTGCATATTTGGCTACTTTTCATCCTTGGGACCCACCATGTATATATATATAGCAATATATATATCAATTAAATCATTAATATCTCCATATGTCTTCTTCAAGTCAGAAAATCCATCCAAGTCGTGCAAAAAGGTGGATTTTGTTGCAAGTGGGAGAGTAGGTGAGCAAGTGGGCAAGTGGGTCTGTAGAATCTCGATTGATCGATATTTCTATTAATCGAAATACATGTCTCGATCAATCGATATCTCAATTGATCGAGATCAACATCTCGATTGATCGAGATGCCTTAGCTTCATTTCTGAATTCTGCTCTTCAACTGCAAATGGCCTCAAACATTGCTCCCTTTGGTACAAAACCTATAATACATCAAAAACACAAAAATACCGTAAACGTACCTCAGTAAACGTAATAACAGGACTAACATATGCAATAAAGAGGGTTCAAATGCATAGTATTGAACACTTATCATGACTCTATGCAGGATGTGACATATATATGTTTATATATGGGAATGTGAATATGAGATGCATGCTAGTTTTATTTATATATCGAATGTATGCATTGGTTATAGCATGATAAAAATGTGCTAAGTTGAGGGTGTTGGCATATATGAGGTATTATGCATGTTTTGAACATGTATGCGCTATATGTGTTGGAATGTGATGAGAAGCATGCTAAATAATTCTTTTTAGTATTCATAAGCATGGGTTGATGCATGAAAATATTATGCTACGTATATATGCGTCCATATTGCATATATAGGAGGGAAATGACACATACGTGGTTATATGTGGGTTTATGTAGAGAGAAATGCATAATATGTACTTTAATACTAGCTGGTGCATTGGGATAACATAAAATAAAATACTTGATTATGTATGCATCCACATTGCATATATGGGAGGTTGCAGGAAAATTAACGCAAAAGAGGTACACGGGACTTCAGAGTAGTCCAACCGTGTCATGAGAAGTGGTATAATTATCCACTACGTATGGCCCTCAGAGTGGACCTGCCATACAAAGGCTCTATGCCTAGAATCGGAGTGTGTCCAACATTAGTGAGCTTCGGAGTTGCCCCCTCACAATTTGGCAAACCAATATATTACCATCGGAGTATGTCCAAGAAGTATGGCCCTCGGAGTGGACCCATCATGCTCAGGCGTAATGTCTGGAATCGGAGTATGTCCAACAAATGTGAGCCTCGGAGCTGTCCCCTCACGTAATGGCAATCCTATAAATTGCCATGGTAGAATGACCTTTCAGAGTGGTCCAGGTCATAGGATGGTTATCGGAGTTGTCCTAGGTCACATGATCCTCAAAGCGGGCCAATCATGTAGGGTATCGGATGAGGGCCGAGAGTGAGAGTATGTGCAAGCCTTGATGCTTGTATTATGTATCGGATTATGACCGAGGAGGGTGAAAATACCTTTATGCTTATGTGTTTATCTGTTAAGCATATTTTTCTGTCCAAATGTATCTTAATTGCATTTGAGATTTTCTACTTGATGAGTAGGAGATGTGGTAGTTGATTTACATTGTTTATGTAAATGTTTTGACATATATGTTCTACATACATATTTGTGCTGGATGTTTACTGATTTCAAGCATGTTGAAAATGATTTCTAAAATCATGTGTAGTGGATTTTGTATGTTCATATGTGCTAGAGTAGCCATATACATCGTTGGTTCATGCATGCTAGGTGGAGCATGCTCTTAAATATTGTGATATATTTTTGAGAATATGTGAGGATCGGCCTGCTGCAGTAGTGATAGTATGGTTCTACATACCTTGTTGGGCCTTTGAGCTCACCCTCTCCCAGGTTTTGTAGGTGTTGCTGATTGTGGAGTCAGTTAGGGGGATCGATAATACATGATACAGAGGTGGTAATTGAATTCCTTAGAATTTAATGTATCTCCAGGATATTAGATGGATGTTGTACATTTGGATTAAATGTAATTGGACATTGTATGTTAGGTAATTTATCCCAGTTGTACATTTCATGTGATGTATGTATATGAGACGGACATTCAGGGACTGAATTATTATTTCAATTGTTTAATGCATGTTGTAGGAATGCTGGGGGGACACATGCCCAGAAGTGTCCATTTTGATTGTTAGATATAAATGCTGGGGGAACACGTGCCCAGAAGTGTCCATTTTGATTTTTATATGTGAATGCTGGGGGGACACGTGCCCATAAGTGTCCATTTGAATTTAAAGCAGGAATGACATATCAGGATCTGATTTATTAGAATGGGTCATGCCCAATTTTTGTGAAAATAATAGGAAATTGAGATTGTATGATCAGGTGGTGGTTATAGCGTGAGGGTGATCTCACGGGTTCACACTCGGGATTCGGGTCGGTCCAGGGGAGTCCCGGCGGTCCGGGTTCCGGGGCGTGACAGCAAGGTTATGGACTGCGATGTTAGGGTCAAGATCTGGCATTTCCTTGTATGTCCAAGCGAATACATCCTTGCATTCTGACAGTAATTGAAAGTAGTCATTTCTTCTGAGGCGCTTAAAAATGAACTAACAAGTACTGGCTTGGGCTGGTCCATCATCCCCAAATTGAATTCTTTGAGCTGATCAAAGGTCGCTTGCCCCCCGTCTTCAAGTCTTGAGGGAGCTTCCTTGACCTCATCATCTAGAAGATCAGAATCTGATTGCTCTTCGATAGCAATGTGATAAACAATGGCATAAAATGTTTCATCCTTCCTTCCATCTGTGTTAGACTCCTCAGACTGGGTAGTAAACACAATAGTCCATCTTTTTGCTTTTAGTGTAACATCATTAGTGACGTCCACCTCTGTTCTAAGTTTCATTTGTGAGGGAATCAAACTCTGAACTTTACTACCTTTCACCATGTTAGCACCAGTTCTCTCCAGTTCTTTTCCTTCATTTCTTGTTAGCAATATCTCTCTCGGATCTTTAATTCGTGAAAAGACAAACTTTTGAGGTTGAGGCTGTGAAAATCTTCTTCTTTGGGTAGGAGAATTTATTCTTTTGAAGCCGAAAGTATTCAATACTTGATTTAACGCGCCCAATCTGTCGAATACAGATACTCTAGTGCGTGAAACTTTTACACGATCAAAAACTGACTTGTTAGAAATAGAATGTCGATCTTCATTTTCACCAACCTCTTCAACGCCAATGTACAAAGTGTTTAACTTTTTATCCTTCTTTGTGATTTGGATTCGAATAGGTTTAGTCGATGCAAAACCAAGACCAGTCTTGGGCAAAATTATCCTATGCCCTTGTTCCCTCAATTTTTTTTGTATCTCATTGAGGCCGTGTATTTTCTCACCAATAAGTTCTAGACTGAGTTTTCCAAGGCCTCTGGGATTTGCAAAACATACCTGGACTTAGCCAAAAGTTTGTATGCCTTTGGATCGAACCTTTCATCAGGTCTTTGTATTGGAAGGAATCTATGTTCAACTGGAGCTTTTGATGGTCGGACAAATCCTTTCAACAAAAGTTTAGTAGGAGTAGACTTTTCAATCTTTGTGAGGGGAATAGTTAATTCTTCTCTCAGGCTTTGTAGATCTTCTTTTTCTTTTGTACGAGACAACTTTAACTTACCTTCTTCAGTTTCAAGTATCTCCATGACCGGTGATGGCCCTTCTCGTCGTTGAGATTTTGGAACATACTTGAAAATTGGTGTAGTACGAATTATTTTAACCACTACCTCTTGCTTTTGAGTTACCTTTGTATTGTCTGTCACCGAGACATCTAGAGGGATGAATGATACTTCTTTTATTTTTGTAAACTCAACCTCTTGTGTAGATGGAAAGTTTGTTGTAGAGACGTTCAAATATGTGTCTTGCTCAATGTAAAACTTTGCATCTACAAAATGAGCTTCTACTTCAGTAAATGGCTTGTTATCTACCACCACTGTCTGTACACCATTCTTGTAGAACTTGAAACACTGATGAAGAGTTCATGGAATAACACCGTTGTCATGAACCCAAGGTCATCCCAACAACAAATTGTAGGACGTATTTGCATCGATTACATGGAATAAGGTTTTAGCTTGCAACCCTCCAATTGTTAGGTTTACACAAATCATGCCAATAGTTCTCTGTCCACCTTAATTAAAACCTTGAATGATGAGGCGACTGCGAGCCAAATCATCGATTGTAATGCCAAAATTTTTCATTGTAAATTTTGGCATGAGATTCACTATAGAACCCCCATTAATAAGGATGTGATTTATCTTTTGCTCCCTTATGTATCCGGAGACAAAAAGAGGACTGTTGTGTGGCTTTGATCCCAATTGAAGATCTTCGTCAGTGAAAGTGATTGTTGCACAACATGAGTCAGATGTAGCTCCAACTCCCTCTTCGTCGTTAGATTCTTCGATGGCGGTCATGTGTTTCTCAAGCTCTCCTATACTTTGGGCTTCACTTTGACTCTTATCACTTTCGATTTCTGAATTGATCTTTACAGTTGGCACAACTTCATCATTGAGATATCCTTTTGGAAAGAAATCATGTAAAGTAACGGGCTTGCAAATTTCTTCACCCAACCTTGTATGTTTTGTCACTGCCGTCTTATTGGCACATTTCCCATTCTGGACACCTTTTTTAGGGATATATCGAGACTTCTTTTTCTTTTGCCCCCTGTTGAAGTGGCTGGTCAGAGGAACGTAAGCTTGTTGCTTTCGTCGTCTCCTCGTCACCAAGGTTCATCCTTCATCATCTTGTTGGAGAACTTTCTTCTCATTTGTTGGATTGTCAAGAATCCTACCTTGGGGGAGGTATATCTGAATTGGTTCGAATGAGCCAAATTAAATAGTTGTGGAGTAGATACTAGAGTTTAAAAATAATTGGTGATAAGCACAAGTTCGCTCGAACTTTAAAGACTGGAATACGACAGCAGTATGATTTGAAGTTGTTAAGTTGTATATGTTTACCAAGATCTTTTCCTGCTTTGCCAAGTTCATCACTATTTTCTTAAAAATGAAACACTTCTCAGTCAGGTGACCGACAATACGATGATATTTGCAGTATTTTTGGGTCATCAACACATCCCATTTCTTGAGGGCCTTTACATTCTGGGAGTTCAATAACTTTACTTTCAAGTAAGCATTCCAATATGCCAGGAACATCAGAGTCTGGGAATGGGTATTCCTTCATCTCTAATTCTTTGAGCATCGGACATTGGTTTTGCTTATCTTGAAACTGTCATGGCTTATTGTCTTCTTTCCTCTTATCTTTGAGAGCAACCTTTATCGGGATGATAGAGACAATCATGGATTCTTTAGCAGCACCCTTTGACGATTTTACAACCTTCTTTTCATCATTTCTGTCTTTGCGTGGTTCTAAAATCAAAGGATTTTTGCCTCCACGAGTTTCAATGCTAATCTCCATATCATGGGAACGTGTAGCCAATTCTTTGAAGGTACGAGACTTTATACCTTGAAGAATATAAAGGAGGTCCCAATGCATACCTTGCATACATATTTCAATAGTAGAGAATTCTGTCAACCGATCCTTGCAATCCAAGCTAAGTACTCGCCACCGATTGATATTGTCCATTATAGGCTCATCCTTCCATTGTCTTGTGTTAGTAAACTCAATCATACTAACAGTGCGACGGGTGCTGCAGAACCTATTTAGAAATTCTTGTTCCATTTATTCCCAACTATCAATCGATTCAGATTCCAAATCAGTATACCACTCAAAGGCATTTCCCTTAAGGGAACGAACAAACTGTTTAACTAGTAAATCCCCCTCAGTCCTAGCATTGTTGCAGGTCTCGACGAAATGAGCGATGTGTTATTTTGGGTTGCCCTTCGTCAAACTGTTGGATCTTTGAAGGTTGGTACCTGATAAGTGCACAAAACTTGCTATATTCTATTTCAAAATAAGTCTTTAATTACTATTTTACTTTATTTAAATGTTT
This sequence comes from Cornus controversa, assembly GCA_026545225.1. Taxonomy (NCBI): domain Eukaryota; kingdom Viridiplantae; phylum Streptophyta; class Magnoliopsida; order Cornales; family Cornaceae; genus Cornus; species Cornus controversa. Next base: position 36,141,458 of record CM048845.1, on the reverse strand, counting down.
TTATCTTTGTATTTTATGTTTTATAGGGGTTGATTTCCAAATAAGAAGAAAAGCAGCAAAAAAGGCCTAAAAAGGATATATATAGCTAAAGATGAGTGTTAGAAGAATTGTAGGAGAGATGGTATTCTATGCAATCTACTCCACAAGAGGTCTCAAGTTCAAAACTTTGTAAAATATGTTTTTTACACGGCCACGTCAGCAATCCAGAATTCAAATTGGAGATATGGAGATCAAATCTTAGATATTTAAATTCAAAATTTTGTATTTTGAATTTTTGTTTTTAAATTTTTTATTTTGAATTTTGTATTTTAAATTTTGTATTTTGAATTGTTTTCACCTAAACCATTCCCCTTTAACTCTATAAATAGGGGTCTTAGGGGATGGTGAAGGGAGTTAGAAATTGTAGAAAAAAATAAAGTGTAGTTGTAAATATTTTTTTGTATTTATTTTCTTTTTCTTATAAACACAACTCTCAAGGGAGTGATGAAGCCATTATGATGAAATATAAGTAAGTTATTTTATTTTCTTGTCTAATTTTTTCTCCCAAGAGAATTCTTCTACTCTTCTATTCTGGATTTTTATTTTCTAAAATTAGAGGGAGGATTGTTCGTGTTTGCCAAATAATGGTAATTCGAATAATGCCTACCTCTGTTTACCTAACCAATGTGCATCAGATTAAGTAAAGAAATGTTTCTCTCATATATAATCAAGTCATTCTTTTTTATTCCATATTTTCCTTAATCTTTTCAAGTTTTAATTGGATTGGTGAAGTGTATTGATTATTGGAGGAAAAATTAGATAAGAATATTAGAAAATTTATTTATGTGGATTTGTTGTGGTGGATTCCCTTCCCTTGAGATTTATTTTCTTATTATAGTTTTATTTATTCATTATAATTCCAAAATAAATAAAAAAAATTTTAAAAATAATTTTCATTCCATAAATTAGTGTGTGAATTTGAGCTCATTCAGAATCTCACTTGAGAGTGGTTCGACCCTGTTTATTACTAAACAATTTTTAGTAGAGCTTTTGCAGGTTTTATTATTTTTGTACGAAGTGTTGGATCTTTGAAGGTTGGTACCCTGCAGGCATCCTCATACTATCAATTCTCCTTGTGTAGGGTTTAAGTATATGAGAGTGCTTTGAGGAGCGCCACCATACTGTGCTCAAATTGTGTTCGTTACCATATCCTTGAATTGTTGGACAGATAGCGAAGCAACTAGCGAGGTATAGTTAGTTTCGTCAGTCATGTGTCCTAACGCAGATGTGTGACGACGATCTTTTGATTGGGCCCCTTGAAGGGCTGAATTTGAGGTATTCATAGGCAGTTATGTTGACTCGTCAGGATTCTGGATTTCAAACTTACTCAATAGCGCGGCGATCTGCATGTCCTTCTCTTCAACAATTTTTGTAAGGTTCTAGATTGCGCGCGCCATCGTCGCCAGTTGGTCTTCCACCAAGGTTGTTCCAATCATCATGGCTGCAATAATATTCGAATAGGAAGAACCTTGAGAATCAACATTCTTTGAAGTGACTGATTTGTCTAAAATCTCAGGTAATGAGTTTGAGAGCGAACCAACGCTAGAGTTGGTGTCAGAGATGGAGTGAGGTGAATGTGGTGGCACCTATTTTTCTGGAATAACGTCAAAATTCTTTGGCGCCTGAGGATCACAGGTGTTCACATTTTGAATTTTCACACCCATTGGTTTAGCAGGTTTGGTTTTCACCGAATCTTGTTGATTCCTGAGCGAAGCAATTGCTTTAGTCTTGCTACGCGTCATTGGACCTACTGAGGTGCTACTAGCACTTGACAGGTTCCTGGTATTTTTGCCACTACTTGCGACAGTTTTGATGTTGGCCAATGTAGTAGTGGTGTCTTTTGTAGTTTTCTTGTTTATAGCTAGAACCTTGGGAAGAGCCATAGATTCTGACAAACAGAGTTTGGGAGATATGACGTATGAGACAAAGATGAGAGGCAAAGATGGTCCCACTGGGCATGCCAGAAATTTGTACACACAAATTTCGTGTCCGAAAATCTAAGAACGAAAATTGGTAAGAAATAAACAATTTTATTAATTTAAGAAAGATGGGTACAATTCTCTGTAGATCTTTACAAAAGAAAGATAAAGATAAAGTCCTCTGATTCGATCTCCTTGGTAATCCGGCTTCAAGGGCTACTAGAGCTTGATCTTGAATTGGATTGAAACTTTGGTGAAGAACGACACGTGAATGATATGCTTATTGTTCTTCTCCTTTAGGGTTTAGGTACTTTGGAGCTTTGGATTTTGAGTGAAGACTTCTGTAGAGTTTCAACTTTTTTTTTTTAGAATCTTCTTGTCCTCTTTCTCCCATCTCTGAACCTTTATTTATAGGCTCATCGGAGGGGTAGATTTGTAACTTTCTTTTCTTTTGATAATTATCCTATAATTATCTTTTATGATAATTTTGATAATTATCCAATATATACATAATAATTATCTTTGTTGATAATTACATATATATATATATATATAATTATCCATTAGACCCATTTTCAAGTGGGCTTGGACTTCTCAAACAATTTAGACCAGCCCATAACTCATTTATTTGTAGTGGCCCTGATCTTTAAATTATCTGACTCATTCGGCCACATTTCAAAGTGGGCTAAACTGAAGATAAGCCAAAATTATATTTTGGATTTATCATGTAATTTTTTAATGTCTACACTTCCTATTGAAACGCCACGACAAAGAACCGTTGGAAACTCCAAATAATTGCTCATCCAAGAATGATTCACGAATAGGTAATTCATCGAACATGGAGTCCAATAAAATACGAGATAAATGGTCTGCCACCATATACTCTGTCCTCTTTTTATCTTTTATCTCCAAATCAAATTCTTAACAACATAATCCACCGAATAAGACGTGGTTTGGTTTCTTTCTTTGCCAGCAAGTGCCTCATAATCAGAGTAGACAACCACCTTGAATCCCAACAAGTAAGAGCGGAATTTGTCCAAAGCAAATACTACTGCTAGTAGCTCCTTCTCTGTTGTGGTATAATTAAGTTGAGCATCAAAAAGAGTCTTACTAGCATAGTATATGATGTAAGGGCACTTGTCTTCCCGTTGTCCCAAAACAGCTCCCACTACATAATCAGAAGCATCACACATGATCTCAAATGGCAGTGACCATCTTAGAGATTGCATGATTGATGCAGAGGATAGCAAAGACTGAAGCTTCTCGAAGTCTTGCAGACAATCATTATCAAAGGAGAAAGTAGCATCCTTAGTCAAGAGTTGACCTAAAGGTTGAGCAATTTTACTGAATTCCTTGATGAATCTTCTATAGAACATAGCATGGCCTAAAAAAGAACGGACTTGCCTCACTGTAGTATGAGGCAAAGTGGAGATAGGATCAATCTTTGTTTTGCCAACTTCTATGCCCTTTTTCGAGACAACATGCCCCAACACAATGCCCTCCTTCACCATCAAATGACTCTTCTCCCAACTAAGGATCAAATTCTAGTCTCGACATCTCTAGAGCACTAGTGATATATTCTTCAAGCAGTCCTCAAAAGATGTCCCCAAAAAAGAGAAGTCATCCATGAATACCTCCAAAAACTTCTCCACCATATTAAAGAATATGGCTATCACACACCTCTAAAAAGTTGCCGGAGCATTACATAACCCAAAGGGCATGTGACGATAAGCAAAAGTATCGAAGGGGAATGTGAATGTAGTATTCTTTTGATGTTTTGGATCCATGGCCACTTGATTATAACTAAAGTAACCATCCAAGAAACAATAGTAACTCTGACCCGCCAACCTCTCGAGAATTTGATCAATGAATAAAAGAGGGAAGTGATCAATACAAACACGCCAACCAGTGGCAATGCATTATGGAATGAACTCCCCCATATAATTTGGAACAATTGTAAGGCCAGACTTCTTGGGAACAACTTGAGTAGGGCTCACCCATGTGCTGTCAAAAATTGGGTAGATGATGCCGACATCAAGTAACTTGATCACCTTTTTCTTCACCACCTCTTTCATTATAGGATTCAATCGCCTCTATGCTTCTCGAGATGGTTTGATTTCATCTTCCAAGTGAATTTTATGTATGCAAATAGAGGGATCAATGCCCTTGAGATCAAACACACTCCACCTAATTGCTTCACAATGTTGGTACAAGACCTCCACTAAGCTTACTTCTTGAGTGTCTGTCAAATCAGAGGCAATAATAACTGGAAGGGTTTCATTGGCCCCCAAAAACACATATTTCAACTTCTTGGGCAAAGGCTTCAGCTCTAATTATGGAGGCGATTCCAATGAAGGCACTAGAGGAGTGATACAAAGAGGAGGCAGTGGCTCGACTAGAATTCTCTAAGGTGGAGTATTCTGAATGGCTGTAATATCCAACATGGAATTTACCCCTTCTATGGACTCCTCAATGTCGAATGATTCATAATCAAAGAATGACATGCATGCCTCCAAAAGGTCTTTAGATAGAAAATGTGAAATAAACTCCTCCACACAGTCTTCAATAACATCCATAAAGAAAATATCACTCTGGTCTGGAGGGTGTTAAATAGCGATGAAAATATTGAGCTTCACCTTTGTAGTAACCCTTGTGGACGGGTGTGAGTGGGCGGGTGCGAAGACAGACACTAGGCTGAGCTACCACACTGACAGGGTACTGGGTGCTCAATCCCACATTGCTTGGGTGTGGAAAAGGGGATGTGCTTATATGTAGTATGTTCTTTTCAAATGGTATGAGGCCTTTTGTGGTAAAACCCAAGAGCAAAACCATGCGGGCTATGGCCCAAAGCAGACAATATCATACCATATGTTGGAGCGAGGTATTACAGTTGGTATCAGAGCCTGAACCCAGCCGAAAATGTGCCGATGAGGACGTCGGGCCTCGTAGGGGGTGGATTGTAGAAACCCTTGTGGAAGGGTGTGAGTAGGCGGGTGCGAAGACAAACACTGGGCTGAGCTACCACACTAACAGGGTACAGGGTGCTCAATCCCACATCGCTTGCGTGTGAAAAAGGGGATGTGCTTATATGTAGTATGTTCTCTTCAAATGGTATGAGGCCTTTTGGGGTAAAACCCAAGAGCAAAACCGTGTGGGCTATGGCCCAAAGCGGACAATATCATACCATGTGTTGGAGCAGGGTATTATAACCTTTATGTTGCTTAAAGATATGTCCATGATCCCTGACCTACAATTAATGCAAGCATCTGCAGTAGCAAAGAAAGGTCGATCAAGGATGACTGGAATGTGCCACCTCGGATTGTGGACTGGCTCAATGTCTAGAACAATAAAATCAACTAGAAAGTATAACTTGTCCACTTTGATGAGCACATCTTCAATAATCCCTCATGGTTGCTTAGTTGATCTATCAGCAAACTATAGCACCACCGAGGTAGGCTTCAACTCTCCCAAGCCCAACTATAAGTAAACTAAATAAGGCAACAAGTTCACACTTGCACCGAAATCAAGGAGAGCTTTGTCAACATGGCTCTCTCCAATGACGCATAAGATAGTTCGAGCACCAAGATCTTTATACTTGGGAGGAGTGCAAAGCTGAATTATGGAACTCACTTGTTGTGGCAGCATTACCTTCTTCGGCACATGACTCTTAGAATGTCTCTTTTGAGTGCACAAGTCCTTCAAAAAGTTTGCATAAGGAGGAATTTGTTTGATGGCATCAAGGGGTCGTAGAATGATCTTCATTTGTCAAAATACCTCTATCATGTCATGCAACTTGTCTCCTTGCTTCCCCAACTTGGATGCTTCTAGAAAAAGTTGTGGGAAAGGAGCCTTGGGCTTATATAAATTTTCAGCACATAGACTTGTAATCACTTTTTCATCTTCTTTCTTCTTCTCCCCACCTTGTTATCAATTATTTTATCACTCCTCAAAGTGTTAATGGCTTGCACTTACTCATGATGTGGGTTGCTCGAAGAAGCATGCATCCCTCTAGGATTGACAATTGGTTAACTTAGGAGCTTTCCTTTTTCTTTTCTACGCAAGGCATTGGCAAGTTGTCCAAAATGAGATTCCAATTTAGCAATTGACTGAGAGTGAGAATGTACTAGTTGAGTAGTAGCTTGCACTATTTCGACAATAGAGTCAAACTTCTCAAGTTTTGAATCAAGATTCTCAAGTTTAGTTATAACACCCATAATCTTGTCTTCAAAAGCAGAATTCTTTGGTGGCATAGGAACTTTTCCTTGACATGGCTGTTAAGGCACATAGTTCCTAGGCTGATAAGTGGGCTGCATTGTTGCTCTTTGATTGCTATAAGAAAAACTAGGATGATTCCTCCATGTTAGATTGTGAGTATTGCCACGTGGAGGATTCATTGGTCCAGTAAATGTAGCTTAGACCTACTCTTGTTGAAGGTTAGAAAATTATCCAACTAAAGGATAATTGTTCACATGATGCATAGGACTAGAGAAAAAGTCACAAAGGCCTAACAATGAAGAACTTGGAGAAAAATGAGCTTGATTGGCTGCCATGATTAATGCCATTTTCCTGCAATCAAGTCAATATCGGTAGGCATAGCATTTGTAACACCAACTTCAAAAATACCATATGTCCTTGTATTAGTTAGTCTGCTTGAACGAGTAGAAGACACATGTATTAGAGAATTGTTACTCAGATTCTCAAACAATGTCCATGTTTCCTCTTCACTATTTATTATAAAAGTACCCCCACAAGATGCATCTACCATCTGTCTGTTGGCCTCTGCCAGCCCCTCATAAAAACTCTACACAAGCTATCACTTAGGAACCTGATGATGAGGACACTTCCTAAGAAGGTCTTTAAATCTCTCCCATGTCTCATAGAATTGTTTCCCCTCATGTTGGGAGAAACCAATGATACCACGTCTAAACTGATTGGTTTTCCCTATCAGAAAATATTTCTTAAGGAACTTATGTTGTATTTGAGTCCATGTCATGATAGAGCCCGCCAGTCGAGAATTAAACCAATACTTTGCTTTGTCCTTCAAGGAGAATGGGAAGAGTCGCATTCTGAAAGCATCTTCAGAGAAGTTGTGAATTTTGGTAGTTGAGCACACTTCTATGAATTCATCCAGATGCTTGTTGATGTGGTCGGAACTAAATTATATTGTAAGCTTAATTTTGCCCTTTTTATCAAAATATAATTTAACCACTCGCAAGAGCACGAATCTTTGTAGATAAGGTTCTATATAGAGGGTATCGATCCCACGAGGACTAGTCGTTAATTGTCATAAAGAAAGATTAATTCTACTTTAATTCTAAAAACAGGTTTTTGGTTTTGTGTTTAAAACTATTGCGTAAATGAAATGACGATAAAATTAAAGAGTAAAGTTGGAAGAGAGAACTAGGGTTGGTTTCCACCACTAGCCATTCACATGTTCATAAGTGTAGCAAGCATGGGATTCATTAATTAAATGCCTAACAATGTCATTAGGCTTGTGACCTCAATGACATATCAAAAGATCAATGTGTGTGCTAACCTATCATAATCCATCTTCAACAAGCATAGCTCTTCAACCTAACTAACTACCTAATTACTCTACTCTCTACGCAAACACTACATGCATCCAAACTACCTTGTCTTGGCATGGTCTATACAAACTAGCATCACACATTCATTTAAACACCATTATCTAGCCATCATTTGCACTTCTTGTGGAATATGCAAATGTTGTGCATTCAAGTGACAAAACCTACTCTAAGACAAGAATAAATTCCATATCAAATGAATGTATATAAGAAATGTATTTGTGTACATAATCACTAGGCTAAATAATCAACATTTAATTACAAATCCCCAAGAGCTACAAAGATGAACAAGTTTACATGGCTAGGGGTTGAAACCAACACCCTAGTAGAAGAGTTAGTTGCTCATGGTTGCTTTAAACCCTTCCATTGATGAAGAGAATGAAGCTTCTTGGTCTGGTTCAGCTTTTCTCTTCCTCTCCCGAAGGTCTCTCCTCAAGTCTCCTGGTGTGTATGTTGAGAGATATGAGATATGTGGCTTTTGGTGCTTTTTGTATGCTTTTTGGCTCCTTTGGGCCCACCATATATATATATATATATCATTATATATATATCTCTTGTATCAAGAAGGCCCCCAAAAGTCTTGTTCAAGTCAGACAATCCCCCTAAGTCGTGCAAAAAGGGAGATTTTGTTGCAAGTGGGAGAGCAGGTGAGCAAGTGGCCAAGTGGGCTCTGCAGCATTTCGATTGATCGAAATTGCATTTCGATTGATCGAGATTTCGATCAATCGAAATGAGATTTCGATCAATCGAAATCTCGATTGATCGAAATCCACATCTCGATTGATCGAGATGCCTTGGCAACATTTTCTGATTTCATCTCTTGACTGCAGAAAGCTTCCAACTTTGCTCCATTTACTCCAATACCTGCAAAACATCAAAAACACAAAAATACCGTAAACATATCTCGGTAAACGCAAAAACGGAACTAACATATGCAATAAAGATGGTTCAAATGCATAGAATTGAACACTTATCACACCCCCAAACTTACATATTGCTAGTCCCTTAGCAATACAATATTACAAAAATGAAATCAACTATCTTATACAAAAGTTTAATCATGCTCAGTCATCAACTAGATAAAGGGCGCTCATCCATTCATTTCACAATTGGCAAATGCAACAAGTATTACAGAACTATGTGGTCATTAGCAAAAATGGACTTTCACAAGCTATAAATGAACGACAGTCCCCACATACTGGCCAGCCCGAACAACTATAACAGTTCCAACCCCAAAATCCTCTTTGAAAAGTGAACATGCATTCTAACGTGTGGCTTTTGTCATATTTGGAGAAGAAAACGAACAAATCTGTTTTTAAGAGAAAAACTCATTGAAAATGCTCAACATGGCTGTTTCATTATCACAAAACATTCATGATTGCTCATGTGCGGATGACCGTGCAATGCTTAGCTCTTTTTGCTTTCTTGTAAGCCCATGTAGCGGCATTGGGCCAATGACTCCCAAACCAATTGGTTTTAGGGCATTAGGTGAAGAAGCACCCCTCGGACTTAACAACCGAGCTTACAAGGCGATGAGCGTAAGCAAGCCACCCGCTTATTACTGCTCAACCTTACACACTTTTACACGAATATTTCTTGCTTTGAGGCATAGAAATCCGGTTTATTTAGTGAGAAGGCTTATTGCATATTTTTCTCTTTTCATTTTTTTTTTTACAACAACCGGAAGAGCTTATTCTCTAAGCTGTTCAGATAAAAACAGAAATTTCAAAAATTCTCCCTCAGACTTATACCCCACAATTTAAAATGCATGTGTGCGAATTTGTGCGGTAAAGGACAAATTTAGGGCAAGAACTGTACGTACTCGAATTTGGACAATAATGTAGACCGTTCTAGCTTACTATCAAGCTTGCAAAAGTGCGGGTATTTACAATGCTACAGTTCTTAACTACCTGCTGCATTTACCTCGGACATTCATTCGAATGACTTCCTTTAAAAAGCAAGACATCATGGCAAGCATCCAAAAATATCGAGAAGAAGAAAAGAAAGAAAAAAAAACTGCTCTACAATGACACTCAAAATAATAACCGAACATTGCATGCGTATGCAAGTGGTATAGCATACCGCACCCCCAAACTTATATGCAACATTGTCCTCAATGTTTGGACAAGAAGAGCAAGGAAAGAAGTTACCGGGATGGCAGAATGCGAGAAAAATGGAATTCCACAGCAACGGTCATCCTGTAAATAAAAAAAATCTGCACAGAATACCAACTGGATACCACGAGCATTACAAGGAACAAAAAGTAGATAAATAGAACATAATGAAATAATTATGCACAAACAGACAATGCCAATATCACTGTAAATCTAATGGTCTGAACTGGTGTTTCCCGATTGTCTAAGAGGTCTATGCGATAAGATATTGACTATCCAGGCGCGCTAACGTATAGCACGCAAAGGGGCTGCCTTTCTTTATTACCGCCATACTGTGTTGAAGCAATCTCAACAGTATTGGGAATTGAAACCAGGCGGTAATAAACAGAAATCATCAACTGAATCGCATATAACAATTAGACAAGTGGTACTACATACATAGTCAAAGTATAGAGAACAGATAGCTTGACGGAAAGCAAAAAAAAAAAAAGACAGTAAAGATAACACATGGCATAAAAGAAAATATAAATGTATTCCATATAACTGAAAATGAGTTGTAGTACAAAGTGTACCTGCAGGTGGAATACTCAAAAAGAAACTAAACATGGCCAACATGGCCTATCAAAAATAAAGAAAGAAAAATACAGAAAATAAAGCAGAAAAGATGAATAAGGTGCAGCTACTCGAGGGCGGGTGGTGGTGGTGGTAGCTCGGTGGGAGCAGAAGTGGAGGTGGAGGCTCGACCTGCGAACAGGAACTACAGATCCTGCCGGAAGGCTCAGAACTCGTCTAAGATCGCTCTCTGGCCCTGTACCAGAGAAGAAATGTCCGTCCGAATACCTGCCAGCTGACTCTGCGTCACCTGGACGTGCTCGTCAAAACCCTGCTGGAGCCGCTCTACGTCAGCTGCCAGGCAGGAATAGCCTGTCGCTAAGATATCATGCCGCTCTACAGCGACATCCATCTCCTCCTCCTCCATCTCCTCGTCCTCTGTCTCAGCCCCTGCTGGCTCTCCCTCATCCATCTCCACCGGGGCATCCATATCTACATCGTCTGATGGATCACCCTGATGGTCCTATCGCTCTAGGTGTCGCCTCACCCGATCCCACTGAGTAGATGTGAAACGGGTGGGCGGTGCCAACTGAATGTCAGTCCGACTGACCGGTATACTGGCACTGCTGAGAAAAGCGGCGATCAGGAATGGAAAGGGAAGACGCCAACTCGCTGCTCTCCTCTTCCTCTTGTTGACGAGGCCATCCCAAACTTTGTGCATCTGCCCCCAGATAAGCGATGGGACAGAAAACCAAGCGCCCGTATGGAAAGCATAGAGGCAACAGAGGAGGTCGCCCCTACGCTCGGCCACGTGCTGCAACGGACACGCGTTCTTGAGGAGAACGGTGTCCAGGAACCAATATCTGCTCGGGCACATCGACTTGGACGTGCAGTTGTGGTTGGGCGTGGTAAACGCCCTGCCACACATGTCCATCACTATCGAGAAGAGCGTGGTGTCTGCTGGGAGCGCTGCACTATAGAGTGGCTGACCATCCGGGCCAACCATGTCCGGCGGCTGCTGGTGAGGGATGCCGAGCATATGAGCAATCCGACTCAGCGTAATCGTGATCGTGACAGTGGCCACGATAGTCTCGAGTGTATCTGGCGCTGTGCAGGAGTAGGTCATATGCTCGTAAAAGACCTGTACTAGGCGCTCGTGTGCCACATCGGTGGGAGGCACACATAGCCGGTCGAGGCGACGCCTCCTGAGCTCGGCAATCGTCCACTCGGTGTCGGGACGCCTCTCGAACTCCGCTAGGTCAAAAACCTGCTCCGGGTGGAACTTCCGAGACCGGAAGGCTCGCCCGGGCACGTCACGAACAGCACCGGCGGCGTTCTTCACTCTCGCCATGGCCTCGGAACAGTCTGCACTGGATTCCAAAAGGTACGTAAATAAAAGATGAATAAGAAGAAAGTTAAACTACTACTAGACTAAAAGAATAAAAATAAAAATGAAGTCCTAGTCCAAGGTACTGACAAAAATGCAAAAAGTTGCTCTCGAAGAGGCAATGTGAACGGGTGCAACCGACACGAAGGTACCGCGGTTACACACCGTACTCTAAGCGTTTGAAACGAAGAAAATGCCAAATCCCACTCCGTCATGAATTCCTACCCCCCCGAAACCCACAAAAACTCGATTCAGATATCGCAATAGCAACCATCCACCCCAACATTATCTAACTATGTTTATTCCGCCGTAAAATTATCAAAAATGGCGAGAGAGTAAACAAAAAGTAGCCATGCATCACTTACCTCATGAGGAAGAAGATGAACGGCTCAACCGATGAAAACTCCACGCGCAGCCGCGAAGAGAAGATCGCGCAGATGCTAGCGGCGGATCGGACTACGTCGGATGGCGGCGGATGATCGGGAATGGCAGATCGAGTGCTCGGGAATGCTTGGAGAAGGCTTGGATCGCACGGAGGAAGAGAAGAAGTCGGATGGTCTTTTAAAATGGGAGGGAAGCCCAACGGTTTAAATAGATTTCCGGCTCACGTGCAGGCTCCGCGTGCATTTCGATTGATCGAAATCTTGCTTCGATCAATCGAAACCAGCTTCGATGGATTGAGATTGTCTTTTCGCTCAATCGAAAATTCCTCCCTTGAATCACATATTGACTTCGATTAATCGAACCTTTAATTGTTTCAATCGAAATTTGATGTCGATCGATCGAAGACCTATCGAAGTGCAATCGAAGAATACCACCTCTCGGGACTTTGGACTTGGCAAATCTCTGCAATTTTTCGATCAATCGAACTAGATTCTCGATCAATCGAAATTTTCGATTGATCGAAATCTTGGTTTCGATCAATCGAAATGCTCAAAAACAGCCAGTGCAAAGGATGCTACAGGGACTTGGATATTTGGGAATTAGATACTACACTGCTTAGATACAAACCTACCTTGGATTAAAGGGACATCATGGAAGCTTGACAGCTACCATGGCCTTGCCACCTTACACGTCTATGGCGCGACGTCCGGATCGACTCACGAGTCAAAATACACGGGATCCGTCAAAGTGACGACATCCACGTATTCGGTGATGACTTGGTCATCCACACACACTTTTAAGCGCTGCCCGTTTACTTTGAACATCGAGCCATCTTTCAAGTCCTTCAATTCCACCGCTCCGTGGGGAGCGACGGAATTAATCAAAAATGGACCATCCCAACGGGAGCGAAGTTTTTCGGGAAACAAATGGAGGCGCGAGTTGTACAACCAAACTTTTTGGCCCGGCGAAAATGTTTTGACTCGAATATTACGATCATGAAAGGCTTTGGACTTTGCCTTATAGATTTTCGCATTCTCATACGCGTCATGTCGCAATTCTTCCAATTCATTTAGTTGAAGCTTTCGATTAGAACCGGCCTGTTTCATGTCAAAATTGAAGGTCTTGGTGGCCCACATAGCTTTATGCTCCAATTCAACCGGAAGATGGCACGCCTTGCCATAAACTAACCGATAAGGTGACATTCCAATGGGAGTTTTATATGCGGTTCGGTATGCCCATAATGCATCGTTTAGTCGCAATGACCAATCCTTCCGGTCGGGCCGAACAGTTTTCTGAAGAATGTTCTTAATCTCCCTATTGGATACTTCTACTTGGCCACTAGTTTGAGGATGGTAGGGGGTGGCTACTTTGTGTGTGACGGAGTATTTGAGAAGCAAGGTTCGAAGGAACCGGTTACAGAAATGCTTACCTTCGTCAGTGATGATGGCCCGAGGCGTACCAAACCGGCTAAAAATGTTAGCTTGAATGAATTTAACCACGACTGCGTGATCGTTGGTTTTGGTAGCAACGGCCTCTATCCACTTAGATACGTAGTCCACCGCCACAAGTATGTACTCATGACCAGTAGAGGGTGGAAATGGTCCCATGAAGTCAATGCCCCACACATCGAATATTTCAATGATAAGAATAGGGTTAAGAGGCATCATGTCCTTCCGAGACATCGCGCCAAGGCGCTGACATCGCTCACAAGAGCGGCAGAATGAATATGCATCCCGATGAAGTGTCGACCAGAAAAATCCGCATTGAAGAATTTTTGCTGCGGTTTTCTTAGCACTAAAGTGTCCCCCACAAGCGAGTGTATGACAAAATTTAAGAATGCTTTGGAATTCACTGTTGGGTACACACTTACGAATTATTTGATCGGGGCAGTATTTGAACAATTGAGGATCGTCCCAATAATATGATCGTGATTGGGAGAGAAAACGATCCTTCACTTGTTTGGTCCAAGAAGATGGTATTTTACCGGTTGCCAAATAATTAACCACATCCGCATACCAAGGGATACTCTCTTGAGAGATGACAAAGAGTTGTTCATCCGGGAAGGATTCACAAACTGGAATGGAATTATGAAGGGATTCAACAAGAATTCTAGAAAGGTGGTCAGCTACCACATTTTTAGTTCCCTTTTTGTCTCTAATCTCAAAATTGAACTCTTGCAACAAGAGTATCCATCGGATCAACCTAGGCTTGGTGTCCTTTTTCGCCAAAAGATGCCGGAGGGCAGCATGGTCCGAATAGACAATGACCTTTGAACCTAATAAATAAGCTCAAAATTTGTCTAATGCAAATACTACCGCAAGCAACTCCTTTTCCGTTGTGGTATAATTGATTTGAGCCTCGGAAAGGGTTTTACTTGCGTAATAGATGACATGTGGCAGTTTGTCTACTCGTTGCCCTAAGACCGCACCCATGGCATAGTCGGATGCATCACACATAGTCTCAAATGGGAGAGCCCAATTTGGAGGGATTAGAATTGGAGCGGTTGTAAGCATGGCGCGGAGTTTTTCAAAAGCGTCAAGGCACGCTTCATCAAAGGTAAAGCAAGACCCTTTTTCAAGAAGGCGACACAAAGGCCGAGAGATCTTGCTAAAGTCTTTGATGAAACGGCGATAAAAGCCCGCATGCCCAAGGAATGAACGAATCTCTCTCACCGTGGATGGTGGAGGAAGTTTGGAAATGAGCTCAACCTTGGCTTCATCAACCTCTATTCCTCGCTTAGACACAATATGCCCTAGGACAATACCCTCTTGAACCATAAAATGACTCTTTTCCCAACTAAGAATTAGGTTGGTTTCTTGACATCGTTTGAGAACACAAGCTAGATTTTGGAGGCATGATTCATATGAAGGCCCAAAAACAGAAAATCATCCATGAACACTTCTAAGAATTTTTCCACCATGTCCGAGAAGATAGACATCATACACCGTTGAAAAGTTGCCGGTGCATTGCACAACCCAAAGGGCATGCGTCTATAAGCAAATGTGCCGAAGGGACATGTAAAGGTGGTTTTCTCTTGGTCCCTCGGGTCTATAGCAACCTGATTATAGCCGGAATATCCATCCAAAAAGCAATAAAAGCTTTGCCCGGCCAATCTCTCCAATATTTGATCAATGAATGGGAGGGGGAAGTGATCTTTCCGAGTGGCTGAATTTAATTTCCTATAATCAATGCACACTCTCCATCCTGTGGTGGTGCGTTGGGGAACTAATTCACCCTTATCATTAGGTTGCACCGTAATACCAGACTTCTTTGGAACCACTTGAGTGGGACTAACCCACTTGCTATCAGAGATGGGGTATATGATCCCCGCATCTAGTAACTTCACCACCTCCTTCATTACAACGTCCTTCATGTTTGGATTCAATCGACGTTGTGCCTCCCTTGAGGTCTTTGCATCCTCTTCCAAGTGTATGCGATGCATACAAACAGAAGGGTCTATTCCCTTAAGATCTACCACACTCCATCTATTGCTTCTTTGTGCTCTTTGAGCACCTTTATGAGTTCCAATTCTTGATCATTTGTGAGATTGGAAGCAATAATGACTGGAAGGGTCTCATTTGCGCCCAAGAAAACATACTTGAGTGTAGCTGGAAGAGGCTTGAGCTCAAGTTGTGGTGGGGAAATTAAAGAAGGAGTTTGGGGAGTTTTGGACAAAGGGGGCAAGGGTTCTCTCGGAACTCTCCACTTAGGCAAATCCATGACAGTATTAACATCGAGCATGGAATTGACTTCACATATGGATTGCTCAATGTCAAAATCATCATAGTTAAAATGATTTAGGCATGCCTCTAAAGGGTCCGTGGAAAGAATAGAAGGAAGTGCTTCTTGAACAAGGTCGTCCACAACATCGACACAAAAGCACTCACTTTCGTCGTCGGGTGTGTGGTGGGAAGCATTGAAGATGTTCAAGCGGACTTTCATATTCCCAAAAGAGATGTCCATCACTCCAGTACGGCAATTAACGCAAGCGTTTGCCGTGGCCAAGAATGGACGACCTGGAATGATAGGGATATGGTGATTCAGATTTTGAACTGGTTCCGTGTCAAGGACTATGAAGTCCACCGGAAAATAGAATTTGTCCACTTGAATGATGACATCCTCAATGATGCCACGTGGTTGCTTCACCGAACGGTCGGCAAGTTGCAACACAACCGTGGTATGCTTAAGTTCCCCCAAACCTAGTTGTTGGTAAACTGAGAATGGAAGCAAATTGACACTAGCCCCTAGATCAAGAAGTGTTTTTTCAAAAGATTGATTTCTGATGGTGCACGAAATGGTCGGAGCACCCGGATCTTTGAATTTAGGAGGGGCTTGGTGTTGAAAAATGGAGCTTATGTGCTCAGTTAAGAGGACTTTCTTAGGAACTTTATTCCTAGATTTGCGCTTTTGAGTGCATAAGTCCTTCAAGAATTTCGCATAGGAGGGAATTTGTCGAATTGCATCAAGGAGAGGGAGATTGATCTTTACTTGTTTGAAGATCTCCATCATGTCTTGGATTTTCTCTCCTTGCTTCCCGAAATGAGAAGGTTCCTTCAATCGTTGAGGAAAAGGAACTGGAGGTTCATAAGAGGTGTCAAGATTTGGAATTGATGATGACACAACTTCACTTGCCTTTCCTTTTGGATTAAAAGGGGTATTGTGCAAATTTGGATTTGACAGAAACAATTTTGGATTTAATTGGGATTCTTTTGGATTTTTAGGTTGCTCTTGTAATTCCTTTCTCTCTTCTTCTCCTACCTTGGAGTTAATGGTTTTACCACTCCTCAAGGTTGTGATTGATTGAACTTGCTCTGGAGGAGCACTACAATTTGAAGATGATGGATCTTCAATCAAATGGACACCTTTGGGATTCGCCACCGGTTGACTCAGCAACTTACCTTCCTCCCTTCTATTTAAGGCATTAGCTAGTTGCCCGATTTGAGCTTCTAACCTAGCCATAGATTGAGCGTTGGCTTCAAGCTTAGCGATTGATTGAGAGTGAGTTTGCAATAAGCGGGTGTTGGCCTCAAGATTGCTTATCACTCGTTCTTCAAAGCTTTGGCTTCTTGGAGGAGGTGGTGGTTGTTGGTAATTTGATCTTTGATTGTAAGGTTGAGGGTTTGGCCTATAATGAGGCTGTTGAGATTGGGAATTAAAAGAACTTTGCCCTTGGAAAGAGGGACTTGATTCTTGATTCTTCCATGAAAAAGCCAGATGGTTCTTGTAACCAGGATTGTACGTGTTCGAATATGGATCATTCATTTGTTTAGCGTACAAGGCATTCTCTTGCTCTTGAGCATAATCGGGGGATTGCCCGGCAATAGGACAATCTCGCACAAAATGCGAAGTGCTATAGCAAAACGAACACCCCTCCTGATTTTGGACAGATTGGTTAGGAATAGGCAGCCCATTTTTCATGATTAAATCCATTTTTCGGGACAAGGCTTCTACTTGCATGGCTACCTCATCTACCCGTGAAATCTCATGCACTCCTCTACAAGGTTGGGTGGCCTTCCCTTTCCTAGTGGAGGAGCGTTGAGCTGAATTGTTGCTTAGGGTTTGAAAAAGTTTCCATGCCTCATCGGGGCTTTTCAAAAGGTACCCACCCCCACACGCGGAGTCTATCATTTGTCTATGTTGCTCACTCACCCCATCATAAAAACTCTGCACTAGCTGCCATTTTGGGACAGCATGATGCGGACAAGATTTTAAGAGATCTTTTAACCTCTCCCACGTCTCATGGAATTGTTCTTGGTCAATTTGGGTGAATCTGGTGATTGCTCGCCGAATATCACTTGTCTTACCCATTGGGAAGTATTTTTTTAAGAACTCTATTTGCATTTTCGCCCAAGAATGGATTGAGTTGGGTTCTAGGGAATTGAACCAACTTCTAGCCTTATCTTTTAGGGAAAATGGAAACATACGTAGCTTTAGATCATCCTCCGTAAAGTGTGGTACACGAATGGTGGAACACACGGAAAAGAAGTAATCTAAGTGCCTGTATGGATCCTCATTAAGAAGACCGTGAAAGCTGTTAAGAAGGTTGAGGGTGGAGGACTTTATTTCAAATTGATTTGCCGCTACATCCGGAAATTGAATACACGAAGGTACTTCAAATGTAGTCGGAAGGTAAAAGTCCATAAGCAACTCTCCTTGAGGAGGTGGTGGTGGAGGTGGTTGTTCATGATTAAAAGGAGGTAGACCGGGAGGTTGTCTCTCATTTGGTTCCATGTTTTCAGTTCTAGGCAAAATAGGGTCCCTAGAGGTTCCTCTACGTTGTCTAAGTGTTCGTTCAAGTTCACTATTACAAGGAAGCAAAGGAAGTGACAATGACCGTCTACCTAGCATGCATTAACAATTGAACAGCACCTCTACACACAAAGTAACAATAATATATACAAAAGAATGATTCAAACCACCAATTTTTGAAGTTATACTCACAAAGGGTTCCAATTTGAATTCTTCTAGATGCCCACAATGTGGTATACCTAAAATCAAGAAGTTTGAGATATAAGAACAAGATATATACAAAAAGAATGAAAGAATTTCTACCCTAAGAATTAAACCAGATTTAATCTTCCAATGGCGACAATTAAACCGTAGTCCCCGGCAACGGCGCCAAAATTTTGATGTGGTCGGAACTAAATTATATTGTAAGCTTAATTTTGCCCTTTTTATCAAAATATAATTTAACCACTCGCAAGAGCACGAATCTTTGTAGATAAGGTTCTATATAGAGGGTATCGATCCCACGAGGACTAGTCGTTAATTGTCATAAAGAAAGATTAATTCTACTTTAATTCTAAAAACAGGTTTTTGGTTTTGTGTTTAAAACTATTGCGTAAATGAAATGACGATAAAATTAAAGAGTAAAGTTGGGAGAGAGAACTAGCGTTGGTTTCCACCACTATCCATTCACATGTTCATAAGTGTAGCAAGCATGGGATTCATTAATTAAATGCCTAACAATGTCATTAGGCTTGTGACCTCAATGACATATCAAAAGATCAATGTGTGTGCTAACCTATCATAATCCATCTTCAACAAGCATAGCTCTTCAACCTAACTAACTACCTAATTACTCTACTCTCTACGTAAACACTACATGCATCCAAACTACCTTGTCTTGGCATAGTCTATACAAACTAGCATCACACATTCATTTAAACACCATTATCTAGCCATCATTTGCACTTCTTGTGGAATATGCAAATGTTGTGCATTCAAGTGACAAAACCTACTCTAAGACAAGAATAAATTCCATATCAAATGAATATATATAAGAAATGTATTTGTGTACATAATCACTAGGCTAAATAATCAACATTTAATTACAAATCCCCAAGAGCTACAAAGATGAACAAGTTTACATGGCTAGGGGTTGAAACCAACACCCTAGTAGAAGAGTTAGTTGCTCATGGTTGCCTTGCACCCTTCCATTGATGAAGAGAATGAAGCTTCTTGGTCTGGTTCAGCTTTTCTCTTCCTCTCCCGAAGGTCTCTCCTCAAGTCTCCTGGTGTGTATGTTGAGAGATATGAGATATGTGGCTTTTGGTGCTTTTTGTATGCTTTTTGGCTCCTTTGGGCCCACCATATATATATATATATCATTATATATATATCTCTTGTATCAAGAAGGCCCCCAAAAGTCTTGTTCAAGTCAGACAATCCCCCTAAGTCGTGCAAAAAGGGGGATTTTGTTGCAAGTGGGAGAGCAGGTGAGCAAGTGGCCAAGTGGGCTCTGCAGCATTTCGATTGATCGAAATTGCATTTCGATTGATCGAGATTTCGATCAATCGAAATGAGATTTCGATCAATCAAAATCTCGATTGATCGAAATCCACATCTCGATTGATCGAGATGCCTTGGCAACATTTTTTGATTTCATCTCTTGACTGCAGAAAGCTTCCAACTTTGCTCCATTTACTCCAATACCTGCAAAACATCAAAAACACAAAAATACCGTAAACATATCTCGGTAAACGCAAAAATGGAACTAACATATGCAATAAAGATGGTTCAAATGCATAGAATTGAACACTTATCACTTGTAAGGATCTTCTTGAGTTAGCCCAAAATATGATAGTAGCATCTGAATGATGCTAGTCTTGATCTCGTAGTTCTGAGTAGTGACATTAGTAAGTTGGAAACCAGCTGGCGAAATGTAAGTCTCTAGGACATTGTAGTCCCTGAGCAGTCTCGCCCCTTCCACCACAACATTAAGCACAACATCATTATTACGTTCCTCAGCCATGTCATCAATATTCTCTTCCTCTTGCATAATAGGATCAATAGGAATACCCCTCTGTTATCTAAGAGTTCATTCAGGCTCAAGATCAAAAGGTATCAATGGATCAGCCAACGAACGACGACCATGCATATAGTGACTGGATTACTTGAAAAAAAAAAGTGAAATTAAAAGCAAAATAATAAATAAATAACTAAAATAAAAATCCAATTAAAACTAATTCTAAAATCTAAACAATTAAATAGACAGTCCTCGGCAATGACGCCAAAAATTGATCGTGGCTAAATGTATCAATTAGAATATACCACTTCGCAATAAAATGAATTCTCTGCATAATAGGGTTGTCGAACCTCTAGGACTGTGGTCTAACTGTGTTGGATATTTAGGACTAATTCTAATTAAATCAAAAAGAAATAAATTGCTAATTTTTAATTCTAAATTAACTAATAAAGTAACCCAAACAAAAGCAAGAGAAACTAAGGAGTGTAGAAGATATGAGATAAATCTAAGGTTATTGACTTCACCACTAACTTCACAATCAATGACCAATTAAACTAACTATGGACAATTATATCATGCATAAGTGGTGTTGGTGGCTACAAGCTCACCTCCAACTGTCAAGAGGATAACATGTGATTAAAGCTAAGTCATGGACTATCTTTGGTTGACATTGGCCATCTGCCTAACTACTCTACTCTAGGATGCAGTATGGTCCATCTTCTCTAGGCATAATCCATCAAAACTTTTAATGATATGTTCAATAATTACTATTGTATTATAATCACTCTCATAATCACAAAAAACAAGAGGGATTGAGTTCAATCACAACAATTAAGTATCAAAGACAATATAAGAAATTATTTAAACAAAATTTATAATACTTTTATTGCTCAATTCTTTAAATAGAATCCCCTAAATTACACAATCTATGCATGAAAACAAAAATCCTCAATAATTAGAACAATCAAACCATTTATGCTTAGTTAGGGCTACATCAAAATCCTAGTGGATGAACTACTCGCTCACGGTAGAATAATATACGTCAACTGTTAAGGAAGAAGACACTATCGCCATGTAATACGCACAAGACCTTGTTCTCCAATATTTCTCCACTCCAAAAGCCTATTCAAATCTGTTGCCAAAGGTCCCTCAATATAGCCCCAATTCGTCACTTTTAATCCCCAAGAGAATATAAAGTCTCCCCACCTAATTAGGAGTCAATTAGGATTTTCTCGTAGGCCCTAATCAGGTGAATTTTTTTGCTAACTTTCGACCCAAAGTTTGACGCCCTGATTCGTGTGTGAGTGTGACTCAAAAAGTATATCAATTAGAAATTTTCACACTTCGCAATAGAACGAATTCCTTGCAGAATAGGGCTATCGAAAGGAAGGGGTATCGTACCTCAGGGATTATGGTCTGATGAGTTGGAATACGGAATTAATTATAATTAAATTTAAAAGAAAAGAATTCTAATTTTTAAACTAAATTAATTAAAAAGATAAAATAAAATAAATCAAAGTAAATAGATAGTGAAGATAATATGAGAGAAATCTAGGGTGTTTGACTTCACCACTAACTCCACAATCAATGGTCAATTGAATCAATTATAGGGGAATTACATCATGCATAAGTGGTGTTGGTGGCTACAAGCTCACCCTCATCCGTCAAGAAGATAACATATGATTAAGGCTAAGCCATGGACTATCTTCGATTGGCATGGGCCATCTGCCTAACTACTCTAATCTAAGGTGCAGTATGGTTCATCTTCTCTAGGCATAATCCATCAAAGCTCATAACAATATATTCAGTGATTGCCATTGTGCAATAATCTCTCTCATGATCACAGAAAACAAGAGAGATTGAGTTCAATAACAACAACTAAATATCTAAGACAAGATAAGAAATTATTGAGATTGAATTTACAAGACTTTTATTGCTCAATTCTATAATAAGAATCCTCTGAATTATACAATCTATGCATGTATATAAAAGTCCCCAATAATTAAAACAATCAAACCATTGATGCTTTGTTAGGGCTACATCAAAACCCTAGTGGATGAACTAGCCGCTCATGGTAGAAGAAGAAGCTTCAACTGTTGAGGAAGAAGACATCATCTTTCTGAATTATGCGTATGACTTTGTTCTCCAATGGCTCTGCAATATGTTTCTATTCTCTTCTCAGCCCTCTCAGACTCTCCAATCTCTCTGTCTAATCTCTCGTTGTCTCCCAATTCAGCCTCCAAGTCTTCATTTTATTCCCCAAGAGAATACACCAAAGTCCTAATCCAATTAGGAATAAATTATGGTTTCCCGCAGCACTAATCAAGTGGATTTTTCCTGCTGACTTCGGCCCAACTTTTGACCCACTAGAAGTCCGATTTACGGAATTTTTGTGAAATACAAAAGTGTGCAGAATCAAATTTCGTTCAACCTTACGCGAAAATAATGTTTATTTGAGGCTCGGAAATAAGACTTTTGGTCCGTTTTCCAAAATGGGATTAAGACTGTATTATGCGCAGATTTGGGCTTCAGGCCCGAAACCTTCTTAAGCAGCTGCAATTCTCTTGGACCTCTTTCTTGGCTGATTTGAGTTGAAATAAATGGTTGAGTAAATCTCCTTGATGTAGGCTTCATCTCACCATCTTGGATGTAATCTTTAAAAGCCCAAAATCCTGGTTTTAACTGAAATAATCATTAAGGCCCTGAAAATATAGAAAACACTAAAACAAAGTAAAATAACAAAATAATCTATCACTAAGAGAATAAAATACATAAGTTAAGAGGTTAGAATGCGCAACATTCAACGCCGATCACACCCCCAAACTTACATATTGCTAGTCCCTTAGCAATAGAATAAAACAAAACTAAAACAAAGGAAACTAACAATTACTAACTAAACTACCCAACTCCACTTTCGTGGGAGAAACGATTCCATTTAGCATATGCAACAAGCCTTTAAACCCCTAGGTTCCCCCTAGTGGACGAGTATAGTCTCGTGAGGGTTTCCAGAAATGTTACCCACAAACATTCAAAATTCTGTTTCAACATTATTTCAAGAAGAAGATTACAATATATAGTTACAAACTTGCATTCAAGAATAATTTCAAACTTTCAAATTTCACAATTCAAATCAATGGTCCCCATACATAATTCACATCAACATATCTCAAAATAATCAACTCTAGCTCCCCCGTGTAAAGTGAACTAGCAGTCCTCTCATGTAGCATAACTAAGCTCTGAATATATTAAAGCACATACCCTTTCAACTCACTAGCTCCCCTTATTGAAATCATACTTCCCAACATGCATACATGACTTTTTCAATTTTTTTTTCATTACTTTATTGGTTGTGCAATGTCTTGATTTATTAAGCTTTCTGAAAGATCCATGTAACAAGCTTTCAGTCAGTGGCTCTCAAACCAGATGGCTTTAGGGCACTAGGCTTTAAGATACCCCGAAGACCTAATTACTCGAATCAATCAAGCTACAAATCAAGACAACCAATGCTCATCTTTTCTCACCTTTTCACTTTTGACGCGAACACTCTGTGCTTCCTGAGGCATAGAGGCCCGGTTTCTCATGAAAAGGATCAAATTGATTTGCTTATTCATCACTTTTTTTTTCTCTTTTTTCTTTTCTTTTTCATTGAAGTCAAGTAAAACACATTATCGGTACTCATTCTCAAGAGATACTAATTAATATCAAGCATATGTAACTCAATAACTCAAAACATAGGTTTATACCCCCATAAGACTATGCTAGTGTGTCTGTGCATGTAAGGAAACTAAAATTAATCACTCCAAAACATGTTATTGCAAACCATGATTAAAATCACATAATTTAAACCATAGTTTTCAAAATTTTCAAACATACTCAAAAATTGCAAGTTATGCACCAACATAAGGTACTAATCCTTTGAATAATGTCAAAACATTCTATCTAAAAATAAAACAAAATAAAATAAAATAAACAAACTAAGAAAATAAAATAAAATAAAATCCTAATACCAAAAAGATTTTCACACAAATTTCCCCCCATATTGCATTAAAGCACACAAATAGGCATCGCCTCACCCCCAAACTTAAACTGTACATTGTCCTCAATGTACACCCAATTAAAGCATAGAGAAGAGTAAGAACGATGTTACCAAGATTATGGAGTAGTGGAAAGAAAATAGAGCACATCACTAGCATGAAGGCAATGAAAGCACTCCCCCAAACTTGGATGTTAAAACCTGTCAAAACAAACCACTATACCCCAAAGATCAAGTGAAAGAGTATGGGTGAAAATAAATATGAAAGAGAAAAAGCCTAAAAAAAATAAAATATTTTTTTCATTTTTCAAATTTTTTTTTTTTTATAAAAATCTAACTACAAAAAGAAAAATAAATAGAAGAATAAAAACTAAAAATAAAATAAAATACAAATGATGATTACCTTCCTGTCAAGGGTGTGGTGGTGACTGAGCATCTGGATCCAAGTTTGCTTGACGCATTAGTGCACGCATCATCCTTCTCATCTCTAGTTGCTCTTGGCGAGTGTCACGAAAGTGATCCGCCATCTCTGTTCTCATTGCTCCAAACTGTGTGGAGACCTCTGTCTGTAGGGTACCAAACTGGGCTGTCAACCCAGCAATTTGCCCCTCTAAATAGTGATAATCATGGCCACCAGCCTATGCATGCACCTCCTCTTCCTCAGCCTCCATCTCCTCTGGATCTTCCACCGGTGGTGGTATATCTATAATCTCTCCTCCCTGGGCCAACCGAGATACCTCACCAGGCGCCGTTATGACTCTCTGGTGCATATGTGATCGACTCAGGTTCCAGTCATGCGTGCCATAATGAAGATCACGTGGAAAGGCAAGCTCGTCCTCATGGACTGCATATCCCTGTGTCACAAGCAACTGGTGAATAATAGTAGGGAATGGAAACTCCCAGTCACTTGCACTGTCTGGTGCCTTGGCTACAACCTTGGAATAAAACTTCTCCATCTGGCCCCAGACAATCTGTGGGAATGACAGCCAATGCCCAAAATGTATGGCATATAATGATCTGAGGAACTCTTAACGTCTCTCAGTTTTATGTCCAATTGGACATACATTCTTGAATAGAACAGCGTCAAGGAACCATAAATGATTTGGCATTGAAGACTTTGAAACAGCATTCCTTTTCGGCCCAGAAAATTGGTTGGCACACAAACGTGCAACCACATTACCCACCGACAACTCGTCGGGTAGAGGAGTATAGATATGACATAAATCATCTGGGCACTCATGAGGACAACCCATGGCAATGGCAATGGATGACATGTCCACTCGAACTATTGTTCCATCTACGGAAGAAGTAAGCACATCCCGCTCATCAGGTGTCGGCATTAAATTCTGATAAAATACCTTGACAAGCCTCGGGTAAATGGTAGATGAGAGTGGAACAAAAATGGATGCCGACCGACGACGACGGATGTCGGAAATCCCCCATCATGTCTCGGGAAACATACCATAAAGTTCGGCTATGTCAAACGTGGTTTCAAAGTTCAACGCCCTTGGATGCCATCTCTCTTGAATACCTTCTCAGCGAGATCGTGAAGAACCTGTGGTCGGATCATGCCTCGCTCAGCGAGGATTACGTGAACTTGAAGCACCTTGGTGACTTGCTCTCTTTGGTGCCATAGAAGTAGAAAAAGTGTGGTTGAGGAATTAAATCGAACACTTGGTGTGCACAATTCTTTTGTAACCTTCAACCTCCTCTTTTTGGTAATTTTTCAACCCAAATTGAACAAGTAAATACACCAAATTGATCCCCCAAACTTGGTCTTCAAAAGCCCTTAAAAAGATTTAAACAATTTCTTCAAAGAAAAACTTCACTTACTTTGATGTTGAACTTGGAAAAGTGAGAGCTTCCTTTGAGAACTAGTGATTTTTGATCCAATTTGATATTGAAATTGATGATGATCAATGTTGAATTCTTGTTTAATACTCACTAATTGAAGAAATTAGTTTTTCGGATGATGTAGGACTTGAATTGGAGTTCAAAGAGGCTTAGGATGCAAGTAGTAGCAACATAGGAGGATAAGGAGTCCATTTATAGCATAAACTTTCGGCCAGCCCACCCATGGGCTTGGGCGATCGATCCCCCCTAGGGTGGGCGATCGATCGCCCACCTGCTGGTGGGGAACTTCTAAAAAACACATGGGGCGATCGATCCCCCTTGGCTGGGGCCATCGATCCCCCTCCTGAAGGCCTGTTTGACCCTCCATCGCCCAAGTTCGACCGAGACTTGATTTTTTTGAGTCTCCATCGCCCAAGGTCGACCGAGAGCACTATTTTTCACCCGTCTTGAGTCTGAATACCTCAGTACACCTCTTGGCATCCTCCAAAAGCAACTTATACATCAAAAACTCAAAGAAAAAACATTAAAACGCAACTAGAATTGAAGAAAAACTTAAGAAAACTAAAACTAAAAATTAAAATTAAAGAAAACTAAAAGAAATAAAGTATAGAATGATAGGCGTTGAATGTTACGCATTCTAGCCTCTTAACTTATGTATTTTATTCTCTTAGTGATAGATTATTTTGTGATTTTACTTTGTTTTAGTGTTTTCTGTATTTTCAGGGCCTTAATGATTATTTCAGTTAAAACCAAGTTTTTGGGCTTTGAAAGAAGACATCCAAGATGGTGAGATGAAGCCTACATCAAGGAGATTCACTCAACCATTTATTTCAACTCAAATTAGCCCAAGAAAGAGGTCCAAGAGAATTACAGCAGCTTAAGAAGGTTTCGGGCCTAAAGCCCAAATCTGCGCATAATACAGTCTTAATCCCGTTTTGGAAAACGGACCAGAAGTCTTATTTCTGAGCCTCAAATCGACATTATTTTCGCGTAAGGTTGAACGAAATTTGATTCTGCACACTTTTGTATTTCAAGAAATTCCGTAAAACGGACTTCTAGTGGGTCAAAAGTCGGGCCGAAGTCAGCAGGAAAAACCCACCTGATTAGTGCTGCGGGAAACCCTAATTTATTCCTAATTGGATTAGGACTTTGGTATATTCTCTTGGAGAATAAAGTGAAGACTTGGAGGCTGAATTGGGAGAGCTTACACAGAGATTGGAGAGTCTGAGAGGGCTGAAGAGAACAGAAACATATTTGCAGAGCCATTGGAGAACGAAGTCATACGCGTAATTCAGAAAGATGATGTCTTCTTCCTCAACAGTTGAAGCTTCTTCTTCTACCATGAGCGGCTAGTTCATCCACTAGGGTTTTGATGTAGCCCTAACAAAGCATCAATGGTTTGATTATTTTAATTATTGGGGACCTTTATATACATGCATAGATTGTGTAATTGTGAGGATTCTTATTAAGGAATTGAGCAATAAAAGTCTTGTAAATTCAATCTCAATGATTTCTTATCTTGTCTTAGATATTTAGTTGTTGTTATTGAACTCAATCTCTTTTGTTTTCTGTGATCATGAGAGAGATTATTACACAATGGTAATCACTGAATATATTGTTATGAGCTTTGATGGATTATGCCTAGAGAAGATGAACCATACTGCACCCTAGATTAGAGTAGTTAGGCAGATGGCCCATGCCAATCGAAGATAGTCCATGGCTTAGCCTTAATCATATGTTATCTTCTTGACGGATGAAGGTGAGCTTGTAGCCACCGACACCACTTATGCATGATGTAATTCCCCCATAGTTGATTCAATTGACCATTGATTGTGGAGTTAGTGGTGAAGTCAAACACCCTAGGTTTCTCTCCTATTATCTTCACTATCTTGTTTACTTTGATTTATTTTATTTTATCTTTTTAATTAGTTTAGTTTGAAAATCAGAATTCTTTTCTTATAAATTTAATTAGAATTAATTCCGTATTCCAACTCGTCAGACCATAATCCCTGAGGTACGATACCCATTCATTTCGATAGCCCTATTCTACAAGGAATTCGTTCTATTGCGAAGTGTGAAAATTTTTAATTGGTATACTTTTTGAGTCACACTCACACACGAATCAATTTTTGGCGTCGTTGCCGGGGATTATCTATTTGATTGATTGGATTTTACAGAATTAGTTTTAATTGGATTTTTAGTTTAGAAAATTTTTATATTTTATTTTTAATTTTGTTTTTGTTTTCTTTTCAGGTGCTTTCGGTAAATATATGCAAGGTCGTCATTCTGTGGCTGATCCTTTGATACCTCTTGATCCTGAGCCTGAACGTACTCTTAGACAACAGAAGAACAACCCTGTTGATACAATTGTGCAAGAGGAAGAATTAATTGAAGACATGGCAGAAGAAAGGAATAACAACCTTGTTCCTAATGCTGATGGAGAAAGAGCTAGATTGCTTAGGGACTACTATGTTCCTGAGACATATACCTCGCCAGCAGGTTTTCAACTGCCCAATGTCACAGCACAGAATTATGAGATCAAGTCCAGCATTATTCAGATGCTACCATCTTATTTTGGGCTGACTCAAGAAGACCCTTACAAGCATCTGGATGACTTCATTGAAGTGTGCTCAACTACAAAAATTCACAACTTCTCTAAAGATGCTTTCAGAATGAGACTTTTTCCATTCTCTCTGAAAGACAAAGCAAAGTATTGGTTCAACTCTACCGGCTGGTTCTATCACGACTTGGACTCAGATGCAACATGAGTTTCTCAAGAAGTATTTTCCGATAGGGAAGACCAATCAGTTCAGACGTGCTATTACTAGTTTCTCCCAACATGAGGGGGAACAATTTTATGAGACATGGGAAAGATTCAAGGACCTTCTTAGGAAGTGTCCCCATCATCAAGTTCCTAAGTGGCAACTAGTGCAGAGTTTTCATGAAGAGCTGACAGAAGCCAACAGACAGATGGTTGATGCGTCATGTGGAGGTACTTTCATGTTGAAGAGTGAAGAGGAGGCATGGACCTTATTTGAAAATCTTAGTGACAACTCTCTACAACATGTGTCCTCTACTCGCTCTAGTAGATTTGCCACTACCAGGAAGACTGATGGGATTTTTGAGGTTGATGCTTCAGAAGCTATGCCAACTGATATTGATTTAATTGCACAGAAGGTAGCAACAATTATGGCTGCCAATCAAACTCCTTCTGCTTCAAATTCTTTATTGCTAGGCCCTTGTGAATTTTGCTCTAGTCCTATGCATAATGTGAGCAATTGTCCTTCAATGGGGTAATTTTCTGATATTCAACATGAGCAAGTTCAAGCTACTTTCACTAGACCAATGAATCCTCCACGAGGTAATACTTACAATCCAACATGGAGGAATCATCCTGGTTTTTCTTACAGTAACCAAGGGGCAGCAATGCACCCATCATATCAACCTAGGACTTTTGTGCCTCAACAGCAATATCAAACACAAAGTCCTATGGCCCAAAGAATTTCTGCTATTGAAGACAAGCTGACTCTTACCTTGTCTAAATTTGACAAGCTTGATTCTCTTATAGAGACAGTGCAAGCTACTGCAGCAACAGTACAATCTACAGTTCAGCTAGTGCACTCGCATTCTCAATCCATTGCCAAACTGGAATCTCAGTTTGGACAGCTTGCTACTTCATTGAGTAGAAGAGAAGAAGGGAAGCTCCCTAGTCAACCAATTGCTAATCCAAGAGGGATGCAAGCTTCCACAAGCAACCCACACCATGAGCAAGTTCAAGCCATTACCACTTTGAGAAGTGGGAAAATAATTGACAATAAAGTGGGTGAAAAGAAAGAAGAAGAAAAAGTGATCACAAGTCCAAGTGCTGAAATTCCTTATGAGCCCAAGGCTCCTTTCCCATAACGTTTTCTTGAAGCATCCAAGTTGGGGAAGCAAGGGGACAAGCTGCATGACATGATGGAGGTGTTTCGCCAAGTGAAGATTAATTTGCCACTCCTTGATGCCATCAAGCAAATTCCTCCTTATGCAAAATTTTTGAAGGACTTGTGCACTCAGAAAAGGCGTTCTAAAAGCCATGTGCCAAAGAAAGTAATGCTGCCACAACAAGTAAGTTCAATAATTCAGCAGTGTACTCCTCCCAAGTACAAAGATCCTGGTGCTCCAACTATCTCATGCATTATTGGGGAGCACCATGTGAATAAAGCTCTTCTTGATTTGGGTGCAAGTGTGAATTTGCTACCCTATTCAGTTTACTTACAATTGGGCTTGGGAGAATTGAAGCCTACCTCGGTGGTATTACAATTTGCAGACAGATCAACAAAGCAACCCCGAGGAATCATAGAAGATGTGCTCATTAAAGTGGACAAGTTCTACTTTCCTGTTGATTTCATTGTACTTGACACTGAGCCAGTTCACAATCCGAAGAGGCACATTCCTGTGATCCTTGGTCGACCTTTCTTAGCTACTGCTGATGCTTGCATAAATTGTAGGTCGGGGATCATGGATATTTCCTTTGGCAACATGAAGGTTAAACTTAATATTTTCAATGCTATTGAGAATCCTCCGGATCAGACTGATGTTTTCTTCATGGACTCTGAAGATGTGATTGAATCTACAGATGAAATAAGGGTGCAAGAAAAATAGAAGGAGAAGAAGGTGTTTGAAGATCAAATTTCTACCATGATGATAACTTCTGTATGCACTACACTTTCCAAAACACTTCAGAGGGAGCAATTGTTTGGAGTATCCGACAACTCCACACCATGGTATGCAGATATTGTGAACTATTTAGCCACGGGTAAGGTGCCAAGAGACTGGACCAAGCGAGAACGTGATCGATTCTTCTCTAAAGTTCATCATTACTTTTGGGAGGATCCAGAGTTATTTAAATATTGTCCAGATTAGATTATTCGGCGATGTGTCCCAGACCATGAGTTTCAAGATATTCTCAAGTTCTGCCATTCATTGGCATGTGGAGGCCACTTCAGTGCAAGAAAGACAGCAGCAAAGGTACTTCAATGTGGATTCTTTTGGCCTTCTCTGTTTCACGATGCATATGTTTTTTGTAAGACTTGTGATCGGTGTCAAAGATTGGGTTCAATGTCGAGGCGTGATATGATGCCAATGAGCCCCATTCTGGTGGTGGAGATTTTTGATGTTTGGGGAATTGATTTTATGGGACCCTTTCCACCTTCTTTTGACTACGAATATATTCTAGTTGGAGTGGATTATGTCTCCAAGTGGGTGGAGGCCATTGCAACTCGAACCAATGATCACAAGGTGGTAATCAAATTCCTGCATGAGAATATTCTGAGTCAATTTGGAATTCCTCGAGCCTTGATCAGTGATGGTGGTACTCACTTTTGCAATAAATTCTTGAGAGGTTTGCTTGCTAAATATTCAGTGACACATAAGGTGGCGACGCCTTACCATCCTCAGACAAGTGGGCAAGTAGAGCTGTCCAATCGAGAAATTAAGCATGTTCTCGAGAAGACAGTGAGACCGGATAGAAGAGATTGGTCATTGCGACTGAGCGAAGCACTATGGGCGTATCGGACTGCTTATAAGACCCCTATCGGTATGTCACCATATCGGTTGGTGTATGGGAAAGCATGTCATCTTCCAGTAGAGATCGAGCACAAGGCACTTTGGGCAATTCGAAAATTCAATTTCGATGCAAAAAGAGCTGGGGAAGAAAGGAGGTTGCAATTGAATGAATTAGAAGAGTTTAGACATGATGCTTATGAAAGTTCACAAATTTACAAAGAGAGGACGAAAGCATTTCATGATCGACATATCTCACAAAAGTCCTTCTCTCCAGGTGATAGAGTATGGCTCTTCAATTCCAAGCTTCAGTTGTTTCCCGGAAAATTGCGTTCAAGGTGGGATGGACCATTCCAAGTGATTTCGGTTTTTCCTCATGGTGCCGTGGAAATTCGAAGCTTTCGAGATAATACTTTGATGAAGGTTAATGGCCAAAGGTTGAAACATTGTGTGGAAGGATGTGTGCCAAGAAGAGACGTGGAGTCCGTCGACTTGACGGATCCCGTCTATCCGACTTAATCCCTTCGGAGAGTCAATCGTCTCCTACGGACGTTAAATTGTAGGTTTTGTATGTATTTCTATCCTTTATTTCTTTTAGTTTTCTTTAATTTTAATTTTTAGTTTTAGTTTTCTTAAGTTTTTCTTCAATTCTAGTTGCGTTTTAATATTTTTTCTTTGAGTTTTTGATGTATAAGTTGCTTCCGGAAGATGCCAAGAGGTGTACCGAGGTATTTGGACTCAAGATGGGTGAAAAATCGTGCTCTCGGTCGACCTTGGGCGATGGAGACTCAAAATTATCAAGGTTCGGTCGAACTTGGGCGATGGAGGGTCAATAGGTCTTCAGGAGGGGGATCGATCGCCCCAATTGAGGGGGATCGATCGCCCCTCCATATTTTGTAAGGATGATCACCACCAGGTGGGCGATCGATCGCCCAAGGCAATTTTTTGGCTGGCCGAGACCATCTTCTATATAAAGACTCCTTCTCCAAGTTTAAAGCTACTCCATGCATCCTAAGCCTCTTTGAACTCCAATTCAAGTCCTACATCATCCGAAAAACTAATTTCTTCAATTAGTGATTATTATACAAGAATTCAACATTGATCAACATCAACTTCAACATCAAATTGGATCAAAAATCACTATTCTCAAAGGAAGCTCACACTTTTTCAAGTTCAACATCAAAGTAAGTGAAGTTTTTCCTTGAAGAAATTGTTCAAATCTTTTTGAGGGCTTTTGAAGACCAAGTTTGGGGGATCAATTTGGTGCATTTACTTGTTCGATTTGGGTGGAAAAATTGTCGAAAAAAGGAGGTTGAAGGATACAAAAGAATTGTGCACACCAAGTGTTCGATTTAATTCCTCAACCACACTTTTTCTATTTCCATGGCACCAAAGAGAGCAAGTCACCAAGATGCTTCAAGTTCACGTAATCCTCGCCGAGCGAGGCATGATCCGACCACAGGTTCTTCACGATCTCGCCGAGACGGTATTCAAGAAAGATGGCATCCAAGGGCGTTGAATTTCGAAACAATGTTTGACATAGCCGAGCTTTATGGTATGTTTCCCGAGACACGGTGGGGGATTTCCGACATCCGTCGTCGTCGGTCGGCATCCATTTTTGTTCCACTCTCATCTACCATTTACCCGAGGCTTGTCAAGGTATTTTATCAGAACTTAATGCCGAAACCTGATGAGCAGGATGTGCTTACTTCTTCAGTCGATGGAACAATAGTTCGAGTGGACATGTCATCCATTGCCATTGCCATGGGTTATCCTCATGAATGCCCAGCTGATTTATCTCATATTTATACTCCTCTACCCGATGAGTTGTCGGTAGGCAATGTGGTTGCACGATTGTGTGCCAACCAATTTTCTGGGCCAAAAAGGAATGCAGCTTCAAAGTCTTCAATGCCAAATCATTTATGGTTCCTTGACGCTGTGCTACTCAAGAATGTATGTCCAATTGGACATAAAACCGAAAGACGTCAAGAGTTCCTCAGAGCCTTATATGCTATACATTTTGGGCATTGGCTGTCATTCCCACAGATTGTCTGGGGCCAGATGGAGAAATTCTATTCCAAAGTTGTGGCCAAGGCACCAGACAATGCAAGTGACTGGGAGTTTCCATTCCCTACCATTATTCATCAGTTGCTTGTGTCACAGGGGTATGCAGTCCATGAGGACGAGCTTGCCTTTCCAGGTGATCTTCATTATGGCACGCATGACTGGAACCTGAGTCGATCTCATATGCACCAGAGAGTCATAGCGGCGCCTGGTGAGGTATCTCGGTTGGCCCAGGGAGGAGAGCATGTAGATATACCACCACCGGTGGACGATCCAAAAGAGATGGAGGCAGAGGAAGAGGAAGTGCATGCACAGGCTGGTGGCCATGATTATCAATATTTAGAAGGGCAGATTGCTGGGTTGACAGCCCAATTTGGCACCTTACAGACAGAGGTCTCCACATAGTTTGGTGCAATGAGAGCAGAGATGGCGGATCACTTTCGTGACACTCGCCAAGAGCAACTAGAGATGAGGAGGATGATGTGTGCACTGATGCGCCAAGCAAACTTGGATCCAGATGCTCAGTCACCCCCACATCCTTAACAGGAAGGTAACCATCTTTTGTATTTTATTTTATTTTTAGCTTTTATTTTTCTTTTTCTAGTTAGATTTTTATTATCAATAAAAAAAAAATGGAAAAATGAAAAAATATTTTTTAGGATTTTTCTCTTTCATATTTATTTCCACCCATACTATTTTTACTTGATCTTTGGGGTATAGTGGTTTGTTTTGACAGGTTTTAACATCCAAGTTTGGGGGTGTGCTTGCATTGCCTTCGTCCTCGTGATGTACTCTATTTTCTTTCCACTACTCCATGATCCCGGTACTATCGTTCTTACTCTTCTCTATGCTTTAATTGGGTGTCCATTGAGGACAATGTACAGTTTAAGTTTGGGGGTGAGGCGATGCCTATTTGTGTGCTTTATTGCATATGGGAAAATTTTGTGTGAAATTCTTTTGTATTAGGATTTTATTTTATGTTATTTTCTTAATTTGTTTCTTTATTTTATTTTGTTTTATTTTTAGATAGAATGTTTTGACATCATTCAAAGGATTAATACCTTATGTAGGTGCATAACTTGCAATTTTTGAGTAGGTTTTAAATCTTTGGAAACTGTGATTTAAATTAAGTGGTTTTAATCATGGTTTGCAATAACATGTTTTGAAGTGATTAATTTTAGTTTCCTTACATGCACAGACACACTAGCATAATCTTGTGGGGTATAAACCTATGTTTTGAGTTATTGAGTTACATATGCTTGATATTAATTAGTATCTCTTGAGAATGAGTATCGATAATGTGTTTTACTTGACTTCAATGAAAAAAAAAAGAGAAAGAAAAAAAGAAAAAAGAAAAAATGATGAATAAGCAATCAATTTGATCCTTTTCATGAGTAACCGGGCCTCTATGCCTCAGGAAGCACGGAGTGTTCGCGTCAAAAGTGAAAAGGTGAGAAAAGATGAGCATTGGTTGTCTTGATTTGTAGCCTGACTGATTCGAGTAATTAGGTCTTCGGGGTATCTTAAAGCCTAGTGCCCTAAAGCCGTCTGGTTTGGGAGTTACTGACTGAAAGCTTGCTACATGGATCTTTCAGAAAGCTTAATAGATCAAGACATTGCACAACCAATAAAGCAATGAGAAAAAAAAAGAATAATGAAAAAAAAAATGAAAAAGTCATGTATACATGTTGGGAAGTATGAGTTCAATAAGGGGAGCTAGTGAGTTGAAAGGGTATGTGCCTTAATATATTCAGAGCTTGGTTATACTACATGAGATGACTGCTAGTTCACTTTACACGAGGGAGCTAGAGTTAATTATTTTGAGATATGTTGATGTGAATTATGCATGAGGACCATTGATTTGAATTATAGAATTTGAAAGTGTGAAATTATTCTTGAATGCAAGTTTGTAACTATGTATTGTAATCTTCTTCTTGGATTAATGTTGAAACAGAATTTTGAATGTTTGTGGGTAACATTTCTGGAAACCCTCACGAGACTATACTCGTCCACTAGGGGGAACCTAGGGGTTTAAAGGCTTGTTGCATATGCTAAATGCAATCGTTTCTCCCACGAAAGTGGAGTTGGGTAATTTAGTTAGTATTTAGTAGTTTCTTTGTTTTAGTTTTGTTTTATTCTATTGCTAAGGGACTAGCAATATGTAAGTTTGGGGGTGTGATAGGCGTTGAATGTTACGCATTCTAGCCTCTTAACTTATATATTTTATTCTCTTAGTGATAGATTATTTTGTGATTTTACTTTGTTTTAGTGTTTTCTGTATTTTCAGGGCCTTAATGATTATTTCAGTTAAAACCAAGTTTTTGGGCTTTGAAAGAAGATATCCAAGATGGTGAGATGAAGCCTACATCAAGGAGATTTACTCAACCATTTATTTCACCTCAAATTAGCCCAAAAAGAGGTCCAAGAGAATTACAGCAGCTTAAGAAGGTTTCGGGCCTAAAGCCCAAATCTGCGCATAATACAGTCTTAATCCCGTTTTGGAAAACGGACCAGAAGTCTTATTTTCGAGCCTCAAATCGACATTATTTTTGTGCTAGGTTGAACGAAATTTGATTCTGCACACTTTTGTATTTCACAAAAATTCCGTAAAACGGACTTCTAGTGGGTCAAAAGTCGGGCCGAAGTCAGCAGGAAAAACCCACCTGATTAGTGCTGCGGGAAACCCTAATTTATTCCTAATTGGATTAGGACTTTGGTGTATTCTCTTGGGGAATAAAGTGAAGACTTGGAGGCTGAGTTGGGGGAGATTGGAGCTTACAGAGAGATTGGAGAGAACACAGAGAGAGTCTGAGAGGGCTGAGAAGAGAACAGAAACATATTGCAGAGCCATTGGAGAACGAAGTCATACGCGTAATTCAGAAAGATGATGTCTTCTTCCTCAACAGTTGAAGCTTCTTCTTCTACCATGAGCGGCTAGTTCATCCACTAGGGTTTTGATGTAGCCCTAACAAAGCATCAATGGTTTGATTGTTTTAATTATTGGGGACCTTTATATACATGCATAGATTGTGTAATTGTGAGGATTCTTATTATAGAATTGAGCAATAAAAGTCTTGTAAATTCAGTTTCAATGATTTCTTATCTTGTCTTAGATATTTAGTTGTTGTTATTGAACTCAATCTCTTTTGTTTTCTGTGATCATGAGAGAGATTATTACACAATGGTAATCACTGAATATATTGTTATGAGCTTTGATGGATTATGCCTAGAGAAGATGAACCATACTGCACCCTAGATTAGAGTAGTTAGGCAGATGGCCCATGCCAATCGAAGATAGTCCATGGCTTAGCCTTAATCTTATGTTATCTTCTTGACGGATGAAGGTGAGCTTGTAGCCACCGACACCACTTATGCATGATGTAATTCCCCTATAGTTGATTCAATTGACCATTGATTGTGGAGTTAGTGGTGAAGTCAAACACCCTAGGTTTCTCTCCTATTATCTTCACTATCTTGTTTACTTTGATTTATTTTATTTTATCTTTTTAATTAGTTTAGTTTGAAAATCAGAATTCTTTTCTTATAAATTTAATTAGAATTAATTCCGTATTCCAACTCGTCAGACCATAATCCCTGAGGTACGATACCCATTCATTTCGATAGCCCTATTCTGCAAGGAATTCGTTCTATTGCGAAGTGTGGAAATTTTTAATTGGTATACTTTTTGAGTTACACTCACACACGAATCATAGAAATACATACAGAACCTACAATTTAACGTCCGTAGGAGACGATTGACTCTCCGAAGGGATTAAGTCGGATAGACGGGATCCTACAAGTCGACGAACTCTACGTCTCTTTTTGGCACACATCCTTCCACACAATGCTTCAACCTTTGGCCATTAACTTTCATCAACGCAATTCCAAATAATTGCTCATCCGGGAATGAGTCTCGAATAGGTAATGCATCGATCACCGGCTCAAACTCAATCCGAGATAAATGATCCGCAACCACATTCTCTGTCCCCTTTTTGTCTTTTATCTCCAAATCAAATTCTTGCAGCAATAAAATCCACCGAATAAGACGCGGTTTGGTTTCTTTCTTTGCCAATAAGTGTCTCAATGCTGCATGATCAGAGTAGACAACCACCTTGGACCCCAATAAATAAGAACGAAACTTGTCCAAGGCAAATACTACAGCTAGAAGCTCTTTCTCTGTGGTTGTATAATTGAGTTAGGCATCAGAGAGAGTCTTACTAACGTAGTAGATGACATGTGGTCGTTTTTCTTCTCTCTGTCCCAACCGGCTCCCACTGCATAGTCAGAGGCATCACACATGATTTCAAAAGGTATAGCCCATTTTGGAGACTGCATAATTGGTGCAGAGGATAACAGAGACCGAAGCTTTTCAAAAGCTTTCACACAATCCTCATCAAAGATAAAGGGAACATCTTTAGATAACAAATGGCACAATGGTCGAGCCACTTTACTGAAATCTTTGATGAATCTTCTATAGAACCCGGCATAGCCTAAGAAAGATCGAACTTGCCTTACCGAAGTTGGATGAGGCAGAATTGCAATTAGGTTGATCTTTGCTTTATCAACTTCAATGCCCCTCTTTGAAATAATATGACCCAATACAATACCTTCTTTCACCATAAAATGGCTCTTCTCCCAACTAAGTACCAAATTCTGTTCTCGACACCTTTGAAGCACAAGTGATAAATTGCTCAAACAGTGTTCAAAGGATGATCCAAAAACAGAGAAGTCATCCATGAACACCTCCAAGAATTTTTCCACCATGTCAGAAAAGATGGCCATCATACACCTCTGGAATGTAGCCGGAGCATTACATAATCCAAAGGGCATACGACGATAAGCAAAAGTACCAAAGGGACAAGTGAAAGTGGTCTTCTCTTGATCTTTCGGATCCATAGCTACTTGGTTATAACCAGAGTAGCCATCCAGAAAGCAATAATAGCTCTGACCAGCTAACCTTTCAAGTATTTGATCAATGAATGGAAGAGGGAAGTGATCTTTCCTTGTCATAGAATTGAGCTTTCTGTAATCAATGCAAACACGCCAACCTGTGGCAGTACGTTGTGGAACAAGCTCCCCCACAGAGTTAGGGACAATGGTAAGACCAGATTTCTTTGGAACCACTTGTGTCGGACTCACCCATTTGCTGTCAAAAATTGGATAAATAATTCCTGCATCAAGTAACTTGACAACCTCTTTCTTTACCACCTCTTTCATGTTGGGGTTCAGTCGCCTCTGTGCCTCTCTGGTTGGCTTACATCCTTCTTCCAGATGAATTTTGTGCATGCAAATCGAGGGATCAATGCCCTTAAGATCAGCAACACTCCATCCAATTGCTTCACGATGTTGGTATAAAACCTCTACTAAGCTCTTCTCTTGAACTTCTGTTAGATCAGAGGCAATTATAACAGGAAGAGTTTTCTGTGCCCCCAAGAATACATACTTCAATTTGTCAGGCAAAGGCTTCAATTCTAATTCTGGAGGGGACTCCAATGAAGGCACTAGGGGAGTGCTAGAGAGAGAAGGTAGTGGCTCAATTGGAATTCTCTATGGTGGAGTATTCTGAATAGCATCCACTTCTAGCATAGCATGCACTTCTTCACACAACCCTTCATCATTAATGTTCTCAAAGTCATAAAGAGACTTACATACCTCTAAGGAGTTTCGAGATATAGAGGATGAAACAAATTCCTCTACACATTCATCAATATCATCCATGCAGAACACATCACTTTGATCTGGAGGGTGTTGGATAGCATTGAACACATTAAGCTTGACATTCATATTGTCAAATGAAATATCCATGATCCTTGACCTACAATTTATGCAAGCATCAGCAGTAGCTAAGAAAGGTCGACCAAGGATCACTGGAATGTGCCTCTTCGGATTGTGAACCGGCTCAGTGTCAAGTACAATGAAATCAACAGGAAAGTAAAACTTGTCCACTTTAATGAGCACATCTTCTATGATTCCTCGGGGTTGCTTTGTTGATCTATCTGCAAATTGTAATATCACCGAGGTAGGCTTCAATTCTCCCAAGCCCAATTGTAAGTAGACTGAATAGGGTAGCAAATTCACACTTGCACCCAAATCAAGAAGAGCTTTATCCACATGGTGCTCCCCAATAATACATGAGATAGTTGGAGCACCAGGATCTTTGTACTTGGGAGGAGTACACTACTGAATTATTGAACTTACTTGTTGTGGCAGCATCACTTTCTTTGACACATGGCTTTTAGAACGCCTTTTCTGAGTGCACAAGTCCTTCAAAAATTTTGCATAAGGAGGAATTTGTTTGATGGCATCAAGGTGTGGTAAATTAATCTTCACTTGGCGAAATACCTCCATCATGTCATGCAGCTTGTCCCCTTGCTTCCCCAATTTAGATGCTTCTAGGAAACGTTGTGGGAAAGGAGCCTTGGGCTCATAAGGAATTTCAGCACTTGGACTTGTGGTCACTTTTTCTTCTTCTTTCTTCTCACCCACCTTATTGTCAATTACTTTCCCACTTCTCAAAGTGGTAATGGCTTGAACTTGCTCATGGTGTGGGTTGCTTGTGGAAGCTTGCATCCCTCTTGGATTAGCAATTGGTTGACTAGGGAGCTTCCCTTCTTCTCTTCTGCATAATGAAGTAGCAAGTTGTCCAAACTGAGATTCCAGTTTGGCAAAGGATTGAGAGTGCGACTGCACTAGCTGAACTGTAGATTGTACTGTTGCTGCAGTAACTTGCACTGTCTCTATGAGAGAATCAAGCTTGTCAAATTTAGACAAGGTAAGAGTCAGCTTATCTTCAATAGCAGAAATTCTTTGGGCCATAGGACTTTGTGTTTGATATTGCTGTTGAGGCACAAAAGTCCTAGGTTGATATGATGGTTGCATTGCTGCCCCTTGGTTACTGTAAGAAAAACCAGGATGATTCCTCCATGTGGGATTGTAAGTATTACCTCGTGGAGGATTCATTGGTCCAGTGAAAGTAGCTTGAATTTGCTCATGTTGAATATCAGAAAATTACCCCATTGAAGGACAATTGCTCACGTTATGCATAGGACTAGAGCAAAATTCACAAGGGCCTAGCAATGAAGAATTTGAAGCAGAAGGAGTTTGATTGGCAGCCATAATTGTTGCCACCTTCTGTGCAATTAAATCAATATCAGTTGGCATAGCTTCTGAAGCACCAACCTCATAAATCCCATCAGTTTTCCTTGTAGTGGCAGGTCTGCTAGAATGAGTAAAGGACACATGTTATAGCGAGTTGTCACTAAGATTTTCAAATAAGGTCCATGCCTCTTCTTCACTCTTCAACATAAAAGTACCTCCACACGACGCATCAACCATCTGTCTGTTGGCTTCTGTCAGCCCTTCATGAAAACTCTGCACTAGTTGCCACTTAGGAACTTGATGATGGGGACACTTCCTAAGAAGGTCCTTGAATCTTTCCCATGTCTCATAAAAGTGTTCCCCCTCATGTTGGGAGAAACCAGTAATAGCACGTCTGAACTGATTGGTCTTCCCTATCGAAAAATACTTCTTGAGAAACTCATGTTGCATCTGAGTCCAAGTCGTGATAGAACCAGCTGGTAGAGAGTTAAACCAATACTTTGCTTTGTATTTCAGAGAGAATGGAAAAAGTCTCATTCTGAAAGCATCTTCAGAGAAGTTGTGAATTTTTGTAGTTGAGCACACTTCAATGAAGTCATCCAGATGCTTGTAAGGGTCTTCTTGAGTCAGCCCAAAATAAGATGGTAGCATCTGAATAATGCTGGACTTGATCTCATAATTCTGTGCTGTGACATTAGGCAATTGAAAACCTGCTGGCGAGGTATATGTCTCAGGAACATAGTAGTCCCTCAGCAATCTAGCTCTTTCTCCATCAGCATTAGGAACAAGGTTATTATTCCTCTCTTCTGCCATGTCTTCAATTAATTCTTCCTCTTGCACAATTGTATCAACAGGGATGTTCCTCTGTTGTCTAAGAGTACGTTCAGGCTCAGGATCAAGAAGTATCAAAGGATCAGCTACAGAACGACGACCTTGCATATATTAGCCAGAAGCACCTGAAAAGAAAACAAAAACAAAATCAAAAATAAAATATAAAAATTTCCTAAACTAAAAATCCAATTAATACTAATTCTATAAAATCCAATCAATCAAATAGATAATCCCCGGCAACGGCGCCAAAAATTGATTCGTGTGTGAGTGTGACTCAAAAAGTATATCAATTAAAAATTTTCACACTTCGCAATAGAACGAATTCCTTGCATAATAGAGCTATCGAAAGGAAGGGGTATCGTACCTCAGGGATTATGGTCTGATGAGTTGGAATACGGAATTAATTATAATTAAATTTAAAAGAAAAGAATTCTGATTTTTAAACTAAATTAATTAAAAAGATAAAATAAAATAAATCAAAGTAAATAGATAGTGAAGATAATATGAGAGAAATCTAGGGTGTTTGACTTCACCACTAACTCCACAATCAATGGTCAATTGAATCAATTATAGGGGAATTACATCATGCATAAATGGTGTTGGTGGCTACAAGCTCACCTTCATCCGTCAAGAAGATAACATATGATTAAGGCTAAGCCATGGACTATCTTCGATTGGCATGGGCCATCTGCCTAACTACTCTAATCTAGGGTGCAGTATGGTTCATCTTCTCTAGGCATAATCCATCAAAGCTCATAACAATATATTCAGTGATTGCCATTGTGCAATAATCTCTCTCATGATCACAGAAAACAAGAGAGATTGAGTTCAATAACAACAACTAAATATCTAAGACAAGATAAGAAATTATTGAGATTGAATTTACAAGACTTTTATTGCTCAATTCTATAATAAGAATCCTCTGAATTACACAATCTATGCATGTATATAAAAGTCCCCAATAATTAAAACAATCAAACCATTGATGCTTTGTTAGGGCTACATCAAAACCCTAGTGGATGAACTAGCCGCTCATGGTAGAAGAAGAAGCTTCAACCGTTGAGGAAGAAGACATCATCTTTCTGAATTATGCATATGACTTTGTTCTCCAATGGCTCTGCAATATGTTTCTATTCTCTTCTCAGCCCTCTCAGACTCTCCAATCTCTCTGTCTAATCTCTCGTTGTCTCCCAATTCAGCCTCCAAGTCTTCATTTTATTCCCCAAGAGAATACACCAAAGTCCTAATCCAATTAGGAATAAATTAGGGTTTCCCGCAGCAGAAATA
The DNA here is from genome assembly GCA_026545225.1 of Cornus controversa. Classification (NCBI taxonomy): domain Eukaryota; kingdom Viridiplantae; phylum Streptophyta; class Magnoliopsida; order Cornales; family Cornaceae; genus Cornus; species Cornus controversa. Next base: position 36,098,519 of record CM048845.1, on the reverse strand, counting down.
AGACTTCTGGTCCATTTTCCAAAACGGGATTAAGACTGTATTATGCGCAGATTTGGGTTTCAGGCCCGAAACCTTCTTAAGCAGCTGCAATTCTCTTGGACCTCTTTCTTGGCTGATTTGAGTTGAAATAAATGGTTGAGTGAATCTCCTTGATGTAGGCTTCATCTCACCATCTTGGATGTAATCTTTAAAAGCCCAAAATCCTGGTTTTAACTGAAATAATCATTAAGGCCCTGAAAATACAGAAAACACTAAAACAAAGTAAAATAACAAAATAATCTATCACTAAGAGAATAAAATACATAAGTTAAGAGGCTAGAATGCGCAACATTCAACGCCGATCACGCCCAAAAAGTCCGATTCACGAAATTTTTGTTAATTATAAAAACGTTTAGAATCGAATTTCGTTCAACCCATGTGGGAATTGAGCCATTTTGATGCTCGAAAATAAGAGTTATGAGTTGTTTCCCAAAATGGGATTAAAAATGCGTTATGCGTAGAATTCAGCCCAAAATACTCTTAAGCAGTTATAATTCTCTTCAACCTTTTCCTTGGGCTATTTTGAGTTGAAATATTAGCTAGACTTGGTCTACTTGATGTAGGCTTTATATAACCCTCTTGAATATCATCTTTAAAAGCCTAAGAATCATGGTTTAACTGAAATAATCATTAAAGCCCTAAAAATACAAAAAACATAAAAATAGAGTAAAATCACAAATAATCTACTACTAAGAGAATAAAATATGCAAATTAAGAGACTAGAATGCAACATTCAACGCCTATCAGTGTATTGCCCTTGTTGGTAGTCAAAATTGCTCTGATGCCTGAACCTTTCTCATTTATGGCTCCATCAAAGTATATTTTCCACTCATCTGGTGAATGAAGTGAATCTTCTACTGCTATGAGGATAGCTTCATCTGGAAAGTTTGTTTCCATTGGCTGATAATTCTCCAGAGGATTTTCTGCAAGGTATTCAGCGATTGCCCCAACTTTAATTGATTTTTGCATGATGTAATGTCGAATTCTGTGAGTAGTATCTGCCACTTGGAAATGCAACCTGTCAACGATGGCTTTCCAAAGATGTATTTGAGGGGATTCATTTAGGCAGTCAAATGTATGGTTGTAGCTAGCATATAATGAGCCGGTGTGCCACCCATGTCAGTGCGTAATAGGTTCTTTCTAAAGGAGAGTAGTTAGATTCATGACCAGCGAACTTCTTGCTGAGATAGTAAATGACCTGCTCTTTGCGTTCCGTAACATCATGTTGTCCAAGCACGCATCCCATAGATTAGTCAAGCACTGAGAAATAAAGGAGTAATGGTCATCCTGGCTCTGAAGGCACCAAGATTGGAGGATTTAGTTGGTATGTCTTGATTTTGTTGAAGGCTTCTTGACATTTATCATCCTAATGGGTGGGTTGGTTCTTTTTGGGGAGTTTGAAGTTAGTTCACATGTGGCAGTGAGCTGAGCTATGAAGTGGTTGATAAAGTTGATTTTTCCCAAAAATGATCGGACCTCCTTTTAAGTTTTTGGGGGCGGCATGTCTATGATGGCTTTGATCTTGGATAAGTTAATTTCGATCCCTTTGTGACTGACAATGAATCCCAATAGCTTGCCAGAGGCTACACCAAAAGTGCATTTTGCAGGATTAAGCTTAAGTTAGTATTTACAAAATCAATCAAATACCTTTTTGAGATTTATAAGGTGATCTTCGTAGACTGATTTGGTGATCATATCGTCCACATACACTTCTATTTCTTTGTGCACAATATCATGAAAGAGTGTGGTCATAGCTCTCTGATAGGTGGCTCCTGCATTTTTCAGTTCAAAGGGCATAACCTGGTAACGGAAAGTTCCCCATGGTCTAATGAAAGCTGTCTCTTCATAGTCTTCTTCTACGAGCTTGATTTGGTTGTACCCGGAGAATCCATTCATGAAAGAGAACATACAGTATTTTGCAGTATTATCCAACAATATGTCAATGTGTGGAAGTGGAAAGTTATCTTTTGGACTTGCTCTGTTTAGATCTCAATAATCAACACACACCCGGACCTTGCCATCTTTCTTTGGCACCGCACAATGTTGGCTAACCATTCAGGATAATTGCACACAACTAGAAACCCGGCTTCGAATTGCTTTTGGATCTCTTCTTTGACTTTGAGACCCGTCGGCGAAGTTTTTGTTTAACTGGTTTCATATCAGGCTTGAGGGGTAAGTGATGGACCACCATGTTAGTACTTAGCCCGGGCATATCTTGATAAGACCAAGCAAAGACATCTTGGTATTGGGATAGAAGAAGGATCATGGCATCTCTTTGTGGCTTGGTTAACACCTTTCTGATTTTCAATTCTCTTGGGTTTTTCAGGGTTCCTACATTAATGGTTTCTATTTCTTCAATGATTGGAGAGGTTTGATGAAGAATTTTGTCTGAAAAATCCATGGATAGATCGTTCAGTGAATCATTATCAAGTTGGGTTTGTTCAAAATCAATTTCAGTGTAAAGTCATATTCTGTAATTGAGAAGACGGTAGCATTCAAAGGATCACATCATTCCATTTGAGATATCCTGACAAGAAAGATAAATTTTGCAAAATAAAAGTTCATTTCATTAGTTTCATTTTTCAATGGAGATATCCTCTTCTACACGCTTTAAGTGGAACGAAATATTTTCTTCCTTTCACTTCTAACCAACAACGAAAACTTAAGGTTCGTTTGGTAACTGTTTATATTTAGTATTTGTTGTTTATAAAAATAAATTTGTCAAAGAAACACCAAAATGGTATTTTAGTGTTTATGTTTATTAAAAAAAAAAAAAATTTCTTATTTTTTTTAATCTAAAATGGTGATTATATTAATTTTATTAAAAAACAAAACTAAAAGTGAGGAAATTAAAAAAAATTATAAAAAGGTATAAAAATATTATAATTATCAAGTGCAGACAAAATTAAAAAGGCATCAATTGTCTTGAAAATGATATTTTGTACTTGTATCATTCATTCATTTTGATTTCTTTTTTATATATTGTATCATAAATTTGATTTTTTATACAAACACGTAATATAACATAAACAATGCTTATATAAACAATTGAACAAAAATCACTAAACATAAACCGTTACCAAACACACCCTTAATTACTCCATCCCTCCTCTCCTCTCCTCCCTCCCAAGCAAAGCAAACTTTAAACGACACCCAAATGAACAAAAAAGAACGGCAAATTTATGTTTCCTAGATTATATATGTTACTCAAATCCCCATCTTATGACTGCCTAAAACTTCTACTATTTTTCCTACTCATCAAACTGCTACCATTACTCCTCATCATTCACACCATCTACCACTATCATGGCAAATATATAAATACAGTTCAAACAACTGTCAATTAGATATATAAGAACTCGTACAGGGAATAAAAACAATGCTTGCTCACAAGCAAATCAAAGTCAAATTCTATGTAATTGAACCCCCAAAATACAAAGAAAAAGATAAAATAGCAAGACAAGAAATCCTTCATAATATAATAAGAATTCCACACGTACAAGTAATCCCATGCAAAACATCCTGACAGCAAATCTACAACCATTTTAAACCTCTCTTTACCAACGACATGCAGTTAGCCCATCGCTTGGTGGAAGGAAGACTTGCAACATGATGTCCTTCTCCAGGAACTCTTGCACATAATCTGACTTCTGAGTGAAAACGTGCACTTAGTAGCTGAAAATCAGAAGTTGAAACTGCAGACCGACCTCGGAAGGTCCCATAGTTTCGTGCACCTGGAAAGCTAAACTTGTCTGTTACATGATTTATCGTCTTTTGCTGCCAAGGAAGGTATTATGTCAATCGGGTTGAAATCCAAAATAAAAAAAATGGAAGAGCACACACTAAATGCTAAGTAGCCCCAAAATACATATCTGTATACCTATTATTATTCAAGATATACAAGATGCCAGATTCAAATTTCAAAAAATAAAGTGACCTCCAACTCTGAGAAGTAAAAAAAAACTAAAATAGCAAACAAACAACGAGATACAGAAATATTTCACCAACACTACACCTTTTTCTATTTTTGTTTATATGGTTCACAAAAAAGGAACAATATAAGGTGGTTACTGAAAACAAACATTCTTACAAAAAATGAACAATATATAATGGTTACTGTATATAAACAAATATTTTTGTAAGGCACAAGGAAAACAGTACAGGGAAATAATTCTACCAACACATGAAAAGTGTAAATCACGAAAAATAAAAATAAAAAAAAGGGGAGGGAGACAAGGAATAAACAAATGGCAACAAAGAGAATTTATATAATAATTTCTTACATTTCTGTTGAAAGAATCGCCTTGTTGTGAATATGACACACAAACATCCTGACATTCAGATCCACATTTTGTAGGCTCCTCTACACCAAAAAAGAATGAACACAAAAATTACAGTTGTATTCTCTTTTAGATATTCTGCAAAAATAATCATTTTTGTATTTTCTTGCCGCAAAAATAATATATATATACACATATATAGGAAAATCAAGTGTCCAAACAAGAAGAAATCAACCAATGACCTGATTCTCCACTCTCATCTTGGACAGGATCACTTTAGCATTGAAAGATCAGCATGGTTGGGTAAATTTTGCAATCACATAGGTAATACATGTCAAGACAAAGTAAAACTCATTAGTATTACTTCATTATCGAGGGTTTGTCTTTCATTGTATTTTCTGAGTAAGGCAGGTTAATTTTATTCGGAAACCAAATAAACGATGAAAGATGGGAAGACAAAACAAGAAACAAAAAGAGAATTGAAAATAGAAAAACCAGTCCACTATGTCGCTTAAATCAGTGTCTTCGGAATTCAAAGTGAAGCCTGCATCAGCAAGAAGCCCAGCAACTTCCTGGGCAACCTGTTCCTTTGATGCCTGTAGGAAACATCAAATTTACTAGAAATGAATATATAAAATCATAAAAGAGAAGAGATAAGAATGCACAGAAAATAATACAAATGAATAATGTACAATAAAAACAGAAGGGCCAAAAAGGCAACATGTTCCAATCTACTCATAAATCCCCAAGGAACCGTAACAAAATATACTGTATCTCTTTCCCTTCTGGTGAATTGACAAAGCACTAAGCATAAGAAATTTATGCAATTACAACTTACATTAGTTCGCTCTAGGTTAAGATACGCTTCAATAGCATCACCAGCCCTCTCCAAAATTTCAAGTAACAGTAGTGTAGACACCATCACCTCCTTCAACTCCTCATGAATTCGAGCCAACTTCCTCTCTTCACTTTTACCCATTAATTTATACTCATAATGAATTTGAGCCGCAAGTTCAATGACAACACATTCACGAAGTGTCAAGCATCCACTTGAAGTAAAATTTTCACAGCCCTCAAAGGTGATTGGTTCCATAACCTTTTCCCGAGCTACCATTAGTAGAACGGCCAGCTCAATGAGTTTGCCATCTTTGGCGTGCAGGTGAATTACCTCCTTGATCTCTTTTGTATTTTGTGCAACCGACCTGATTGACTCCGAAGCTTCTCTCTGCAACAAGAGTAGGTGAACCAATACAAGCACAAGCAATCTTCGAATATTGTACTGCTCTTCAGCTTACAGGTTTACATTGTACTGAACTATCAACTTTTTGCAGATTACCTAAAAACTTTGACTCCTCAATCTCTTTTGTATTCTGGGATTGCTTCCCCCACAAGTGTCCATGAATAGCTAAAATGTTATGTTTCTGTATATTTCTATATGGGTCTCTTCTTTTGACTGAATATTGTCTTTGGATGGCATGGAAGATGATGAGATCCACCCCCATCATCCTCATAATCACCATTTGTATCATAGATTGTCAAAATCTCACAACAATAGTCATCCCTTCTGGAATTGCTTCCCCCACAAGTGTACTAGAATAACTAAAATGTCATATTTCTAAATCTTTCTATCCAAATGAACCAGGTCTCTTCTATTATTTTTTTATACACATTTACCTATATATATATTATTGGGAATTGTATAAAGAATAAACCTCTGGAATTCTTGTACTTCCCTCACGAATTCTTACACATTTGGGTCTAATGAATTAGTTTCAGTTTTGATGCGAGTGTGAGATTCAATATTATGGTGGGGCATTTTGCTAATAGTTATGCAATGCCGGACTTACACCATCAATGCACCAGAGAAGCAGGTACTAGAAGCCTTTAGCATTTGTTGATTGTAGAATTAAATCCAAAAATTAACCTAATTTGAACTTCAAAAAAAAGTTGGAAAATATTAGGATATCGTAAAACGTGAAAGGTGCATTTTTTCAATTTTTTTAAGAATGATGAAGAAGAAAAGCGTTTAACAGACATTTTAAGTTCATTAAAAAGAGCAAAGATTTTACTTCTGATCAGAGATGGGCCTAGATCTGGTTCTATAATCTTAAATCATTACAACTGGTCTTGAGTATATAGATCAATTCCAAAGGGCATAATGGACATAACACTATAAAAGTCTTGTGCTTCGCAATCTATAAGTTTGTTTTTAGTGTCAGCATGCAGCTACTTGCAAAACTTTAACTTCACGGGGTTATTTGCCACAAGTAATTAAACGGGTTATTTGCAAGAAAATGATAGTTCAAAGAGATTTAATTGCCTTTTATAAAAGGCATAGTATGCAATTCACAACTAATTTTGAATTGAAAAAGAACCATTATCGGAAGGCAAAGTATGGTGATCAACTTGAAGATGGAATCTCCACAACTCCACTGGATGAGATTTTTGTCAGATCTACACCAAGAATGAAAAGCAAAAAATTGGAAAGTAAAAAATAAAAAACTAATAAATATGTATAAGTATGTAATGATTAAGTGAATATTTCATTAAAACACTGCAAGAAGGACCGAGAAAGCACAACATGCCAGCATTATACCTAAGCTTTACCTTATTTCTTCAAGTGCTTTTTGGAGAGGAAGTAACGAATTGTGCTCCGAGTCAACATCATTGCATCTTACATCAACCTGAGGTCCATGCTAAAGAAATAACTAAATTAAGTGAGCAGACAGAAAATGCTGCTTCATGCAGCGGGAGTGTTTCTGTTAAGTGATGTAAACCAAATTCATGTTTTTATACAAACCTCAGCCATCTCTGCTTCAATATAAACAAAAAACTCCCGAAATACTGAAGCCCCTACAGAAAGAAATCCCCCACCTCCCTTAGTAGAGTAAAAGCTCAAAATGTATATGATTATATCACAATCCTTACTCTTCAATTTGGCTACTTGGCAATTTGGCTACAAAGAGCCATTTTTGGAGTTTCAATGAAGTTAGTTTTTCTCATCAGCAAAAATCAGCAAACAAACCCTAAGATTCGGGGGTCATTTTTGGTTTCTCTTGTGATTTTATATTAAAAATAATTCAATGGAAAATAAATCACAACAAATTACGAGAATCTTTACAACGCATCTAGAACTATCGCATTTATGTGTTCAAATCGAATTCCTCTTGAGTTTGATGTTTTAAGAGTAAAAATAGTGTTTTTAGTGATTATAAACAAACAAAACAAATCAGCATCCTGTGAAATCTGTGTACGCACTCTGAATCAGCAAACCGCATTATTATCAAAATATATATATATTAAAAAGATAAAATCTTAAAATACATCACAAAAAGAAAAAAGAAAAAAAAAAAAACAAGAACAGGAGCAAAGGAACCAAGATATTCAAATCAGTCCAAAATAATCTATACCACATTGGAGAAACGAGACTGGGTGGAATTTAATAAACATAAAACAGACGGCTTGGGGATGGCAACAAGATGCGTTTTCCCAAACCCTACCTCGTCCCGAATAGATAACCCTCAATCCCATCCCAGTCCCAACAACACACAATCCAATCCCGCCTAATCCCGGCCCTATAAGTATATACATATATATATCTGTATTTATATAGACACACAAATCAAGGAATAAAATATATACACACACATACATGCATAAATATCAACAAATGAAATAGAACAAAAGGAAAAAAACATATATACGTATATAGAGATGTAGTTTACTGTGACTCGCTGTTATGTAGTTGATTGTGGTGATCGTGACTTGCCGGCGCAAACTCTAATAGATCATCGCCGACTGCTAATCGTCGAAACGTTGTCGGAGAGTAATGGCAGTGAGTTTTTTTTTTTTTTTTTTTTTTTATCCCTTTTTCAAAAATCAATTCAAACACGGCTTGGAGTTGATATTAAAACTCCAATATAGTCGGGCAATCCAACTCTTTGTTTTAGTAAATATAAAGATGAAAGTGTTCTCTGGTATAATAAGTAAAGTGCTCTCTTAACATTCTATTTCAATTATGAAACTTTTTTTATACATTGATTTGTTCACTGCCTAAAGTACCCTCTTAACATTCCATTTCAATTAGGAAACTTTATTTTTATGCATTGATTTGTTCACTTTATTTGTTTTTTTTATTAAAAGTTGTCTCTTTTTTATGCTAAATCTGAACTTCATCTTAGTGTTAAAAAATATTGAATCAATAAGAAAGAAAAAAAAATTGAGTTGGAGGTAGAAAAAAAAACTAGTAAAAAATCAAAAGTTATGACAGATAACTACCCTCTCAAAAAAATTAAACTAATAAAAAATTTTAAAAACTCTGTTACGTATCTCTTCATTTTCAAAATAGAGGAGTTTTTATAGTAGTTTATTTTCTTTATATATTTTGTCAATTACGTACAATATGTGCTATGTTATTGTTCCAATAAATGATTTTTTCTGAAAATCATGAATTTGATTAAGTGGACTTACTATTTTTTCCTATGTATTATGTTGTGGTATTTTTAGAATTTTTTTAATCTAGTTTGTGTTCTGTTGTTCCCAATGTCTTGTTTGGTTGACTTTATGCAACGGATGGATATTGCTTCTTAAAACAAAATTTATAGTGATCTTTGCTTTTAGAAGCAAAACTAGTACTTTTAAAAATCTTTCACGAGAAAAATAAGTACTTTCAAAACCAAAGTTTAGAATTTATATGTTTTATTTTTAACATCAATTGAATTTGGGTCTCACAGTGCTGGTTCCTCTTGTACATTCTACACTTTTTTGGTTATAGGAAGTAGTCAAGGAAAGATTACAAATGAATAAAGCTTTTGAATTAAGAAAAGAAAAAGAATTATAAAAAATTATTATTAGTTTGATTTCTTCTGCAGCAGTAAGTCTGCAACTCAATTTCTTTTATATTTGATTCAAAAGCTTTTTAACACTAATACAGAGTTAAGTCAAAGAATTTTTAATAATAAAAAAATGAAGAAAGTGAACAAATCAACACATAGAAATATAACTTTTCTAATTAAAATAGAATACTAAGAGGGCACGATGGTCATTATATTTATCAAAACAAAGAGTTGGAGTGCGAAATGATATGTGTGAAGCGCGAATATCAGTTCATTTAATTATACAAGAAGAAAATAAGAGTATGAGGATGGGGCAGGTCAATGGTAATTCGCCCCCTCTCCAAATCGAAATGGGTCACACTTTTTCCCCATACTCATTTTTCATTTATGTTTGGAATAGAGGAATGAAAAATTAGGTCGAAGGGAAAGGGGAAAGATGGTTGAAACATCCCAGAAGAAAAATGACTCTTAATACTTTTTATTTGGTTGAATGAAAGAGATAATAAGAATAATGGATGTAAGGTAACTTTTATTTGTTTTCTCTCCTCTGATCGGTGTTGAATGTTATGCATTCTAACCTCTTAACTTGCGTATTTTATTATCTTAGTGATAGATTATTTTGTGATTTTATTTCGTTTTAGTGTTTTCTGTATTTTCAGGACCTTAATGATTATTTCGATTAAAACCATGATTTTGAGCTTTTAAAGATGATATCCAAGAAGGTTAGATGAAGCTTACATCAAAGGGATCTATTTAACTTTATTTCAACTCAAATCAGCCCAAGAAAGAGGTCCAAGAGAATTACAGTTTCTTAAGAAGGTTACGGGCCTGAAGCCCAATTCTGCGCTTAATATAGTCTTAATCCAGTTTTAGAAAATGGACCAGAATTGTTATTTCAAATATCAAATCAACTTAATTTACGTGGAGGTTGAATGAAATTCGATTCTGCACACTTCTGTATTTCACGAAAATTTCGTGAATCAAACTTCTAGTGGGTCAAAACTTGGGCCGAACGTCAGTAGAAAAAACCCACCTGATTAGTGCTACGAAAAAATCTAATTAATTCCTAATTGGATTAGGACTTTGGTGTATTCTCTTGGGGCAATAAAGTGGCGAATGGAAGGTTGTTTTGGGGGAAGTTGGAGGAGCTTAAAGAGCAATTGGACAAAATTGAAGACATACTTTGCACAGCTTTGAGTGGAGAACCATTGGAGAACGAAATCTTACACATAATTCATAAAGATGACGCCTTTTTCCTCAACCATTGAAGTTTCTTCTTCTACCATGAGCGGTTAGTTCATCCACTAGGATTTTGATGTAGCCCTAACAAAGCATCAATGGTTTGATTGTTTTAATTATTGGGGACCTTTATATGCATGCATAGATTGTGTAATTTAGATGATTCTTATTATAGAATTGAACAATAAAAGTCTTATAAATTTAATCTCAATGATTTCTTATCTTATCTTAGATACTTGATTATTGTTATTGAACTCAATCTTTCTTATTTTTTGTGATTATGAGAGCGATTATTACACAATAGTAATCACTAAATATATCATTAAAAGCTTTGATGGATTATGTCTAGAGAAGATGAACCATATTGCACCCTAGATTAGAGTAGTTAGGCAGATGACCCATGCCAATCGAAGATAGTCCATGACTTAGCCTTAATCATATGTTATCTTCTTGACGGATGAAGGTGAGCTTGTAGCCACCGACACCACTTATGCATGATGTAATTCCCCATAGTTAATTCAATTGACCATTGATTGTGGAGTTAGTGGTGAAGTCAAATACCCTATATTTATCTCATATTATCTTCACTCGCTATTTTCCTTTGATTTATTTTATTTTACTTTTTAGTTGGTTTAAATATAAAAATCAGAATTCTTCTCTCGTAAAATTAATTCCGTATTCCAACTCATTCAAACCATAATCCCTGAGGTTTGACACCCCTTTTGATAGCCCTATTCTGCAAGAAATTCGTTCTATTGCGAAGTGTGCTAATTTTAATTGAGACACACTCACACAAGAATCAATTTTTGGCGTCGTTGCTGGGGATTATCTATTTGATTGATTGAATTTTACATAATTAATTTTAATTGGATTTTTAGTTTAGGAAATTTTTATATTTTGTTTTTAATTTTATTTTTATTTTCTTTTCAGGTGCTTTTTATTAATATATGCAAAATCGTTGTTCTGTAGCTGATCCTTTGATACTTCTAACGTACTCATAGACAACAAAGGAACATCCCTGTTGATACCATTGTGCAAGAGAAAGAATTCATTGAAGACATGGAGGAAGAAAGGAATAACAGCCTTGTTCCTAATGTTGCTGGAGAAAGGGCTAGATTGCTTAGGGAGTACTATGTTGTTGAGACATACACCTCACCAGCTTGTTTTCAACTGCCCAATGTTACAGCACAGAATTATGAGATCAAGTCCAGCATTATTCAGATGCTACCATCCTATTTTGGGCTGACTCAAGAAGACCCGTACAAGCATCTAGATGAATTCATTGAAGTGTGCTCAACTATCAAAATTCACAACTTCTCTGAAGATACTTTCAGAATGAGACTTTTTTCATTCTCCCTGAAAGATAAAGCAAAGTATTGGTTCAATTCTCTACCGACAGGTTCTATCACGACTTGGACTCAGATGCAACAAGAGTTCCTCAAGAAGTATTTTTCAATAGGGAAGATCAATCAGTTTAGATGTGTTATCATTGGTTTCTCCCAACATGAAGGGGAACAATTTTATGAGACATGGGAAAGATTCAAGAACCTTCTTAGAAAGTGTCCTCACCATCAAGTTCCTAAGTGGTAACTAGTGCAGAGTTTTCATGAAGGGCTGACAGAAGCCAACAGACAGATCGTTGATGCGTCTTGTGGAGGTAGTTTTATGTTGAAGAGTGAAGAAGAGGCATAGACCTTATTTAAAAATCTTAGTGACAACTCTCTACAATATGTGTCCTCTACTCTTTCTAACAGACCTGCCACTACAAGGAAGACTGATGAAATTTTTGAGGTTGGTGCTTCAGAAGCTATGCCAACTGACATTGATTTAATTTCATAGAAGGTAGCAGTAATTATGGCTGCCAATCAAGCTCCTTCTACTTCAAATTCTTCATTAGTAGGTCCTTGTGAATTTTGCTTTAGTCCTATGCATAATGTGAATAATTGTCTTTCAATGGGGCAATTTTCTGATGTTCAACATGAGCAAGTCCAAGCTACATTCACTAGACCAATGAATCCTCTACGAGGTAATATTTACAATCCTACATGGAGGAATCATCCTGATTTTTCTTACAGTAACCAAGGGGCAGCAATGCAACCATCATATCAACCTAGGAATTTTGTACCTCAACAGCAATATCAAACACAAGTTCCTATGGCACAAAGAATTTTTGCTATTGAAGACAAGCTGACACTCACCTTAGCAAAATTTGACAAGCTTGATTCCATTATAGAGACAGTGAAAGCTACTATAGCAATAGTACAATCTATAGTTCAGCTAGTGCACTCTCATTCTCAATCTATTGCCAAACTGGAATCTCAATTTGGACAACTTACTACTTCATTGAGTAGAAGAGAAGAAGGGAAGCTCCCTAGTCAATTAGTTGCTAATCCAAGAGGGATGTAAGTTTCCACAAGCAACCCACACCATGAGTAAGCTCAAGCCAATACCACTTTGAGGAGTGGAAAAATAATTGATAATAAGGTGGGGGAGAAGAAAGAAGAAGAAAAAGTGACCACAAGTCCAAGTGCTGAAATTTTTTATGAGCTGAACGCTCCTTTTTCACAACGTTTCCTTGAAGCATCTAAATTAGGGAAGCAAGGGGATAAGTTGCATGACATGATGGAGGTGTTTCGACAAGTAAAGATTGATTTGCCACTCCTTGATGCCATCAAGAAAATTCCTCCTTATGCTAAATTCTTGAAAGAATTGTGCACTCAGAAGAGGCTTTCTAAAAGTTATGTGCCAAAGAAAATGATGCTGCCACAACAAGTGAGTTCTATAATTCAGCAGTACACTCTCCCAAGTACAAAGATCCTAGTGCTCCAACTATCTCATGCATCATTGGGGAGCACCATGTTGATAAAGCTCTTCTTGATTTGGGTGCAAGTGTGAATTTGCTACCTTATTCAGTGTATTTACAATTGGGCTTGGGAGAATTGAAGCCTACCTCGGTGGTATTGCAATTTGCAGATAGATCAACAAAGCAACCCCGTGGGATCATTGAAGATGTGCTCATTAAAGTGGACAAGTTCTACTTTTTTGTTAATTTTATTGTACTTAACATTGAACTAGTTCACAACCAAAAAAGGCACATTCTAGTGATACTTGGTCGACCTTTTTTGGCTATTGCCGATGCTTGCATAAACTGTAGGTCGGGAATTATGGATATTTCATTTGGCAACATGAAGGTTAAGCTTAATATTTTCAATGCTGTTGAGAATCCTCCAGATCAGATTGATGCTTTCTTTATGGATTCTACGGATGTGTCTGAGCCTACAGATGAAATAGAGGTGCAAGAAAAATAGAAGGAAAAAAAGGTGTTACAAGATCAATTTTCTATTATTGTGGTAAATTCTGTATATACTACACCATCCAAATCACTTTGGGGTAAGCAATTATTTAGCGTATCTGACAACTCCACACCATGGTATGCAGATATTGTGAATTATTTAGCCACAGGAAAAGTGCCACGAGGCTAGACCAAGCGAGAGCGTGATAGATTCTTCTCTAAAATTCATCATTACTTTTAAGAGGATCCAAAGTTATTTAAATATTATCCAGATCAGATTATTCGGTGGTGTGCCCCGGACTATGAGTTTCAAGATATTCTCAAGTTCTGTCACTCGTTAGTATGTGGAGGCCACTTTAGTGCAAGAAGATAGCAGCAAAGGTACTTCAATGTAGATTCTTTTGGCCTTCTCTATTTCATGATGCCTATGTCTTCTGTAAAACTTGTGATCATTGTCAAAGATTGGGTTCAATGTTAAGACGAGATATGATGCCAATGAGTCCCATTTTGGTGGTTAAAATTTTTGATGTTTAGGGAATTGATTTCATGGGACCCTTTCCACCCTCTTTTGGCTACGAGTACATTATGGTTGGTGTGGATTATGTCTCCAAATGGGTGGAGGCCATTGCAACTTGAACCAATGACCACAAGGGGGTAATCAAATTTATGCACTAAAACATTCTTAGTCAATTCAGAATTCCTCGAGCCTTAATCAGTGATGGTGGTTCTCACTTTTGTAATAAATTCTTGAGAGGTTTGCTTGATAATTATTCAGTGACACATAAGGTGGCGACGCCTTACCATCCTCAGACAAGTGGGCAAGTAGAGCTGTTCAATTAAGAAATTAAGTATATTTTTTAAAAGATAGTAAGACCGGATAGAAGAGATTGGTCATTACGACTAAGTGAATATAAAATATATTAAGTAAATACATTGTAGTCGATTTATATTATATTGTTGGCCTAATTAGTTAAAAGAGAGACCATATCCCATATCTGCACTTTCTTTTTCAACTATTGCACTCCACTAACTTTTTACTTTTAAAAAAAATGACAAAAAATTTCTTAAATTAATTAATTCATCATTTCTTATTTTATAATACCATAAATATCTTCTATACTATAAACTTTAACTTTTGAACTCTTTATTTTATAATATAATAACCACATACTATAAATTTTAACTTTTTTTTTAAACATCATTTACTTCCCTTTAGTATTTTTTTTCATTATCAAAAGAAAAATAACTTTTTAATTTCTTGGATTTTTTTTTTGAAGGGAGGAGATCTTATCAAAAGATATAATTTATTCAAGAGAAATAACTATTTTCTCGGTCTTGTCAAAAGAGATAATTTATTTGGATAATTTATTTGTGTCATTTTTTTTAGTACTATATATATATATATATATATTTGGAGTCATGTCAAAGGAAATAATTTATTTAAGAGAGATAACATTTTTTTGACTTGTCAAAGAGGTCATTTATTCAAAAAAAATAATCAGGTATTTTTTTTTCTACTTCCTGTCAAAAGAAATAAATATTCAATGGATATAACTTTTTTTTTTTTTGGTCGGATCAAAAGTGTCAATTTATTCAATATGAATAATATATATATTTTTTAAAAAGAATTTTTTTATGTATTTCTTTTTTGGATCCTCCCAAAAGAGACATTAAATGTTAGAGACAGAGAAAATGATATTGAAAGGGTAGTTGTGTAATTTAAAAATAATAAGAATCATTCATTTATAAAGTAAGGGTTAGAAGTGTTATTTTGTTTAAGATAAGAATGCAAATATAAAAAAAAAATGCGAATATCACTTTCCTTAATTAAATTGCATGTGTATCGTTACTAAAATTCTATTGATCTGTAATTTTGATTTTTATGACGCAATCGATTTAAAAATAAGAATTAAACATTCCAGCCGTGCCATAAAAAATTTCGGAATCTACTATAATGAAACTCATGCCACTCGCCATAACGTGAGTGATACGTACACAAGTGGACCATAGTCACTGTAACTCAGGTTTTGTGGCTCCATCATGAATGAATAACATGTGTGATACACAAGTGGACCCATTGAATGAGAGCTCATGCTGTGTCACTTTCATTTGATTTCTAGTAAGATCACAATCAATTATCATTCCATTATTTTATTACATTGCCCTTTCTTTTTAAGAAAATTAAAGATGACTTTGAGGTGACCTTGACTTTGATGTAGGAACGCAATGAATGTAACAGTCACTAACATCTTTGACTATATCGTGCTATTGCAATTAAACCTCTCTAGTGTGAAAATAAAAAGGAATAAAAAGAAAGAAGAAAAGAAAAAATTATTGTAAGATAGTAATATAAATAAGGGTCATCACAAGGCTAGAGATCACAAAGAAAACCAACCTAGTCTTCACTGGTTCTGATCAAAATGTCCATCGGAGAAATGTTGTTTAAACATTTCTACATGTTGGTTGCTGTGATTTTAGTAATATTGTGCATGAAATTGAAACTAGCGTTTAAATCATTTACTACTTCAAGATCAGTTGGAGATTATGCAAAAGTAGGGTGCATAGAGAGACAGAGACAAGCTCTCCTTGAGTTTGAAGGTGGGCTCATTGATGATTATGGCCTTCTCTCTTCTTAGGGGAGCACAGAAGAAGAAGAGATGAAAGACTACTGCAAATGGAGAGGAGTACGATGTAACAACCGCACTGGTCAAGTCAGAGTGCTCAATCTTTATGTTTACTTGTCTGGCATTGATGAGTATCAGCCTTTGAGAGGTAAGCTTAGTCCTTCATTGCTTGAAATGATTTTAATGGGAGCCGCATCCTAGAATTCATTGGTTCCTTTTGCAGATTACAATACCTCAATCTTAGAGGGGCTAACTTTGTTGGGATAGTTCCTAATCAGATTGGGAACCTTTCCAAATTGAGGTCACTTGATCTGGGCTTTAATTATTATAATGGAAGTTTTCTCTATGTGAAAAACCTTGAGTGGCTTTCTCATCTTTCTTTATTAAGATACCTTGATCTGAGCGTGGTTAATCTTAGCAAAGCAATAGATTGGATGGAAGCAACCCATAAGCTCCCTCTCCTAACAGAATTGCACTTACTTGATTATGGACTCCATGCTATCATTTCTCCTTCAGTACTTCCATTGATAAATTCTTCTGCGTCTCTTGCTGTCCTTGATCTCTCTCTCAATTCTTCAATATACAGTTGGTTGTTCAACTTCAATACCAGCCAGCTTGCTCATCTAGACCTTTCTGACAATAATTTACAAGGTCTAATCCCTGACGCCTTAGGAAACTTGACTCGGGGAGCTGAGAAGTCATTAGAGATTTTAGAATTAGGCTGGAATCAACTTGGTGGTTCATTGCCTGACAGTATCTCACGACTAACATCATTGAGAGTTGTATCTTCAAGGTAATCAATTGAATGGGTCTTTACCTGATTTTACCGAATTATCTTCATTGAGAGTGTTGCATCTTGGGAACAATCGCTTCACTGGACAACTACCCAAAAGTATTGGCCAACTTTTCATGCTCGAAATTTTGGATGTCTCTTCAAATTCTTTACAAGGTACAATCTCCCAAGCCCACCTCTCAAATCTCAAGAACTTGCTACAGTTAGACTTGTCTTCTAACACGTTGGCTTTAGAATTCAATTCTGATTGGAATCTTCCTTCTCAACTCGATCTCATAAACTTGCGGTCTTGCCAGTTGGGGTCTCGTTTCCCAAACTGGATTCAAACTCAACACAATTATTCTTACCTTGATATCTCTAATTCTGGAATTTTGGATATTATCCCTTGGGAGTTTTGGAATTTGTCTCTTAGAATGTTTTACCTAAATCTCTCTTACAACCAAATCAATGGTACCATGCCTGATTTGTCATTGAAGACATTTTCTTATCCTGCAATAGACTTGAGCTCTAATCATTTCAAATGTCCAATACCACTATTTCCTCCCAACATGACAATATTGCATCTCTCCAAAAATATGTTTTCTGGATCAATTTCTTTCTTATGTAATGTAATCAGTGAGTTCCTCAACTCTATTGACCTCTCAAATAAATGATTATCGGGGGAGCTTCCTGATTACTAGATGAACATGAGAGAATTATTCATTCTTAATTTGGAAAATAATAACTTTTTTGGAAAAATTCCTACCTCTGTGGGATTCCTCACTAAGGTTCGAACCTTGCACCTGCGAAATAATAATTTTATTGGGGAATTGCCTCCGACTTTGAAGAATTGCAGAAACTTGATAACTATTGATGTGGGAGAAAATAAACTATTTGGAAAAATACTAGAATGGATAGGGACACACCTAACATATTTAATTGTTCTTAGTTTGCGATTGAATAAGTTCCATGGACACATACCTGAAGATATATGCCATCTCAAATATATTCAAATCTTAGACCTCTCTCAGAACAATATATCTATTACTATGCCGTAGTGTTTCAACAATTTTACTGCTTTTGTTTGGCGAGATAAATCAGAAGGAAAAATTGCTTATTCTGTTCATTCTTCTTATCCTTTCGATAATTATGTAGACAATGCATTGGTGCTATGGAAAGGACAAGAGTTTGAGTACAAAAATACTCTACATTTGGTAAAAATCATTGATCTTTCTAGAATAGATTAGTTGGAAAATTTTCTGAAGAAATCTCGAGTCTTGCAGAATTGGTTTCCTTGAACCTATCAAGAAATTGTTTGTTTGGACATGTTATTCAAAAGATTGGTGAGTTGAAAATGTTAGAATCTCATGAGATTCCTCCGGGCATCACTGGTTTAAATTTTCTTGTTGTCTTGGATTTGTCAAATAATAACTTGTCCGAAAAAATTCCATCAAGCACTCAGCTGCAGAGCTTTGATACCTCATCATATGCCGGGAATCATGAACTTTGTGGACTTCCGATTCCGAAATGCCCAAGAGATGAAACACCTCTTGGTCCTTCCGTTACCAATCATGATAAAGACATGATCAATCAAGGAGATGAGGATGGGTTTATAAAGCGAGAATTTTATGTTAGCATGGGGCTAGGTTTTGGTGTTGGATTTGGTGGAGTCTTTGGAACTTTACTACTCAAACGTTCATGGGAATATGCCTATTTCAAGTCCTTGAACAACATAAAAGATTGGCTCTATGTGACAATAGTAATGAATATGGCCAGATTGAGGAGGCAACTTCAAAGCTGAAAGGTAAATATCTCCTTTGAAATTTCAAATTAGGTGCACCTTCATTCTAATTTTGCTTTTGTACAAGCTAGATTTTCAATACTTGAATGACACTAATTATAAAATTTAAAATTGTTTCTATGTGACAACAACAGTGAATATGGCTAGATTGAGGAGGAAGCTTCAAAGCTAATAGGTGAATGTTGACTTTGATTTTTCTGAATTAGCAGCACTTTCTCTCCTTCAATTTGATCTTATTGTTCATATTGTTCTTTTGTTTTGCATTTTGGGTGGAAGCCACATCAGCTAAGACATGAGCTTTTGTTCCTCTTGACAATAAGTTCATACCGGACGACGCGTACCTACTGCTGCAACTGGCTCCTCTCTATTTCTTAAAGGATATAATTTTATAAATACTTTCTACACAAAGTTTTTGTTTTGGATTTAGTTTGATTAGTTTACCATGTTGTGTTAGTTATGGCATGCAGGCTAGGGCAATCCAAAATAAATGTATTACATAGTCGCTGTCTCATGTTTGTCTTCCATCTTATATTCTCATGTACCATTTGAAAACATATGGTTTCGTAATCAAGATTATCATAATCAAGATTACTGCCATATGTACCTCATGCTCAATTATTATAATCTCTTAAGAAATGGTTTTCTCATAGGTTCGTTTTCGGAATCTTTCCAAATTGCGCGTGTATATATATATATATATATATATATATATATATATACATGAAAATAATTGTTAAGAAAATCTAAATTTTATTAAAATTTTAGAGTAGTGATAAGGACTAGTCTAAAAGGACTTATAAATCATTATCCAAAATTTTATTAAGGAACATTTTTGTTGTTATAAAATCACTTTAAAGGCATGTCAAACTCCTGGTTAAATTCTAATGGCAGAATGACGTTTAAGGGGCTATTGCAATAATTAAATAGTAGTCTAGAAACATTTTAGGTAGATGCTTGTCCATAAACTCAATTCTCTTCAATATGTAATTCCATCTTACCTAAGAAGATCTCAGAAGCTATCAATCAATGTTGTATAAATTTTCTAATTCTATATGTTGGGACTTGCCACTTGAAACAAATATATATATATATATATATATATATATATATATATATATATAATTTTGAAAAAATAGTTCAATCATTATTATTAGAAATCATTATTCAAATATTTCATGGAGAAAGGCTACGATAGGATCCCTAGAGATATAAATATGGTATCAGAAATAGATATGCTATACTGATACGATGGATGTGTATAATAAAATGTGACCCTTCCATATGCAATTTCATCTTACCTAAGAAGATCTTAAAACCTATCAATCAGTGCTGTATAAATTTTCTAATTCTATCGGTTGGAACTTGCCACTTGAAACAAACACACACACACACACACACACACACATATATATATATATATCAGTTAATTTTGAAAAAAATAGTTCAATCATTATTATTACCAAATATAAATTATTTGAAAGTATTCATAATTGAGAGCCTACCTGTTTGCAGATCAATCATACATAGGAGATAAACGTAACTGAAACATATATACCTAATTGCTTCATAAACTCAGGTTGGGTTTTGCCAACAAAGGGACTAAATTCTCAGGCCACGCCTAGACACCTGAATCTAAAAGAGAGAATAATGTGTCAAATAATGATCAATGCATTCTAATATAATGTTTATTGAATTACAAAAAAATAGTTGCCTTGTTTATAACAAAACTAGGTTAAAGAAAACATGTAATGAAAACTTCTATTGAATCATTGCTTGGAGCAAACTTCAATCTCCAACCAACCAAAAATAAATGAATCGTTACAACACAAAAACCTTCATGATATAAATGTGATCATAACTAAGTGATTGGTTGACCCAGTCAAGAAAATGGAGCTGCTATGACCCAGCTCCACTCTGTGAACTCTGCCTCTGAGGACAGTTTGCCCTGATGTGCCCAGACTGGCAATAATAGTAGCAAACCCTCTCTGTCCCTGTAGCTATCAACTGCCTCTGAGGACACTCAGACCGATGATGGCCTGCCTGGTTGCAATGATGACACACTATAGTAGATGATGAAGATCCTGTAGGTAATGTCACTGATGGTGCAGCATGAACCTGCTGCTGCCCCTGTGAAACTATTGTACTGCCCTTGAGCCTCTTCTTCGGCTGACTATTCGAAGACTGCCCTGTAGTTCCCTTCCGTGCTCTAGCATCCCATGTCCACTGAGCATCCCTAGTATCCTCCTCATCTATTAAAGCCCTCTCTACTACCTCTGCATAGGTTTGCAGATTCAGAATAGAAACTTTGTTCCTGATAGAGCTAGGTCTTCAACCCTTTCACGAACCTCTTCGCTTTCAGCAGATCAGTACGCACCATTTCTGGCGAAAAACGAGCCAAAGATGTGTACTTTGTTTCGTAGTCCATCACACTTATATCCCCTTCTTGGAAAAGATCAATAAACTCCTGATTCAGCTGGTCTTTCACCATTGTTGGAAAATACTTTTCAAAGAAAAGTCTTTTGAAATTCTCCCAGTCCATAGTCTCGGTATCATAAGTGTTACCAACAAAGTTCCACCACCGATCTGCTTCACCCTGAAGATGAAGTGCAGCCACTCCAACCCTAAGGTCCTCATCAATGTCTAAAGCTACTAAAAGCTTCAGTGTACTGTCAATCCAATCCTCTACTATCATGGGATCAGATGTACCATCAAAAATAGGAGGATTGTACTTATTGTACTCCCTTAGTGCTACCATCTTCCGACTAAGAACAACCCTCTATTGTACTGGTGCTTCATCCTCACGAGTCTCCCTAGCAATACGACGCATTGTATCAACCATGTCGTGCATAAACTGTGCTCCATTAGTCGATTCCTGTGGAGCATTAGCACCTCGTCCGCGTGCTCTATGTGGTGGCAGCTTGCTATATAGATAACAAGGAGACATTTAGATACCAAATGTATACCACTAAATCAACTTTTATCATGCCTACTCAACGCTATGCTAGTCATTCCATAATTAGCATGCAATTCTAAACACGTAAGCGCATTAGCATATTTCACAAAACAAATTAAAACTCTCAAGTCCAAGTGTAAAATCTCTACACTTAAGGGTGGTTAACCCTGACCCTTCACTGAAAGTTATTCAAACCTGGTTAGGCTTTGATAAACTATATGTCAACACACAATTCCCAACTAACACATGATTGGACCCTCACCCTTCGTTCTTAAGTTTTCGAACCTAATGCTCTGATACCAAGTTGTCACGCCCCAAATTCCAACACCCGGAAGGGCATGAAAAATGGAGGTGATTAAATAAAACCTCAACACCTTACAACTACAAACAAGCTTTGATTCTAAGCTTGACCCCCCTTTCGATACCAAAACAGATATAGGAAGGTGTGAATATGGGATGAAATTACCAGAATACCCCTCTTGAGACCATTCTCATCCGAATAGAGTCTCAATACCGCAGAAGAGACTTTTAAAACACATTTACATCATTAAAAATAAAATATAACCAAGTTATATACATACATCAAAATGTAACTTGTCCAACCATATCCAAATATACACAATCGTCTAACATAAAGAAGACTAATGGAACCACTACTTAACAATATAAAAGTACCTATGTCTAGAATGCTAATACATCCGTTCCACATACAAAATATATAGTTCTTCTCAAAATATCCACACATGGCATATATATATATACCATAAAAAATCATCCAAAGCCCAAAAGAAGGCCCAAGGCCTTTACCACTATAATCAAGCGATATCCACAACCGGCGCTTTATCTATAAAAAAGTTTGTAGGGATGAGGTCAGCAACTGACTAGCTCAGTAGAAACATCCAAACCCCCTATGCACCGACTCGATGCAACCTACATAAAATGCAGTCATAACATTCCTATACACTATATGACATATTTTTAATGCTCATAACATTGACAATATAGTGCATAAATCATGCTCCAATATATATATATATCATGTTCATCATGCTTAATTTACCATAAGTAAACACAAAGCATTTCACAACTATACAAGTTAAACAATAACCATGAATATCACAATTCATAACAAAGCTTGAAAATAAGGTCAAATAAGCTCAAAATCAATCCATGAGTGGGGAGTATTCATAGTAACCAGATAAGTACCCTTGGGTTAAATATCTATCTTCCTATCTTTATGGGTTGCTAACCCGATGGTCTAGAAGAAACCACTTGGCCAAGGTTAAGGTCTTGCACCCCTGAGCATTAAACTCATCTTACTTTATTCTGACCTTTCTCCAAAATCATCAAACAACACATAGTTTTAAATAAGTGCATCATAAGCCACTTAAATCACGTTCAATATAAGTACATTATAAGCTACTTATATTAAAGCATGCATATACAATGCAACGACCTTTCTTTCACAAGTATACAAATGAAAAAATGACAATATTGTCCTTTATATGTTTTAATCAATACATAGCGTGCAACATGTACACCTGCTATCCTAATAACTCATACATGATTCTAAATGGATATCATGCATTTTAAAACTAGCATATAAGACATACATTCTCAAAATATAATTCTAGTACTCGAATCACATACTTTTAACACACTTTAATTATCAAGATCAACCATATACCCATACAATGCATATATAATTCAAGGACTTTAGTTAGAACATATAAAAATCACTTTTAACATATGCTTATTCCAAAAAAAGAAAGAAAGAAATTAAAACAGAATTGTGTAAGTCTTTTCTAGCATGTTAACCTATTAAAATCCACCGAAAACTCTAAGGAATCAATGAAAGAAAGAGAGAACACCCATACTTCGAATTCAAGCTCAAAAACCAAGAGAGCTCCAAGCCCTAGAATCTGCCCTAGCCCAAAAACACTTGAAAATCTGACGAAAAGAATTTTCAATCGATGTAGAACGTAGGCAATCCCAAGGGGAACAACTATCGTGTAAAGTCCCGAAGCCCGAATCACACTTCTAAACTCCAAAACTAAGATCAACCAAAAAGATGAAAGAGAAGGGAGGAAAGAGTTGTAGAGCTGATCTCTAGAGAGAGAAATCTGATTTTAGTTATGACCAAGTCAACCATTTTGGGATATTTATAGAAATTTTTTTCCAAAATTGTACATTAGCCCCTCATCTCTTTAGTTTTGCTCCTCTACCCTTTTCTACTTCCATTTAATTGCAAAATGGCACTCCCTCATTTCAACAAACTTCACTAAAGCCCTTCCAAGTTCATTCATACCCCTACATCACCCAAAATGGCATGTAGTGTTCTCAAATCATTTCCCCCTTTTTATACAAAACATAGGTCCCAAAATGCAACAAGAGAGTTCCAAGAGGTAAGTATACATGCAATACCAAAATATGTCCAAGTCGTATCATTGTTTAAACCTAAACAAAACATACACCATCATCGGGACTAAATATAGTCAAAACATGCCAAAAATGCTTCCAATGTGAGCTTCAAGTCTATTGGTTCAAGTGTCGCCCATTGCCGGCTCCTTACCTGAAAATTAGGGGCTGAGCAAAAGTCACGTTCTCCGTGGACGATGTGTTGTGAAATTTTTTCCAAGTCCCACATTCCATAAGAATACATGTTAGAGATCATGAAATGCAACTAAGGGTCATGCTCTCTAGGATTCTAATCTCAACATTTCATAAGCCTACCATGATGACATGCTCATGAATCAAAATTCAAATGTAATAACATAATTATCATACAATTAAATTCTACCAAGACAGTGCATTAATTTATCAACTCTTTACAAAATTAGTCAACCAAGTAAGCAACTTGCAAGTAAAAAATTTCACTTTCGAAATCATCCAAGCACTGAATCTCCTCGCCATTCCGGATACGTGTTGAAACCACGCACCACCTAATTAGTTTTTCCCAAGCTACTAACCCGTCGGTGACAACCTGCTTGTCCAAGTAATGGGGCCCCAAGGAATCTTCGTCCTTTCTTGCTCTTTCCGATTCGATCCCGAAGGAAATCAACAACCAATATATACATATTGCACATAAAGAAGTAAATCAGTTTTTGTAGCATCCACCTATGCACAAGCACTCAAAGCATGCCCAAGGGTCTTGCCTATCATGTCATGAATCCATATTCATATTAAGCTCAATTTCTACCAAACAAACCTCAATATTTCAATAAATAGCTCATTGTGGCATTTTGACAAACACTTAGTTCGCATAAGCACATATAATTCATTCAAATGCAATTTACATATTCATTTCCATCACCTTCAGCAAACCAACAATTCAACCCATGTCAGTACACATTACACCCAAAATAAGGCTCATACAACACACAAAGCCAACTTTAACTCCTCTAATTACCAACTAGAACATATAGTTCATGGTTCATGCTTTAAAAGGCATAATATTCATTTCACTAACAGAAACAACTTGGTAAATCACAATTTCAATATATACATATGGCATGGAAACACTAAAAATAATATTTATAGCAAATTGTGACTCTAATACATGTATAAGCCTGAAGAACACTCAAAGACTAACCGACTCAACACACCCCTACCTCAAGAGATGAAAATCAACAAAGCCCTAAATCACCCAAACCTTCAAAAGTCTTCAAATCATGAATTTGAACCTATTAGAATGGATAGAAACATGCAAGGAATATCTTTCCTCCTTGTACTAACACCCAAATCTTGCTCCTTTGTGTAGAAAATGAAGAGACAAAGAAGAGGAAGGGTTTTGTGTAGAAAGGACACGAGAGCCGGTTTGTGTTGTCTTTCCCTTATTTAGCTCCCTCCCTAACATAAACCCAGACTCACCAATTGGCCCAACTTATTTTCCAAAATCTACTCCTTGTTACTAGCTTCTTTAGGGAAATTACGCCCCTACACTTTCTCTCTAAAACCTTTCATTTTGACCCCTCCAATAATTACATAATTTTCTCGCCTCCAAATTAAGGAGTCCATAGAATTGTCCTCGGGTCCACGTACCCAAATAAAAAAAATGTACTATATATATATATATATCATAATTGTGTACACCTATACATACATATATATATATATATATATATATTTCATAACCAATGTCATAATTAACGCATAATTAAACAAAATCAAATAAAAAATAAAATAAAATAAATCAGATCTCTACAGTAATCCTAGGGAAAGAGGAAGACCAAAACTAACGTGGATAGAATTAGGAAAGAATTTTATGATAGCATGTGGAGTTACCGAGGTTATGGCATTAAATAGAGCAGAATGGAAAGATAGGATTCATATAGTCAATTCCAAGTAATTGGGAAAAGACTGTTAGAATCACACACACTATTGGCTATAAAACAAAAAAAACACACACACAAATAACACAAGATTTACGTGGTTCGGCAAATTGCCTATGTCCACAGGCGAAAAATGACTTTCTTTACTTCAATACTTTGGTTACACATTTTTTCTCTCTACTCACTTCTCTTTCTACAGTTATCTCTCTTTTCTTTTCAGTCTCTCTTCTCAACTTTACAGAGTCTTCAAATTTAACTCCTTGTTAGACAAGAATTACAATTCTTTATAGCCCAAAACAACTTGTGCTAAAAGAATTACTTATTAAAATACAACTCTATATGGAAACCTAATTATATTAGGAATTTATGCCACAATTCCTAACAATCTCCACTTTGGCTCAAATTCCATCAACACACCCTCCTCCATAACTCCACCTTGACCGAAAATTTCTCCACCTTAAACAAAACACCTTCTTTCTTTTTGCCGTTCTTCGTCATTCCATTGCATTCACCTATTACAACCAATAGGAAGGACTGCCTTCAATGAAATCAAGAAAACAATAAGGCTTAATAATTCTCATTGAAAATTGACTCTTACATTAACATAAAATTTCTAGGACAAACAAGCCATACCATAGCCTTCCATGTCTTCACGTTCCAGACAGTCAATGATGCAAAACCCAACTTATCAATATAACTTGTCCTGTGCCTACAAAGATGATGAGGTTGTAAGAAGTTTTTGTGCAACCATATTTAAGAAACAAATAAACAAGTGTAATGATAATACAATTGTACATTATAGTACAATGTCTAAAGCAGGGATAATATCCACAAGTATTAAACAGGTGTCCAATTAACAATTAATGGAAACACGACAGCTGAACCAAAAATATTAGAATATTAACTCTAGATGATCAACCATTTCGAAGCTCCACATAGACCATTGATTGAGCAAAGGGTTTCCAGTCAACCGTCTAATAGCTAATTATTGATTGCAAACACTAGTAAATTTCTTATTACATACTAATCTTTAATAACTCAACAATTGGGTCAGCTTCCAACTACCAGAAAATGCTCCCCTCCCAGCAGTCAGTATTTGGAAATTAAGTCCCAAAAGATGGAACACTTTAATATATGAGCCATTAATTATTTGGTGATCCAAACATCTCCTTCTTATTTCCTCTACAAATTTTCCTTTAAGAGAATAATAAAATGGAAGGACTATAAATATCAAGAGCTCAAGCAAAGTAGGGCATACATTTATTTTAATGTTTTAATTTAAATATAATAATTCAATAAGGCTCCCCGTAAGGCACACCTCATGTCAATTGTCATTAGCTCTACTTTAAATTAGCAGATTTTCGTACGAGAAATCGCACAAGGATCACATCATCATGTTACTTGTACTAAAATGGTTCTGCCATAAAAAATCATGTCAAATATCTTAAAATAAAATTATACAAGCTAGTCAAAAATAAGATGAAACTTCAGTTGGTCAAGTTTAGTCAAAAGAAAGAGAATATAAAGTTTGACCGAAGCGTGTGGTCTACTATAAATGAATTTTTATACAAAAATTTGACTAATTATTTCTCTCTCAAATGATCAGTTCCACCTCTTGAAATTGACATAATCATGCTCAAATAGTAGAGCTTATGGGTGTTGTAATGAGTTGCACCTCATTCTAGCTTTTCTCTTTCAATGATATTTATTTCCTTGCTCGTCTCCAAAGTTCAAATATCACTCACTGTTAGAATTACCTTGACATATACATTCCACTGCTTTTCTAAGGGTAACATCCTTCAAACATCTAGCGGCGCTAACAGTCTTTGCTCTACATTAATAAATAACTTGTTCAACAATCCCCTAGTCCAAAGCAGTGAAACTAACGACTCTTGTACCTAAATGCCTGTGCTATTTTTTTCATCTGGAAAAATCCAACTACAGTAGTAGTTAAGGACCATATTAATTTAGAACTTCTTCCGTTGGATCACAAGGGTAGACTAAATCAAATTTTAGTTTGAAAATCATAGTTTAGTCGAGCAAATAAAAGGGTCATTATCAAGTGTGGCCATGTGCAAAGATGACCACCAATTGCGTCAATTAGGGAGAGTGATATGGTCCACGTTGAGAAGGTGAAGATCAAGGAAGGATATGATAACATGTGGTTTAACTGAGGGTATGACCTTTGTATAGAATAGAATGAAAAAATAAGATTCATGTAGCCGTCCCAAAGTAGTTGGGGAAAAAGCTTTATTGAGTTGAGTTTATCCGTGTAGTCCACGGTAACAACAAGGGTGCTAGGTGAAATGAACAAAACATAAACATAATCTTTGACATTATATTTGCGTAAGCGACAACTCTCAGAATTTAAACCCCACTATTGCGGAAGTGTTAATCAGATAAAAATGATTATCTTATAAACACTGGAGTAAAAATTATTATATCAATATCTAGTTCTCTAGCTGATTACAAAACAAACTGATTTCTTTATTTATTAACAAAACAAAATTATCAGCTAAAATTATTTAAATCTCAAAATCCAAAATAAAGTGCTTTCTTTCTTTGTGTTAACAAAACAAAATTATCAGATAAAATTATTCAAATCTCAAAAATAGTTATTAGAAAAAGGATATAATTCAAATCAAACACAACCTTCGGTTATTTAAAAGAAAAAAAAATGTCATGCGGAGTTGATCTTGCACCAGAAGAGTAGTGTGAACCTAGAAGCACAGACAAACCTATTGAAAAGTAAACTATTTTCAGAAAGCGGTGTGAAGAAGAAGAATCCTTCGTGCAGTCAGAATCTGTACAAGATGAAGAAAGCACCATTTTCGCATCATAGGAGCTCTGTGGAGTTTATCTTGAACAAGATTATGTTAACCAAGAAGTATAGACAAACCTATTAGAAAGTAATCAATTTTCAAAACTGCAGTTTCGTTTGAAAGAAAGCTGCCATTGATAGATGTCAAACTTTGCAGCAACGGATTAGATACAAAGCATATTAGCAATTTCTATTCATGGGAACATCAAAGTCATCTTGGTTAATCCTCCACGGTCAAAGTCAGGCCAAATTATGCTATGCCAACAAAAATGTCAAAATTATTTGTCCCAGCGTTAACTCGGAGGGTTATATATAACATGGTTGGCTACTTAGTTTACCCTATCAAACAGATTGTACAAAAATACAAAAGAATATACATTCATTTAGACATTTTCTCTTTTTTTGTCTCTCTGTTTATTGGAAGTGCAGGTTCTCCATTTGCTTCTCTGTTTTGTGAAGAATTTTCTTCACATTTATGATGTACTCTATTGTTATCATTAATATGAATTTAAATATTCAAGGGGGAAAAAATTTAAACAAACACCAGGAAGGACTTCTTAATACCCATTACCGTTATCCGTAAATTAGCATGCCCTGAATGTAATACCCTTCTCCAACACATGGTATGATATTGTCCGCTTTGGGCCATAGCCCGCACGATTTTGCTATTGGGTTTACCCCAAAAGGCCTCATACCATTTGAAGAGAACATACTACATATAAGCACATCCCCTTTTCCACACCCAGGCGATGTGGGATTGAGCACCCTGCACCCTGTCAGTGTGGTAGCTCAACCCAGTGTCTGTCTTCGCACCTGCCCACTCACACCAGTCCACAAGGGTTACTACAATCCACCCCCCTACGAAGCCCGACGTCCTCGTCGGCACACTTCCGGCTGGGTTCAGGCTCTGATACCAATTGTAATACCCCACTCCAACACATGGTATGATATTGTCCGCTTTGGGCCATAGCCCGCACGATTTTGCTATTGGGTTTACCCCAAAAGGCCTCGTACCATTTGAAGAGAACATACTACATATAAGCACATCCCCTTTTCCACACCCAGGCAATGTGGGATTGAGCACCCTGCACCCTGTCAGTGTGGTAGCTCAGCCCAGTGTCTGTCTTCGCACCCGCCCACTCACACCCGTCCACAAGGTGGTTAGGATACTCGGCTCTCACCCGAGAGACCCGGGTTCAGGTCCCGGCAACGGATTGTAGTAACCCTTGTGGACGGGTGTGAGTGGGCGGGTGCATAGACAGACACTGGGCTGAGCTACCACACTGACAGGGTACAAGGTGCTCAATCCCACATCGCCTGGGTGTGGAAAAGGGGATGTGCTTATATGTAGTATGTTCTCTTCAAATGGTATGAGGCCTTTTGGGGTAAACCCAATAGCAAAACCGTGCGGGCTATAGCCCAAAGCGGACAATATCATACCATGTGTTGGAGCGGGGTATTACAGTTGGTATCAGAGCCTGAACCCAGCCGGAAGTAAGTGTGCCGATGAGGGCGTCGGGCCTCGTAGGGGGGTGGATTGTAGTAACCCTTGTGGACGGGTGTGAGTGGGCGGGTGCATAGACAGACACTGGGCTGAGCTACCACACTGACAGGGTACAAGGTGCTCAATCCCACATCGCCTGGGTGTGGAAAGGGGGATGTGCTTATATGTAGTATGTTCTCTTCAAATGGTATGAGGCCTTTTGGGGTAAACCCAATAGCAAAACCGTGCGGGCTCAGGCCCAAAGCGGACAATATCATACCATGTGTTGGAGCGGGGTATTACAGTTGGATTGTAGTAACCCTTGTGGACGGGTGTGAGTGGGCGGGTGCATAGACAGACACTGGGCTGAGCTACCACACTGACAAGGTACAAGGTGCTCAATCCCACATCGCCTGGGTGTGGAAAGGGGGATGTGCTTATATGTAGTATGTTCTCTTCAAATGGTATGAGGCCTTTTGGGGTAAACCCAATAGCAAAACCGTGCGGGCTCAGGCCCAAAGCGGACAATATCATACCATGTGTTGGAGCGGGGTATTACAGTTGGTATCAGAGCCTGAACCCAGCCGGAAGTAAGTGTGCCGATGAGGGCGTCGGGCCTCGTAGGGGGGTGGATTGTAGTAACCCTTGTGGACGGGTGTGAGTGGGCGGGTGCATAGACAGACACTGGGCTGAGCTACCACACTGACAGGGTACAAGGTGCTCAATCCCACATCGCCTGGGTGTGGAAAAGGGGATGTGCTTATATGTAGTATGTTCTCTTCAAATGGTATGAGGCCTTTTGGGGTAAACCCAATAGCAAAACCGTGCGGGCTATAGCCCAAAGCGGACAATATCATACCATGTGTTGGAGCGGGGTATTACAGTTGGTATCAGAGCCTGAACCCAGCCGGAAGTAAGTGTGCCGATGAGGGCGTCGGGCCTCGTAGGGGGGTGGATTGTAGTAACCCTTGTGGACGGGTGTGAGTGGGCGGGTGCATAGACAGACACTGGGCTGAGCTACCACACTGACAGGGTACAAGGTGCTCAATCCCACATCGCCTGGGTGTGGAAAGGGGGATGTGCTTATATGTAGTATGTTCTCTTCAAATGGTATGAGGCCTTTTGGGGTAAACCCAATAGCAAAACCGTGCGGGCTCAGGCCCAAAGCGGACAATATCATACCATGTGTTGGAGCGGGGTATTACAGTTGGATTGTAGTAACCCTTGTGGACGGGTGTGAGTGGGCGGGTGCATAGACAGACACTGGGCTGAGCTACCACACTGACAAGGTACAAGGTGCTCAATCCCACATCGCCTGGGTGTGGAAAGGGGGATGTGCTTATATGTAGTATGTTCTCTTCAAATGGTATGAGGCCTTTTGGGGTAAACCCAATAGCAAAACCGTGCGGGCTCAGGCCCAAAGCGGACAATATCATACCATGTGTTGGAGCGGGGTATTACAGTTGGTATCAGAGCCTGAACCCAGCCGGAAGTAAGTGTGCCGACGAGGGCGTCGGGCCTCGTAGGGGGGTGGATTGTAGTAACCCTTGTGGACGGGTGTGAGTGGGCGGGTGCATAGACAGACACTGGGCTGAGCTACCACACTGACAGGGTACAAGGTGCTCAATCCCACATCGCCTGGGTGTGGAAAAGGGGATGTGCTTATATGTAGTATGTTCTCTTCAAATGGTATGAGGCCTTTTGGGGTAAACCCAATAGCAAAACCGTGCAGGCTATAGCCCAAAGCGGACAATATCATACCATGTGTTGGAGCGGGGTATTACACTGAAACTAGAGAATGCTAGCAACATCTGGAAGCTTATCAATTGACACTTCAGTGCAGCAAGCACCATACTTCAATTTGGTAAAATAGTGATGATAGAAAAGATCATGTAGTTACATTTACTTGTTAAAAAAATGTAGTCACATACCCATTAACTCAAGCCCAGGATTCAGATTTTAAACACTTCAGGAAAAAATAAAGTCTGAGAAGACAGTACCCTCTGGATGCTGCTGCAGACACAAAAATTGGTTCCACAGGGCTGCATTTTAGATCTAAGACACTGCAGTAAAATATTGTGTGAAAATAAGCAGAAAGATGTGAGAAGTTCAAAGGCTAAATTCTCTTTGTTTGTTTGTTAGCATGTTGAAATTTGCAAATAAGAACCTGGGGAATGCTTCAGTGGTGGTAAGATCACAAACAACTCTTTTTGCATCAACATTCCATGCTTTAATGACTCCATCAGCAGTGCCTATGAGAAGCTTTTGTCGAAATAAACAATACAATTTGCAATCATTAATATCTGGCTCCCAACAATCAAAACATCATTCCAAAATGGAAAAAGTATATAAAATTCATCCAATGCTAACTTGCGTACCAAAAGATCAGATTTACAATCCCACTCAAGCGACATGATCTCTGCCCCAGAATAGATGGTCGCATTTCTTGATGCAGGGGTTGACTAGTCATATGTCCATATCCTTCAATATAACACAACAGATTCATAACCCAGTCTTGGTCCAGCATATACGGGTTCTTCAATATGACATTCTAATACAAATTGAGATCGTGATCTGAAAATAGGTATCCTCTAGAGTGCTTATAAAAGTAGACGCTCTAATCAATATTAGAGCATTGTACCAACTTTCACAGAAAATACCTGACCCACAGAAGTGTTAGAAAATTTTAAATGAAAATTAAAGGTGAAATAATATGATTCACACTGAATAGACACTAAAAGTGTCTGTTAGTATCGAATAGACACAATTAATATTGTTTAAAGTTAAAACAATTTGAGTTGCAACCTTTTGCACCAAATGACATGTTCCATGGCTATTCAAGAACTTTTGAAAGAGTACTAGTATGCTTATAAATAGGCCATATACCTTCATTTGTAATATATGTTTTTCTAGTTTCTTCTTCTTCTCTCTAAGCATCAAGTCTCCCTCACTATATAGCCTAACCAACGGGTTAGGAGAGTCAAGTCAGCATCAAGTCTCCCTCACTATATAGCCTAACCAACGGGTTAGGAGAGTCAAGTCTAAGAGAGTACAAACACAAAGGTGTTTTGCAAAAGCTTAGTTGGTTTCTAGTGTTGCTACTGATTGAGAGTTAGATCGTTGTATCCTAGGAGACAGTCGCCAAGAGTCCGTTCAACACCATTATGGGGTGATAATTGTCTTAAGGACATAGAGTCTAACTCTAGCCTCGATTTACAGGTTCTTTAGTATTTATATATATTTTAAGTTCTGTTATATTTCTTATGCTTTATATAACATGTGATATATGTACTATACATGAGTTCAATAATATAGATTATTACATATGTTATAATCTTACTTGAAATAGAAACTTATAGAAGGTTTTTATATATTATGAAATGGTAAGAGATTTTTCATTATGTTTATGTGATTTAACGTGTTAGTATAATTGCTTTACATATATATTGTGAAATGGTAAGAGATTTTTCATTATGTTTATGTGATTTAACGTGTTAGTATAATTGCTTTTCATTATGTTTATGTGATTTAACGTGTTAGTATAATTGCTTTATATCTTAAATAGAAACATATACGCATATATTTTTTCAACAATCTTAAGACAGTTTTTTTGCTCTACTATTGTATATATGTTACTATTTAAGATAGTGTAATACCCCGCTCCAACACATGGTATGATATTATCCGCTTTGGGCCAGCCCGCACGATTTTGCTCTTGGGTTTTACCCCAAAAGGCCTCATACCATTTGAAGAGAACATACTACGTATAAGCACATCCCCTTTTTCACACCCAGGCGATGTGGGATTGAGTATCCTGTACCCTGTCAGTGTGGTAGCTCAGTCCAGTGTCTATCTTCGCACCCGCCCACTCACACTCGTCCACAAGGGTTACTACAGATAGTGATTTTATACGAAGTATAAAATATTGATGAGTTCAATATTAGTTAAATCAGTACCACATAAAGTATTGTTTATTTTGTGAAATTCAATATTTGTGATATAATATTGGTCAAGTTTGTGATATGCCTTAATTCAATATTGGTATGATATTGAATATGCATTTTATTCTTTTATAAATTCATATATATATAAATCATACGATTTGAGTTAAATGTCATTATTAAATTTTGAATTTGATATTACATAGTTGGTAGTTTTATGATGTGTATCTAGTATGCGTATATTTTGGTGATAAGTTTAACTATGATATATGTTATTGAAATATTGATCTAGTGTTACATTTAAATTACTGTTGTATTTATCAATATTTTTATAATGTGACGAATGACAAAGGCAATAGAAATAATTATTTTTGTCAAAAATAAAGAGAAATTTTGAGAAATTCTCAAAGGCACATGTTGTGCTAGAGGAATAATGGGTATGAAAGAGATATACACCATATAAGACCATTGAGGGTACACATGATAAATGGTGTTTATCATGATTTTTAAAATCAACCTGGTAGTTGTTGTGCTTGGAAAGGGTATTTTGTTTTACCAAAATAATTCTTGTCCAATTCTTAATAAACCACTCGCAATAGCACGAATCTTTGTAAGATAGGGCTCTTGTGAAGGTGTTGATCCCACAGAGAATGTGATTGAATTAGTCTCATTTGATTCATTGAAAGAGAGGTTGATATTTTTGGTATTTGTTTAACATAAAATAAATGGCACTAGTTAAAGTTTGAATTGATAAATATAAGAGGGACTAGGGTATTGATTTCACCACTAGCCTCACATCAATGGAAGAATGTATTTCAACTTGGGAAAGTTACATATGTATAATCATGATTCATGGGATTTGTCACATACCACCATGATATCTTCAAAAAAATACATAAATCAAAAGATAAGAATAATTCATCTTTAGTTAGCATGAATCGTCTACCTAACTACTTAAATAAAAGACATAACATGAAATTAAAAGTGTAGAACGATTCATCTTCCTTAAGCATGAATTATCAAATCTAATGAATTTATGTTCATATAAAATTATTGTATAACTTTCATATTTTCTAAGACAAGAGAATAATGAAGTCAAGATTGAACATAACTTTATACTTCAATTACAAATATAATCCTCAAAGTTATACAACTTATTATACACATATAATAATTCCAAATAAAGATACTATTATCATACCATTGATGCTTGGCTAGGGCTACATCAATGCCCTAGGAAGAGTTTTAGCTCCTCGTGGCTAACTTACAAGTCTTCATGGTTGAAGAACACTTCATATTCCTCTATGTGTGCAGAATATTTCCACTCACTTCTCTCCTTCTACACTACTCAATTCCCCTCCATTTATAGCCAAAGTTAGTGCAATATGAGTGTCCACCATTTCTTCCACTAAAACTCATCCTATGGCCTAAATAACTCCATATGTATTCCATTTTAGAAGAATTGGATCATCTCCCTCCATGTGTATAGCACTTTGGTGAATTAATTGAGTGGGGTGGTTGCTTGTCATCTCATTGGTCACTTGTCACAAAATTTTCAAAGCAACCAAAGAAAAATCTGCCCAGAATATTTATCCTACTGTTTTGGCCACTTTCAACCACCAAGATGTCAGAATTAGAGATTTCTTAAAACTAAACTTATTTAGAACTCTCTTTTATCTTTCCATAGCTGCAAAAATCGCCTTAATTGGAGTTTGGAGCATGAAGTTATGGTCAAAATACAAACAGTGCGCAGATCATAATTTTGAACAAATTTTGGGCTTGAGATTAGTCTTGCACTTGTACTTGACCCAATGAATGAACCAATTCAAATTTTTGGCCCCTTTTGCATTAAATCTTCAATATAGCTTGGCTCAATCCATGGACTCATCATTGGAATTTGGCCCAAACTAATGGCAATTTCTTCTTCTTATGGAAGTTTCATTGAAAGCCCAAGAATCATGGAATTAACCATTATTTCATCTAAGGATCTGAAAATGACAAAAACAGAATAATACTATAAAAATACTAATATAAACATAATTAAAGGATTAACATATGTAAATTAGAAGGACCGAATGCCTAACATTCTGTGTTTATCACACCCCCAAACTTACATATTGCTAGTCCCTTAGCAATACACAACAAGAAAAATAAAATAACTTTCCTCTTTCGTGAGAAATACGATTGCATTTAGCAAATGCAACAAGCCTTTTAAACCCCTAGGCATCCCTAGTGGACGAGTGAAGTCTCGTGAGGGTTTAACAGATATGTTACCCACAAACATCAAGTGATGGTAATTATACTCAATAAAATTTTCTCCATTTAATGTGCAACTGGCAAGAATACTTTAATCAATCCACTTTAGTATGTAATAAAGGTCGAAAGATTCAATACTATCCAAAAATTAGAAAATTTCATTACTATTATTAACTCAGAGTGTGTGTGTGAATATAGCCTGAAAATATAATTCTCAAATTAAAAGCGACTACAGTCCAGATTTCTTTAGAAAATTAGCTTTCATCTCAAATCTCACATATGATATTTCACTCAAAATAAAGTATTCAGAGATTGGCTAATTTTTCACTCAAGTATATATGAGAAGAATAATGTAAACAAGTGCAAGTTATCTCACATATGATTCATATGAAGGACCGCAAATACATGAAGGAACATGTAGTCTCATGAAAGGGATATCAAACATTTAAGAATTTATACCACAACACTATAGATCAGTTATGACTGTTTTAGAACCATACCATCCTTGAGATCAAATAGGACTTTTACTAGGATGTAATGTTAGGTAAAAAGAGGATAAAAAGGTGATGGTGATATTGAAATGTGTATTCGAGAATGCTTGGGAAAAGCCAATTCCTTAGAGCATATTGCATTCAATTTCTTCTTACTTTTGTCAATTAATTCTTTTTGTATACACTTCTTCAGCAAATCCATACCTTCTTTTCTTCACTTTTCTTTTTCTATATTTTTTTTTTTATCTATTGATCAAATCGATTCCGAAACACTTTGATAAAAGGGTTATGAAAGGAAGGTTAGTTAAAGCTCAACGGGTTCACTAGTGGTATTGCATTACCAAGAAAAGAAATTTAAAGGCTCAAAAATATCCAAAGATGGCCTAAAATCATTTCTCAAGGATTAGTATAATTCTTCAACAAGTGTGAACTCAAAAGATAGTGTGGCATAAAAT
Organism: Cornus controversa; assembly: GCA_026545225.1. Taxonomy (NCBI): domain Eukaryota; kingdom Viridiplantae; phylum Streptophyta; class Magnoliopsida; order Cornales; family Cornaceae; genus Cornus; species Cornus controversa. Next base: position 36,060,906 of record CM048845.1, on the reverse strand, counting down.
TCCCAATATTTGATCAAAAGAAAAAAAAAATAATGAGACCGATCAACAAATTATGCGAACTCAATGAAAATTTTAGAATTTAACCTTTTAACCTTCAAAATAATAAGAATATCACAAAAGCTCACTGGGTTAAATCTCCACTTTTATTCTTCGGATTTCTAACATGCAGTCACTCATCAATTTCAAATTATATCGAAGGGCTATCGTGAATAATATTGTTCTGAGTTTTAAAATTCATGAAATTTATTATAATTAAAAGATAGGATAAAATCTATAAAATATACTAAAACTTCAAGATTTTCAAAAATTATTTACACATTGAAAATAGAAAAATCAAATCATAGTGTAAAAATTACAAATATATTATTTTTTTTAAATATTTTTTTTTCAAATAAAACATAACAACACAAAATTGTTCTTCCTTACCCCCAAACTTAAATCACACATTGTCCTCAATGTGTAACAAAAACATAAAGTATATAGTAAGTGATAGAGCAATATTACCGTGGTGGTAGAAATATCAAAATCTAGTTAAGCATCCATAAGGGTTAGCCATCCCCTCAAACTTGGATACAAGAACCTGTCATGCAGAACACAATACATACCAACCAAGCCAACAAAATTAATCTGAACATCCAAAATAAGTTAAACACAAATTAAGAACAAAAAATTAAGATTTCATCATTCATCTAAAGTATGAACATGTTGCTTAATTTATGAATGACATAGATAGGAAGAAACAATTGATTGGAGCTCATTACCATCATTTTGTATGATGTTTGGATCCATAAACTGATTTTGACAATAAGATATGGCGTCAAAATTGTTGCATAAGTCCTGGTTCAATAGTGGTGCCATGTCCACATTTTCAAATGGAACCCAACTTTGAACATGATTATCTGGTGGATGTGATGAAAAGTTTCCTTCAAAAATATCATTAGGGTTTACACTGGAGGAGCTAGAAGCAAAGTTTTCAGCTACTAGGTGACTGAGAGAAACCAGCTGTACTTGTAGATTGAGAAGTTGCCATTCAAGAGAAAGAATATATGAAACGCAACCACAAATGGGATCATGAAGCCTAGCTTGAGCTTCGTATGCCATAGTTAGAACAGTTGTACCTCGATGTTCTACAGGGAGACGAGCAAGGAGTTTTGAGAAGTTGCTATACCCAAAAATTTTATGGATGGCAGCAAAAGTGTCTATACTATCTTCATGGCAAAAATAAGGAGCACAAATGCAATACTTATCACATTTGTTTCTCAAGAATTCACAAACACCACAAGGAGTTTTACACATTTTGGATAACACGAAGAAGAAACACAAATTGCTAACACTTACCCTTTCAATTTTTTTTAATCAAACTAATTCTTTTCACTTTGGTGGTAAAAGAGTGCCTCACACCTGCATTGTACCTATATTGGACATATTCCAAACATGCCGCCACACACTTAATGATGTCGTTGACAAACAAGCTATCTATGTTTGACAAATTGACCTAACCTAGCTCTAAAAACATAAATCAGATTTCAAAATTCGAGATGCATAATTGATGTGCAAAATGTTTATGCATTTGAAGAACAGATTTTTTTAATATTGGAACATTGTTGTATCTATCTATCTTCTTCATCACAAGCTCTCAAAAATGGCTTCCTCTTTTTTTTCCAAAAGTCACTTCGATTTAAATGTGTTGCCTGAGGTGCCATCAACCAATGTTGGGCAGGCAACATTCCTATCCTCTATTGATCCTCACCCAGTGGAGGAATCTGTGATGTTGAATGATACAACGGCTATGAGTGTAGCTAAAAATTTGCTGACTCCTCAAGATAAAAGAGTTTTGGCAAATAGGTCTGAGATTATGGCCATTGACGACTCTTTGACTCTCAGCATTTGGTCGGCTGCGTCGATTTCAAACATAGGCCAACATTTGTTAGCTAGAACGAATGAAGTTCAGATGCTAACAACTAACGTTAAAGTTCTTCGGAGAAAAATTAAGGATTCTCAGAAAAAAATAGAGAATTGAAAGCAAAGAATAAATAGTTACGAAAGCTTGTAACTGAGTATTCTAATGAAATGAAGACGAAGCTGGATGAGCTACAGAGTTCCGGTGATCAGATTCAGGAGAATCATGGGAGACTCATAGCTATTGTCGAGAAAAACCCTTCTTTTTCTCATTCAAAACAAAATTAATGTCAGCCTATTGAAAGTCAGTGTTAAAATCAATGGCACATGTATTGTTGGCTTTCTGAAATATTTATGAAAAATTTCATGCTCAAATTTTTTTTTTTTTTTAACTTAATCTTCACGGGTACTACTTTTCTCTCATTCTCTGAACTGGTGGTTCCCAATTTTTTTAAGATGTGTATGTGATAAGATATTGATTATCCAGACACGCTAACGTATAGAGTACAAAGGGGTTGCCTTTCTTTATTAAAGTCATACTGTGTTGAAACAATCTCGACAGTACTGGGTATCGAAACCAGACTTTAATAAACGGAAATCATCAACTTTATCAATCATATCACAAATTATAGAATTGGTACTACATACATAGTCAGAGAATGGGTGGCTATGCTAACCGTTATGAATTCTATGTTTTTTATTTTTGAAATCAGAATGAATTTTTTTTTTTAGAGCAGACATTAACACAAAATTAAAATTTTCAAAACAAAAGAAAGATACATAAGAAAAGGTGAACAAGAACAACATGCATTTTCTTTAATTCTTGAAATTACATATTTGTAAACCAATGGGACTGTGTTGACAACATGTTATGAAACATTGTTGGTGCTACATTATGTAAATGTGTTGGCATCATATCATGTAGCAGTATTGGCCTCTTGTTAAGAAATTCTTGCCACAAATATAAAAAAGAGAACTGTTAAGGAAATGCATGTCGTTCGTTAATTAGTAAGCAAACTGAACCATATATTTTAGTAACACGTCTGAAAATGTTCATTCTACCACACTTTTTTTTTTAGAATAAAGTTTCAAACTGTTCATAGAATCACGAATACCTAATTGAGTGGTCGGTCGAACTGTTGAGGGCTGGAATATGACTGCCATGTTAAAGATGAAAAGTGTATTTGACAAAAGTGAAATTTTTTAAATAATTAATTAATTGTACGTGAATATACCTTATTGAAAAAAATTGTGAAATTTTTTGACTTGTTTTAATATTTATTTTTATTACAATTAGTTGACTTGTTAAATATTTTAAAAATTGCTAATTTTGGTGGCAATAAAAACAATGTGCTTTTTCATTATTATTGTAAATTGGTACTAATTATAAAAATTAGAGGTAAAGGTTTTATTTAGTATGTTAATTAGAAATATATATTTAAGACATTTATGAAAAAGGGCAATGTTGGAAAGAAAAATATTGTTAATATAATTGTGAACTTACTTGAAAATATTTGTTAAAAATAAGACTTAACTATCCTAATAAAATTTTTTAGAACTTATTGGTCCAAAAGTAAGACTAATAAATAATTTCCGCTATTTTGTTTCATTATGGGAAGAGGTGAGATTATGAAATCAACAATAAGAAAGAAATTAAAAGAAGACATTGGGAATTTTGTTTTAAATTATAAACTTGTAAAACATATGTCAAAGTCTGGAATCACGAATTTGAGAATAGAGAAAAGGTTTTGATGATCAGATGATCAAGTCTAGCATCATTGTGGTTACTGATGGAATTGTGAAATTATATTAACATATTCTTGGATTTGGAAGATTTAATAAAATGATATTTTTCACGTTAGAATATTTTAAATAAATAAAATATTTTTTATTTGTAATTCTATGCACTATTTTTTAAAACTGAATTGTAATATAATTATCGTTAATTGATGAGTTAGGGTTGTATTTGTCAATTTGTGGGCTAATTGATAGTATAATATTTGTATATTGGATTGTGATTTGTCAACTTTAATTGGTGAGATTTAATTATAACCGTTAGTATCTAAGTTTTCATGATAGAAAAAGAGACTTAGGTATAGTTGTTTATAGAGAAGGACGTACTACAACTCTTAACAGGAGTAATGCACTCTAAGGAATCCTTGCAGAAAAATCAAATATATCATTAAAGTTTAATCCTCAATCAGTATGTCAATTAAATCTCCTCTATAATTATTGCAGGATTTTTGTTTCCTACAGATTGAGTATCGATTAAATTCGATATCAGTGTTTGCCTAATTAATTACAATATGATAGTAAAATTAATTTTATTAAATATAACTAAATTGTCTTACTTTCGTTGATAAAAGAAGAGCACCTATTAGATTAGATGGATACTGAAAAGATATATATATATATATATATATATATAATTGGCTTGGAAAAAAATTAAAATAAAAAGTAAATTGAATTGTAATACCCTGTTCTAACACATGGTATGATATTGTCCTCTTTGGGCCTAAGCCCACACGATTTTGCTCTTGGGTTTAATCCCAAAAGGTCTCGTACCATTTAAAAAGAATATACTACATATAAGCACATTCTTTTTTTCACACCCAGACGATATGGAATTGAATACCCTGTACTCTGTCAGTGTGATAATTTAATTCAGTGTCTATCTTCGCACCAGTCTACTCACACGCGTCCAGAAGGTTACTCCATGAATTGTCTAACTTTGGGTTTCATTTTTCTAGTCAACAAGGGCGGCTACAAATCTTCATGAAAATTTCAGGAAGAAAGTATGTCTCAAAAGTAAAAAGTGAAGTTGTATTATAGCCATAGAAGTCTTTGATAGAAATAAATTAAGTTGCATTATGGCCACAGAAGTCTTTGATGTGGACGTTTACTAGTGACCTCCCTGCAAATAAGAAAAATTCCAATTATTGATGATTAGATGGTTTAAGTTCCTCCTTGCCATTATCCTATAGTTGAAGGTGCCACCGACGATACTATTTCTTTTAATGACTATTATAACAAAACTCTCTCACTTCTGATAAGAGAATCCCACCTGTTAGATACATACTGAAAAGATATAATAGACATATATATAATTAATATATTGGTCGAAAAAAGAGAGAGTAAAATGTAAACTTCATTCAATAAAAATAGGAAACAAAGTCTTGTTACCTGGATAGTGTGTTGTATAGGAGTTGAGTTCTTCATCAGTTGAGAAAGATACTGTGAGAAAGTAGAAAAACAACATTTATACTATGTTTTCTTATTTTATAGCACGGAATTCATGTCTAAAAATTAGAATTAGATTAAAATTAATTCAAACTTTGAAGTAATTTGATCTTCTAATCAAAATTTAAGCTATATGTGAGTTCCGGGTTGCAAAATGGGTTGTGATAGCTTAAGCAAAACTAGGATGAAAAATAAATTAATAACACAAAACAAGTAAATAAAGTGCAATAAAGTAAAATTTCACACCAGAATTTTTCACACCAGGATTTGAAATAAAATCCTAATTTTGCAATTTCAACCTATCAAACATCATGCGCATAGTGTTCTCACATTACATATCTATTCTAAATTATGTTCTCATCGAATCAACAATATTCATGCACATATTCATCAGTTTCATTATCGATAATCAAATTAAACTAAAAATTACAATTCAATTAATTCAATTTTAAAACTGAAATTTACCAACAATACAATAATTCATCTCATGATATATATTTCTTACTTTCAAATACAATGTTAGAGGCCCAGTATAACATCAAGTTATAACTCTTATCTGTAAGTGATTTTTTTCGAACACGTCCAAGTAATGTAAAAGCTTATCTTTAGAGGAGGAATGGGTTACGATATAACTCCTTCGTTTCATTTGAATGATAATTTGATGATGTTTTGACGGGAAAAAAAAAATATGTCTCAACATAAACAAATTAGTTAAGTTGCATTATAGCCATAAAAGTCTTTGGTATGGACCTTAAATAGTGATTTCTTTACCCTTTCTTTTTGACGAAAGACCTTAAATAGTGATTTCTTTACCCTTTCTCTTTTACGAGAGACCTTAAATAGTCTTTGATATGGACCTTAAATAGTTTTTTTTTATTGGAGAAGTCTCAGTATATGTTGTGGGATTAGCAGGTCTTTCCATTGGTCCAACATCTTTGACAATATCGTGCTCTTGTGATGGATCTTTCAATTGGTCAACATAGACAACTGTAAGATAGCAACAATCACCAAATCTTTGACTATATCGTGCTCTTGTAATTAAAACTTTGTATTTTTGACTTTTCCAAAGAAGAAATTCTTTCTTTTGGATGAGCTCTTGGAATCTGTAGTGCAACTCTACTAAGATAGTAGTATATATATCTGTCATCACATGCTTAGAGAACATCAAGAAAACCAACTTTAATGTGCAATTCTCGTCGATTCCTTGTTTTTGTTGTTTCATTAATTCTGAGTGTTATCTTTACCGTTTTTGTTGCTTCATTAATTCTGAGTGTTATCTTTACCGGCTCTGAAAATGGTGGTCGGAGAAATGTTGTTTAAACATTTCTATGTATTGGTTGGTGTGGTTATAGTAATATTGTGCCTGGAAATAAAACTAGCTCTGGGATCATTCAGTACTTCAAAAGTTGGAGATGATGCTAAAGTGAGGTGCATAGAGAGGGAGAGACAAGCTCTCCTTGACTTTAAAGAGGGGATCATTTATGATTATGGGCTTCTCTCTTCTTGGGGAAGCGCAGAAAAGATGGAAGACTGCTGCAAATGGAGAGGAGTCCGATGTAACAACATTACTGGTCATGTCATTGTGCTTGATCTTCATGCCTCGCTAAGTTGGGACAGTAATTATCAGCATTTGATAGGTAAGATTAGTCCTTCATTGTTTGAATTGCAACATTTAAAGTATTTGGACCTCAGTTGCAATGATTTTAAAGGGAGCCGCATCCCAGAATTCTTTGGTTCCTTTAGCAGATTACAATATCTCAATCTCTCATTTACTAACGTTCTTGGCACAGTTCCTAATCAGATTGGGAACCTTTCCAAATTGAGGTCACTTGATCTGGGCTATAATGATAATAATGGAAACCTCCATGTGAAAGACCTTGAGTGGCTTTCTCATCTTTCTTTATTAAAATACCTTGATCTGAGCTGGGTTGATCTTAGCAAAGCAATAGATTGGATGGAAGCAGTAAATAGGCTCCCTCTCCTAACCCAATTGCACTTAACTAATTGTAGACTCCATGGTATCATTTCTCCCATAAATTCTTCTGCGTCTCTTGTTGTCCTTGATCTCTCTGGTAATTCTCTGCCTTCTTCAATAAACAGTTGGTTTTTCAAATCCTTTGGAAACTTCAGTACTTTACAAACATTATATCTGGGTTACAATGAATTAACTGGACAAATATCAGAGTTTGTTCAGATCTTGTCTGGGGGTGCAGATAAGTCATTAGAAATTTTAGATCTTACTGCGAATCGACTTGGTGGTTCATTGCCTGGTAATATCTCAACATTTTCATCCTTGAGGGCATTGTTTCTTGAAGACAATCAATTGAGTGGGTCGTTACCGGGAACTCTGGGACAACTTCGCAATCTTGTTTCACTATACTTGTCTGGTAATCAGTTGACTGGAAAACTACCCAAATGTATTGGACAACTTTCCATGCTCGAATCTTTGGCTGTCAGTTCAAATTTTTTAGAAGGTACAATTTCGTAAGCTCACCTCTCAAATCTCCCCAACTTACTGTACTTGGACTCATCATCTTTTGGCAAGTATTGTTTCTTACTGTTTAATTGATTTGCAGGTCCAATACCACTGTTTCTTCCGAACCTCACATATTTGGATTTATCCAACAACATGTTTTCTGGGTCAATTTCGTTCTTATGTGCAACTATCAATGAGAACTTCGGGTTTATTGACCTCTCAGATAACCAATTTTCAGGAAAGCTTCCTGACTGTTGGATGCATATGAAAGAATTAGTTGTTCTTGATTTGGCGAACAATAATTTGTCTGAAAAAATTCCACAATCTTTGGGTTTCCTCACTCAGGTACTGACCTTGCACTTACGAAAAAACAATTTTATTGGGGAATTGCCTCCGTCTTTGAAGAATTGCAGCAACTTGATAATTTTTGATGTGGGAGAAAATAAATTATCTGGAAAAATACCAGCATGGATAGGGACACACCTAACAAGGTTAATTGTTCTTAGTGTACGTTTGAATAAGTTCTACGGACACATACCTCTAAATATATGCTATCTCAGCTCTATTCAAATCTTAGACCTCTCCCAGAATAATATATCTGGTATTATACCGCAGTGCTTCAATAATTTTACTGCTTTGATTTGGCAGAATAAATCAGAAAATGCAATTTTTTATTCTTTTATAGGTCATGATGGTTCTTATTATTATCATAAGTATATAGACAGTGCATTGCTGCTATGGAAAGGACAAGAGTTTGAGTACCAAGGAACTCTAGGACTGGTAAGAAGCATTGATCTTTCTAGTAATAGATTAGTTGGAAAATTACCCGAAGAAATCTCAAGTCTTACTGAATTAGTTACATTGAACATATCAAGAAATTCTTTGTCTGGACATGTTATTCAACAAATTGGAAAGTTAAAAATGTTAGAATCTCTAGACTTGTCTAGAAACCATCTTTTTGGTGAGATTCCTACAGGCATCACTCGTTTAAATTTTCTTGCTGTCTTGGATTTGTCAAATAACAACTTGTCCGGAGAAATTCCATCAAGCACTCAATTGCAGAGCTTTGATGCCTCTGCATATGCTAAAAATCATGAACTTTGCGGGCTTCCACTTCCGAATAAGTGCCCACAACATGAAACAACTCTTGATCCTTCTGTCACCCATCATGGTAAAGACACCATCATTCAAGAAGACGATGATGGGTTTATAAACCGAGAATTTTATGTCAGCATGGGACTAGGTTTTGGTGTTGGATTTGGGGGAGTCTTTGGCACTTTACTGCTCAAACGTTCATGGGAATATATCTTTTTCAAATTCTTGAAGAGCATAAAAGATTGGCTCTATGTCACAACACTAGTGAATATGGCCAAATTGAAGAGGCGGCTTCAAAGTTAATAGGTAAATATTTTCTTCAACTTTTCTGAATTAGCTACATTTACACTTCAATTTTGTTGATCAATTTGACATTAATTAAAATAAATAGATTGTTAACGTTGCTCATATTGTTCTTTTGTTTTCCATTTTTGGTGGAAGCGACTTCGCCTAAGACTTGAGCTTTTGTTCCTCTTGATAATAAATTCCTACCGGACGCAGAGTGTTGCATACTTGCTGCAGCTGACTCCTCCATATTTCTTGAAGAATATAGTTTCATAAATATTCTCTACATTACTTGTTCTGGAATTGGTTAGTACCACCATATTGTGTGATGATGAATCATGAATGGTTGTGGCATGCAGAGCAATCCAAAATAAATGTATTAAATAGTTTGTTGTGTCGTGTTTGTTTTCTCATGTACCTATCTAAAATATGGTTTCTTAAATATGATTACTTAGAAGGCCTCTTTGCCACATGTTTCTCATTCTCACTTAATAATCCTTTAAGAGAAGGCTTTTTTGCTTATAGTCTCATTTTCTAATTCGATACTAGATGTTATCCTATAACAAGTTCAGCCCCAAACAAAGTAAAAGTTTTGTATGTCAATCCTTTAGATTTTTATCTATTGCTAAGGTCGGAACTCGAACCCCTCCTCTTCCCTCCTCTTACAATTGGGCTAATAGTCCATTGATTAGCGGTAAATAATTTGCTTTAGGAATGCCTTTCTCCTTCCTGACAGTTTATTGGAGAGAAGACTTATCTCTAATTTGGAATTTTAATTATTTCCTACCTCTTTCTTTTAGAAAACTTTCCCATATATAAGCATATACCTAAAACATAATTAATTTAGATTTATCAATCGATTTTTTGTTTTTGGATCGTTACAGATTGTAGGGAGATAGAGAGAGAAAATTAATTCAAGAAGTCAATCTGAAAATGAGAGAGAGAGAGGGGAAATCGGTATGAATTTTTTGTAATGAGTGATTAGGGAGAGAGAAAATTGATTTAAGAAGTTAATCTCGGCGGCGGGGGTTGGAAACGGGTTTGAAATTTTCTATTGAGAGAGAAAATTGATTAAAACAAGTTAAACAATTTCAGATGATTCTTGTGTAATGGGTATTGAGAGTGTGTGTTTGGGTATAACTTTAATTTTATGAATTTTAAAGGGATATTAACGTCTTTCCATAGAAGGAAGAGCAATTCAGTCATTACATCGAAAAAATTTGATGATTCCAACTGTTGGTTAACGGGATGGAGGTGGTTGACCACACGTGTTTAAACTGATGAGTGCATAGTGTAATTATGTTTCTTTTCATAAATGCTAGAAACAAAAAAATATATATATATTGAATTGATTGAATTGATATATTATGAACAATACATAAAAATTTATTTATAGGCACATAATCTTGAATGTTAAGTAAACTTAAGAGATAAAATTTTTTAGTTCTAAATGGTCTAAGAAAAAGTGAAAGAAACCTATTAAAAAATATATATATATAATCTATATTAGAAAATATATAATATAACAACACCCAGCAAACTTAAGGTGAGTCATATGAAGTCAACTTGGGTTCGGAAACAAAATTTTGAATGCGGCTCGCGAAAGTAATCTAGTGATATAACCAACTGTGACTGCGAACACACACAAAGAAGCTGCAATAGAGCCAAAAAAACCGAAAGAAGCTCATTGGAGTGAAAACTGATTTGAAAATTAGAAAATGAGCTCGTTAAAATCAGCGACTTTGACACAGATGTTATGACTCGTGAAAGTAATCTGATGATGTTACCAACAGTATCTGAGAAACACATATAAAGAAGCCACAAAAGAGTGACGGTAAAACCGAAAGCTGCTCGTTGGAATAAAAACTGATTTGAAAAAAAAGGGAATCATTGAAATCAGCAACTTTGACACACAGATGCTAGTGGGAGCCGATGAATTGAATTTGAATTGGACTGTCATATTTTTTTTATTATCTGCATAATATATATATATATATATATATATATATATATATATATATATATATATATAAGGCGAAAACTATTTTAACAATTACCTGCTGGGGATAAAGCCGATGGTGCCATCCCCGACAATGAGGGCGATGAACTATGAAGACTACCAGTAATTGGTAGGCTCTGATACCATGTTAGAAATATAGAAAGAATATATATTGAATTGATATAGTATGAAGTATGAACAATACATAAAAGTCTATTTATAGGCATATAATCTTGAAGGATAAGTAAACTTAAGAGACAAGATTATGTGCCTATAAATAGGCTTTTATGTATTCTTCATAATATATCAATTCAATCAATTCAATATATATTATTTCTATATTTCTAACATGGTATCAGAGCCTACTAATTTCTGGTAGTCTTCATAGTTCATTGCCGGGGATGGCACCGTAGGCTTCATCCCCCAGAGGGTAATCGTCAAAATATACATGTTACAAATATAGGAAGAGTATATATTGAATTGATTGAATTGATATATTATGAATAATACATAAAAGTCTATTTATAGACACATAATCTTGAAGGTTAAGTAAACTTAGGAGATAAAAAATCTTAGTCCTAGTTGGTTTAGGAGAATGTGAAAGAAACCTAGTAAGAAAAGATATATAATCTATATTAGGAAATATATAATCTAGCAGTACCAACTTGATTAAAAATAGAATAAGATGTTATCTGATCTTACCCCATTACCCCATTTTCAGGATTTAGAGAGTCATATCTTCCCAACAATTCATTAAACAGTAAACAAAAGTACTCAGTAACTTTTCATGCTTGAAATTTTGGATGGCTCTTCAAAACTTTAGGGTCTATTTAGCATTGTTGTAGCTTAATTATAACAAACATTTTTCTTTTTGTAGAGCTGTAAAAAATGTGCTCTCTCTAGGAAACTAAATATTATTTGGCAAAGTAGTATGTAAAAGACTTTCTGTTTCATAAATATAATCTTTCTATATATATATTTTTTACCTCTACTTGCATAAAGCTCCAATTCTTAGCTTTGGCTAAAAACTTCCCCAAGTAATATTTTCTACAATTAAAAAGTACCTTTTCCTATAATTAAACAAAATTTAAAAATATTTTTCAAATAAAAAGTCTTTTTAAATTCGTTTTGAATTTATATAAAACTCTATTATATAGAATTTATATGCACGTTTAGAGAGAGAAGGAGAGATGATCTTTCAATATGATATTCACTCTATAAGGCCATCAACGGGGTGTTCGAACTAGAAATGTCTCATGATTACAGTGTTTCTTATAATTTTTTTACCTCAACGATCATGTTGGTGCCAAACCGTTTTCAATTACTAGTTTTGAGTTTGTCATTTTATTATTTGGGTGCTCATTTCCCAATCTAGTATCCAGCTCAACATTATTCTGAGCTTGATGATATCACTCATGTTGAAATTTCGGATATTATCTCTAATGATTTTAGGATTTATATCCTTAGATACTGTTGCCTAGATCTTGTCTTACAACCATATGTTTTGGGATGGTGCCTGTTTTGTCACAAATAAAAAATAAAAAAATTTGATGGTTTAGTTTTTTTTTTTTTTGTCTCGAATAGTTTTGAAGGTCCAATAATTTTTATCTTTTCTAGAAGTTAAAATAGTAAACAATATCATTTCATCATCTTTACTTTCCACGTCTGTAGTTTGCATATGTTGCAAATAAACTCTCTGTAAATTAACTTTATACCCTAAAATATTTTAACGCAAAAAATATCAAAATACTTTTTATTATAAAAAGTCCAAAATGCCCCCCCCTCTCTCTCTCTACCCTTTCTTTTTTTTCTTTCTTGCCTTTTTCTCTCTCTCACCAGAGGCTCTCTCTGTCCAATCTCTCTCTCTCTCATATTTTTTTTTTCCTTTTCTTCCACTCTCTCTCTTCTCACCGGAGTTGCTCTCTCAATTTCTCTCTCTTCTCTCTTTATTTGAAGTGTCATAGATTTGACCTGCCTAGCTTCCACCCATCCCTTTTAATAGATGAAAGACTAAAAGGGGTGTAGAGCTAAAATCGAACAACATATAAGAGATTTTCAGGTTTTTTATCATATTTTTTGGCCGAAACTTGCTAAAATGTACACTTATCACACAACTAAGCTCTTTGAAGAAACTTTTGGCAAACCCATTGTTAGTATAGTACATATGTATCACGTGTAACATGTGTCCCTCTAATCTCTCCCTTGATTGTCTTTTTATCCCATGATTCTCTCCTTGACTCACTCTCTGTATGGCCTTTATATATGTCCTATTGTAATGTAGATGAACATACTCATAGTTAAAGAATTAATACATTCTTTCTCTATCTTTTCTCTATCGTAACATGGCATCAGAGCCATAAACGATTCCAGAAAATTTGTCCACTGTTCATCAACTATTTTTTTTTTATCAACCTTTACCAATCATCATCATTCCCACATCTACCAGAAACCACCACCATCACCAGCATCAGAGATCCAACTCACTGTTCAACCCATCATCATCACCAATAACCTCCATCACCAGAAGCCAACTCATCAAATAAACCCACTATTCAACCCATCATCATCATCATCAACCTCCATCACCAAAAGCCACCATAATCTAATCCCACAACTTCCATTACCAAAAGCCAACTCATCAAATAAACCCATTATAATCACCAGCAACCTCCATCACAAGAAGCCAACTCATCAAATAAACCCATTATTCAACCCATTATCATCACCAGCAACCTCCATCACTAGAAGCCAACTCCTCAAATAAACTCACTGTTTAACCCTTCATCATCACCATCAACCTCCATCACTAGAAGCCACCGTAATCTAATCCCATAAATTTCGTCACCAGACGCCACCACCACTATTTTATAATCACAAGACTCGACCTTCATCCCCAGAAACCACCATAATCCAATCCCACAACCTCTGTCACTATACGCCACCACCATTATTCTGTAATCACAAGACCCAACCTACTGTTCCGTCACAAGACCCAACCTAATCTAATTCCAAACTAATCACAAGATCCAACCCACTGTTCCATCACTCATTGTTCCATCACTCACGCCACATGTGACGCCACCAGTCGTCGTCCCTCTACTACTGCTACTTCTTCTCCGGTGGTAAAGTCGTCTGACTCCTCTAACACCTTCTCCGACAGATTCTCCACCGTTGCAAGCACCTTCTCCGACTGACCCCAACGACTGTCATCTCTCCTTCAGGCACCTCTACCTCCTCTAACACCTTCTCATGCGGATTCTCCACCGTCGCAAGCACCTTCTCCCACCAACCCCGATGGCTATCATCTCTCCTCTAAGCGCCTCTACCACATCGCCATTATCTCCTCCAGACATCAGCACACTAATGCATAGAAACCACATCTCTAAGCCTAACCCTCAACGCAACGACAAAGTTATCATCGCTGACTGATGCACAGAACCCACATCTCCAAGCTTAACTCTCAGCGTTGCTTGCCTCATCAACAATAAGCCTATTCAGACTGTGGTTTAACCCAGTTCAAAAATAAAAAAAATAAATAAACAAAAAAATGTTTTACAATTTTGCATCCTTGGAACAGTCTAAGGTATCGCAACCTATCAATATTATTCTTAATGCCCCTAATTACTCCTCCTGGACTCCAACTATGACAAGCTTTTTAAAGGGTTGTAAGTTTTGGCGTCTTATCACTGAAACCCAAGAAAGAAGACTCTGAAACAATGATAAATATGCAAAATGACTTGATGATTGGGATAGCAAAAATTATCAAGTTATCACGTGGTTTTATAACAGCTCAACTTCATCTGTTAGCCTACAGTTTTGTCGTTTTGATATCACCAAAGCAGTCTGGGATTTTCTTCAGAACAAGTATACCACTACTGATCTTGCTCATCAATTTCAACTCTAGGGAACTCTTCATCATACTTTTCAGAAGCCTAGTCAATCTATCAACAACTTTCTCTCTAAAATGTATGTTATTTGGGATCAGTTAACTCTTTCAAAACTTACATGGGATTGTTCTACTGATACCCAAAAATTCACTACTTACAGAGATCAACAGAGGCTGATAACTTTTCTCATGGCTCTCACCGATAAATTTAAGTCTGTTCGGGCCTCTGTTCTACACAGGCATCCATTTTTCACCATTGAAAATGCTGTCTCAGAGCTTCTATTAGAAGAAACTCATCTCAGTACTCTTCAATCTCAAAATCTCCCATCATAGACCATTAATACAGTTCTTGCTACACCCTACCATATGAGTAGTCATTCCTCATCTAATTCTTCTTCCCAGCCAGGTTGTACTTACTGTTGTAATCTTCATCATGCCCTTTTGAAATGCCTATCAGAGTCTACAAATTTTGTCACAAGAAAGGACCCGGTCATTATCAGAGAGATTGCTTCAAGAATCCTCACAAAACTACCGCCTGTAATGTTAAACCTAAGTCTAGTCACTTATTTGTCACAACTATTTGATCGGCGTTGAATATTATTCATTCTAGCCTTTTAATTTTTATATTTTATTCTCTTAGTGATAGATTATTTTGTGATTTTACTTCATTTTAGTGTGTTCTGTATTTTCAGGGCCTTAATGATTATTTCAACTAAAATCATGATTTTGGGCTCTTAAAGATGACATGCAAGAGGGTTAGATGAAGCCTACATCAAAGGGATCCATTCAACTCTTTATTTCAACTCAAATCAGTCCAAGGAAGTGGTCCAAGAGAATTACAACTGCTTAAGAAGGTTACGGGCTTGAATCCCAATTATGCGCTTAATACAGTTTTAATCCCATTTTAAAAAACAGACCAGAAGTATTATTTCTGAGCCTCAAATCGACTTAATTTCAAATATGTTACACGAAATTCGATTCTGTACACTTTTGTATTTCACAAAAATTCCGTGAATCAGACTTCTAGTGGGTCAAAAGTTGGTCTGAACGTCAGTAGGAAAAACTCACCTAATTAGTACTGTAGGAAAACCTAATTAATTCCAAATTGAATTGGGACTTTGGTATTTTCTTGGTGTATAAAGTGGCAAATTGAAGGCTGTGTTGGGAGAGCTTAGAGAGTCTTAAAGAGCCTTTGGATAGAATTGAAGACATACTTTTGCAGAGCTTTCGAGTGGAGAATCATTGGAGAAAGAAGTCTTACGCGTAATTCATGAAGATGATGCCTTCTTCCTCAACAGTTGAAGTTTCTTCTTCTACCATGAGCGGTTAGTTCATCAACTAGGGTTTTGATTTAGCCCTAACTAAGCATCAATAGTTTGATTGTTTTAATTATTGGGGATTTTTGTATACATGCATAGATTGTGTAATTTAGAGGATTCTTATTATAAAATTGAGCAATAAAAGTCTTATAAATTCAATTTCAATGATTTCTTATCTTGTCTTAGATATTTAGTTATTGTTATTGAACTCAATCTCTCTTATTTTCTGTGATTATAAGAGCGATTATTATACAATAGTAATCATTGAATATATCATTATACGTTTTGATGGAGTATGCTAGAGAAGATGGACCATGCTGCACCCTAGAGTAGAGTAGTTAGGCAGATGGCCCATGCTAATCGAAGATAGTTCATGACTTAGCCTTAATCATATGTTATCTTTTTGGCGGATGAAGGTGAGCCTGTAGCCACTGACACCACTTATGCATGGTATAATTCCCCATAGTTAATTCAATTGACCATTGGTTGTGGAGTTAGTGGTGGGTCAAATACCCTAGATTTATCTTATGTTATTCACACTCTCTATTTCTTTTGTTTATTTTATTTTGCTTTTTAATTAGTTAAATATTAAAATTAGAATTATTTTCCTTCTAAATTTAATTAGAATTAATTCCGTATACCAACTTATTCAAACCATAATCCCTGAGTTTCGACACCCCTTTCGATAGCCCTATTCTGCAAGGAATTCGTTCTACTACGAAGTGTGATAATTATAATTTGAGACGCACTCACACACGAATCAATTTTTGGCGCCGTTATAGGGGATTATCTATTTGATTGATTGGATTTTACAGAATTAATTTTAATTGAATTTTTAGTTTAGGAAATTTTTATATTTTGTTTTTAATTTTGTTTTTGTTTTCTTTTAAGGTGCTTTTTGCTAATATATGCAAGTTCGTCATTCTGTGGCTGATCCTTTGATACCTCTTGATCCTGAGCTTGAACGTACTCTTAGACAATATAGGAACATCCCTATTGATATCATTATGTAAGAGGAAGAATTAATTGAAGACATGGAGGAAGAAAGGAATAATAATCTTGTTCCTAATACTGCTGGAGAAAGGGCTAGATTGCTTAGGGACTACTATGTTCCTGAGACATACACCTCACCAGCTGGTTTTCAACTGCCCAATGTCACAGCACAGAATTATGAGATCAAGTCCAGCATTATTCAGATGCTACCAACTTATTTTGGGCTGACTCAAGAAGACCCTTACAAGCATCTAGATGAATTCATTGAAGTGTGCTCCGCTACCAAAATCCACAACTTCTCTGAAGATGCTTTCAGGATGAGACTTTTTCATTATCCTTAAAAGATAAAGCAAAGTATTGGTTCAATTCTCTACCGACAGGTTCTATCACGACTTGAACTCAGATGCAACATGAGTTTCTCAAGAAGTATTTTTTGATAGGGAAGACCAATCAGTTCAGACGTGCTATCACTGGTTTCTCCCAACATGAGGGGGAACAATTTTATGAGACATGGGAAAGATTCAAAGACCTTCTTAGGAAGTGTCCTCATCATGAAGTTCCTAAGTGGCAACTAGTGCAGAGTTTTCATGAAGGGCTGACAGAAGCCAACAGACAGATGATTGATGCGTCTTGTGGAGGTACTTTTATGTTGAAGAGTGAAGAAGAGGCATGGACCTTATTTGAAAATCTTAGTGATAACTCTCTACAACATGTGTCCTCTACTCGTTCTAGCAGACCTGCCACTACAAGGAAAACTGATGGGATTTTTGAGGTTGGTGCTTTAGAAGCTATGCCAACCGACATTGATTTAATTGCAAAGAAGGTAGCAACAATTATGGCTGCCAATCAAACTTCTTCTACTTCAAATTCTTCATTGCTAGGCCCTTGTGAATTTTGCTCTAGTCCTATGCATAATGTGAGCAATTGTCCTTCAGTGGGGCAATTTTCTGAGATTCAACATGAGCAAGTTCAAGCTACATTCACTGGACTAATGAATCCTCCACGAGGTAATACTTACAATCCCACATGGAGGAACCATCCTGGTTTCTCTTACAGTAATCAAGGGGCAGCAATGCAACCATCATATCAACCTAGGAATTTTGTACCTCAAAAGCAATATCAAACACAAGTTCCTATGGCACAAAGAATCTCTGCTATTGAAGACAAGCTGACACTTACCTTATCAAAAATTGACAAGCTTGATTCCATTATAGAGATAGTGCAAGCTACTGCAGCAACAGTACAATCTATAGTTCAGCTAGTGCACTCTCATTCTCAATCTATTACCAAACTAGAATCTCAGTTTGGACAGCTTGCTACTTCATTGAGTAGAAGAGAAGAAGGAAAGTTCCTTAGTCAACCAGTTGCTAATCCAAGAGGGATGTAAGCTTCCACAAGCAACCCACACCATGAGCAAGTTCAAGCCATTACCACTTTGAGGAGTGGGAAAATAATTGATAATAAGGTGGATGAGAAAAAAGAAGAAGAAAAAGTGACCACAAGTCCAAGTGCTGAAATTCCTTATGAGCCGAAGGCTCCTCTCCCACAACGTTTCCTTGAAGCATCTAAATTAAGGAAGCAAGGGGACAAGCTGCATGACATGATGGAGGCATTTTGACAAGTGAAGATTAATTTACCACTCCTTGATGCCATCAAGAAAATTCTTCCTTATGCTAAATTCTTGAAGGACTTGTGCACTCAGAAAAGGCGTTCTAAAAGTCATGTGCCAAAGAAGGTGATGCTACCACAACAAGTGAGTTCTATAATTCAGTAGTGCACTCCTCCCAAGTACAAAGATCCTGGTGCCCCAACTATCTCATGTATCATTGGGGGGCACCATGTTGATAAAGTTCTTCTTGATTTGGGTGCAAGTGTGAATTTGCTACCCTATTCAATGTACTTACAATTAGGTTTGAGAGAATTGAAGCCTACCTCGGTGGTATTGCAATTTGCAGATAGATCAACAAGGCAACCCCAAAGGATCATTGAAGATGTGCTCATTAAAGTGGACAAGTTCTATTTTCCTATTGATTTTATTGTACTTGACACTGAGCCAGTTCATAACCCAAAGAGGCACATTCCAGTGATCCTTGGTCGACCTTTCTTAGCTACTGCTGATGCTTGCATAAATTGTAGGTCGGGGATCATTGATATTTCATTTGGCAACATGAAGGTTAAGCTTAATATTTTTAATGCTGTTGAGAATCCTCCAGATCAGACTGATGTCTTCTTCATGGATGCTACGGATGTGTATGAGTCGACAGATAAAGTAGAGGTGCAAGAAAAATAGAAGGAAAAGAAGATGTTAGAAGATCAATTTTCCACTATTGTGGTAAATTCTGTATACATCACATCATCCAAATCACTTCGGGGTAAGCAGTTATTTGGAGTATCCGATAACTCCACACCATGGTATGTAGATATTGTGAATTATTTAGCCACGGGAAAAGTGCCACGAGACTGGACTAAACGAGAACGGGATAGATTCTTCTCTAAGGTTCATCATTACTTTTGGGAGGATTCGGAGTTATTTAAATATTATTTACATCAGATTATTCGGCGGTGTATCCTGGACTATGAGTTTCAAGATATTCTCAAGTTCTGCCACTCGTTAGCATGTGGAGGCCACTTTAGTGCAAGAAAGACAACAGCAAAGGTACTTCAGTGTGGATTATTTTGGCCTTCTCTATTCCATGATGCCTATGTTTTCTGTAAATCTTGTGATCGATGTCAAAGATTGGGTTCAATGTCAAGACGAGATATGATGCCAATGAGCCCCATTTTGGTGGTTAAAATTTTTGATGTGTGGGGAATTAATTTCATGGGACCCTTTCCGCCCTCTTTCGGCTACGAGTACATTCTAGTTGGTGTGGATTATGTCTCTTAATGGGTGGAAGCCATTGCAACTCGAACCAATGACGACAAGGTGGTCAAATTTATGCACGAAAACATTCTTAGTCGATTCAAAATTCCTTGAGCCTTGATCCGTGATGGTGGTTCTCACTTTTGCAATAAATTCTTGGGAGGTTTGCTTGCTAAGTATTCTGTGACACATAAGGTGGCAATGCCTTACCATCCTCATACAAACTGGCAAGTAGAACTGTCTAATCGAGAAATTAAGCATATTCTCGAAAGGATAGTGAGACCATATAGAAGAGATTGGTCATTACGACTAAGTGAGGCACTATGGGCATATCAGACTACTTACAAGACTCCTATCAGTATGTCACCATATCAGTTGGTGTATGGGAAAGCATGTCATCTTCCAATAGAGATTGAGCACAAGGCATTCTGGGCAATCCAAAAATTCAATTTTGATGCAGAAAGAGCTGGAGAAGAAAGGAAGTTGCAATTGAATGAATTAGAAGAATTCAGACGTGATGCTTATGAAAGTTCACAGATTTACAAAGAGAGGACGAAGGCATTCCATGATTGACATATTTCACGGAAGTCCTTTTCTCCAGGTGATAAAGTGTGGCTCTTCAATTCAAAACTTTGGTTGTTTTCCAGAAAGTTGCGCTCAAGGTGGGATGGACCATTCCAAGTGATTTTAGTTTTTCCCTACGGTGCTGTGGAAATTCAGAATTTTGGAGATAATACTTTAATGAAAGTTAATGGGCAAAGGTTGAAGTATTGTGTGGAAGGATTTGTGCCACAAAGAGACGTAGAGTTCGTCGATTTGACGGATCCCGTCTATCCGACTTAATCCCTTCGGAGAGTTGATCGTACCCTATGGACGTTAAATTGTAGAATTTGTATGTATTTCTATCATTTAATTTCTTTAGTTTTCTTTGATTTTAATTTTTAGTTTTAGTTTTTTTAATCTTTCTTTTAATTCTAGTTGCGTTTTGATGTGTTTTCTTTGAGTTTTTGATGTATAAGTTGCTTCCGGAGGATGCCAAGAGGTGTACTGAGGTACTTGGACTCAAGACGGGTGAAAAAATGAGCTCTCGGTTGACCTTGGGCCATAGAGACTCCAAAAATACACGTCCCGAGCGACCTTGGGCGATGGAGGGTCAAACAGGCCAGCAGAAGGGGGATCGATCGCCCATTTAGGGGGGGATTGATTGCCCCTTGATTTTTTCAAAGGGAACCCACCAGTGGGTGGGCGATCAATCACCCACCCCAAGGGGGATCGATCACCCAAATGGGCTGCCCGAAATTTTGGTGAAGATGATGCATAATTCATGAAAATGATGCTTTCTTCTTCAACCGTTGAAGCTTCTTCTTCTACCATGAGCGGCTAGTTCATCCACTAAGGTTTTGATGTAGCCCTAACAAAGCATCAATGGTTTGATTTTTTTAATTATTGGGGACCTTTATGTTCATGCATAGACTGTGTAATTTAGAGAATTCTTATTATAGAATTGAGCTATAAAAGTCTTGCAAATTCAGTTTCAATGTTTTCTTATCTTATCTTAAATATTTAGTTATTATTATTGAACTCAATCTCTCTTATTTTCTGTGATCATGAGAGCGATTATTATGCAATGGTAATCACTGAATATATCATTATACGCTTTGATGGAGTATGCTTAGAGAAGATGGACCATATTACCCCCTAGATTAGAGTAGTAAAGCAGATGACCTATGTCGCGCCCCGAAATCCGGACCGCCGGGACTCCCCCGGATCGACCCGAACCCCGAGTCGCGAAGCCGTTTACTCAACCTCACGCTATAACCACCACCTGATCATACAATCTCAATTTTCTATTATTTTCGTGAAAATTGGGCATGACCCATTCTAAATAATCAATTCCTGGCATGTCATACCTGCTTTCAATTCAAATGGACACTTTTGGGCACATGTCCCCCCAGTATTTATATCTAACAATCAAAATGGACACTTCTGGGCATGTGTCCCCCCAGCATTTCTACAACATGCATAATATGATCATAAATATACATGTCTCAGTCCTTGAATGTCCGTAATATATACATACATCACATGAATAAAATATAACTGAAGGAACTGAATCTACATAATCGTTCCATACATCTAATCCAAATGCGGAACATCAATCCAATGTCCTAGTTATACATTAAATTCTAAAGAATTTAACTACTACCTCTGCAAGGGGTACTATGAGTCTCCTAACTGACTCCGTAATTAGCAATACCTGCAAAACCTGGGAGGGGGTGAGCTCAAAGGCCCAACAAGGAATGTAGAACCATACTATCATCGCAGCAGCAGGTCGATCCTCACATATTCTCAAAAATATACATGCACTTAAATATATCACAATATTTAAAGTCATGCCCCTCCTAGCATACATGAACCAACAATGCATATGGCAGTTCTAGCACTTATGAACATTTAAATCTAATACACCTGAATTATGAAAATCATTTACAACATGTTCAAGAACAATACACATCCAGCATCAATATGTATAGAAAACATATATGAATAGAAACATTTACATGAACAATGTAAATCAAATACCACATCACCTACTCAACAAGATCCACTGAATCATGCATAAATGCATATGAAATCTCTATATGTCTACATGACATGTACACATGCTTTTACCCCATAAACAATCACATTTTTCAAATCATGCGTGATGCTTTCCACCTCAATGCGTATACATAGATATATAACTCACACCAAATTAATTCATAAGGGGCTTTCTCATCACTCCAATAGTAAGGGTCTCTTCGGCACCCAAACTCTGCTTGTACTTTATCGGGTTACTAACCCGAAGGGAGCACCTCCTCTTGGCCAAGTTTTGGGTCTTTCACCCTAGGGGCCTTCCCCTTATCTTAATTTCACACTCCTGCCCCAAAATCATCATATAGTGCATATAATCACACCAATGCACTTATCCACACCATGAATGCATTTTTGTCAAATCAATGCATTTTCCTTTCACCTCAAGATTGTCACAATGTCATCACACTCATATCATAGAAATCATCATGCTTATGCATTTTCAGGAAAATCACATCTCTCATGCATAAATCTATAAACACCACATCTTCACATTTTCACCAATGAACACACTTTTTATCAAAAGCATTCATAATCACATTTGCATATACACAACATATATATGGATGTCACATCTTGCATATAATCACATATATACGTATATTAGCATAAATATAATCATGCTTTCATTCCAATCATGCATTTACTACGAGCAACCAACATGCATTCTTACAACCATATGCAATCACGCAAATGTATACATACATATCATGTCACCCATATAGGTAGTGAAAACATACATAACACTTCACATATTTCATGCTTTTCCAATACCCTTCTATGCTATAATCAATTTAGCATGCATTTCTACTACTGCACCAAATATATAATCACATATATATTTACGTATACTCAACTCATGCATAAGAATCATATATGCATGCAAGGCAACATCTAGCTAAATATACATATACAATTTAGCATACTTCACATGGCTCAATCCCTAAACATGAATATAACAATGCAAATCAGCATTTGAATTTAACAATGCTCATACCCTCCAAGCCCACACACACACACACATATATATATATATATATATATATAATCCATCTTTATATATATATACACATATATATACACAAACGCCACATACGATCAAATTAAGAACATATATAAAATTAATTAGTATAACTAAAATATACATAGGAGATAGAGGCAAGAATCAACTTGCCTTATGTCCCGCTCTGAACCAGTCTGTGTTTGCAAATCGGCCCGTGCCAAGTCCGGTCTAGTCCCGGGTCAAAGCCCACACGACAACCTTTTGAACCCTTTCCTTCCCCTTTTGGAATTCCATGCTTGGATCAAATTTAAGTGCAAGGTCAATTCAAAACCCAATCTTCTTTCCAAACCCATTTCACTAATTCAAGTCTTAGGCCTAAAGACAAAACCATACACTAGCAGCCCGAATTCTGCCATATACACCACCATCATAAATAATCATCATTTACCATGAAACTTCACCCACCATAGCTGTAAGGTCCTCATAAACCCTCTCTGCCGCACCATGACTGAACCCATCTCCCTCTTCATCACTAACCAACCTCACCGCAAAACGCATTCTCATCTTCAACTTGGAAACAACCAAGACCCAACATAAGGACCCCTTGGCTGTACATCACCAAGCCTCCACCGTCAACAAACCATACCCAAGTGGAACTTATTCGAAAATCAAACCCAAGCTGTAACACCTAAAACCCAGTTGACCCAACACAGACCCGTTGCCGAAAACATCTCTACAACCGAGTCAAACGCCGTCGTGTAACGGCTGAACCCAATACAAGCCACTGGCCACCATCACCGGCAGCCCCTCATAGGTACAACCACAGCTGACCACCAACCAAACCGAGAACAAGGGAGTCAAAGATCGAATCCCATCGGCACCACGGTCGAACCCAGCCGAGCTCAACCCCCAAATCGGACCAAACCCAGCCCCATCCGAAGCCTCTGCAATCGCCGGAGTGCCACCTCAACGGCCGTACTCAGACGAAAGCAACACAACCCAGAAACCCCGGCCAAACAAACCCCAGCCGAAAACCCTCAGTCGCAGCCATCCACTCGCGAGCCAGCCGCCACTGTTGCCCAGGCCGGAGCTCCGCGGTGAGTGGTCGGCAGCCATGGCCATCGTCGGAGCCGGATCGGCTCCTCCTCTCTCCCAGCTTCTCTCGATTTCCCGATCCTTCTCTCTTCTCTCTCTTTCCCCGATTTTCTCTTTTCTTCTCTTTTCTTTTCTTTTTCCTTTTCTTTCTTCTTTTCTTCTTTTTCTCTTTTTCTTTTCTTTCTTCTTTTCTTCTTTTTTTCTCTTTTTCTTTTTTTCTCTCTTCGGCTAACCCACGTGGGTCTTTCTCCTTCTCTTATTTTGGATCCCCTTAATTTGGTCCACACATCCTCACCAACCCCTCTTTTGTCCACTTATATATGTATATGTATATATTCTATATATATACATAATAATACACATATACTTGTACACATACACCTTTCTCCATCCACCATACTTATACATATGTATACCCATATATATATAATCAAATAAAATACACCATGACCATATATATATCCCCATATATATATAAAATCACATCCTCCATCTATATATGTGATCCCACATATATGAACATCCACTTCTATATATATATATATATATAGATATATATATAATTCCATTTATATATATATATATATCCACATATTTTTTTTTTGAAATTAATTTATTCGAAAAATTTAAATCCGGTCAAAATCCACCCAGAACCGGTCAAAAAATTCCGGTCCTTACAACCTATGCCAATCGAAGATAGTCCATGACTTAGCCTTAATCATATGTTATTTTCTTGATGGATGAAGGTGAACTTATAGCCACCGACACCACTTATGCATGATTAATTTTCCATAGTTAATTCAATTGACTATTGATTGTGGAGTTAGTGGTGAAGTCAATTACCCTAGATTTATCTCATATTATCTTCACTCTCTATTTTCCTTTGGTTTATTTTATTTTGCTTTTTAGTTAATTTAAATATAAAAATTAGAATTCTTTTCTCTTAAATTTAATTAGAATTAATTCCGTACTCTAACTCATCAGACCATAATCCCTGAATTTCGACACCCCTTTCGATAGCCCTATTCTGCAAGGAATTCGTTCTATTGCGAAGTGTGGTAATTATAATTTGAGACGCACTCACACACGAATCAAATGTGAAGGGTCATGTTTAAAATTTACAAGTTTACGCATATGCAGTCAGCGTGCCAGTCTCGATTGTGCGAGATGGACATCTCGCACAATCGAGATCTCGATTGTACGAAATGACCATTTTGCACAATCGAAATTTTGATTGTTCGAAGTGCTATTGGAGTAGTATCGAAGTACATCACCTCTCGGGACTTTGCACTCTGCAGAATTTCTTCATTTTTCCTCAAAATTTATAATTGTGCAAAATCATCATCTCGCATAATCGATATTTCGATTGTGCGAAATGTCCATTTCGCACAATCGAGATTGTGATTGTAGAATCTTTGATGCCACCTTATTTGATACCTACTTAACTCTAGTTTACAGCACTTAGATACAAATTTGATTTGGATTAGAGGGACTTCATGTATGCATGATAGCTACCATGGTTGTGCCACATTGTACGTCTATGGCTTGACATTAGAATCAGCTTTACGAGACAAAATAGATGGGATCCGTCAAATTGACGACATCCACATACTCCATTCTAGTTTGGTCATCCACATATGATTTTAACCGTTGTCCATTGACTTTGAAAAATGTACCATCCTTAGGGTCTTTTAATTCCACCACTCTATGAGCAGCAACAGAATGTAGTAGAAATAGACCATCCTAACGGGAGCGGAGTTTTAGAGGGAACAAACGGAGCCATGAGTTGTATAACCATACCTTCTGTCCTGGAGAAAATATTTGGACTCGAATATTGCGATCATGAATGGCCTTAGATCTTTTCTTATAGCTTTTAGCGTTCTCATACACGTCATGTCGCAATTCTTCCAATTCGTTCACTTGAAGCCTTCGATTTGAGCCGGCTAATTTTATGTCAAAGTTGAACGTTTTAGTGGCCCACATAGCCTTGTGCTCTAATTCAACTGAAAGATGGCAAGCTTTTCCATATGCCAACGGTAAGCGTAATGACTAATCTTTTCGGTCAATTTTTTCAAGTATATTCTTTATTTTCTAATTAGATACTTCCACTTGTCCACTGGTTTGAGGATGGTAGGGGGTGGCTACTTTATGTGTGATGGACTATTTGGTGAGAAGGGTTCAGAGGAACCGATTACAGAAATATTTACCTCCATCATTGATGAGGGCTCGTGGCATGCCAAATCGACTAAAAATATTAGCTTGTATAAACTTGACCACAACCACTTGATCATTGGACTTGGTAGCCACAACCTCTATCCATTTAGATACGTAGTCCACTGCCACAAGTATGTACTCATGAGCAACGGATGGTGGAAAGGGTCCATGAAATCGATACCCCAAATGTCAAATATCTCAGTAATAAGAATGGGCTTAAGAGGTATCATGTTTTTATGGGACATTGTGCTGAGGCATTGGCATCGCTCACAAGAGCAACAGAACGAATATGCATCCCAATGAAGCGTTGGCTAGAAAAACCCGCATTGAAGATTTTTGCTGAGGTTTTCTTTGCACTAAAATGTCCTCCACACGCAAGTGTATGACAGAATTTTAAAATGTTTTGGAATTCAATGTCAGAGACACATTTCCAAATTAACTAGTTGGGACAATATTTGAAGAGTTGAGGATCGTCCCAATAATATGATTAAGATTGGGAGAAGAAACGATCCTTCTCTTGCTTGGTCCAAGTGGACGGAATTTTTTTGGTTGCCAAAAAATTTACAATGTTTGCATACCAAGGAATGCTCTCTTGAGAGACTACAAAAAGTTGTTCATCCAGAAAGGATTCACAAACTGGGAGGGAATCATTGAGAGTCTCAACGACAATCCTAGAGAGGTGATCAACCACCATATTTTTTGTTCCCTTTTTGTCTCTAATCTCAAAATTAAACTCTTACAATAAGAGTAGTCATTGAATCAGTCGGAGTTTGGTGTCCTTCTTGGCCAAAAGATGCCGGAGGGCAGCATGATCAGAATAGACAATGACCTTGGAACCTAAGAGATAAGCTCAAAATATGTCCAAGGCGTACACCACAGCAAGCAATTTATTTTCTGTCATGGTATAATTTATTTGAGCTTCGGATAGGGTTTTGCTTGCATAATAGATTGCATGAGGCAACTTGTCTACACGTTGTCCTAAGACTGCACCGCATAATCGGATGCGTCACACATCACCTCAAATGGGAGAGCCCAATTTGGAGGAATGAGTATTGGAGCTTATGTAAGCAATGTGCGTAGCTTCTCAAAAGCTTCAAGGCACATTGCATCAAAGGTAAAGCAAGATTTTTTTTCAAGAAGGCGACACAGAGGTCGAGAGATCTTGCTAAAATCTTTGATGAAGCGATGGCAAAAACCTGCATGCCCAAGGAATGAACGAATTTCTCTCATCGTTGATGGTGGAGGAAGTTTGGAAATAAGTTCAACCTTGGCTTTATCAACCTCTATTCCTCTCTTGGACATGATATGCCCTAGGACAATGCCTTTTTGAACCATAAAATAACTCTTTTCCCAACTGAGGATTAGATTTGTTTCTTGACATCGTGTAAGAACACGAGATAGATTATGGAGACAAGATTCAAATGAAAGTCTAAAGACAGAGAAATCATCCATGAACACTTTCAAAAAGTTTTCCACAATGTCTGAAAAGATAGACACCATACACCGTTGAAAAGTTATAGGTGCATTGTATAACCCAAAAGGCATGCATCTATAGGTGAATGTGCCGAATGGACATGCGAAAGTGGTTTTCTCTTGGTCTATAGCCACTTGATTATAGCCGGAATATCCATCTAAAAAATAATAGAAACTTTGACCTGCTAGGCTCTCTAGGATTTGATCAATGAATGGGAGTGGGAAGTGATCTTTCCTAGTTGCTAAGTTAAGTTTCCTATAGTCTATGCACACTCTCCATCCTGTGGTGGTGCGCTGAGGAATTAACTTACCTTTGTCATTTGGTTGCACAGTGATGCCTTATTTCTTGGGTACCACTTGAGTGGGGCTAACCCACTTGCTATCTGAGATGGGGTAAATGATTCCCGTATATAGTAATTTCACAACCTCCTTCATTACAACATCCTTCATATTTGAATTTAATTGACGTTGTGCCTCTCTTGAGGTCTTTGCATCTTATTCCAAATGTATGTGGTGCATACATATAGAAGGATCTATTCTCTTTAGATCAGCAACACTCCATCCTATTGCTTCCTCGTGCTCTTTCAGCACTTTGAGGAGTTCCCTCTCTTGTTCATTGGTGAGATTGGAAGCAATGATGACTGGGAGGATTTTATTACAGTCTAAGAAAACATACTTGAGAGTAGCTGGTAGAGGCTTAAGCTCAAGTTATGGTGGGGATACTAGAGAATGAGTTTGGGAAGCATTTGACAAAGAGGGCAAAGGCTCTCTCAGTGCTCTCCATTTAGGTGAATTCATGACAGTTGTGGCATCAAGCAGTGAATTGACGTCACTTATAGATTGCTCAATGTCATAGTCATCACAGTTGAAGTGGCTTAAGCACACCTCGAGAGGATCCTTAAAAAGAATGGAGGGTAGTGCTTCTTGGACAAGATCTTCCACTACATCAATACAAAAGCATTCATTTTTGTCATTGGATGTGTGGTGAAAAGCATTGAAGATGTTCAATCGAACTTTCATATTCCTAAAAGAGATGTCCATTACTCCAGTTTGGCAATTAACGAAAACATTTGCCGTAGCTAGAAATGGATGACCTAAAATGATTGGAATATGTCTAGTCAGATTTTAGACATGTTCTGTATCAAGGACTATGAAATCCATTGAAAAATAAAACTTGTCCACTTGAATGATCACATCTTTAATGATGCCACGTGGTTGCTTCATCGATCGATCGGTGAGTTGCAACACTATTGTGGCGGGCTTAAGTTCCCCTAAACCTAATTGCTTATACACTAAGAAGGGAAGCAAGTTGACACTAGCCCCTAAATCAAGAAGTGCCTTTTCAAATTCTTGGTTACCGATGGTGCACGAGATAGTTGGGGCACCCAGATTTTTGAATTTAGGAGGGGCTTGGTGCTGAAAAATGAAACTCACTTGCTAGTTAAAAGGACTTTCCTAGGAACATTGTTCCTAGATTTATGCTTTTGAGTGCATAAGTCCTTCAAGTATTTAGCATAGGAAGGAATTTGCCTGATAGCATTAAGGAGAGGGAGATTGATTTTCACTTGTTTAAAAATTTCCATCATGTCCTGAATTTTCTCTCCTTACTTTCCAAAATGAGAGGGTTCCTTCAATCTTTGAGGAAAAGGAATCAGAGGTTCAAATGATGTGTCACACTTTGGAGTAGGTGATGATACAACTTAAGTTGATTTTTCATTTTGACTTTGTGAGATTTTTTTCACATTTGGATTTATGAGGGAATCTTTTGGATTTTTAAGATACTCAATGGTTTCCTTTTTCTCTTGCTCAACTTTAGAGTTTATGACTCTACCACTCCTTAAGGTGGTGATTGATTGAACTTGCTCAGGAGGAGCATTATGAGATGAAGATGATAGATCATCAATCATGTGAACACCCTTAGGATTCACCACCGATTGACTTGGCAACTTTCCTTCCTCTCTTCTATTCAAGGCATTAGTTAGCTGCCCTATTTGAGCTTCTAGCCTAGCCATAGATTGAGCATTGGCCTCAAGCTTAGAAATTGATTGAGAGTGGGACTGCAATAAGTGGGTGTTAGCCTCAAGATTCCTTAGCACTCTTTCTTCAAAGCCTTGGCTTCTAGGAGGTGGTGGTGATGGAATTTGGTAATTGGATTCTGGTGATACGGTTGAGGATTTGGCTTATATTGAGGCTGTTGAGATTGGGAATTGTAGGAATTTTACCCTTGATAAGATGGACTTGGTTCCTGAGATTTCTAAGAGAATGCAGGATGATTTTTGTAACCAGGATTGTATGTATTTGAGTATGGATCATTTATTGGTTTAGAGTACACGACATTCGATTGTTCTTGAGCATAATCGGGGGATTGACTGGCCATAGGACAATCCCGCACGTAATGTGAAGTGCTATAGCAAAACAAACACCCATCCTGATTTGGAACAGGTTGGCTAGAATTAGGCAGCCCACTATTCACGAGTTAGTCAATTTTTCGAGTAAGGGCCTCTACTTGTATGACAACCTCATCTAACCTTGATAATTCAAACACTCCTTTACTAGATTGGGTGTTTTTACCCTTTTGAGAAGAAGAGCGTTGAGATGAATTTTTACTTAGGCTTTCAAAAAGTCTCCATGCCTCATCCGGACTCTTAAGAAGGAATGTCCCTCCACAAGAGGAATCTACCATTTGTCTATGTTGATCACTCAACTCATCATAGAAACTTTGCACAAGCTACCACTTTGGGACAGCATGGTGCGGACATGACCTTAAAATTTCTTTCAATCTTTCCCATGTCTCATGAAATTGTTCTTGGTCAAGTTGAGTGAATCCAGTGATTGCTCGCCGAATATCACTTGTCTTTCCCATTGGGAAGTATTTTTTCAGGAACTCATGGTGCATTTCCCCCCATGAATGGATAGAATTAGGCTCTAAGGAGTTAAACCAATATTTGGCCTTATCCTTGAGAGAAAATGAAAACAAACAAAGCCTCAAGTCATCTTCTGAGAAATTTTGCAACCGGAGGGTTGAACAAACTTCAAAGAAGTCATCTAGATGCTTGTATGGGTCTTCGTTAGGAAGTCCATGAAAATAACTAAGAAGATTGATGGTGGAGGATTTTATTTCGAAATGATTCGCTGCAATATTTGGAAATTGAATGCATGATGGCGAAGCATATGTAGTAGGAAGATAAAAATCCCTAAGAACTTCCCCTTGAGGAGGGTTATATGGTGGTACACTGGGGGGTTATACATTGTTTGGGTCTATGTTTTCAGTCCTAGGCAAAATATGGTCCCTAGAGGTTCCTCTATGTTGTCTAAGTGTCCGTTCAAGTTCAATATTACACGAAAGCAAAGGAAGTGACAATGACCGTCTACCTAGCATGCATCAATAGTAAAACACAATTTAAATAAATATATATACAAAAATAAATCAAATTCAATCAAATGCTCGAATTTTACGCAATATACTAACAAAAAGTCCAAGCTTGAGTCTCGAGATACACGGTGTGAGGTATACCTAAAATTAAGCAGTTTGAGAGATAAGAACATAATATATGCAAAAAGGATAATAAAAAAAATTTCTAGACTAAGAATCAAATTAGACTTAATCTCTCAATGGCAACAATTACATCTCCAAAATTTTGATGTGACTCAAAATATAATTTAAACCACTTGCAAGAGAACGAATCTTTGTAGAAATGGTTCAATATAGAGGGTATCGATTCCACGAGGAATATGTGGATGAATTGCACTATTGAGAGAGAATTTCCAATTTAATCCTAAAAAATAGAATTTTGGATTTGAATTTAAAACTACTTCATAGAATGTAAAGTTGAGAGAGAGAGAACTAGGGGTGGTTTCCACCTCTAACCAATTGACATGTCCAAGTATGTAGCAAATGGGATTTTCTATAAGTATATGCAACACAATGTCATTAGACTTGTGGCCTACAATGACATATCAAAAGATAAACATAATTTCTAACTAAACATAGCCCATCTTTAACAAGCATAGTCCTTTAACCTATCTACTTATTGTACCTTCTAAATGTACCTATGTGTATCCGAACTACCCTATCTTTGCATGGGCTATATAAGCAAGAAACATCACATTCCATTAAAAATCATTACAAAGCCATCATTTACACTTTTTGTGAAAGTTGTAAATGTTGAGCATTCAAAATAAAATATTTCTACTCTAAGACAAGATGAAGAAATGAAATCAAACGAATATATTGAAGAGGTTCACAAATATTATACAAAACACTAGGCTAAGTAATCAATATATAAATATAAGTCCCAAAGTTGCTACAAAATGAACAAGTTACATGGCTAGGGATTTCTACCACACCCTAGATGAAAAGTTAGTTAATCATAGGAGACTTACAATCCTCCATGGCCAGATATATGAAGCTCCAAAGGTCTGGTTCAGCTCTTCCTCCTCTCCTCTTCCAAATTTTTCTCCTTTTTGCTCAAAAAATGCATATATGTCCATCCACTAGTGTCCTTGGGTCCCACCTTACCTCTATATTTATATATTCCACCTAATATATATATGCTCCCTTCATATGTCTCTTTGAAGTTAGAAAATCCTCCAAAAGGATGTGCAAAAGTCAATCAATGAATGCAAGAGGCAAGACAATTGGACAAGTGGGCAAGTGGACAAGTAGCCAACTTGCAGTCTGCAGAATCTCAATTGTGCAAAATTTAAATTTTGCATAATCGAGATTTTGATTGTGTGAAATCCTCATCTCGATTGTGCGAAATGCCTTCATGAATTTCTTGATTTCTTCACTTCCACAGCATTTGATCGGAAATATCGCCCTTTTTGGAAAAAAACCTAATATTCAACAAAAACACAAAAATAACATAAAAATACCTAGGTAAACATAAAATGGAATCAACATATACAATTAAGAAGGCTTAAATGTGCAACATTTAATGCTTATCAGGGATCATGGATATCTCATTTGGCAACATGAAGGTTAAGCTTAATATTTTTAATACCATTGAGAACCCTCCAGACTAGTCTGATGTTTTCTTCATAGATTCAGTACATGAGTGTGAACCTCAAGATAAAATAGAGGTTCAAGAAAAGAAGAAGGAAAAGAATGTGCTGGAAGATAAATTTTCTACGATTGTCAAAAATTCTATATGTGTTGGAGCACCTAAGTTACTTCGGGGTGAGCAATTGTTTGGAGTATCCAATAACTCCATGTTGTGGTATGCAGATATTGTGAATTATTTGGCCACAGGAAAAGTGCCATGAGGTTGGACCAAGCTAAAGCGTGACAGATTCTTCTCTAAAGTTCATCATTACTTTTGGGAGGATCCAGAATTATTCAAATATTGTCCAGATCAGATTATTCAGTGGTGTGTCCCAGACCATGAGTTTAAAGATATTCTTAGGTTTTGCCACTCGTTAGCATGTGGATGTCATTTTAGTGCAAGAAAGACAGCAAAAAATGTACTTCAATGTGGATTTTTTTGGCCTTCTCTATTTCATGATGCCTATGTTTTCTGCAAAACTTGTGATCAATGTTAACGATTGGGTTCGATGTCAAGATGAGATATGATGCCAATGAGCCCCGTTCTAGTGGTTGAGATTTTTGATGTTTGGGGAATTGATTTCATGGGACCCTTTCTACCCTCTTTTGGCTATGAGTACATTCTGGTTGGTGTGGATTATGTCTCCAAATGGGTGGAGGCCATTGCAACTCGAACCAATGACCACAAGGTGGTAATCAAATTTATGCACGAGAATATTCTTAGTCGATTTAGAATTCCTCGAGCCTTGATCAGTGATGGTGGTTCTCACTTTTGCAATAAATTCTTGAGAGGGTTGCTTGCTAAATATTTAGTGACACATAAGGTGGCAACGCCTTACCATCCTCAAACGAGTGGGTAGGTAGAGCTGTCCAATCAAGAAATCAAGCACATTCTTGAGAAGACAGTGAGACCGGATAGAAGAGATTGGTCATTACGGTTAAGTGAGGCACTTGGGCATATCAGACTTCTTACAAGACTCCTATCAGTATGTCACCATATCGGTTGGTGTATGGGAAAGCATGCCATCTTCCGGTAGAGATCGAGCACAAGGCACTTTAGGCGATTCAAAAATTCAACTTCGAGGCGAAAAGAGCTAGAGAAGAGAGAAAGTTGAAATTGAATGAATTGGAAGAATTCAGACGTGATGTGTATGAAAGTTCACGCATTTACAAAGAGAGGACGAAGGCGTTCCATGATAGGCATATCTCATGAAAGTCCTTCTCTCCAGGTGATAAAGTGTGGTTTTTTAATTCAAAGCTTCAGTTATTTCCTGGGAAGTTACGTTCATGGTGGGATGGACCATTCCAAGTGATTTTAGATTTTCCTCACGGTGCTGTAGAAATTTGGAGTTTTCGAGATAATACTTTGATGAAAGTTAATGGGCAAAGGTTGAAGCATTGTGTAGAAGGATTTGTGCTGACAAAAGATGTGGAGTCCGTTGACTTGACGGATCCCGTCTATCCTACTTAATCTCTTCAGAGAGTTGATCATCGCCTACGGACGTTAAATTGTAGGATTTGTATGTATTTTTATCCTTTAATTTCTTTAGTTTTCTTTGATTTTAATTTTTAGTTTATGTTTTCTTAATTTCTCTTTCAATTTTAGTTGCGTTTTAATGTGTTTTCTTTGAGTTTTTAATGTATAAGTTGCTTCTGGAGGATGCCAAGAGGTGTACCAAGATATTTGGACTTAAAATGGGTGAAAAAAAATAAGCTCTCAGTCGACCTTGGGCGATAGATACTTGAAAAAAACACTTGCCAGTCGACCCTTGGCAATAGAGGCATAACAGACCAGCAGGTGGCCGATCGATCGCCCATTGTTGGGGGGATCAATCGCCCCATGATTTTTTCAACATGTGGAGACCAACAGGTGGGTGATTGATTGGCCATTGCTGGGGGCATCGAGCGCCAGTAATAAATAGGGGCTGGCTGAAATTTTCTTCTATATATAGCCCCCCTCTCCAACTATGATACTTATACTTGCTTCTTTGAAGACTTTGTGATCCAATTTGACTCCTACATCAACCGAGACTATAATCTCTTCAATTGGTGATTCTCATACAAGTATTTATCATTGATCATCATCAACAACAACATCAAAACCAGATTGATCATCACTAGTTCTCAAAAAAACTCTTACTTTCTCAAGTTCTTCATCAAAGTAAGTAGAGTTTTTATTTTGCAAAATTGTGCCAATCTTCTTGAGGGCTTTTGAAGACAAAGTTGGGGGACATAATTGGTGGATTGAATTGTTCAAGTTGGGGTGGAAAAAGTTTTCAAAAGAAGAGGTTGAAGGAGGTACTCTAATTGTGCACGCCAAGTGTTTGATTTAATTCCTCAACCATACTTTTTCTATTTGTATGGCACCAAAGAGAGCAAGTAACCAAGGTGATTCAAGCTCGCGCAACTCTCGCCGAGCACGACATGATCCAACACCCGTGTTCTCAAGATCTCGCTGAGATGGAATTCATGAGAGATGACATCCAAGAGCCTTGAATTTTGAAGCGACGTTTGATATCGCTGAACTATATGCTATGTTTCCTGAGACACGATGGGGTATTTTTGACATCCGTCGTCGTTGATCGGCTTTGATTTTTGTTCCATCCTCTACTACTATATACCCAGGCTTGTCAAAGTCTTTTATCAGAACTTAATGCCAAAACTTGATGAGCAGGGTTCACTTATTTCTTCAGTGGATGGAACACAAGTTCAGGTAGATATGTCATCCATTGCTATTGCCATGGGCTATCCTCATGAATGCTCGGATGATTTGACCAATATCTACACTCCTTTACCCAATGATTTATCGGTGGGTAATTTGGTTGCACTATTGTGTGCTAACCAATTCTCCTGGCCAAAGCATAATGCAGCTTCAAAGTCCTCTATGCCAAGTCATCTATGGTTCCTTGATGCCATTTTGTTTAAGAATGTGTGTCCCACTGGGGAAAAAATTGAGAGGCATTAAGTTTTCCTTTGAGCTTTAGATGCCATACACTTTGGGCATTGGTTATCATTCCCACAGATCGTCTGGGGCCAAATTGAGAAGTTTTATTCTAAGGTTGTTGATAAGTAATGAATATTGCATATTCAATGCCCTTAAAATTATATGAATTAGTGTCTTAGTAATATTTATTTTATATTTTTATTAATAATTTTAATCTTTTCAGGATTTCAGGTGATTAAGGGCAATTCTAATTAATAATGGTGCAATCGGGCTACAGATAATGTTTGGCCTGTTCACATTGAAGATTGGGCCAATTCAGGCCTAAAAAGTCCTGGACCCGTGTTGGTATTCAGAGCATAACTCCGTACACAATCGTTAAAACGACCCAAACTCCGTGTTAGTTGAAGGAAATTCAATTTTGTACAATTTCATATTTTACAAAAATTTCCTAAAACGGATGTTTAAGGCAACTTTCTGCCCTATTTGCACAGCTACCACTTTTTGGGCGCAAATGCCACTTTTGAGGCGCATGTGCCATTTTCTTTTGCGCAGTTGCCACTTTGGGAGGTGTGGTGTCCCGTTTGTGTTTTCTTCGCTGAATAAAAGAGAGGAAAGGGAGAAAACTAGGGTATTATTCGGAGGAGAGCAGAGAGAAAAGACGGAGGTGATTCGTGACGATGGACAGAAAGAAAAGGGAGGCTTCAACAACTGCCATGAGGAGCTAACTCATCCTAGGGGTTTAACGAAGCCCTAGCTAAGTATCATTGTTGATTGGGTTATATTTGGGGATTATTCTTTTTATGTATATAATTGTATAATTTTGAGGACTATTTTGTATCATTTGTGTAATAAGTGACAATTGCATAGATGTGCATTTATGGTTGTTTAAATGTTTATAATCATTCTTGATTTAATGTTGTCTTATCTTAGATGGTATTTTATCTTGATTGAACTCAAATCATTCCCATGAGAGATTAAAAATGAATGATAATTATACAACAAGTTTTCATTGCATATATGAACATATAACTTTGACAGTCCATGCCTAGGGAAGACGAGTCGTGCTACACCCTAGTTTAGGTAGACGATTCATGACAACCGAAGATGGGTTGTAGCTTAGTGAGTGTTTGTATATATCCTCTTGACGATTTCATTGTGAACATGTGTGTATGAGACAAGGACTTTGATAGGCCATGCTTAGGAAAGACGAGTTGTGCTACACTCTAGTTTAGGTAGACGATTCGTGCCAACCGAAGATGGGTTATTGCTTAGACCTTAATTGTATGTTCATCGTTCCATGAATCTTATTTATGCATATTATACAATTTTCCCTAAAGTAATTTTAATCGATAATGGTATGATGCTAGTGGTGAAGTCAAGACCCTAGACTTCTCTCTCTTGAATTTTATCTATCATTTATTTATGTTTGTATTTCATTTCATTTAATTTTAGCACCTTAGAATTAAAAAAAAAATAAATTCTTTTTCAATTAAATTAGAAGAGATCTTGATAGCTTAACAATGAAACCAACGCAGTCTCTGTGGGTTTGACCCCTACTCACCACTTTACTAATTTTAGTAGAGTATTTGTAGGATTTTATAAATTTTCTTTTGTCGAGGTGTAAAATAACAACGACACTATTACATATTATTTTATCGCGTTTTGTACGTCGAACAATTGTGGTCAAGACACCAGACAGTGCAAGTGAGTGGGAGTTTCCATTCCCTACTATTATTCACTAGTTACTCATTGCACAGGGATATGCAGTCGATAAGGATGAGCTTGTTTTTGCATGAGATATTCATTATGACACACATGGCTGGAACATGAGCCTATCTCATATGCATCAAAGAGTCATTACTGCACCAGGTGAAGTATCTAGATTGGCCCAAGGAGGGGAAGTTGTAGACATACCACCACTAGTGGAGGATCCAGAGGAGATGGAAGCAGAAGCAGAGGATGTCCATGCATAAGCTGGCGGACATGATTATAATTATTTAGAGGGGTAGATTGCTGGGTTGACTGCCTAGTTTGGCACCATACAGACTGAGGTCTCTGCATAGTTTGGAGCTATGCGGATAGAGATGGCGGATCACTTTCATGAGACTCGCCAGGATCAGATAGAGATGAGGAGGATATTGTGTGCTTTAATGCGCTAGGTGAACCTGGACCCAGATGTTCAGTCACCACCACATCCTTGATTGGGAGGTAACTATCTTATGTATTTTTACTTTCAGTTTTTGTTTTATTTTTATTTATCTTTTTAGGTTTTTAGAAATTTTAATAAAAAAATAAATTAATTATTCTATTTCATATTTATTTTCATCTATGCTATTTCACTTGGTTGGTATGGTATAGTGATTTTTTTTTGACAGGTTGTAACATCCAAGTTTGGGGGTATGCTTGCATTGCCTTCATACAACTTGGAGTGCTCTATTCTCTTGCCACTACTTCACGATCTTGGTACTATCGTTCTTACTCTTCTCTATACTTTTATTGGGTGTACATTGAGGACAATGTACAGTTTAAGTTTGGGGGTGAGGTGATGCCTTTTATGTGCTTTATTGTGATATGGGGGGAAATTTTTGTGAAATTTTTCTTGTTTTAGGATTTTTGTTTATTTTATTTTTCTTAGTTTATTTTATTTTATTTTTTTATTTTATTTTTAGATAGAATGTTTTGACATTTTTCAAGGGATTAATACCATATGTAGGTGAATAACTTGCAATTCTTGAGTATGTTTTAAATTTTTGGAAACTATAGTTTAAATTAAGTGGTTTTAATCATTGTTTTCATTGATATGCCTTGGGGTAATTAGTTTTAGTTTCCTTATATGCACAAACACACTAGCATAATCTTGTGAGGTATAAACTTTGGCTTTGAGTTGTTGAGTTACATATGCTTGATATTAATTAGTATCTCTTGAGAATGAGTACCGATGATGTGTTTTACTTGACTTCAATGAAAAAAAATGAAAAAAAGTGAAAAAAATAAATATGTTGAATAGCAAATCAATTTGATCATTTTCATGAGTAACCGGGCCTTTATGTCTCAGGAAGCACGGAGTGTTCGCATCAAAAGTGAAAGGGTGAGAAAAGATGAGCATTGGTTGTCTTGATTTGTAGCTTGACTGATTCGAGTAATTAGGTTCTTCGGGGTGTCTTAACACCTAGTGCCCTAAAGCCATCTGGTTTGGGAGTCACTGACTAAAAGCTTGCTACATGGATCTTTCAGAAAGCTTAATAGATCAAGACATTGCACAACCACTAAAGCAATGAAAAAAAAAAGAAGAATGAAAGAGAAAAATGAAAAAGTCATGTATTTATGTTTGGAAGTATGAGTTCAATAAGGGGAGCAAGTGTGTTGAAGGAGTATGTGCCTTAATATATTCTGAATTGGGTTATACCACATGAGATGACTGTTAGGTCACTTTTCACGAGGGAGCTAGAGTTGGTTATTTTGAGATATGTTGATGTGAATTATGCATGGGGACCATTGGTTTGAATTATAGAATTTGAAAGTTTAAAATTATTCTTTAATGCAAGTTTGTAACTATGTATTGTAATCTTCTTCTTGAATTAATGTTTAAGCAGAAATTTTGAATTTTTGTGGGTAACATTTCTGGAAACCTTCACGAGACTATAACTCATCCACTAGGGGCAACCTAGGGGTTTAAAGGCTTGTTGCATATGCTAAATGCAGCAATCGTTTCTCCCACGAAAGGGGTGTCTGGGTAATTTAGTTAGTATTTGTTAGTTTCCTTTGTTTTAGTTTTATTTTATTCTATTGGTAAGGGACTAGTAATATGTAAGTTTGGGGGTGTGATCGGCGTTGAATGTTACACATTTTAGCCTCTTAATTTGTAAATTTATTCTTTTAGTGATAGATTATTTTATGATTTTACTTCGTTTTAGTACAGTTTTAATCCTGTTTTGAAAAAAGGATCATAAGTGTTATTTATGAGCCTCAAATCGACTTAATTTACATTTTGTTGAATGAAATTCGATTCTGTACACTTTTGTATTTCACAAAAATTCCGTGAATCAGACTTCCAGTGGGTCAAAATTTGGGTCGAACATCAGTAGGAAAAATCCACCTGATTAGTGCTGCGGGAAAACCTAATTGATTCCTAATTGGATTGGGACTTTGGTATTTTCTTGGTGCATAAAGTAGCGAATTGAAGGCTATTTTGGGAGAGCTTAGAGAGTCTTAGAGAGCCTTTGGACAGAATTGAAGATATACTTTTGCAGAGCTTTCGAGTGGAGACTCATTGCAGAATGAAGTCTTATGCGTAATTCATGAAGATGATGCATTTTTCCTCAACCGTTGAAGCTTCTTCTTCTATCATGAGCGACTAGTTTATCCACTAGGGTTTTGATGTAACCCTAACTAAGCATTAATGGTTTGATTGTTTTAATTATTGGAGATTTTTGTATACATGCATAGATTGTGTAATTTATAGGATTCTTATAAATTCAATTTCAATGATTTCTTATCTTATCTTAGATATTTAGTTGTTATTATTGAACTCAATCTCTCTTATTTTCTGTGATTATGAGAGTGATTATTATACAATGGTAATCATTGAATATATCATTATATGCTTTGATGGAGTATGCCTAGAGAAGATGGACCATACTGCACCCTAGAGTAGAGTAGTTAGGCAGATGGCTCATACCAATCAAAAATAGTCCATGACTTAGCCTTAATCATATGTTATCTTCTTGATGGATGAAGGTGAGCTTGTAGCCACCGACACTACTTATGCATGGTATAATTCCCCATAGTTAATTCAATTGACCATTGGTTGTGAAGTTAAATACCCTAGATTTATCTCATATTATTCACACTCTATTTCCTTTGTTTTATTTTATTTTTCTTTTTAATTAGTTAAATATTAAAATCAGAATTCTTTTCTTTCTAAATTTAATTAGAATTAATTCCGTATACCAACTCATTCAGACCATAATTCCTGAGGTTGGACACCCCTTTCGATAGCCCTATTCTACAAGAAATTCGTTCTATTGTGAAGTGTGGTAATTATAATTGATGCACTCATAACACACGATCACTATTACACCTGGACGATATTTTTTGCCCGATTTCACATCATCGATCTCTACCAATGATCTAAAGGATATGCTCCACTAACTCCTCTCCACTTCGAGTACTCACTCTACTGTTATGTTTGTTCTTTAGGTAACTCTTCTTAGTTTTTTTTATTCTACCTATTGTAATCACATGACTTCTGACTCCACTATCTTTACCTCTCAAAATTCTAATACTCGCACCCCTCTTATTACCACTGCTGATGGATCTCATATGAAAGTACATCACCCAGGATAAGTGTCCACCCTAAGTGTCACACTCTCTAAGACGTTTCACATACCTGAACTTACTCTTACTCTTATCTCAGTTGGTCAAATATGTGAACTTGGACTTAATGTTCTCTTTTCTTCTTCTAGTTGTTTTGTACAGGATCCTTGGATACGACAAATCCTTGGGATAGGCTATAAGGTTGGAAGAGTATTTGAGCTCATCAATCTTCATCTCCCTCCTTCTCATTCTTCTATTGTTGCCTCTACCTCTACAACCTCTTCTTTTAATATTTGGCATTCAAGACTAGGGCATGTTTATGTTTGGCGCCTTCGCTCTTTAGTGACCACTGGTATATTAGGGTCTGTCAAAAATGATGATGTCACTTGTTAGCATTGTTAACATAAAAAATAACCCGCTTTATCTTTTAATAAAAGTGACTCTGTTTTAACTAGTCCTTTCAACTTACTACATTCCGATGTTTAGTGACCTTCTCCCCA
This sequence comes from Cornus controversa, assembly GCA_026545225.1. Taxonomy (NCBI): domain Eukaryota; kingdom Viridiplantae; phylum Streptophyta; class Magnoliopsida; order Cornales; family Cornaceae; genus Cornus; species Cornus controversa. The sequence goes on along the minus strand of CM048845.1, from coordinate 36,018,628 downwards.
TTCCACAATAGGGGGGTCAAAATATTTTGTTAGTTTCATAGATGATTATTCTCAGTTTACCTAGCTCTATCTAATGAATAATTGCTGATAGGCGTTGAATGTTACGCATTCTAGCCTCTTAACTTATGTATTTATTCTCTTAGTGGTAGATTATTTTGTTACTTTACTTTGTTTTAGTGTTTTCTGTATTTTCAGGGCCTTAATGATTATTTCAGTTAAAATCATGATTTTGGGCTTCTAAAGAAGACATCCAAGATGGTTAGATGAAGCCTACATCAAGGAAAACCATTCAACCATTTATTTCAACTCAAATCAGCCCAAGGAAGAGGTCCATGAGAAGTACAGCTGCTTAAGAAGGTTTTGGGCCTGAAGCCCAAATCTGCGCATAATACAGTCTTAATCCTGTTTTGGAAAACGGACCAGAAGTCTTATTTCCAAGTCTCAAATCGACTTAATTTTCGCTTAGGTTGAACGAAATTTGATTCTGCACGCTTTTGTATTTCATGAAAATTCCGTGAATCGGACTTCTAGTGGGTCAAAGCCGAACGTCAGCAGGAAAAACCAACCTGATTAGTGCTGCGGGAAAACCTAATTAATTGCTAATTGGATTAGGACTTTGGTGTATTCTCTTGGGGCATAAAGTGAAGAATTGGAGGCTGAGTTTGGGGGAGATTATAGAGATTGGAGAGTCTAAGAGGGCTGAGGAGAGAACAAAAACATACTTTGCAGAGCCATTGGAGAACAAAGTCATACGCATAATTCATGAAGATGATGCATTCTTCCTCAACAGTTGAAACTTCTTCTTCTACCATGAGTGGCTAGTTCATCCACTAGGGTTTTGATGTAACCTTAACAAAGCATCAATGGTTTGATTGTTTTAATTATTGGGGACCTTTATATACATGCATAGATTGTGTAATTTAGAGGATTCTTATTATAGAATTGAGCAATAAAAGTCTTGTAAATTCAATTTCAATGATTTCTTATCTTGTCTTAGATATTTAGTTGTTATTATTGAACTCAATCTCTCTTATTTTCTGTGATCATGAGAGCAATTATTACACAATGGTAATTACTGAATATATCATTAAAAGCTTTGATGGATTATGCCTAGAGAAGATGAACCATACTGCACCCTAGATTAGAGTAGTTAGACAGATAGCCCATGCCAATCGAAGATAGTCCATGACTTAGCCTTAATCATATGTTATCTTCTTGACGGATGAAGGTGAGCTTGTAGCCACCGACACCACTTATGCATGATGTAATTCCCCATAGTTGATCCAATTGACCATTGATTGTGGAGTTAGTGGTGAAGTCAAATAACCTAGATTTCTCTCATATTATCTTCACTTTCTATTTACTTTGATTTATTTTATTTTACTTTTTAATTAGTTTAAAAATCAGAATTCTTTTCTTTTAAATTTAATTATAATTAATTCTGTATTCCAACTCATCAGACCATAATTCTTGAGGTACGATACCCCTTTCGATAGCCCTATTCTGCAAGGAATTCGTTCTATTGCAAAGTGTGAAAATTTTTAATTGATATACTTTTTGAGTCACACTCACACACGAATGAATTGCTCTGAGTTACCTCAACTCTACTATGATTTTGCCAACATGGTCAAAATCCAATTCTCAAGATCTATCAAAAGTTTTCATGCTGATAATGTCATGGAATACAAAGAAACCAATTTTTTCAAGTTTCTTCACCAACATGGCATTGTCTCTCATTATTCTTGTTCGGAGACTTCTCAACAAAATGGGAGAGCTGAACGTAAACATAGATATATCTTGGACACTATTCACACTCTTCTTATTTCCAATTAATGTTTTGAAAAATTTTGGGGGGAAGTAGCTCTTATTGCTATTTATACCATCAATAGTGTTGCCATATCTATCCTCCAAAATCAATATCTTTATGAGCGTTTGGATGGTGATACCCCTTCTTACAATCTCCTCAAGGTTTTTGGTTGTGCTTGTTTTGCCCTCCTTCAACCTGATGAACGCATCAAGTTAGAACCTTGTGCCCATCTTTGCTATTTTTTAGGCTATGAAATTAAGTACAAAGGCTATCATTGTTGGGATCCCATCTTTAAATGATTACGTATCTCTCGTCATATAATTTTTTGGGAACATAAGATGTTCTCATCTCTCACTTAGTTTCACATCTCTTCTAAATCTACATTGTTCTTCTTTAGTGATCCCATTATTGATCTTTTTTCTTCTGATACAGACACAAATCAATCATCAGCTGCAGGTCAACTATCAGTTTCACCACATACTCTTCCTATCTCTCTAGATCTTACACTTCCCTCTAAGTTTCCACATACGGTCTCTCCTGATAGGTTTGCTTCTACTGATGATCCTGTTGTTGAATTCTCACCCTGACATTGCTTATACAGTTCACATTGTCAGTCAATTCCTATCAGTTTAAAGATTTACCCATTATGATGTCGTTCTTTGCATTCTTCAATACATCAAAAGTACTATGTTTCAAGGGCTTCACTTTTTCACTCATTCTTCTCATGTTCTCCGTGCCTACTCTAATGCTGACTGGGCTGGAGATCCCATTGATTATCGCTCCACTACTGGATATTGCTTCTTCTTGGGTGATTCTCTTATTTCTTAGCGCAGTAAGAAATAATTTATCACTTCACGCTCCAGTATAGAGGCTGAATATCTTGTTTTTGCTAATACCACTTAAGAACTTCTTTGGCTTTGATGGTTACTTGAGGACATGGGTATTTCATATTCCACAACTACAACACTCTGTTGTGATAATCAAAGTGACATTTAGATTGCTCACTATGACATCTTTCGTGAACCTACCAAACATATTGAAATTGATTGCCATTTTGTCCGTCAACATGTACTTCGAGGCACAATCGTCTATTCTCAATCACTTGTGTTGATTTTACAGCTGACATTTCACCAAAGCTCATTCGCCAAGACGTTTTTATGATTTGGTTTCCAAACTTAAGTTGTTTTCCTCTTTACCTACTTACCAACTTAAGTTTGAGGGGGATGTTAGTATAGTACATATGTATCATATGTAACATGTGTCCCTATAATCTCTCCCCTATAACTATCCCTTGATTCTCTCTTTATCACATGATTCTCTCCTTGACTCACTCTCTGAATGTCCTATATATATGTCCTATTGTAATATAGATGAACATACTCTTAGTTAATGAATATATGCATTCTTTCTCTTTCTTTTCTCTATCGTAACACCTGTAAAGTATCATCCAACAAGTAAATTAGCTACAAAATTAGATTTGTTTTTGTAATTGTACGCTATTTGAATTTAAATTCATTTTTGAAAAATCAAAAGCGTCAAGATTTTGATAAGTACACAATAAAAGTACAGAGAGAGATCGAGAAAGATTAAAGAGTACATTTTTCTGTGCCAGTTGATCGTTTTTGGAAGTGCAGTTTACAAATTTATTTAATATATAAATTGTGTTATTAAATACATTTAATTATAGAGTTTACTGAACTCACCCAAGTGAGAAGCCATATTTGGTCCGGTGTGATTTGAGAACATGTATCCAAGCCATATTAGGCCGGACGTTTTCAAAAAGTGAGATTAAAAAGAGAGAGAGAGAGAGAGAGAGAGAGAGAGAGAGAGACTCTGGTGAGAAGAGTGAGAAAGTGAGAAAAAGAATAAAAGAAAAGAATATATATATAGATGTGAGATTGGAGAGAGAGAGCCTCGGGTGAGAAAGAGAGAAAAAGGGAAGAGAGAGAAAGAGGGAAAGAAAAAAAAGGAATAAAAAAAGAGAGGGTAAAGAGAGAGGAGCATTTTGGTATTTTTTGTGCTGAAATATTTTGCGGTATATAGGTAAATTTATAGGCTACAGGGGTTTATTTGTATTATATACAAACTACAGGGATGAAATATAATTATCAAAAATATTTGTTACACATTTTCAAACTATAAGGAATGTTAAACACTTTACTCATTTATAATCCGAGAAATTTTATATAATCATGAGACTGGATTTGGGTTTTGGTTTTGGTTTTGGATTTGGATTTGGATTTGGTGCAAGTGTTTGACCCTTTACAACTCTCATGAATTATGTGGATCTCACTATGGCTAAAGAACATCTCTTCAAGCAAAATTTGGCTTACAACTGGTGACCAAAACTACTTATTTTTTCACAAATCCTTCATTAGCAGATCCAATCAGAGAAAGCTTGTGAGCATATATCAATTCTAATTTGAGTCCCTGTTATACGTTAAGTCTTTAACTTTTCTAAATGAATGATCAATTGTCACATCTAAGACACAAATTTTCTATTCCCCTGTTATAGGTTAATGACTTGTAGCCCATAATACTTCAATGAAATTTCCATAAAGAAAGTATGTCTCAAAAGAAACTTAAGCACAATGTAACTGATGAAGAAACAGACTTGCATTATCAAGAAGACTTTAACATTGATTGGTGATTTGATTTCTTTGTCCTTTATTTTTGGGGAAAGATGAAATATAAGAGTGGGCCTGTTTATAGGTCAGATTGTGATCTGAATTCGATTCGAATCCTAGCCAATAAATAAGATATGAATTGGACATTCAATCTGATTATTCATTAGCAATCCGAATTTTATAATCCGTTAGCTTAAGAAATCAGATATGGATTAAGGTCGATCCGATCCGATATAATAGAATATAATATATAATTTATTATAAATATATAATCTAATCTTATAATATATAATATTTACATATTATTAAAATATTTTTGTATCATTATTTCATTATTCTTCTTCCCTCTCTCTATTTTGTCATTCTTTATTATTATTATTTTTTAATGAAAAGTCAAATACTTACTTTTCTACTATTGTTTTTCTTTATATTTTATTTTTCTTCTCAGGCTTCTCTATTTTTTCTCTTAACCTTTATTTGCTAATCTCTTTTTGAAATTAACTTTGTTTCTTTTAAAAATAATATTTTTTTTGGATCGAGATATCAGATCGGATATCCAATTAATAACAAATTGGATATAAATTTTAGGGTAAGTATCTTTGACCTCCCCTAAGGTTTGCCGAAATAACATATACCTCCCTTCTAGGTTTCATAATCTCACTGACCTCCCTTGTCAGTGACGGTCATCCAATGAAGTTAGGGTATCAGGTGCATTTACCATTTTTTCTATGAATTATATATTAATATTTATAGATATTTTTTGTTTGAATGAAAATACTAAATGACCTTTTATTTTCATCCAATTTTCATAGCTACCATTGCACTTCTGATATCATTCCGCTTGAAATCAACAGACCCACCATTTTATCTCTTAACCATCAACCTTCTCACAAAACCATTGCCAAACCCACAAGCCCCAATCTTGGCAACCCAACACAGAAACCAACTCCTATTCGCATAAGAGCTCCTGGGTGTCTAGTTGCAGTACCCCTTTTTGCTATTTTAAGCTAACTTGTGTTACCTCTTGGTTTAAGTTGTTGATTAGTTCCTTTATTTAAATTTCTATTTCTTTGGGCCTATTATTATTTATCGCTACTAAGTCTGTTATTCAAATTTTAATGTCTTGCTTATTTGGACATTACTTAGATTCTGATTACGGGTAGGGCTGCAAATGAACCGAACTATTCGTGAACAGGTTCGGGCTTGGCTTGTTAAGGACCCTACTCAGACTCGTTTGCTAAGTAAACAAGCCGAACTTGAGCTCATTTTTTAGGCTTGTTTAATAAATGAGTCGATCCTGAACAATATTGAGCTTGACTCGTGTAGGCTCGTGAACATGAGATTGTGTTTAAAGTAATTTATGTTCATGAACAAAGCTTGTATAGAGCTTGTGTAGGCTCGTTTACATTCATAAACAAGCTAAAATGATCTTGAACACGAGCCCGAATGAATTTTTGTATTAAACAAGTCGAGCCAGAGCTTATCAAAATAATGACAAGTTTGAGCCCGAGCTCAGCTTTTCGAGATAGTTCGAGCCCGAGCGAACCCACAAACAAACGAGCCCAAGCCTGAGTAGGCTCAAGCTTGATTCGGCTCAGTTCATTTGCATCCCTAATTATGACTTTTATTACAGACTTCCATGGATATGTATAGACTTTTATTAGAGACTTTGATTGATTTTTATAAACATGTAATGATTTCTTCAATATATTTTATTTATTTGTATCCTAGAATTATATTTTTTGCGTACAAGTAAACTAGTGGTTCAAGGGGTAGGTATAATGCAAAATGGACAAGCTATTATTTATGGTTTCTGCTTTTTGGAATTATTCAATAAAATTATTAAGAACCTATACAAAGTTACATATATCTCTCTTCATAATAGTGCGAAGAATGATTAAGCAATATATGTCCAAATGAAAGTTGAATGTATAATTTGGATTGGGCTGAACCATGTTTCTTCTTTTGTTATTTTATTTGTATTGTATGTTAAGATAATGACAAAAAAGTTATGCTAACAGTAAATGAAATATTTTCATATTTTCTAATTTTTGCCTCATTGTATTAGATAGATAGGATATATAGACACTATAATTTTCACGAAAGGCAAAAGTTATAACAAATGCAAAACAACTGACATTCACAAAAGTATAGTGACAAGTTTATAACAAGTTTGAAAGCAATATTTAAAGAAAAATATTTAACATTCATTACTAATATCCTTAGTTCTCATTGTTATCATTGCACCCAACATCTCTCCACATATTCAAAGTTATACTAACTCTCCATTCATTAGCATTATCTTATTGTTGCTCTTGTGCTTGAAAAAATTATTTTCAAAAAATTATAAAAGATAGTTCTCTACAAATAACTTTTTTTTTGTAACTGAATTTTTAGAAAACAATTTTCATAAACTTACAACAAAACAATTGTTTTTGTACAACTTTCTGGGTTTTCATTATCTGAAACATAAAACTGTTTTTAAAAAATTAAACCAAACAGCTTCTAAATATCTACTTTTGATGCCCCATAAAATAATTTTTCATATGAAATTCTTTATAAAAAATTATTTTTATTTTTATTTTGTATATTTAAAAGGTTTATAGACATTTGTTTTATTGTATGTATGGCTTGTTAAATGAGTATACATATGAGTATAAATATGTACAAGTGTATAAACCCTATTTTGTGTGTATAAAACACAAAACCCTATTTTGTGTGTGTGTGTATATATATATATATATATATATATATAATTTTAGAAATTGATATCTTTGTTTATAGATCAAAGATCCACTGCATCTCTGAAATTCGGTTCTTGGTTTCAGTGTCGTAGTACAAATTAAATTATGTACCGAACTAGGTTTTGACATTGATTGTTTTGTTTGTGCAATTCGTTTGGTTTTGTTTGTACTATAACTTTTTTTAAATCCTAATTGAATAGAAAAAGAGAGAATCTGAGAAGAAAGAGAAAAAAACCAAGAGAGAATCTGAGAAGAGAGAGAGAAAAACCAAGAAAAAAAAAAAGAAGTATACCTTGAGATGGAGAAATGTTGTTCGTATTTTGCAGAAAAAAAAAGTCCACCAAAATCTGTGAGGGAAAGGTTGGATTTGTTATGGGCTTTGGTATTTATAACTTCCACCCTCAAATCCACTAAAATCCATCACTTAATGAAATCCTTCAAAATCTATGACTTTGTTGAATACATCTACACTTTTGTAGACTTTTTTAAAATTCTAATTGAATACTGCCAAATTTGTAAGGACTCTTTAAAGGTCTGGATTGAATACCGCCAGATTTGTATGGACTCTTTAAAAGTCTATAAAAGTCTGAATTGAATACCCCCAAAATTTTAAAGTCTTTCAAAATCCTTTAAAATTCTAATTGAATACACTCTCCTAATTATTTGGTTTACAATAATGTTTTCTATTGAAGGTTGACTAGTATGTAGCTGATCTTTTCCTTTTGTTTCTACAAAATAAGAAAGTAGTATATTATTCTCTGATGAAGCACAAATCCACCCCTGGACTAGACAAACACCAACCGGGAAAAAGACAAACAAAAGGTGATTGAAAGGACACCGACGCGGTGCCGGCCCACTATGCTTCGACGATCAAGTCAAAAATTGAAAAGGCTTTAAAAGGTACAAAGGAACTCAGAGGGTATTGAATGCATACCTTGGCACAAATTCACCCCTGGACTGGTCAAATGCCAACCTAGAAAAAGACAAACAAAGGGTGATCGAAAGGATACCGGTGCAGTGTCAGCCCATTATGCTTTGACGATCAAGTCAGAAATTGGAAGGGCTTTAAAAGGTACAAAAGAACTCAGAGGGTATTAAACACATACCTTGGCATATGAACCATCTCCGTATTTATAGTAGTTAAATGGGAATGTGTCCCAGTAGGAGACTGACTCTTCAATTCCCTAGACTGATAAGGGAGAGATCATTTCTGGTCAAAGTATACTTTTTGTCCATGTCACGTAGTCTCTAACTTTCACATTTATATGTATCATAATTGGAGTCAAATACTCTATCAGATGCTCACTGTTCATGAGGGTCACTAGCCGGACCTTAGGAACACCTTGGTTGGCCTGTTGGGCTCTGTCTTGGCCCATGGATTTTTAAACTGCTACAATCTTTTACTTCTTTTTTTTTGGGTGGACCCGACCTTGGCCAGACCTAGGATGAGGCCTTGGCCTGATCCTTAGGGCCCGGTCTTGTCCAGTTCTTGCACTTTTGGAGCTGGTTCCTTCCTTGTACACTTGTGACCATTATTTGTGACTATTGTATTTTGAACGTTGGAATCAAAATATTACAATTGCGCCTATATAAGGTGGTTCACATCTTTATTTCCTACCCACCTTAAACACTTGTAGCACATGCCTTATACTATTATCCCTTCCCTCTCTCGCTATTTGCATGTGATCAAAATTTTGACAAACCATCTCTAGAAACTTTCGCTCGCAGTTCTCCTATTGTCTAAAATTTTGAGTTCTTGTATTCTATCATGACTGATTATAAAGAGTGTCAGGACATCGCCTCTACTATAACAGAATTTTATTTTTAATTTCTTTTCAGGTACTTTTTAAAAATATATGCAAGGTCGTTCTGTGGCTGATCTTTTCATACCTCTTGATCTTGAGCATGAACGTACTCTTAGACAATAGAGCAACATCCCTGTTGATACGATTGTGCAAGAGGAAGAAATAATTGAAGACATGGCGAAAGAAAGGAATAACAACCTTGTTCCTAATGCTGGTGAGGAGAGGGCTAGATTGCTCAAGGACTACTATGTTCTTGAGACATACACTTCACCAGCCGGTTTCCAACTACCCAATGTCATAGCACAGAATTATGAGATCAAGTCCAGCATTATTCAGATGCTACTATCCTATTTTGGGTTGACTCAAGAAGACCCTTACAAACATCTAGATGAATTTAATGAAGTGTGCTCAACTACTAAAATTCACAACTTCTCTGAAGATGCTTTCAGAATGAGACTTTTTTTCATTCTCCCTAAAGGATAAAGCAAAGTATTGGTTCAATTCTCTACCAGTAGGTTCTATCACAACTTGGACTCAGACGCAACATGAGTTCGTTAAAAATTATTTTTCGATAGGGAAGAGCAATCAGTTCAAATGTTCAATCACTGATTTCTCCCAACATAAAGGGGAACAATTTTATGAGACATGGGAAAGATTCAAGGACCTTCTTAGGAAGTGTCCTCATCATCAGGTTCCTAAGTAGTAACTAGTGCAGAGTTTCCATGAAGGGCTTACCAAAGCCAACAGACAGATGGTTGATGCATCTTGTGGAGGTACTTTATGTTGAAGAGTGAAGAAGAGGCATGAACCTTATTTGAAAATGTTAGTGACAACTCTCTACAACATGTATCCTCTACTCATTCTAGCATACCTGCCACTACAAAGAAGATTGATGGGATTTTTGAGGTTAGTGCTTCAGAACCTATGCCAATCAACATTGATTTAATTGCACAGAAGGTAGTAGCTATTATGGCTGCCAATCAAGCTCCTTTTGCTTCAAATCCTTCATTGTTAGGCCCTTATGAATTTTGCTCTAATCCTATGCATAATGTGAACAATTGTCCTTCAATTAGACAATTTTCTGATATTCAACATAAGCAAGTCCAAGCTGCATTCACTAGACCAATGAATCCTCCACAATGTGATACTTACAATCCAACATGGAGGAATCATCCTAGTTTTTCTTACAGTAACCAAGAAAGAACAATGCAATCTATATATCAGCCAGGAATTATGTACCTCAACAACAATATCAGACACAAGTTCCTATGGCACAAAAAATTTCTACTATTAAAAACAAGCTGACACTTACCCTAGTAAAGTTTGAGAAGGTTGACTCCATTGTAGAAGTTATGCAATCTATAGCTTAACTGGTACAGTCTCATTCACAATCTATAGCCAAACTAGAATCTCAGTTTGGACAGCTTGCTAATTCATTGAGTAGAAGAGAATAAGGGAACCTCCCTAGTCAACCAGTTGCTAATCAAAAAGGGATGCAAGCTTCCACAAGTAATCCACATTATGAGCAGGTTCAATCCATTACCACTTTGAGAAGTGGCAAAGTGATTGATAACAAGGTGAGGGAAAAGAAAGAAGAAAAAGAAGTGACCACAAGTCCAAATGCTGAAAATTCTTATGAGCCCAAGGCTCCTTTCCCACAACGTTTCCTTGAAGCATCTAAATTGGGGAAGCAAGGGGATAAGCTGCATGACATGATGAAGGTATTTCAACAAGTGAAAATTAATTTACCACTCTTTGACTCCATCAAGCAGATTCTTCCTTATGAATTTTTTTTGAAAGACTTGTGTACTTAGAAGAGGCGTTCTAAAAGTCATGTGCCAAGGAAGGTGATGCTGCCATAACAAGTGAGTTCTATAATTCAGCAGTGCACTCCTCCCAAGTACAAAGACCTGGTGCTCCAACTATCTCATGCATCATTGGGGAGCACCATGTTGATAAAGCTCTTCTTGATTTGGGTGCAAGTGTGAACTTGCTGCCCTACTCTATTTATCTACAACTAGGCTTGGGAGAATTAAGGGCTACTTCAGTGGTGTTGCAATTTGTAGATAGATCAACAAAGCAACCCTGAGAGATCATTGAAGATGTGCTCATTAAAATGGACAAGTTCTACTTCCCAGTTGATTTTATTGTGCTTGATACTGAGCCAGTTCATAATCCAAAGAGGCACATTCGAGTCATCCTTGGTTGACATTTCTTAGCTACTGCGGATGCTTGTATAAATTGTAGGTCGGGGATCATAGATATCTCATTTGGCAACATGAATGTCAAGCTTAATGTTTTTAATCCTATCTAGCACTCTCCTGATTAGAGAGATGTGTTCTGCGTGGATGATATTGAAGAATGTGTAGAGGAATTTGTTTTAGTTGCTCTATCAAAATTTCAAGGAGGTACGTGAATCTCTTTTTAACTTTGAGACAATTCAGAAAGAAGAGCTGAGCGAAGAAATAAATTCTATACTTGAGGTGGACGCCATTCAGAATCCTTCACCATGGAAGATTCTAGTTGAGCCATTACCTAAACTCTCTAGCACTCCCTAGTGCCTTCATTGGAGTCACCTCCACAATTAGAATTGAAGCCCTTGCCTGACAAGTTGAAGTATGTGTCTTTGGGGGCACACAGAACCCTTCCGGTTATCATTGCCTCTGATTTAACAGAAACTCAACAGACTCGCTTAGTGGAGGTTTTATATTAACATCGTGAGGCAATTGGGTAAGGTGTAGTAGATCTTAAGGGCATTGATCCTTTGATTTGTATGCACAAAATCCATTTGGAAGACAAAGGTAAGCCATCAAGAGAAGCTCAGAGGCAACTGAATCCCAACATGAAAGAGGTGGTAAAGAAAAAGGTTGTCAAGTTGCTTGATGCAGATATCATCTATCCAATTTTTGATAGCACATGGGTGAGCCCAACACAAGTTATTCCTAAGAAGTCTAGTCTTACTATTGTCCCCAACTCTGTGGGAGAGCTCGTTCCAAAATATACTGCTACGGGGTGACGTATTTGTATTGACTACAGGAAACTTAATTCTATGACGAGGAAGGATTACTTCCCACTCCCATTTATTGATCAAATACTTGAGAGGTTAGCGGGTCAGAACTATTATTGCTTTTTAGATGGCTACTCTAGTTATAATCAGGTGGCTATGGATCCAAAAGATCAAAAGAAGACTACATTTACATGTCCCTTTGGTACTTTTGCTTATCGTTGCATGCTCATTGGGTTATGTAATGCTCCAGTGAAATTTCAGAGGTGTATGATGACTACCTTTTTTGACATGGTAGAAAAATTTTTGGAGGTGTTCATGGATGACTTCTCAGTTTTTGGATCATCCTTTGAAGACTGTCTGAGCAATTTATCACTTGTGCTTTAGAGGTGCCGGGAGAAAATTTTGGTACTTAGTTAGGAGAAGAGCCATTTCATGGTGAAGGAGGACAATGTGTTGGGGCATATTGTTTCAAAGAGAGGCATTGAAGTTGATAAACCAAAGATCGACCTGATTGCTACTCTGCCTCCTCCAACTTCGGTGAAGCAATTCTGTTCTTTCTTAGGTCATGCTGGATTTTATAGAAGATTAATCAAAAACTTCAGTAAGATTGCTTAGCCTTTGTGTCACCTATTATCTAAAGATGTTCCCTTTTCCTTTGATGAACAATGTGTGCAAGCTTTTGAGACGCTTCGGTCTTTACTATCATCTGCACCAATAATGCAATCTCCAAAATGAGCTCTACCTTTTGAGATTATGTGTGATGCTTCTGAGTATGCTGTAGGAGCAGTGTTGGGACAAAGAGAAGACAAGCGACCTTATGTCATCTACTACTCTAGTAAGACTCTTTTTAATGCTCAGCTTAATTATAGAACCACGGAGAATGAGCTTTTAGCCGTAGTGTTTGCCTTGGACAAGTTTCATTCTTATCTATTGGGGTCCAAGGTGGTTATCTACTCTGATCATGCAGCATTGAGACACTTATTGACCAAGAAATAAACCAATTTGTGTCTTATTCGATAGATTTTATTATTGTAAGAATTCAATTTGGAGATAAAAGACAAAAAGGGGACAGAGAATGTAGTTGCAGATCATTTATCCCAGATTGTGTCTGAGGCCGTGTTCGATGCATTACCTATTTGCGACTCATTTCCAGATGAGCAATTTTTGGGATTTTTGATAAAGAATATAATGGGCAAAGGTTGAAGCATTGTGTAGAAGGATTTGTGCTAACAAGAGAAGTGGAGTTCATTGACTTGATCGATCCCGTCTATCCCACTTATTCCCTTTGGAGAGTTGATCGTCGCCTACGGACGTTAAAATTGTAGGATTTGTATGTATTTCTATTCTTTAATATTTTTAGTTTTCCTTGATTTCAATTTTTTTAGTTTAGGTTTTCTTAATTTTTCTTTCAATTTTAGTTGCGTTTTAATGTGTTTTTGTTGAGTTTTGGATGTATAAGTTACTTTCGGAGGATGCCAAGATTTGAAGGATTTGAACTAGAAGGAGCTTGATTGGCAGCCATAATTGCTGCTACCTTCTGTGCAATTAAATCAATGTCGGTTGGCATAACTTCTGAAGCACCAACCTCAAAAACTCCATCAGTCTTCCTTGTAGTGACAAGTACGCTAGAACGAGTAGAGGATACATGTTGTAGATAATTGTCACTAAGCTTTTTAAATAAGGTCCACGCTTCTTCTTCACTCTTTAACATAAAAGTACCTCCACAAGATGCATCAACCATCTGTCTGTTGGCTTCTGTCAGCCCCTAATGAAAACTCTGTACTAATTGCCACTTAGGAACTTGTTGATGAGGACACTTCCTAAGAAGGTCCTTGAATCTCTCCCATGTCTCATAAAATTGTTCCCCTCATATTAAGAGAAATCAGTGATAGCACATCTGAACTGATTGGTCTTCCCTATCAAAAAATACTTCTTGAGAAACTCATGTTGCATCTGAGTCCAAGTCATAATAGAACCTCCCGGTAGAGAATTGAACCAATACTTTGCCTTATCTTCCAGGGTGAATCGAAAAAGTCTCATTCTGAAAGCATCTTTAGAGAAGTTGTGGATATTGATAGTTGAGCACACTTCAATGAATTCATCTAGATGTTTGTAAGGGTCTTCCTAAGTCAGCCCAAAATAAGATGGTAGCATCTGAATAATGTTATACTTGATCTCATAATTCCGTGCTGTGACATTAGGCAGTTGAAAACCAACGAGTGAAGTATATGTCTCAGGAACATAGTAACCCTTGAACAGTCTAGCCCTTTCTCCAGTAGTATTAGGAACAAGGTTGTTATTCCTTTCTTCCACCATGTCTTCAATGAATTCTTCCTCTTGCATATTGGTATCAATAGGGATGTTCCTCTGTTGTCTAAGAGTACGTTTAGGTTCAGGATCAAGAGGTATCAAAGGATCAGCCACAGAACGACGACCTTGCATATATTAATAAAAAGTATTTGGAAAGAAAAGAAAAACAAAATTAAAAACAAAATATAAAAATTTCCTAAACTAAAAATCCAATTAAAATTAATTCTGTAAAATCCAATCAAACAAATAGATAATACCCGGCAATGGCGCCAAAAATTGATCGTGTCTGAGTATGTCTCAATTATAATTACCACACTTCGCAATAGAACGAATTCCTTGCAGAATAGGGCTATCGAAAGGGGTGTCGAACCTCAATGATTATGGTCTGAATGAGTTGGTATACGAGATTAATTCTAATTAAATTTTAGAGAAAATAATTCTGTTTTTTATATTTAAACTAAGTAAAGAAACAATTAAGATAAAACAAAAGTAAATAGAGAGTGTAGAGAATATATGAGATAAATCTAAGGTATCTGATTTCACCACTAATATCACAATCAATGGTCAATTGAATTAACTATGGGGAATTATACCATGCATAAGTGGTGTTGGTGGCTACAAGCTCACCTTCATCTGTCAAGATGATAACATATGATTAAGGCTAAGTCATGGACTATCTTAGATTGGCATGGGCCATCTGCCTAACTACTCTACTCTAGGGCACAGTATGGTCCATCTTCTCTATGGATACTCAATCAAAGCGTATAATGATATATTCAGTGATTACCATTGTGTAATAATCGCTCTCATAATCACAGAAAATAAGAGAGATTGAGTTCAATAACAACAACTAAATATATAAGACAAGATAAGAAATCATTGGAACTAAATTTATAAGACTTTTATTGCTCAATTCTATAATAAGAATCCTCTAAATTACACAATCTATACATGTATACAAAAATCTCCAATAATTAAAACAATCAAACCATTGATGCTTAGTTAGGGCTACATCAAAATCCTAGTGGATGAACTAGCCGCTCATGGTAGAAGAAGAAGCTTCAACGGTTGAGGAAGAAGGCATCATGTTCATGAATTATGCGTAAGACTTCGTTCTCCAATGATTCTCCACTCGAAAGTTCTGCAAAGTATGTTTTCAATTCTGTCCAAAGGCTCTCTAAGACTCCCTAAGCTTTCCCAAAATAACCTTCAATTCGACACTTTATGCACCAAGAAAAAATACCAAAATCCCAATCCAATTAGGAATTAATTAGGTTTTCCCGCAGCACTAATCAGGTGGGTTTTTCTACTAACGTTCGACCCAAATTTTGACCCACTAGAATTCCAATTTACAGAATTTTTATGAAATACAAAAGTGTGCAGAATTCATTCAAATTATTTTGAAATTAAGTCAATTTGAGGCTTGAAAATAACGCTTCTGGTCCATTTTCCAAAACGGGATTAAAATTGTATTAAGTGCAGAATTGGGCTTCAGGCCCGTAACCTTCTTAAGCAGCTGTAATTCTCTTGGACCTCTTCCTTGAGCTAATTTGAGTTGAAATAAAGAATTGAATGGATCCCTTTGATATATAGACTTCATCTAACCCTATTGCATATCATCTTTAAAAGCCCAAAAATCATGATTTTAACTGAAATAATCATTAAGGCCCCGAAAATACAGAAAGCACTAAAACAAAGTAAAATCACAAAATAATCTATCACTAAGAGAATAAAATATGCAAATTAAGAGGCTAGAATGCGTAACATTCAACACCGATCACACCCCCAAACTTATGTATTGCTAGTCCCTTAGCAATAAAATAAAATAAAACTAAAACAAAGGAAACTAACAAATACTAACAAAACTACCCAAACTCCCCTTCCATGCGAGAAACGATTGCATTTAGCATATGCAACAAGTTTTTAAACCCCTAGGTTCCTCCTAGTGGGCGAGTTATAGTCTCGTGAGAGTTTCCAGAAATGTTACCTACAAACATTCAAAATGTTTGCTTAAACATTAATTCAAGTAGAAGATTACAATATATAGTTACAAACTTGCATTCAAGAATAATTTCAAACTTTTAAATTCTACAATTCAAAGTAATGGTCCCCACAAATAATTCACATCAACATATCTCAAAATAATCAATTCTAATTCCCTCGTGTATAGTGAACTAACAGTCCTCTCATATAGGATAACCTAGCTCCGAATATATTAAGGCACATACCCCTTCAACTCACTAGCTCCCCTTATTGAACTCATACTTCTAAACATGAATACATGACTTTTTCATTTTTCTCTTTCATTCTTCTTTTTTTTTCATTCTTTTTTTTTCATTGCTTTATTGGTTGTGCAATGTCTTGATCTATTAAGCTTTCTGAAAGATCCATGTAGCAAGCTTTCAATTAGTGACTCCCAAACCATATGGCTTTAGGGCACTAGGCTTTAAGACGCCCTGAAAAACCTAATTACTCGAATCAGTCAGACTACAAATCAAGACAACCAATGCTCATCTTTTCTCACCCTTTCACTTTTGACGCAAACACTCCGTGCTTCCTGAGGCATAGAGGCCCGGTTATTCATGAAAATGATCAAATTGATTTGCTATTCAATATATACTTTTTTTTCACCTTTTTTTTCACTTTTTTTTCTTTTTTCATCGAAGTCAAGTAAAACACATCATCGGTACTCATTCTCAAGAGATACTAATTAATCTCAAGCATATGTAACACAATAACTCAGAGCCAAAGTTTATACCTCACAAGATTATACTAGTGTGTCTGTGCATGTCAGGAAACTAAAACCAATTACCCCAAGGCATGGAATGCTAATCATGATTAAACCACTTAATTTAAACCACAGTTTCCAAAAATTTAAAACATACTCAAGAATTGCAAGTTATGCACCTACATAAGGTATTAATCCCTTGAAAAATGTCAAAACATTCTATCTAAAAATAAAACAAAAGAAAATAAAATAAAATAAACTAAGAAAAATAAAATAAATAAAAATCCTAAAACAAGAAGAATTTCACAAAAATTTTCCCCCATATCACAATAAAGTACATAAAAGGCATCGCCTCACCCCCAAACTTAAACTGTACATTATCCTCAATGTACACCTAATAAAAGCATAGAGAAGAGTAAGAACGATAGTACTAGGATCATGAAGTAGTGGCAAGAGAATAGAGAACTCCAAGTTGTATGAAGGCAATTCAAGCACACCCCCAAACTTGGATGTTACAACCTGTCAAAACAAACCACTATACCTCACCAACCAAGTGAAATAGCATAGGTGAAAATAAATATGAAATAGAATAAGTAATTTTTTTTTTATTAAAATTTCTAAAAACCAAAAAACAAAAATAAAAAAAAACAAAAATAAAAACAAAAACAGAAAGTAAAAATACATAAGATAGTTACTTCCCAATCAAGGATGTGGTAGTGACTGAGCATTTTGTTTCAGGTTCGCCTGGCGTATCAAAGCACGCAGCATCCTCCTCATGTAATACCCCACTCCAACACATGGTATGATATTGTCCGCTTTGGGCCTGAACCCGCATGGATTTGCTCTTAGATTTTACCCCAAAAGGCCTCATACCGTTTGAAGAGAACATACTACATATAAGCACATTCCCTTTTGCACACCCAGGCAATGTGGGATTGAGCACCCTGTACCCTATCAGTGTGGTAGCTCATTCCAGTGTTTGTCTTCGCACCCGCCCACTCACACCCGTCCACAAGGGTTACTACAATAATGTAATACCCCAAAAATTTGGATGCCTATTATTTTTATAAAAAAAAAAAGTTTTTGAATTTTCTTATATTATTACTTTATCTTATTAATTCATGTGAAATGCCCTATCTCTATAATTTATCATTTTAGGTGAGTTACTTTTCTTTTATATGCATTTTATCATTTTATGTGGATTGCTTAATTTTTATAGATTCCAATCATTTCATGTAAATTTCTCTGTTTATATTTTTATCATTTTATGTGAATTGTTATTGATTATGTATTGTTTTATTTAAATCTTTTAAATGCTTTGGTTTGGGTTAGGGAGGAATCTGGGCTGGAATGATTGGGCTAGGGATATGTTTAAGTTGTTGGGCCAGGGTTGTAGTTATATTATTATCGTTATTATTATTATTTTTTTTTAGTATTTAATTTTTAGAAAAACAACAATTGAATAAAATTAATTAGGACAAAAGAAAATAAGAAACTAGGGTTCTTGCCGTTAACTTTACGCACAGAATTAAGCGAGTAAACGAAAGAGAGAAGGGAGTGAAGAAACGATCGGGTGAACGAGTTTTGAATCGTCAAAGAGGCAAGTTTGATTCTTCTCTTCCCCTTTGAATACATATGCATAGTCTAGGATTGAGGATTATGTTTATATCGAAAATATGTTTTTTTTTCTTTTCTGTTGCATCTTGTAGAAATTTTTTTTGAGAATTTATTATGCTAAACTGTATATAGGAGTATAGATATATATATGTAAGAATATATGCATATATATTTCATGTATCTGTAAATTAGATAGGAATTTATTCATGCATGAATTTAGTATGGGAAAAGATGCTAATTCATAAACTTTCTATGTTGTGATTGTCTAGAAAAGGATCCTTGATCTTTAAGAAAATAGATCGTGAGGAATTTGAGTTTGAATTTTATGAAGAACCCTAGCACTTGTGAAATTGGGGGTTTTTGATTCGGGCTATTTTTCATAGGGCTTTTTGCACCAAAGGGTGAGGGGATTAAGGGGAAAAGAATGGGAACAAAATTAGAGCGAACGGAGGTCGGGGGACGCCAAAAAACTCTCTGAAAAAACCCCCAGCACGCTGCCATGCACGTTGGGGAAGAAGGCTCCAGTGCGCGTGACCCCCACTTGCAAGGGCCCACCTATGGGTCCAATATGGGCCCATTCTGAATAATTTTGGTTTTTTTTTTTTAATTTCTGAAGTTTTTGGAAAAACTTGAAAACTCAAAAAATCATTTTTTCTAAATACTTTTAAAATTCCAAAATTTCCCACAATTTTATGTTAACTTCCTCGGGATTTAAGGAACTTGGGTTTTAAATTTCATGTTGAAATGATGTTTCCTTATTTTTAAATTAATTTTTGAAGTATCTAAAAATTGGGTTTTTCCCTTTCTTTCATTTTAGAAAATAATTATAAATTTCCAAAAATTCCAAAATTTTTGTTGTAACTTCCTAGATGTTAAATGCACTTGGGTTTAAATTTTTAACTCAAAATAATCTTCCCTTATTCTTCAATTGATTTTTAAATTGTCCAAAAGTTGGGTTTTTCACTTTCGGTAATTTTAGAAAATACTTTTATAACTCCAAAAAAATTTTACTGTAACTTTATGGAGGTTAAATAAACTTGGGTTTAAATTTTTAGCTTGAAATAAATTTCCCTTGTGGACGGGTGTGAGTAGGCGGGTGCGAAGACAGACACTAGACTGAGCTACCACATAGACAGGGTACAGGGTGCTCAATCCCACATCGCATGGGTGTGGAAAAAGGGATGTGCTTATATGTAGTATGTTCTTTTCAAGTGGTATGAGGCCTTTTGGGGTAAAACCCAAGAGCAAAATCGTGCAGGCTCGGGCCCAAAGTGGACAATATCATACCGTGTGTTGGAGCGGGGTATTACACCTTATCTCTATCTGATCCTTGCGAGTCTCACGAAAGTGATCCACTATCTCTGTCCACATAGCTCCATACTATGTAGAGACCTCAGTCTGTAAGGTGCTAAACTGGGCAGTCAACCTAGCAATCTGCCCCTCTAAATAATTATAATCATGTCCTCCAGAATGTGCATGGACATCCTTTGCTTCTACTTCCATCTTCTCTAGATCCTCCACTGGTGGTGGTATGTCTACAGCTTCCCCTCCTTGGGCGAATCTGGATACTTCACCTGGTGTAGTAATGACTCTCTGATGCATATGAGATCGGCTCATGTTCTAGTCATATGTGCCATAATGAATATCTCGTGGAAAAACAATCTCATCCTCATCAACTACATATCCCTGTGCAATAAGTAACTAGTGAATAATAGTAGGGAATGGAAACTCCCACTCACTTGCACTGTCTGGTGTCTTGGCCACAACCTTAGAATAAAACTTCTCAATTTGGCCCCAGATGATATATGAGAATGATAACCAATGCCCAAAGTGTATGGCATACAAAGCTCGAAGGAACTCTTGACACCTCTCAGTTTTGTGCCCAATGGGACACACATTCTTAAACAAAACGGCATTAAGGAACCATAGATGACTTGGCATAGAGGACACACATTCTTATGTTTATCATTGATCATCATCAACAATAACATCAAAATCGGATTGGTCATCACTAGTTCTCAAGAAAACTTACTTTCTCAAGTTCTTCATCAAAGTAAGTAGAGTTTTTATTTTACAAAATTGAATAGATCTTTTTGATGGCTTTTGAAGACCAATTTTGGGGGACATTATTGGTGAATTGAATTGTTCAAATTGGAGTGAAAAAGTTGCCAAAGAGGTTGAAAGAGGTACTCTAAATTGTGCATGCCAAGTGTTTGTTTAAATTCCTCAACCAAACTTTCTTTATTTCTATGGCACCAAAGAGAGCAAGTAACCAAGGTGCTTCAAGCTCGCACAATCCTCGCCAAGCATGACATGATCTGACACCTGTTTCCTCAAGATCTCGCCAAGAAGGAATTTATGAGAGATGGCATCCGAGAGCCCTAAATTTTGAAGCAATGTTTGATATCGCTGAACTTTATGCCATGTTTTTTGAAACACGATGGGGTATTTCTGACATCCGTCGTCGTCAAGCGGATTCTATTTTTGTTCCATTATCTACCACTATATATCCGAGGCTTGTCAAAATCTTTTATCAGAACTTAATGCCAAAACATGATGAGTGAGGCACACTTATTTCTTCAGTAGATGGAACACAAGTTCAGGTAGATATGTCTTCCATTGCTATTGCCATAGGCTGTCCTCATGAATGCCCGAATGATTTGACTAATATCTACACTCCTTTACCCAATAATTTGTCAGTGGGTAATTTGGTTACACGATTATGTGCTAACCAATTCTCTGAGCCAAAGCATAATGCAGTTTCAAAGTCTTCTATGCCAAGTCATCTATGGTTCGTTGATGTCATTTTGTACAAGAATGTGTGTTCTATTGGGCATAAAACGAGAGGTGCCAAGATGATACTTTAAAGAGCTTTGGAGTGGAGATCATTGGAGAACGAAGTCTTGCGCGTAATTCATAAAGATGATGCCTTCTTCCTCAACTATTGAAGCTTCTTCTTCTACCATGAGTGGCTAGTTCATCCATTAGAATTTTGATGTAGCCCTAACTAAGCATCAATGGTTTGATTGTTTTCATTATTGGGGACCTTTATATACATGCATAGATTATGTAATTTAGAGGATTATTATTATATAATTAAGCTATAAAAGTCTTTCAAATTCAGTTTCAATGATTTGATATCTTGTCTTAGATATTTAGTTATTATTGAACTCAGTTTCTCTTATTTTGTGTGATCATGAGAGCGATTATTACACAATGGTAATCACTGAATATATCATTAAACGCTTTGATGGAGTATGCCTAGAGAAGATGGACCATACTGCACCCTAGATTAGAGTAGTTAGGCAGATGGCCCATGCTAATCGAAGATAGTCCATGACTTAGCCTTAATCATATGTTATCTTCTTGATGGATGAAAGTGAGCTTGTAGCCATCGACACCACTTATGCATGATTTAATTCCCCATAGTTAATTCAATTGACCATTGATTGTGGAGTTAGTGGTGAAGTCAAATACCCTAGATTTATTTCATATATTTTCTATAGTCTCTATTTACTTTTGCTTTATTTTATTTGTTTCTTTAACTAGTTTAAATATAAAAATTAGAATTCTTTTCTCTTAAATTTAATTAGAATTAATTCCGTACTCCAACTCATTCAGACCATAATATTTGAGGTTCAACACCCCTTTTGATAATCCTATTCTACAAGGAATTCATTCTATTGCGAAGTGTGGTGATTTTAATTCATGCACACAACACACACGATCAGCCCCCTACATGATTACTGCACTCCTCTTCATGGATTTCCCTCATGACATATTCGGATTCTTCTGTCGATACACATCATAGGTTCTTGCAAAGAGACTCTCCTTTTATAGAGGATTCTGTCAATCAAGGTATATCTAGACGCTCTGATCCTTATTTTGCATGCCTCTGACTTGTCAAATGGTAGCTCGCCATCCCTAATGTACCTGACAATCAGATATGCCTATGTCATGCCCTGGGTGACTTGGTTCACTTCACACGGTGTTCTTTCTGTTATACTCGAGTTGTCAAAACATTCCACAAGCACCTCCCTCCCCATTAGCGTCTTCCTGTGTTGTAGCCAATTGAGTGAGAGCATCTACATTAGAATTCTCACTGTGGGGGACCCGTGTAATGGAAAATTTTTGGAAGTGGGTGACAATCTCTTGTACTTTTTGTAAGTAAGATTTCATCTTTGTGCCCTTGGCTTTGTATTCTGCGCAAACTTGTTGGGCAACCAGTTGGGAGTCACTGTAGGCTTTTAACTAATATACTTTAAGGATCCTAGCTATCTTCAGCCCTACAATCAAAGCTTCATATTCAGCCTCATTGTTTGTTACCTTGAACTCAAACTATAAGGTGTATTGGAATGTTTCTCCATCTAGGGATATGATCAATATTCCTGTGCCACTAGCCTGCGCATTCGAGGATTCGTCCACAAATAACTCCCACATGCAGCCTAGGTCCATTAGGTCTTCTTTATTTTGTTAGACTAGTTTTTCCTCCTTTTGGCTTCGATCTCGCTCTTCCTCTAGGGATGGGTGAACTTAATTATAAAGTTTACCAATATTTGGCCTTTAATCATTGTCCTCGGCTTATACCAGATGTCGAATTCCTCCAGTTCCATGGACTATTTCACCAACCATCCAGAGGTTTCAAGCTTGAAAAGGACTTAACAGAGTGGCTGATCAGTGAGTACCACTATTGTGTGTGCCTGAAAGTTCTGCCAGAGTTTCCTGGTTGACATGACTAGGGCAAATGCCAGCTTCTCTATCGAGGGATATCTCCTTTCCACCCCTCAAAGCACTCTACTGGCATAATAAACTGGCATTTGCACCCTTTCCTATTCTTGTACTAACGCAGAACTAACTACTGCGGGGGAGAGAGCCAAGTACAAGTATAATTCTTCCCCTGCCTGTGTGCAAGATAATAGTCGAGGCGAACTAAGATAGTGCTTTAACTCAATCAAGGCTCGTTCGCACTCAGGTGTCCACTCAAAGGTCCACTTAAGGACCTAAAAAAATGGAAGACACTTGTCTGTGGCACGGGAGATCAGTCTGCTCAATGCTGCTACCTTTTCTGTCAACTTTTGGGCATCTTTGATCGTTCTGGGTGATTTTGTATCTTGGATGGCCTATACCTTCTGTGGGTTTGCTTCTATTCCCTTTTTGCTGACTAAGTAGTCTAAGAACTTTCCAGATGAAACTCTGAAAGCACACTTACTGGGGTTGAGCTTCATTTTGTACCTTCGAAGGATATCAAAGGCTTCCTATAAATCATCCAAATGGCTTACTACTCTTCAGCTTTTGAAGAGCTTGTTATCGATGTACACTTCCATGTTTCTACCAATTTTCTCTTTAAACATCCTGTTCACCAACCTTTGATAGGTTACGCCAGCATTCTTCAAGCCGAATGGCATTACTGTGTAGCAATACAACCCCCTTTCTATTATGAATGACGTCTTTTCCTAGTTTGATGGCAATATTGGAATTTGATTATACCCTAAATATGCATCCATGAAGCTAAGTTACTTGTACCTGGCCATTCCCTCTGCTAGCATATCAATCTTTAGAAGGGGGAAACTGTCCTTTAGATATGCTTTATTCATATCAGTGCAGTCTACACATAAGCGCCACTTGCCATTGGACTTTTTTACCAGGACTACATTCGCCAACCAGTTTGGGTAGTGGGTTTCCTACATGAAGTTACCCTTTAATAGTTTATCCACTTCATCAGAGATTGCTAAAGTTCTCTCAGGGACGAATGTATGCCTCTTCTATCTAATAGGCTTGGCAACTGGGTCAACGTTCAACCAATGCATGGCAATGGTTGGGTCAATTCTGGGCATGTCCTCGTGGGACCAAAAAAATACATCATTATTAACTCTGAGGAATTGAATGAGCTCTTCACGAGCGGTGGGTGAAAGTGACGATCCCATGCTCACCTTTTTTCTTGCCTCCTATTCATACAAGTTAACCTCAACTAGCTCTTCCATTGGTTCTGTGTGGCAGACTTCCTCTTTTTCTTCCACCTCAAGGCCTTCTATACTCAAAGTTTTGGATACCTTCTTTTCTTTCAGAGAAGTGGCATAACATTCTAGAGCAATGGCCTGATCCCCTCTTAGCTCCCCAACACCATGGTCAGTGGGGAACCGAATGAGGAGATGATAGGTGGAGCTTACTACTCTCATGGCATTCAATGTGGTTATTCCCATAATGACATTGTATGTAGTTAAGCACTCTACCACGAAGAAGGTCACCATCTTAGTGACTTGCTTAGGACTTGTACCAACAGTGAATGGAAGGTTTACGGTGCCGAGTAGGAGAAGCTTCTCTCCAGGGAATTGAACCAGTGGGGATTTAGTGGGCTTGAGTCTTTCCCACCCAATCCTCATCTAGTCGAAAGCTCCCACAAACAGGATATCAGTAGAACTACCATTGTCGACCAGCACTCGCCTTGTTGTAAAATTGGTAATAACTAGCGTAACCATGAGGGCATCATCATGCAGTTTCTAAACTCCCCTTACATTATCCTCTAAGAAAGTTATTATCTGATCATCTAGTCGAAGGCACTTGGCAGGTGACTAGCTCACCTCGCCTACTTCAGAAAAACTTCTGGCCTTTCTTGCATGCGTTTTGCAAGTTGCATTGGACTCTCCACTACCCAAAAGTCTATCAGAGATAACTCTAATCTCCCCCAATGGGGGATTTCTTTAAGTGTCATCTTCTTTATCATTCTATGGGCAGTCCTATGCTCTCTTATCATTGTTGGCCATTAATCTCCGCAGCTGGCTCCTACGAATTAGATTTTTAATTTTCCTTTTCAAGTCTATGCATTCATCTATGTCGTGCCCGTGGTCATGATATAACCTACAGTACTTGTCACAAGATCTCTTGGAAAGGTCAGTTCTCAACTTTAGGGGCCACGCCACATTTGGGTTATCTTGGATGTGAAGGAGGATTTGGCTTATCGACGTATTTAGAAGGGTAAAGGTACTGAACCCCTTATCACACCACGAAGCTCTGTCGTTCCATTTTCGTGATAGTCTGCCATATTTGAAATCTCTCTCGTCCCTACTGGATTGTCCTCCCTTTTTCCTGTCCACCTTTTTATCGCCATCTCCTTTTTCTCTCCTTGCATCTAGGGCATCCTCTGCGTTCATGTACTTTTAGACCTTTATGAGTAACTCAAACATGCTCTCTAGGGGGTTCTTGCAGATTGAGTATAAGAACTTTAAAGGTAGCAAGCCCCCCATAAATGCTAAAACTGCCACCTTGTTATCCAGAGCATCAACCTGCAACATCTTCCTGTTAAACTGGTTGATGTAATCTCGTAACAACTACTCCCCCTTAGTCTGTCTCACGTTCAGGCGATAGGTAGCAGGCTTTCTATGTCTTCAGGTGACAATAAAATTGCCTACGAACAATTGGCTCAGTTCTTTGAAGGAACGTATAAATGCTAGTTTTAGGTTGTTAAACCATGGTTGGGCTAAACCTTTCAATGTAGTAGTAAAGGCTCTGCACAGTATTTTATTTCGTACTCCTTGGAGTTGCATTAGAGCCTTGTAAGTCTCCAGATGATCAAGCAGGTCCCTAATCCCGTCAAAGCTTTCAATGGTAGACATCTTGAATTAGCTAGGTAAGGGACAATTTATTACCCCACTGGAGAAAGGGAGGTTGGTTTGTTGATCCTTCACTGTAGCGTGGCACTTCCCCTTCATGGTGTAAGCCATGCTCTCTAAATTAGCTCTGAGGTCCTATATCTCCAAGTCATAATAGGCAGCCTCTCCTGGATGCCCTGAGTCTTCATAAGTATGGGCCCTAAACCCCAAATCCCCTTCGACATGGGGTTTCTCTAGCGGGACTAGGTGAGTTGGATTCGTTCTTTCTCAATCACTTCCCACTTGGTACTAGGCCGTGTCTTCTGCTCGTATTTTACTGTCTCGCCCTGTGTCATCCCCTTCTAGATCAACCGACCTGAGGTGACTCCGTAATGGCACTAGTGCTACAGGAGGAAGGCGTTGTAGGATTGCTACATTTTGCTGGAGTACCAGGGCTAGACACTGATTCAAGTTCTGGACCTAGTATTCCAATGCAGTGACTCGCTCCTGGTCATTTGGGACTTTGGGGCATGCCCCAAGAAAGTCTCCTTAACCAGGGGGCTACATGTCTCCTTCTCCTGCTATTGGAAATTTGTAACCAAGATGGTCAGGGATGGCAGGCGGATCTTGTCCGGCTGGAAGGTCATGGCCGATAAGAGGGTCCTGTCCAATGGGGGGATCCTGTCTGGCAGGGAGATCTTGTCTGGGTGGAGGATTGCGGACAGGATGCTTCTACCCAGCTATAGTCTCTAGCCCAGATCGTAGGTGCATCATGCTTCATTTATACTTTTGGATAGGATGAGGGTTAAGTTTATGACAAGTTTTCCATAGACGGCGCCAACTGAATAAGCACAAAAATACCCCTGGACTAGTCAAACGCCAACTTGGAAAAAGACAAACGAAGGGTGATTGAAAGGACACCGGCGCGGTGCCAACCCACTACACTTCAATGATCAAGTCAGAAATTGAAAGGGCTCTAAAAGCTGCAAAGGAACTCAGAGGGTATTAAACACATACCTTGGCATATGGACCGTCTTTGTATTTATAGTAGTCAAATGGGAACGTGTCCCAGTAGGAGACTGACTCTTCAATTCCCCAAATTTATAAGGGAGAGATCATTCTTGGTCAAAGTATACTTTTTGTCCATGTCATGTAGTCTCCAAATTTCACATTTATATGTGTCACAATTGGAGTCAAATACTCTATCATTCTCAATTAGGATTTTTGTTGTTTTGTGGTTCTGTTCATTCTGGGTTTAAATAGCCTATTTTATTCATAAATTATATTTATCTATTTCATTTGGTTTCTGGGAGATTTTGAATGCTAGGAGATTTTGAATGAGAATTATTTTATAACGAAGTTCTTCTATTCTATCTTGTAATTTTTCTATTCAATTTACTAATTCAAATGATTTATAGTAATCTTGTACAGCTACTTGATAAATATGCAATGATTTCAGTTAAATCAACAACAGAGAAATTATGCATAAAATATATTAGACTCTATAATACTGCTCTTCCTTTCGGGTTCTTTAGTATCATTTGGTCTGATACCAATTTTCAAGGGGTTGATATAAAGTTTCGGCAGACTAAAATATTTATGATAATTCATAGGTTCTAGTATAATTTTGATAAAATTTAAGATAGATTTATAATTATCTAAATAGTTTAATGGGGGACCACCCTACCCAAGTGGTTGTCTAGGTGGAGCTTTCGGTGAAAACTTCATTTTCCTTATAGCTGAGATAGAATTTCACTACCACTTTCACACAATGCAGCTCACAACTTTAATCTAAGGTTAAATTTTATACTTCCAAACATAATGTTAATGAATTGCTTGAAATTTTGATTTTTTTCTTTCTTCTTTTTTTAAGAAAATTCAAAATAGTGATGAGTCAGAATGATGTGATAATGATACAACTTTGTCTAGTAAATTTCAGCTAATTAAAAGTTCTAATTATTCTAACGTAGAGTGGTTTGAGGGAGTTCGTGATTAACTTAAAATGAATACTATTTTTAATTGTCAACTTGATCACTCCACCTTGCTAATCAATTCGACTCAAAATACAATGAGGGAAAAAAAAAGAAAGAAAAGAAAAGAAAAATATAAGATGATATAAACACTATATTATAAAAAAATACTATGTATAATAATGAGTATTAATGAATGATTTGCAGTGGAAACCCACACCCTACTCTTCTTTGGGTAGAGTGCATGCATTTATATTTTGTTACCTCAATGTTATACATATGTTTATCCTTATAATGTGGGATTTGGATTACATGGACTTTGATTCAGCTATTGCAGGACTTTTTGCCTATTTGGGTTGCCCTGTCACTTGCCATGTGTCCCCTCCACATGGCTTGCTTCCTATTGGTGGGACTTTTACCTCCACACTTTGTAGATATAGAAATCTACCCTCTATGTATAGCAATGAGTATTAATGAATGATTTGCAGTGGAAACCCAAACCCTCCTCTTCTTTGGGTAAAGTGCATGTATTTATATTTTGTTACTTTAACGTTATACAGATTTTTATCCTTATAATGTGGGATTTGGATTACATGAACTTTGATTTAGCCATCGCATAACTTTTTGACTATTTGGGTTTCCCTGTCACGTGCCATGTGTCCCTCCATGTGGCTTGCTTCCTATTGGTGGGACTTTTCCCTCTGCACTTTGCCCCAAATTCTTTTTATTTTCTGTACGTAGAATTTGAAAAGAATTTTCCTTGTGGCAATAGTTACATTTTTGGAACCAAATAGTCATTTGCCTTTGAAAATCACAAAGAAATGATGTCATGCCATCAAACACTGTTGTTTTACATCGTATATGACCACGACTCTCTTCTTGAGTCACTTCATCTTCACTTCTTGCCTTCCTACTTTGTGAGAAGAAAAAGGAATTTCAAAACTTTATACAGGCTGTGTTTCGCCATCTCCTTGAGGTCAGTGCCTTTCGCTCTTCTAGTTTTTTCTTTAAGTTGTCCAATTTTCCCTGTACATCATCATGGGTAGATCTAAGAAGGTTAGGATAGTTGATAGCTTCGAAAAGAAGGGGGCTACTCAAAGTTCTGAGGTGTCTAGTAGTGGTGAAGACACCGATTCTAGGCACATAAACCTAGAGGAGGCTAATTCTTCTAATTCTGTTAGGGCTATGTCGAACTTTAAGAAGGTCAGAAAGGATTTTGAGGTTTCGGATAGTGTTTCCCTTAGGTTTTACCCTCAGGATCACAACTTTTGATCTGGCCAAGAAATTAATGATGGGAGGTACTATTCTCAGTAAAACACCTCACTACATTTCATTTCCCCTTACACCCTTTTTATCACTTAGTTCTCTATCACATGAATCTTACCCCACTTTAAGTAAACCCTAATTTCTTTAGAGTCATTTCTATTGTTCTGGCGCTCAATTTAAAAAGATCATTGGAACTAGGTTTTGATGACCTATTAGCATGCTATCAAGTATGCATGATAAAAATGAGAAATGCATATACTACTGTGACCCTCGATCTGGAAAATCCTTATGTCTAGTTCATCCCTCCTCTGATAAGTGTTGGAAGGAATAGCTTGTTGTCATTGGTGGTAAATGGATAATAGCCTTTTCTAATAAATACCTGATCCCGAAGAAATTCAAAGGCGTAGGTATACCTACTTTCAATCTTACCCTGAATCTTCATTAAAATTGTGTCGTTTGTGAAGTTATTCTATTCTCTAAAATTTATTCTTACCTTGGTGTAGGTAAAGACTCCCTTCCCCGATCAGAGGTTCGTGCTCAGTTGAAGACTTCTGAGGAAAAGGTGTGGTGTAACATACCTCAGTCAAAGACATTACTTAGATCTGCGAATCTTAGAGCCATTGCAAAAAGTGCTCTGGAAATCAAGAAAATGAAGCTGCCACCAACTACATATCAAAAGGGGAAGCAACTGACCGATAAGGAGAGGGTTGATGCAATTTCTTTAAAAAAAAGACACGCTCGAGATAATTTAGCAAAAAGAAAGTCTCCCGAAGTCTCTTCGATTACTAAAATCAATCAGAGCAGCCTCGCTTAGAATTCCTAGAGGACTGCTGAAGCCTTAACATCTTCTTCTAACCTGCAGTTAGATACTACTGTTGTTGATGGCATTGTTCCTCCTTTAACGGCGAAGGAGGGCTCAGTTGGTCCTAGATCCAGTGACACTTTTGCTGACCCTTCAAGTAGTATAGTTGCCATCTGGGTGCCCCGAAAGGTCAAGGCTGATGGATTTCTCCTAACTGTTGAGGACTCAATTATCAATGATTCTACCTCTCTCAGAGCCTACCTTAGATGCATGTGGCCTCCCCATGAGGCACATCGAATGAAGGAGACCTTAATCTCTACTTTGGCAGAATCTTGCTCTGGTGCTTTTGTACAAAATCTATTTAGAGTGGTGGTTATGTGTCGATCGATTGAGTAGGCAGCCCTAAAGGTAAAATGGACTTTGATTGAGAAAAAAAGAGTAGAGAATGAGGCCAAATATGCTCTTGTCGAAATGAAAGCTGCTTAAGAGGCTGTGGAGGCTAAACGTTCTAAGTGTAGTGCTTTAGTAGCTGATTTGGGGTAAAGCAAAGCCTTATGTGCTTCTCTTCAGAAAGAGAAAGAAGTTACTGAACTATAAAGAGTTACGGTGGAGTCGAAGGTTAGTGAGTCTAAGCTGACAGTCTCTTCTCTTTATGGTCTGATTAGTAACCTTGAAAATGGATCTAGAGCACTATACAAGAGACTAATCAGGATAGTTCAAAGTCAAAATGTTGAGGCATACAAAATTGGCTTTGAAGATGCCACAGCTACACCTAAGAATCGCTCTTATGTTGAGGGTCCTGATCATTATGATAGAGAGATGGAGGTTATGAACAAGAACTACCAGGGTCCAGATGTTACTGATTAAGAGAATGTTCTGGTTGAAGTTTTGAAAAGTTCTGAGATATCGCCCGCTGCCAAGGATCCTGTTAAGGATAGTTTGTTGGACACCAATGATTGCGTTTAGATATATTTATATATATTTTTATTATTTTTGCACAATTGTAGCTGTTGCTCCTGGTTGTTTTTAGAAACTTTTGTAATGAATCAGGAAAATAATTTTTGTGATCAATTTCATGCACATATGTTTCAAATTTGTGCATTATTGATTGCTATTTGAGATCAGATGAAATCATAGGCTATTTGGGCAATGCCTTAGCCAATCTCTTTCCTCCATTGGCATTCAGCTGGCCATGCCTTAACTAAGGTTTTCCTTCTTTGGCATTTGGCTGACCATGCCTTAGCCAATTTTGCATTCTTTGGCGTTCAGTTGGCCATACCTTAGCCAATTTTTTCCTTCTTTAGTGTTCGCCTGGCCATGCCTTAGCTAATTTTTTCCATTTTTTGCATTCGGCTGGCCATACCTTAGCCCATTTTTTCCTTCTTTGGTGTTTGGCTGGCCATGTCATAGCCAATTCTTTCCTTCTTTGGCATTCAGTTGGCCATGCCTGATCGGCGTTGAATGTTACGCATTCTAGCCTCTTAACTTATGTATTTTATTCTCTTAGTGATAGATTATTTTGTGATTTTACTTTGTTTTAGTGTTTTCTGTATTTTCAGGGCCTTAATGATTATTTCAGTTAAAACCAAGTTTTTGGGCTTTTAAAGAAGACATCCAAGATGGTGAGATGAAGCCTACATCAAGGAGATTCACTCAACCATTTATTTCAACTCAAATCAGCCCAGGAAAGAGGTCCAAGAGAATTACAACTGCTTAAAAAGGTTTCGGGCTTGAAGCCCAAATCTGCGCATAATGCAGTCTTAATCCCGTTTTGGAAAACGGACCAGAAGTCTTATTTTCGAGCCTCAAATCGACATAATTCTCGAATAAGGTTGAACGAAATTTGATTCTGCACACTTTTTTATTTCACGAAAATTCCGTAAATCGGACTTCTAGTGGGTCAAAAGTTGGGCCGAAGTCAGCAGGAAAAACCCACCTGATTAGTGCTGCGGGAAACCCTAATTTATTCCTAATTGGATTAGGACTTTGGTGTATTCTCTTGGGGAATAAAGTGAAGACTTGGAGGCTGAATTGAGGAGAGATTAGACAGAGAGCTTACAGAGAGATTGGAGAGTCTGAGAGGGCTGGGAAGAGAACAGAAACATATTGCAGAGCCATTGGAGAACATAGTCATACGCATAATTCATGAAGATGATGCCTTCTTCCTCAACAGTTGAAGCTTCTTCTTCTACCATGAGCGGCTAGTTCATCCACTAGGGTTTTGATGTAGCCCTAACAAAGCATCAATGGTTTGATTGTTTTAATTATTAGGGACCTTTATATACATGCATAGATTGTGTAATTGTGAGGATTCTTATTATAGAATTGAGCAATAAAAGTCTTGTAAATTCAATCTCAATGATTTCTTATCTTGTCTTAGATATTTAGTTGTTGTTATTGAACTCAATCCCTCTTGTTTTCTGTGATCATGAGAGAGATTATTACACAATGGTAATCACTGAATATATTGTTATGAGCTTTGATGGATTATGCCTAGAGAAGATGAACCATACTGCACCCTAGATTAGAGTAGTTAGGCAGATGGCCCATGCCAATCAAAGATAGTCCATGGCTTAGCCTTAATCATATGTTATCTTCTTGACGGATGAAGGTGAGCTTGTAGCCACCGACACCACTTATGCATGATGTAATTCCCCTATAGTTGATTCAATTGACCATTGATTGTGGAGTTAGTGGTGAAGTCAAACACCCTAGGTTTCTCTCTTATTATCTTCACTATCTTGTTTACTTTGATTTATTTTATTTTATCTTTTTAATTAGTTTAAAAATCAGAATTCTTTTCTTATAAATTTAATTAGAATTAGTTCCGTATTCCAACTCATCAGACCATAATCCCTGAGGTACGATACCCCTTTCGATAGCCCTATTCTGCAAGGAATTCGTTCTATTGCGAAGTGTGGAAATTTTTAATTGGTGTACTTTTTGAGTCACACTCACACACGAATTAATGCCTTAGCCAATTTTTTCCTTCTTTGGCATTCGGCTGGCCATGCCTTAGCCAAATTTTTCCTTCTTTGTCGTTCAGCTTGCCATGCCTTAGCCAATTTTTTCCTTCTTTGGTGTTCAGCTGGCTATGCCTTAGTCAATTCTTTCCCTCTTTGGTGTTCGGCTGGCCATGCCTTAGTCAATTTTTTCCTTTTTAGGCGATCGGCTTATAGTGACAGCTACCTCTATTTATTTTTCTTTTTTCTTTTTAGGTGATCGGCTTATAGTACCAGCTACCTCTATTTTTTTTTTAGAATTGTATCAGAAAAATAGATGACTCTGAGCATTCCTTCAAAGATGGAATATCTACACTTTGTAGATTTATACATAATATTTCTTCAAATGCATGGTATTCCAAGATTTCCTAATTTCTGCCCTGTCCCCTCGAATTCTTTGAAGTTTATAGGCATCTTTTTTGATCACCCTAATGATCTCATATGGGCCTTCCCAGTTTGCTCCTAGCTTTCCTACATTGCACTCTTTGGTATTTTCTATCACTATTCTCAAGACCTAGTCTCTAAGGTTAAAAGTTCTGTATTTCACATTCTTATTGTAGTAATTCCTGAGTATTTGGTGGTAGGACCCCATACGGATCTAGGCCAAATCTTTTTGCTCTTCTAGCAAATCCAGGTTATGTTCAATTAGCAGTGCATTCTCGTCTTCTTCGAATGCCTCGGACCTGAGGGTTGGTACTGCCAATTCCGTTAGTATGACTGCCTCAGACCCGTAGGTGAGACTAAATGGACTTTCCCTGGTCGGTCGTCTTGGATTCGTTCGATAAGCCCATAGAACATTTGGCAATTCCTTTAGCCATCATCCTTTTCGATCTTCCAATTTTTTCTTTATGTTAGCGAAAATGGTTTCTTTCGTTATCTCTGCTTGCCCGTTTCCTTGAGGATACGATATGGATGAGAATTTCTGGTTTTTTTCGTATTCCTTGAGGAATTTTTGTTCAAATTCATTATCCAAGTTTTTTCCATTATCCATTTTGATTCTGATCGAAAGCCCGAAACGGCACATAATGTTGTTCCATATGAACTTTTTTACTTGGACATAGGTAATTGATGCATAAGCTTCTGCTTTTACACACTTTGTGAAGTAGTCTATTGCCAGTAGTACATAACATTTGTTCTGCACTTTGGGAGGGAGTGGACCTACTGAATCCATTCCCTATAGGGCAAATGGCCATGGACTTGCCATTACGTTTAAGTCCCCCGGTGGTTGCTGTAGGATGTTAGCATGGCCTTGGCATCTATCCCAACTTCTACAGTGTTGTGTTGTATCTCGGGCCCTGTATAGCCCAAAGTATCCTTCGGTGAGAGCCTTATGGGGCAAAGACCTCCCACCTAAATGGTTGCCATATACTCCTTAATGAATCTCCTTTAGAATCTTGTTTGCCTCTTAAGTGGTCAGGCATTTTAAGTAGGGACCCAAGAACAACCTTTGATATAGTTGGCTTTTGATGATGATGTACTTCGTTGCTTTAATCCTCAACTTTCATGCCTCAATTTTCTACTTTAGGAGGACTTCATTTTTAAGGTAGCTCACTATAGGATCTATCTAGCTTGGTTCCCTGGTGATGGTTAACGTTTTAGGGTCGTTACATGTGCTTAGGCTGTCCAGAGTTTCCACCGTTACTATTCTAGTGAATGATTCATCTGTGTGCGATGCTGAGCTGGCTAACCAGTAAACCTCCTCATTCTATTCTCATAGGATGTGGCAAAATTGAATCCGATCAAAATTTTTGGCCTCCGTAGTCACCAATTCTTTGTATGCATTCATTATATCCTCTTTCGAATGATATTCACCTATCATCTACTTTACAATAAGTAATGAGTCGCTAAAGACTATTAAATCTTTTACCTACAGTGTTTTTGCCAATCGTAGACCTGCTATGAGTGTTTCATATTCGGCTTTATTATTTGATGCTTCGAATTCAAGTTTGATAGCGTGGTAGAGATTCGTCCCTTTGGGAGTTCTGATTTTGATTCCTATTCCTGCCCTTACTTTTCCTGAGGATCCATCCACATACACTTCCTAGCATGGCTCTATTCGCTGTTCTTCATCATCTTCCGATTTGTATTCTAGTAAGAAGTCTGCAACGACTTAGCCTTTTTTGATGTTCGGGGCTCAAATTTGATGTCAAAAACTCAAGTTTTATAGCCCACTTCATGGTTATGCCGGATACATCCAGTTTGCTGAGAATTTCTCTTAAAGGCAACGTGGTGGACACGATTATAGTGTGAGACTCAAAGTAATGCCTCAGTTTCTTCTTTACACGCACCAGAGCCAAGATAAACTTCTCTGCTTTCTTGTACCTACGTTCGGCAATGGTCATAATTTTGTTGGAATAGAACACAGGGAACTGTTTGTTACCTTCCTCCTTAACCAGTGTAACGCTAGTTGCTACTCGTGACACGACTAAGTAAAGGAATAATTGTGACGCTCCCTAATTTTCATGCATAAGTTGGCCATGCTTATACACAAAAATTAGGAAATACCAACACATGATAATAAACAAGCATAGAATACAAGATGCAATAAAGAAAGAATTTATTAGCAGAAAGAAAATCTAATAAATAATAAATCTCGAACCATAAATCTCCATAGCTATTTAGTAATTTAATTCAGAGTATATACCAAAATTCTCAATTAAATACAACTCGGGAATTCAATAAACCAAGGACCCCTAAACCACATTCATAAGTCAATGTTGATAAAGCCTAAAGAAATCTAATAATTAAATATAGAGTCCCTTCAATGAACAGTTGGAAAGAGTAGATGATCATGAGCTACGAGAAATAAAGAAGTCCTCAATGTTGTGGGTGGAACTACCTATGTCCTGAAATATCAACAAATAGTGGGTTAAACCCATGAGCAAGTCCTCTTTGCTTATCCCAATTAGAGAATCAATAAACTAATCATTTCTCATCCAAACAACCTAAACTACATGATAAATACACAATCCAAATGACCTAAATTACATGATAACCACACAAATTCCATGCTTATAACACAATTGATGAACCATTTTACATAATAACGAACATTAACAAAAATATAATTGTAAAAAGGTAATCCTGACATGATGTATATAAATATATATATATTGGTGAGACTACTTATTAGCTAGCTCCCAAATCCATATGGCAATCCTGACATGCCGTGTATATATATTGGTGAGATTACTTATAAGCTAGCTCCTAATTCTATATGGAAATCCTGATATGTCATGCATATATATATTGGTGAGACTACTTATTATCTAGCTCCCAATTCTGTATGTCAATATTGACATGTCGTGTATATATATTGGTGAGACTGCTTATTAGCTAGCTCCCAAATCCGTATAAAAATTCTAACATGACGTGTATATATATATTGGTGAGATTGCTTATTAGTTAGCTCCCAATTCTGTATAGCAATCCTGACATGCTGTGTATATATATATTGGTGAGATTGCTTCTTAGCTAGCTCCCAGTTCTGTATGGCAATCCTGACATACTGTTCCCATTTCAATTCCACCACTGGTAATGGTTGTAAAAACCCAGCTGGCTTTTGATGTTCTGCATTTATTTGTTGACAAGTAAGGCATCTTGCCACAAACTATGCCACATCATTCTTCATACCTCACCATCAATATTGGCATCTCAAACTGTGGTACATTTTGGTTCCACCAAGATGAATTGCAAAATGAAAATGATGGAATTCCCGTAGTACATCATCACGACACTTAGAAGGAACTACCATCAACCCTCTGAATCGTAGACCCCCATCAAAATGCAAAGTCCAATCTCTCACCGTCGCACCACTAGCTATCTGTGAGTGAATAGACTCCAACTCACTATCCTTTTTCTATGCCTCAATCACCTTGCTCACAAGCATAGGTTGAGCTACCAAGCTAAACAACGTAACTGGTTCACTATCATCATTGAAATACAACCCCAACTCTGAGAAATCTTTCATCATCTTCCAGTCCCGAATGGCTATACTAGCTAGAGTCCCATGAGACTTTCTGCTCAACGCATCTGCCACTACATTTTCTTTACCCGAATGGTATTGCAAATCAAAATTGTAATCCTTTATATACTCAACCCATCGCCTTTGCTTCATGTTCAAGTCCTTTTGGGAGAAAAGGTACTTGAGGCTCTTGTGATCCGAATACACTTTGAATTTCTCACCATACAAGTAGTGTGTCCACCCTTTCAAGGCAAAGATCACTACTGCTACCTCCGAATCATGTGTAGGATAGTTGTGCTCGTGAGTCTTTAATTGTCTAGACCCATAAGCAACTAGTCTATCACATTGCATCAACACACAAGCTAGCCCACTCCCTGAAGCATCACAAAATATCACATATCCCAAGCCACGCTCGGGCATAACCAAAATAGGAGCTGTAGTTAATCGCTTCTTCAATTCACGAAAGGCTAACTCAGATGCTTCATTCCATATAAACTTCACACCCTTACGAGTGATTCGTGTCATAGGAGTTGCAATGCTAGAGAAGTTTTTCACAAACCTCCTATAGTAGCCTGCCAACCCCAGAAAACTCTGAATCTTGAAAACACTCTTCAGAATCTCCCAACTTATTACGGCTTCGATCTTAGATGGATTAACTGAAACTCCACCTCCGATAAACAACATGTCCAAAGAATTTCACCTCTTGAAGCCAAAACTTGCACTTCTCATACTTAGCATACAATCAGTGCCCTCTAGGGATTTGTAAAACTGTCCTTAAGTGAAACTCACGCTCTTCTTCCGAAGATGAATACACAAGTATATCATCCACAAATACCACCACAAAAGTATCAAGGTATTCATGGAATGCACGGTTGATCAAGTTTATAAATGTTGCCAGTGCATTAGTCAAATTGAATGGCATTACAAGGAACTCATAATGTCCATACCGAGTACGAAAATCCATTTTATGGATATCCTTATCCTTCACCCTCAATTGGTAATATTCTAACCTTAAATCAATTTTTGAGAAGTAGTGAGCTCATTTCAATTGATCAAACAGGTATCTATCATCGGCAACGGATACTTGTTCTTGATTGTCACATGATTCAACTTTTAAGAATCAATGCACAACCTCAAGAAACCATTCATCTTTTTCGCAAATAACACCGGTGCTCCCCATGGTGATGCATTCAGTCTAATGAAGCTTTTGGCTTTCAAATCATCCAATTGGCGCTTCAATTTCACTAACTCTGCCAGTGCCATCTGATATGGTGCCATAGAAATAGGCATCGTACCAGGTATAAGATCAATCCCAAACTCTACCTCTCGCTTGGGAGGCAGATCTGCTAAGTCCTTCGAAAAGACATCCAAGTATTCACCTACCACCTCTGGGTACTCCTCTCTTGGCATCTCATCTCCCTCGACCAATAAACTGGCCAAGATAAAACTGTTTCGCTCTCGACTACTAATGCCATAACATGTAAATGTGTAGGAATCACTCCGATCCCCAACAAAACAAAAGCAACCACCCTCGGGCGTACAAATCGTCACTCTCCCTCTAAAACAATCTATTATAGCACGAAACTCCGACAACCAAAACATTCCTAGGATGATATCAAAACTACTCATATCTAGGAGAATAAAATTGAACTGTAGTGTCATCCCTACTACCTCAATAGCACATCCTTGGCACATTCTTTTAAGTATCACCATACCACCCACTAGTGTATCAACACAAACTACTATACCCAATGAACTAATCTCTAGCCCAAAGCTCGTGCAAATGGTGTAGTAATAAATGAATAAGATGTGCCTGAATCAATCAATACATGTGCTCAAGAACTGTATACTATAAATATACCTTGAACCACTAAAGGACTCGCTGAAGTCTTAGCTAGTGTGATAGCATAGGCACGACCCTGCACACCCCGTCCTGACTGACCACTCCCCTGATGGTCAGACTACTATGTAGAGGCAGCTGATGTCACTCCCCTTCCCAAGTGCGAACTCTGAACAGACTGTGCTAGCTGTGGTGGCTGAGGAACTCTGAATCCTGTCTATGCCTAGAAACTTGTGAATAATGCTGTGTGACCCTACATCACTATAAGCACTACTCCCCCACTGTGGACAATCCCTCACCACATAACCCACTTGTCCACACCTATAGCATTTCCTCGAATCCCCTTCCAGTGCAGGTTACAACTGCAGGCACTATGACTTGTAATGCCCCAACTGCTGACACTAAAATCATTTCACCTTGTCCCTAGAGGATCTTGCAAACATAGATACTGTAAAGAACGACTAAGTTTGCTGTGTTCCTTGAGAGAATGAACTACTCGATCCCCTTATGTTTCTTCTTTAGATTTGCTTCCTAGTGAGAAACCATACCTCGTGACTGACTCCTCAAGATTTGTATCCTCTGAATATCATTGTCATCCATCTCTACTAACAATTTCCTCCTCACCACCTTTACATAACTTGGCAAGTCCAAGATAGTGACCTTGGCCCTTAGCTCGAATTGGAGTCCCTTCACAAACCTCCTCACCTTCGCTTGCTCAACTGCTACCATCTCCAGTGCAAAATAAGATAAGGCCATGAACTTGTTTTTATAGTCCATCACACTCATTGTCCCCTGAATCAAATGGATGAACTTATCTTGTAGAGCTTCCTTCATCGTGTCCAGGAAATACTTTTCAAGAAACAACCTTCTAAAAGTTTTCCACTCCATGTCCCTCACCTCGTGAGTATGAGTGATCGGCGTTGATTGTTATACATTTTAGCCTCTTAATTTGCATATTTTATTCTCTTAGTGATAGTTTATTTGTGATTTTACTCTATTTTTGTATTTTCTGTCTTTTCAATGCTTTAATGATTATTTTAGATAAAACCATAATTTTGGGCTTTTAAAGATGATATCCAAGAAGGTTATATGAAGCCTAAATCTAATGGATCCATTCAAATCTAAGATGGTTAGAGGAAGCATACATTAAGGAGATCCATTCAACCATTTATTTCAACTCAAATCAGCCCAAGGAAGAGGTCCAAGAGAATTATAACTGCTTAAGGAGATTACAGGCCTGAAGCCCAATTCTGTGCATAATCCAGTTTTAATCCCATTTTGGAAAATAGCCCGAAAGTCTTATTTGAGAGCGTCAATTTTGTGAATCGCACTAATTCAAGGTCAAAATTGGATTTCAATTCATACCAGATTTTCTCCTAAACACTTTCCTATTTTCTTTTACTTGGAGAACACTTTAGACGACCTCTATATAAGAGAAAGAGATGAGTAGGGTTGAGGAGAAAAAAACAAGTGAAGGCCAAGGCAGAGAAGATAGAGAAAATCCAGGTTTTATTTATTTTATTTTATTATTTCTTTTATTATTTTGTTATCTTCTTCTTCTACCATGTGTAACTAAACTCCTTAACTAAGGTTGAGGAGGTAACCTCCATTAATGAAGTGAAGTTATTTTATTCATTAATTGATTCCCATGTGTTTGATTTAAATGCTTATGATTTTCGCTTCTTGTGATTAATTATTTTATAGTTCTTTCACCATCTATATCATGTATATGTGGTAGTTAGAAAATATTATAATTAATCTAAACTTGGGTTTGTATTTCTTAAAAGTAATAATCTTTGATCTTATGTTTTTCATTAAATTGGATTCATAAGATGCTTAGAATTTTACACTAGTGAAGCGAAGGAAAATCTACATTTTTAATATATTTTTTTATAATGCTTTATTGTTAAATCTTGAGTAAGCAATATATTAATTTCTTGATTGCTACTCCAAATTTGGGGATTAATAAATGAATATTATAAACTTCATGGATTTAATGGTGGTGGAATCCGGAACCTTAGTTATTTTCTCTATTTGATTTCAATTGTGTTATTTTATTTGCATGTTAGTTTAATCTCTCTTAAATCAACAAACTTTTGTTTAAACTAGATTTTTTTTTTTAAGTTGGATTTATATTAGTTTTTCTTCTCAAAACATTTCCTTGGGTTCGACCTCGTTCTTGCCTATCTATACTTCAATAGATTCATACACTTGTGAGTTATTTTACACTTTTAAAACAACATTAATGAGTCATAGACTTCCATGACAAGTCTGCCACTCCCGTTAACTGAATAGGAATCATGGACATCCTCAAATCATCCTCAACTATCCTCAGCACATTGAATGCTTTGGATATCTATTCCAACCAATCTTCTGCAGCCATAGGATCCACTCCACATCAAGCATAGGAGGGTTCATCTTCTTGAACATCTCTAGAGCTCTCATTGCCCTATCCCCACCTCCTTGTGCTTGATTATGTGGACCTTCATTGGCTATCCTAGCCAACAACTATGGACCCTCATTCTCACGGACCAACTGTGCCCCATCTATTAATGGTGATGGAATTAGGTTTGTACCCCAACCTCGGCCTCCCCTTGGTGGCTGATAGGCGTTGAATGTTACGCATTC
Source organism: Cornus controversa (assembly GCA_026545225.1). Classification (NCBI taxonomy): domain Eukaryota; kingdom Viridiplantae; phylum Streptophyta; class Magnoliopsida; order Cornales; family Cornaceae; genus Cornus; species Cornus controversa. The sequence goes on along the minus strand of CM048845.1, from coordinate 35,976,925 downwards.
TAGCCTCTTAACTTATGTATTTTATTCTCTTAGTAATAGATTATTTTGTTATTTTACTTTGTTTTAGTGTTTTTTGTATTTGCAGGGTCTTAATAATTATTTCAGTTAAAACCATAATTTTGGGCTTTTAAAGAAGACATCCAAGATGGTTAGAGGAAGCCTACATCAAGGAAATCCATTCAACCATTTATTTCAACTCAAATCAGCCCAAGGAAGAGGTCCAAAAGAATTATAGCTGCTTAAGAAAGTTTTGGGCCTGAATCCCAAATCTGCACATAATACAGTCTTAATCCCGATTTGGAAAATGGACTAGAAGTATTATTTCTGAGCTTCAAATCGACTTAATTTCAATATTAGTTAAACAAAATTTGATTCTGCACACTTTTGTATTTCACGAACATTCCGTGAATCGGACTTCTAGTGGATCAAAAGTTGGGCCGAACGTCAGTAGGAAAAACCCACCTGATTAGTGCTGCGGGAAAACCTAATTAATTCCTAATTGGATTAGGACTTTGGTGTACTCTCTTGGGGTATAAAGTGAAGAATTGGGGGATTGAGGTGAGAACAGAGATTGGAGAGTCTGAGAGGGTTGTGGACAGAACATAAGACATACTTTGTAGAGCCATTGGAGAATGAAGTCATACGCATAATTCATGAAGATGATGCCTTCTTCCTCAACAGTTGAAGCTTCTTCTTCTACCATGAGTGGCTAGTTCATCCACCCTAACAAAGCATCAATGGTTTGATTGTTTTAATTATTGGGGACCTTTATATACATGCATAGTTATGTAATTTAGAGGATTCTTATTATAAAATTGAGCAATAAAAGTCTTGTAAATTCAGTTTCAATGATTTCTTATCTTGTCTTAGATATTTAGTTGTTATTATTGAACTCAATCTCTCTTATTTTCTATGATTATAAGAGCGATTATTACACAATGGTAATCACTGAATATATCATTAAAAGCTTTGATGGATTATGCCTAGAGAAGATGAACCATACTACACCCTAGATTAGATTAGTTAGGCAGATGGCCCATGCCAATCGAAGATAGTCCATGACTTAGCCTTAATCATATGTTATCTTCTTGACGGATGAAGGTGAGCTTGTAGCCACCGACACCACTTATGCATAATGTAATTCCCCATAGTTGATTCAATTGACCATTGATTGTGGAGTTAGTGGTGAAATCAAATACCCTAAATTTCTCTCATACTATCTTCACCTTCTATTTTACTTTGATTTATTTTATTTTACATTTTAATTAGTTTAAAAATCAGATTTTTTTCTCTTTATAAATTTAATTAGAATTAATTTCGTATTCCAACTCATTAGACCATAATCCCTGAGTTTTGACACCCCTTTCGATAGCCCTATTCTGCAAGAAATTCGTTCTATTGCGAAGTGTGATAATTTTTAATTGATACACTTGTTGAGTCACACACACACGAATCAATTTTTGGCGCCGTTGCCAAGGATTATCTATTTGAGTGATTGGATTTTACATAATTAATTTTAATTGGATTTTTAGTTTAGGAAATTTTTATATTTTATTTTTAATTTTGTTTTTGTTTTCTTTTCAGGTGCCTTTGGCTAATATATGCAATGTCATTGTTCTGTAGCTGATCCTTTGATACCTCTTGATCATGAGCCTGAACGTACTCTTAGACAACAGAGAAATATCCCTGTTGATACCATTGTGCAAGAGGAAGAATTAATTAAAGATATGGCAGAAAAGAGGAATAACAACCTTGTTCCTAATGCAGATGGAGAAAGGGCTAGATTGCTTAGGGACTACTATGTTCCTGAGACATATACCTCACCAGCGGGTTTTCAACTACCCAATGTCACAACACAGAATTATGAGATCAAGTCTAGCATTATTCAGATGCTATCATCTTATTTGGGCTGACTCAAGAAGACCCTTATAAGCATCTAGATGAATTCATTGAAGTGTGCTCAACTACCAAAATCCACAACTTCTCTGAAGATGCTTTCAGAATGAGACTTTTTCCATTCTCCCTAAAGGATAAAGCAAAATATTGGTTCAATTCTCTACCGGCAGGTTCTATCACGACTTGGACTTAGATGCAACATGAGTTTCTCAAGAAGTATTTTTCGATAGGGAAGACCAATCAGTTCAGACGTGCTATCACTGGTTTCTCCCAACATGAGGGGAAACAATTTTTTGAGACATGGGAAAGATTCAAGGACCTTCTTAGGAACTGTCCCCATCATCAAGTTCCTAAGTGGCAACTAGTGCAGAGTTTTCATGAAGGGCTCACAGAAGCCAACAGACAGATGGTTGATGCCTCTTGTGGAGGTACTTTTATGTTATAGAGTGAAGAAGAGACATGGACCTTATTTGAAAATCTTAGTGACAACTCTCTACAACATGTCTCCTCTACTCGTTCTAGCAGACCTACCACTACAAGGAAGACTGATGGGATTTTTGAGGTTGGTGCTTCAGAAGCTATGCCAACTGATATTGATCTAATTGCACAGAACATAGCAGCAATTATGGCTGCCAATCAAACTCCTTCTGCTTCAATTCCTTCATTGTTAGGCCCTTGTGAATTTTGCTCTAATCCTATGCATAATGTGAGCAATTGTCCTTCGATGGGGCAATTTTCTGATGTTCAACATAAGCAAGTCCAAGCTACATTCACTGGACCAATGAATCCTCCATGAGGTAATACTTACAATCCTACATGGAGGAATCATCCTGATTTTTCTTACAGTCACCAAGGGGCAGCAATGTAACCATCATATCAACCTAGGACTTTTGTACCTCAACAGTAATATCAAACACAAAGTCCTATGGCACAACAAATTTCTGCTATTGAAGACAAGCTTGATTCTCTGATAGAGATGGTGCAAGCTACTGTAGCAAAAGTACAATCTACAGTTCAGCTAGTGCACTCTCATTCTCAATCTATTACCAAACTAGAATTTCAGTTTGGATAGCTTGCTGCTTCATTAAGTAGAAGAGAAGAAGGGAAGCTCCCTAGTCAACCAGTTGCTAATCCAAGAGGGATGCAAGCTTCCACAAGCAACCCACACCATGAGCAAGTTCAAGCCATTACCACTTTGAGGAGTGGAAAAATAATTGATAATAAGGTGGGTGAGAAGAATGAAGAAGAAAAAGTAACCACAAGTCCAAGTGCTGAAATTCCTTATGAGCCCAAGGCTCCTTTCCCACAACGTTTCCTTGAAACATCTAAATTAGGAAAGCAAGGGGACAAGCTACATGACATGATGGAGGTGTTTCGACAAGTGAAGATTAATTTGCCACTCCTTGATGCCATCAAGCAAATTCCTCCTTATGCTAAATTTTTGAAGGACTTGTGCACTCAGAAAAGGCGTTCAAAAAGTCATGTGCCAAAGAAAGTGATGCTGCCATAACAAGTGAGTTCTATAATTCAGCAGTGCACTCCTACCAAGTACAAAAATCCTAGTGCCCCAACTATCTCATGCATCATTGGGGAGCACCATGTTGATAAAGCTCTTCTTAATTTGGGTGCAAGTGTGAATTTGCTACCCTATTCAGTATACTTACAATTGGGCTTGGGAGAATTGAAGCCTACCTAGGTGGTATTGCAATTTGCAGACAGATCAACAAAGCAACCCCGAGGAATCATTGAAGATGTGCTCATTAAAGTGGACAAGTTCTACTTTCTAGTTGATTTTATTGTACTTGACACTAAGCTGGATCATAATCCAAAGAGGCACATTCCAGTGATCCTTGGTCGACCTTTCTTAGCTACTGCTGATGCTTGCATAAATTGTAGGTCGGGGATTATGGATATCTCATTTGGCAACATGAAGGTTAAGCTTAATATTTTCAATGCTGTTGAGAATCCTCCAGATCAGGCAGATGTTTTCTTCTTGGATTCTACGGATGTGTCTGAATCTACAAATGAAATAAAGGTGCAAGAAAAACAGAAGGAAAAGAAGGTGTTCGAAGATCAATCTTCTACCATTGTGGTAAATTCTGTATCCACTACACAATCCAAAACACTTCGGGGTGAGCAATTGTTTGGAGTATCCGACAACTCCACACCATGGTATGCATATATTGTGAATTATTTAGCCATAGGAAAAGTGACACGAGACTGGACCAAGTGAGAATGTGATAGATTCTTCTCTAAAGTTCATCATTACTTTTGGGAAGATCTAGAGCTATTTAAATATTGTCCAGATCAGATTATTTGGCGATGTGTCCTAGACCATGAGTTTCAAGATATTCTCAAGTTCTGCCACTCATTAGCATGTGGAGGCCACTTCAGTGCAAGGAAGACAGCAGTAAAGGTACTTAAATGTGGATTCTTTTGGCCTTCTCTGTTTCATTATGCATATGTTTTCTGTAAAACTTGTGATCGGTGTCGAAGATTGGGTTCAATGTCAAGGCGCGATATGATGCCAATGAGCCCCATTCTGGTGGTTGAAATTTTTGATATTTGGGGAATTGATTTCATGGGACCCTTTCCACCCTCTTTTGGCTACGAGTATATTTTGGTTGGTGTGGATTATGTCTCCAAATGGGTGGAGGCCATTGCAACTCGAACCAATGATCACAAGGTGGTAATCAAGTTCATGCATGAAAATATTCTTAGTCAATTCAGAATTCCTCGAGCCTTGATCAGTGATGGTGGTTCTCACATTTGTAATAAATTCTTGAGAGATTTTCTTGCTAAATATTCAGTGACACATAAGGTGGCAACACCTTACCATCCTCAGACAAGTGGGCAAGTAGAGCTGTCCAATCGAGAAATTAAGCATGTTCTCAAAAAGACAGTGAGACCGGATAGAAGAGATTGGTCATTACAACTGAGTGAGGCACTATGGGCATATCGGACTGCTTAAAAGACTCCTATCGGTATGTCACCATATCTGTTGGTGTATGGGAAAGCATATCATCTTCCAGTAGGGATTGAGCATAAGACACTCTGGGCAATCCGAAAATCCAATTTCGATGCAAAAAGAGCTAGAGAAGAGAGAAAGTTGCAATTGAATGAACTAGAAGAGTTTAGACGTGATGCTTATGAAAGTTCACAAATTTACAAAGAGAGGATGAAGGCATTTCATGATCGACATATCTCATGGAAGTCTTTCTCTCCGGGTGATAAAGTCTGGCTCTTCAATTTAAAGCTTCGATTGTTTCCCAAAAAATTGCGTTCAAGGTGGGATGGACCATTCCAGGTGATTTCAGTTTTTCCTCATGGTGCTGTGGAAATTCAAAGCTTTCTAGATAACACTTTGATGAAAGTAAATGGACAAAGGTTGAAGCATTGTGTGGAAGGATTTGTGCCAAGAAGAGACGTAGAGTCTGTCGACTTGACAGATCCCGTCTATTCGACTTAATCCCTTCAGAGAGTTGATCGTCTCCTACGAACATTAAATTGTAGGTTTTCTATGTATTTCTATCCTTTAATTTCTTTAGTTTTCTTTTATTTTAATTTTTCGTTTTAGTTATCTCAAGTTTTCTTTCAATTCTAATTGCGTTTTAATGTTTTTTCTTTGAGTTTTTGATGTATAAGTTGCTTCCGGAGGATGCCAAGAGGTGTACCGAGGTATTTGGACTCAAGACGGGAGAAAAAACAAGCTCTCGGTCGACCTTGGGTGATAGAGACTCCAAAAATACACGTCTCGATCGACCTTGGGCGATGGAGGGTCAAACAGGCATCAACCGGGGGGATCAATCGCCCATTTGAGGGGGGATCGATCGCCCCCATAATTTTTCAAGTGGGGTGACTAACCAGCTAGGCGATCAATCACCCAGACCAAGGGGGATAGATTGCCCAGGCCCAAAAGTGGGCTGGCCGAGAATTCCTTCTATATATGGACTTCCTCTCCTCCTTTGTTGCTACTACTTGCTTCCTTCACCTCTTTGAGCTCCAATTTGACTCCTACTTCAACTGGGAATTTATTTTATTCAATTAGTGATTCTTAAACAAGTATTTAACATTGATCATCATCAACATCAACATCAAAATCAGATTGATTATCACTAGTTCTCAAGGAAACACTCACTTTTTCAAGTTCTACATCAAAGTAAGTGAAGTTTTTCTTTGGCAAAATTGTGCAAATCTTTTTGAGGGTTTTTGAAGACCAAGTTTGGAGGAGATAATTGGTGGATTCAATTCTTCAATTTGGGTGAAAAAGTGCCAAAAAGAGGAGGTTGAAGGATAAACTTTTATTGTGCACGCCAAGTGTTTGGTTTAATTCCTCAACCAAACTTTTTATGGCACCAAAGAGAGCAAGTCACCAAGGTGCTTCAAGTTCACGCAATTCTCGCCGAGCAAGGCATGATCCAACACCCGGTTCTTCAAGATCTCGCCGAGATAGTATTCATGAGAGATGGCATCCAAGGGCCTTGAACTTTGAAATAACGTTTGACATCGCCAAACTCTATGGTATAATTTTTGAGACACGATGGGGGATTTCTGACATTCATCGTCACCGATCGGCATCAATTTTTGTTCCACTTTCTACTACTATCTACCCGAGGCTTGTCAAGGTATTTTATCAGAACTTAATGCCGAAACCTGATGAGCGGGATGTGCTTATTTCTTCAGTAGATGGAATAGTAGTTCAGGTTGATATGTCATCCATTGCTATTGCCATGGATTGTCCTCATGAGTGCCTAGATGATTTGACTCATATTTATACTCCTCTACCCGATGATTTGTCAGTGGGTAATTTGGTTGCACGTTTGTATGCTAACCAATTTTTTGGGCCAAAAAGGAATGCAGCTTCGAAGTCTTCTATGCCAAACCACTTATGGTTCCTTGATGCTGTTTTACTCAAGAATATATGCCCTATTGGACATAAAATCGAGAGACTTCAAGAGTTCGTTAGATCCTTATATGCCATCCATTTTTGGCATTGGCTATCGTTCCCACAGATTGTCTGGGGCCAGATGGAAAAGTTTTATTCCAAGGTTGTGGCCAAGGCACCAGACAGTGCAAGTGACTGGGAGTTTCCATTCCCTACTATCATTCATCAGTTGCTTATTGCACAGGGGTATGCAGTCCATGAAGACGAGCTTGCCTTTCCACGTGATCTTCATTATGGCACACATGACTGGAATTTGAGCCGATCTCATATGCACCAAAGAGTCATAGTTGCGCCAGGTGAAGTGTCTCGATTGGCCTAGGGAGGGGAACTTATAAATATACCACCACCGATGGAAGATCTAGAGGAGATGGAAGCATAAGAAGAGGAGGTACATGCAGAAGCTAGTGGTCATGATTATCATTATTTAGAGGGACAGATTGCTGGGTTGACCGCCCAGTTTGGCACCCTACAGACAGAGGTTTCCACACAGTTTGGAGTTATGAGGACTGAGATGGCGGATCACTTTCGTGACACTCACCAAGATCAACTAAAGATAAGGAGGATGTTACGTGCGCTGATGCCCCAGGCAAACTTGGATCCGGATGCTCAGTCACCACCACATCCTTGAATGGAAGGTAACTCTCTTTTGTATTTTATTTTATTCTTAGTTTTTATTTTTATTTTTATTTTTAGTTTTATAAAAAAAAATTATTTTTTTTATTATTATAAAAAATATATATTTTTTTTTAGGATTTTTCTCTTTCATATTTATTTTCATCCATACTATTTCACTTGATCTTTGGGGTATAGTGGTTTATTTTGACAGGTTATCACATCCAAGTTTGGGGGTGTGCTTGCATTGCCTTCATACTATTGGTTTGCTATATTTTCTTTCTACTACTTCTCCGGATTCCTGGTATTCTCGTTCTTACCCTTCTCTATGCTTTGATTGGGTGTACATTGAGGACAATGTATAGTTTAAGTTTGGGGGTGAGGCGATGCCTTATTTGTGTGCTTTATTGCATATGGGGGGAAATTTTTATGAAATTTTTCTTGTTTTAGGATTTTATTTTATTTTATTTTCTTAGTTTATTTCTTTATTTTCTTGTGTTTTATTTTTAGATAGAATGTTTTGACATTATTTAAGGGATTAGTACCTTATGTAGGTGCATAACTTGCAATTTTTGGGTATATTTTAAATTTTTGAAAACTGTGGTTTAAAATTAAATAGTTTTAATCATGGTTTGCAATGACATGTTTTGGGGTGATTAGTTTTAGTTTTCTCACATGCACAAACACACTAGCATAATCTTGTGGGGTATAAACTTTGGTTGTGAGTTATTGAGTTACATATGCTTGAGATTAATTAGTATCTCTTGAGAATGAGTACCGATAATGTGTTTACTTGACTTCAATGAAAAAGAAAAAAATGAGAAAGAAAAAGAAATATATGTTGAATAGCAAATCAATTTGATCCTTTTCATGAGTAACCGGGCCTCTATGCCTTAGGAAGCACGGAGTGTTCGCGTCAAAAATGAAAGGGTGAGAAAAGATGAGCATTGGTTGTCTTGATTTGTAGCCTGATTGATTCGAGTAATTAGGTACTTTGGGGTATCTTAAAACCTAGTGCCTTAAACCTATCTGGTTTGGGAGTCACTAACTGAAAGTTTACTACATGGATCTTTTAGAAAGCTTAATAGATCAAGACATTGCACAACCAATAAAGCAATGAAAAAAAAGAATGATGAAAAAAAATAAAAAAGTCATGTATTCATGTTTGGAAGTCTGATTTCAATAAGGGGAGCTAGTAAGTTGAAGGGGTATGTGACTTAATATATTCAGAGCTAGGTTATGCTACATGAGATGACTATTAGTTCACTTTACACGAGGGAGCTAGAGTTGATTATTTTGAGATATGTTGATGTGAATTATGTATGAGGACCATTGATTTGAATTATAGAATTTGAAAGTTTAAAATTATTCTTGAATGCAAGTTTCTAACTATATATTGTAATCTTCTTCTTGAATTAATGTTAAAATAGAATTTTGAATGTTTGTGGGTGACATTTTTGGAAACCCTCACGAGACTATACTCGTCCACTAGGGGGAACCTAGGGGTTTAAAGGCTTGTTGCACATGCTAAATGCAATCGTTTCTCCCACGAAAGTGGAGTTGGGTAGTTTAGTTAGTGTTTAGTAGTTTCTTTGTTTTAGTTTTATTTTATTCTATTGCTAAGGGACTAGCAATATGTAAGTTTGGGGGTGTGGTAGGCGTTGAATGTTACGCATTCTAGCCTCTTAACTTATGTATTTTATTCTCTTAGTAATAGATTATTTTGTTATTTTACTTTGTTTTAGTGTTTTCTGTATTAGCGTTGAATGTTCATAATTTTGGGCTTTTAAAGAAGATATCCAAGATGGTTAGAGGAAGCCTACATTAAGAAAATTCATTCAACCATTTATTTCAACTCAAATCAGCCCAAGGAAGAGGTCCAAGAGAATTACAACTGCTTAAGAAGGTTTCGGGCCTGAAGCCCAAATCTGCGCATAATACAGTCTTAATCCCATTTTGGAAAACGGACCAGAGGTCTTATTTTCAAGCCTCAAATCGACTTAATTTTTGCATTAATTGAACGAAAATTGATTTTGCACACTTTTGTATTTTACAAAAATTCCGTGAATCGGACTTCTAATGGGTCAAAAGTTGGGGTCGAACGTCAGTAGGAAAAATCCACCTGATTAGTGCTACGGGAACCTAATTAATTCCTAATTGGATTAGGACTTTGGTGTATTCTCTTGGGGTATAAAGTGAAGAATTGGGGGATTGAGGTGAGAACAGAGATTGGAGAGTCTGAGAGGGCTGTGGACAGAACAGAAGACATACTTTGCAGAGCCATTGGAGAACGAAGTCATACGCATAATTCATGAAGATGATGCCTTCTTCCTCAACAGTTAAAGCTTCTTCTTCTACCATGAGCGGCTAGTTCATCCACTAGGATTTTGATGTAACCCTAACAAAGTATCAATGGTTTGATTATTTTAATTATTGGGGACCTTTATATACATGCATAGATTGTGTAATTTAGAAGATTCTTATTCTAGAATTGAGCAATAAAAGTCTTGTAAATTCAGTTTCATTGATTTCTTATCTTGTCTTAGATATTTAGTTGTTATTATTGAACTCAATTTCTCTTATTTATAGTGATTATAAGAGCGATTATTATACAATGGTAATCACTGAATATATCATTAAAAGCTTTGATAGATTATGCCCAGAGAAGATGAACCATACTGCACCCTAGATTATATTAGTTAGGCAGATGACCCATGCCAATCGAAGATAGTCCATGACTTAGCCTTAATCATATGTTATCTTCTTGACGGATGAAGGTGAGCTTGTAGCCACCGACACCACTTATGCATGATGTAATTCCCCATAGTTGATTCAATTGACCATTGATTGTGGAGTCAGTGGTGAAATCAAATAACCTAGATTTCTCTCATACTATCTTCACTTTCTATTTTACTTTGATTTATTTTATTTTACTTTTTAATTAGTTTAAAAATAAAATTTCTTCTCTTTATAAATTTAATTAGAATTAATTCTGTATTCCAACTCATCAGACCATAATCCCTGAGGTTCGACACCCCTTTCGATATTCCTATTCTGCAAAGAATTCGTTCTATTGCGAAGTGTGGTAATTTTTAATTGATACACTTATTGAGTCACACTCATACACGAATCAGTGGCATGGTTCTAACAAACATTTTCAATGAAGATTAATCGTCTGCATTATGAATTAATAAATTCCACTCCCATAACGATATGTTATTATTTCGCACATAACACATAAATAGGCTTTTCAACACACGTCTAATCATGTAGGCATGTTCTCAAATCACCACATAATATATATCACATGTTATCACATAAGCATATGCAAAGTATTCATAAGTTGTCATATCTACATACTTTTCTAGGTTTTCAACTCGATGTTTTATCCTAACCAAAACCACATGTGATACAACCCTTACCCATCATCCCTAGGTATTCAACCTATTTAAGCTCTTATAACAAGCTATGCTTTGATACTAATCTATCACACCCCGATTTTTGATACCCGAAAATCGAGGGTGATTATATAAGAAACCACACTCCCAATCATACTTCTTCTTTGACATTATACTTAATATCATCACATATTACTTAATCATCTCATATTATCATCGTGGATTATATATCATACCCATAATCTTATAAAATACAACTCCAAGTGTTCAACAATGCATATAAAGCTCTCATTCAAGTTTCGATCGATTGATGGATTTCCTATCGGTCGACTAAAACCTGGGCAATCCATGGGCTGAGTGGTCCTCAACTTCAATCGACTGAAAGAAGTCTTTTAATTGACTAGAGGATCTTTCGGTCAACTGATGAAATGTTTTGGTCGACCAAAATAGGTACTTACAGACGCTACAGATGAAAATTCTTGGTATCTCACACTTTCAGTCGACTGATAGGAGTATCAGTCGACTGGAAGTCTCTAGAACCTATTTTTTCCTATTTCAAATCCTCAATTTAACCTCCCGAAGGTTCATGCTTCAAAGGATCATTCTATATTCAAGTTTTTCCATCATTCATCACTCATCATGCGTACTAAAAAGCCATATTTCTCATGCTTACAAAACTTAACTAATTTTTATGTTTCATCTTCTCCACCATTCTCCATTAACATTTATATAAACATAGAATTTTAAAGGAAAACCAACTCATCATGCTCATTATCTAGCATTCAACATATTCATACAAATTCTCAAGTAAGAATAAACAACGTAATAGGTCTAAGTTTTCATACATATGTCAAATGCACTAAGTCCACATCCTGGATGTACTAAATAAGAAAATAACTAGAAAAGAGGGTTCAATGACCCCATATCCATCTCATGGATGATCACCCTCAAGAACTTCTTTGCCATGTCTTGAAAATGTTAATGTAGAGGGATGAGCAAGTTCAACAGCTTAAAGTAATATGTTGTACAATCCATTCAAGTTTACATTTCATAAAATTGCATAAAGAAAAGATCAATGCACAATTTAGCTACGTGTGATGCTTCCTACCATTCTTGTCAAGTTATACGTTCATTTACATGGCATACTCATCAAATCTATTTGACAACCATAATTCACAGCATACTTTATTGCACATTCCATCATATCTGTAACATATGATATACCAAATTTGTCCACAATTCCACTTAGTTCACATAAGTCACATTACTTCACATAATTCTACACAAAATCACATTATACTTGGAATTGAACTCACACTCACACCACACACCCAAGATATGTACCAAAGTCCCACATCTTAATTACCTTTGGCTATTTCGGTCAACTAACTCACCGGTCACCACCCACTTGTGCAAGGTAGAGGACTTTCAACCCCAAAGAAGATGTTTTTTCCTTCTATTTTCTATGAGTCATTCTTGAGTATTCATTGCAAATATAAAATATTTCACGTGTTTGCACGCACAATCACACATTGGATGTATTGCACTCAATCCATGCCCTACGTCTATTCTAGCATGTTATTCAACAATTCACAATGTCACAAGTATATATTTAATTCCCAAACTCAAGCTTTTCAATAAATTCACCAAAAATTCATCTATGTAATCTACATTTCAATTTGCACAATTAAGCAATTCATGCATTCAATAACATCTATTAATCATTTCTAATTCAATAAGACATAAATCATCAATTCAATTCCATAATTAATCTATAAAATCCCATATAGTCATATATATAACATGAATACATCAATTTTATGTTAAAAACATGAAATTAAACTTGAAACTTAAAACATAACACACACCCTTACCTCAATAGCTATAGTTTCAAGCTATTCCTTACTTCACTCAAAAAATTAAATTTCTTAGAAATTGATTCCGGACTAATTAAACTCGAGCCCTCATCGCATAGATTGTTTCTTCTTTCTTCGGTAAACTCAAATTCCCACCCGAAGTCCCTCTAAATCGATGAAAAAGGGAAGAAGAAGAAGTTTCTATGTATGAATATGTATCTAACATTGCTCACAACTGATGCATTTGTGAAATAAGGGCTGGGCACTCTCTCTTTCTATTTATAGACAAATGATCTACACTTATTTACAATAATGTCATTACTTTTTCCTAAACCTTCCCGGCTCGTTTTCGGATTTTCATAACTCCGATTGACACAAAATCAATTTCGTAACGCGTCAAATATTTTATTTAAGTTATTCTTCAATTTTGGATTTCCTGAGCCCATGGTGCCCGCACCCCTGAGTTGACCGGACTCGAAAAAGTCAACTTTGGTCAAACGCTCTGAAATTTCTCTAAACTTTAAATATATTCTCTAAATATGTATTTCACATTTAAAACACATAAACAATTATTTAAAATATTAATATGACAATTAAATGAAAATGACGAAAAATGTCACAAAAGTGGTCACGGTTCTTACATTGACATCCCTACCTCAATTTGGAAGATCTTTCAAATGAATTCCTCAATTCTCACAAAAAACTCAACCTTCTTTGAAATTGATTCTGAATGGATCAAATTTAAGCCCTTAGTTTGTAAGTCCCTCAAAATCAATGGAGAATGGAACAAGAAGATGTTGCTATATATAGATATATGTATATTACTCCATTTAGCTTATTTCAAATGAGAAATGAGGGTTGGGTATTCTCTTGGTATTTATAGAATTTTAGCCTACCCTTATTTACAAGAGTGCCACTACATTTTCACTAAAACTTCTTGACTCAGTTTTTGAGTTTCGTAACTCTGATTGACACAAAATTAATTCTATAGCACGTTAAATATTTTATTTAAGCTACTCTCTAAATTTGGAGTCATTTTGACACTGTCTAGATTTTTTGGGCCCACAAGGCCCGCGCGGGGTCAACCGAACCTGAAAAGATTAACTTTTGTCAAACACTCTGAAAATTTTTTCAAACCTCAAATAAGTTCTCTAAACATGTATTTTACATTTAAAACACATATATAATTATTTAAATCACTAATATGACAATAAATGAAAATAAAGGAAAACCGACCAAAAATTGTCACAGTTCTTACAGCTTATGCCAGATTTGCTTCAGTCCCCATTTAGCTTAATGTATGTTTGAAGAATTGTCCTGATGAAACCCTGAATGTGCACTTAAGTGAGTTTAGCCTCATATTGTGGCTTCTCAAGGTGTTGAAAATTTCTTGTAGGTGCATTAAATGATCTTCCTTTCTTTAGCTTTTAACCGCCATGTCATCTATGTAAGCTTCAACTGTTCATCCTATTTGTTTCTTAAACATTCTGTTTATCAGTCGTTGGTACGTGGCTCCTACATTTTTGTACTCGAATGGCATCACCTTACAACAGTAGGTTCCACCTTCAGTGATGAAGGATGTTTTCTTCTTTTTCGAGATTCATTGAGATCTGGTTATATCCTGAGTATGCATCCAAGAATGTTAACCATTCATATCCTGCAGTAGCATCTACCATTTGATCTATCTTTGGTAAGGGGTAGAAATCTTTCAGGCAAGACTTGTTAAGATTGGATAAGTCAATGCACACCTGTCATTTCTCATTCTTTATCCTAACCACTATTACGTTGGATTTGAAAGTGCTGAGGAAGATAGGAAAAGAGATGAAAAAAGAGAACTGACCGGTGGAAAGTGATGGTCGGTGGCTGGCGATGGTGTTCTGTGGATAGTGACAAGCAACAATGCGGTGGAATGGGCTTGTAGGTCTCAACTCTAGCAATGGAATGAGAATTAAGATTGAAAATTTTGGCTTTACGCCTAGGTTTCCTTTATATATTATATATATAAGTTATATACCTAAATAGGGTAGGGCGGGTACTCGTCGGGTAGGGCCTTACCCCACCCTGAACCCGCGCGGGTTATTTTCCTCTTAACCTCATTTTCTTAAATGATTTCGTAAATGAGTTTTATACGGGACGATCGGATACGGGTACCCAGTGGATCGAGGGAAATTGTCATCCCTAGCCATGATTGCAAGCCAATAATTTTGGGCTACGTAGATGAGATTGAGCAATACATTGATTATATGAAATCAACTTTTATTTCAGTCCAACAAATTATTTTTGTATAGTGCCGTAGGCACGGGCAATACGCTAGTGTATATATATATATACCTATTAAAATATTTAATAAAATATTAATTTTTATCACTTTCAGCTTTTAATAAAAATATTTTTTTTTGTATAAAAGATTATATTAATCTTGACTAGAAGAAAAAGACGGATTATATTTTGATTTATAAATTTTTAATTGAATGGGTAATTAAAAAAAAAATTCACTTGGTAATTAAATTAAATTGGCCAAATATCCTATTTTTAAAATTGATTCTATTTTATATAGAAAAATAAAACATGTTGGAAGGTAATACCATTTCATTCTTATATTATTCTCTACCTATAGCCAAACATTAGAATGAGAATAGTCATTCCATTCTATTCTCATTTCATTCCTGACTTCATTCCATTTCCACTTTATTTTATTCCAGCGTACCAAACTAGCCCTCAAAGAATGTAAAAGCCTATCTCTAGAGGAGGAATCGTTTCATATTCTGACTCGACCCCATTTAATTTGAGTGATACAAGGACGAAATTTTCACGACGAAAGTATGTCTATGAAGAAGCAAAGTTGCATAATAGTCAGAGCAGACTTTGATATAGACCTTAACTAGCGATTTCTTCGGCCTCTTTCTTTTTGACAAAAGATTAGATTTATGGGCCGGCCCATAGATGACTTTGAGGTGGACTTGACTTCTGGTTCGTTGTGGTAACAAATAAAAGTGTGCAACTATATTAACATATTCTTGGATGATTAATTAAGGCACATGACTGGATAGATAAAATGATCGAGAAGCATATTGACCCATTAATTTCTGTTTTTACGGCCTTGAAAAGTTATAATTATAGATGATTAGATGGTTCAGGTTTCTCCTTGTCAGTATAATTGAATATGCCTCTGACAATCCTGTTTTTTTTAAGGCCAGATAAATGGATTCACTGAAGATACGAAAGGCATATATATATATATATATATACCTTTGAATTTAACGACAGTACTATTTACTTTAGAAAAATGATATTTTTTACTTTTCCAATGAAGAAAAATTTTCTTTTGGATGAGTTATTGGAATCTGTAGTGAGAAAAAAAAAACTATAGTTCTTGTAGTTTACAATTTGGGGAATAATAATTTGTGGTTTCCTAAGATCAAGAGAAACGTGATGTTTTTATTGGTTGAAGGAATTTAATAATCGCTCTCTAGAATATTATATACTTTCTCCATTTTATATATGTGTTATTGTTCATTACACACAATGACATTAACACACAACATTTAGTCCATGTTATATGTAGTTCATATGAGGTCCAAATCCTCAAAAGACACTCCTTTTATTTGTACGATAATTTGTCGAAATTTTTATGAAGGAAGTATCTCCTTTCATTTAAATGATACATGAATAAAATTTGTATGAAGTAACTATTGATGAAGAAAAAGAGTTGCATTATAGCCGTAAAAGATTTTGACATTGATTAGTTATCATTGAATGATGCGCCTGGTGCATCATGCGCCGAGCACACTGAATATCTTCTCGACATTAAGACACAATATTTCTACTACATGTTATATGTAGTTCACATGATTCGAATCTTGGTAAGACACTCATTTTATTTGTACGATAATTCATTGAAATTTCCATGAAAAAATATCTCCTTTCATTTGAATGATACTTGAATGAAATTTCAAGGAAGAATATGTCTCAAAAGAAACTTGACCTCAAGATACAAAGCAGTATCAAATAATTAAAAGCAATGCAATATAAGAATCGTAAAGGGGGCAGATCTCCCTTTGAAGCAAAACAACTTTGATTTTCCTTTTTTGGTTACTTGAACTTTAATATATATATATATATATATATATATATATATATATATATATGAATTGGGATGACACAAGAGATGAATTGGATCAACCCCATCTGAAACAATTTGGGTTGGATATTCAGTATTGGCAATGGCTTGAGAGATCCTAATGATTTGAGATCAATATTCAGCCTTGCCAATCAATCCCATTCATAAAATGAAGGAAGAGGGGAAAAAAAAGGGAAAAAGAAAAGAAAAGAAAAAGATGACATGATATGAACACTATATAAAATATATTAAGTAATCATATTGTGGTACTCGATTTATATTGTTGGCTAATTAGTTAATTGTGTATTGTTACTCAAATTCTATTGACCCATACTTTTGGTTTTTACGAATCAATTAATTAAAACTTAAGGATTGAAAATTCCAGTAATAGGTCTTTCAATTGGTCCAATGTAATGAATGTAAAATAGCGACAGTCACCACCATATATCTTTGACTATATTGTGCTCTTGTGATTAAAATTTGGTATCTTTGACTTTTTCAAAGAAGATTTTTATATTATTTATTTCTTTTGGATGATCTACTGGAATTTGTAGTGCTAAAAAAAAAAGAAAAAAAAGAAAAAAAATCTAGTGCAACTCTAGTCAGATAGCAGTATAAATAAGGGTCACACATGGCTAGAGATCATAATTAAATAAAACCAACCGGTTCTGATCAAAATGATGATCGGAGAAATGTTGTTTAAACATTATTTGTACGTGTTGGTTGGTGTAGTTTTAGTAATATTCACTAGTACTTCAAGATCAGTTGGAGATGACGGTAAAGAAGTGAGGTGGTCATGCATAGAGAGGGAGAGACAAGCTGTCCTTGAGTTTAAAGGTGGGCTTATTGATGATTATGGCCTTCTTTCTTCTTGGGGGAGCGCAGAAGAAGAAGAGATGAAAGACTGCTGCAAATGGAGAGGTGTCCGGTGTAGCAACATTACTGGTCATGTCATTGTGCTCGATCTTCATGCCTACTTGCCTGACATTGATGATTATCAGCCTTTGAGAGGCCAGCTTAGTCCTTCATTGCTTGAATTGCGGCATCCGAAGTATTTGGACCTCAGTTTCAATGATTTTAATAGGAGCCGCATCCCAAAATTCATAAGCTCCCTCTCCTAACAGAATTGCACTTATTTGATTGTGAACTCCATGCTATCATTTCTTTATCAGTACTTCCATTGATAAATTCTTCTGCTTCACTTGTTGTCCTTGATGTCTTGGGCAATTACCTCAATTCTTCAATATACAATTGGTTGTTCAACTTCAATACCAGCCAGCTTGCTCATCTAGACCTTTCTGACAACAATTTACAAGGTCTGATCCCTGGTAATATGGAAAAACTTGCATCAGAGAAAAAGCATTATATATATCTTGAACGCGTGGCGAAGACACACCAAAAGATATATTATCTAAGTTTACAACCATCAAGCACTATTCAAATTTCTTTGAGTTTACCTAAAGTATTTTTTGATAGACCATGGGGATTTAAACATGTCCTTTCACACCAATTATTTGGCTACTAATGGAAACCATACCTGATACCTAATTCTTCCCCAAGAGAAGAGCCAACATGTACCAATAGTTCAATTTCAAAAACCTGATCTGAGTCTGATAGAAAGTTGCTTTATTTTCGCAATTTCCATATCCCAAAAAATAATAATAAATAAATAAATAAAATATATATATATATATATAGGGAACAAACTTTACTCCTTGAAACCTTAGTTAAATCCATGCAAGAAACTGATTGGCTAGCTTTAACAAAATCAAGTGTGCTGTAACTTCGGGGAAAAAAAATCAAGTGTGTTGCATACTAAGCATAAAAAAATATTACATGGAAGTGGTGGTAAAGATCTTGCAGAAGAAAATAAAATTGGTATTACACAATATTAAGTAACATTGATTGTAAAGTACAGATTTGATAATAGGATTCACTAAGAATTAAAAAACCACCTTCCCAGAATCACGACTTAAATAAATTTTACAACTACTATGAAGAAGTATTTTTAATTACTCCGTAACTAAAGGGACAAGTAAGACAAGTACCTGCTGCAATTTCTTGACCAAAGAATTTTACCTTGGTTTTGCAAGCTCCATTCAAATATCTGATAGACAGAAAATTATCTACTGAGATTCTCTAGAATCAGATTAACATAAATCTACAACAAAAAAAGGCTGGTGGAAAACATATGATTTTATTAAGTTGAGGATGAAGTCACAATTCCTCCAATGCATGAGCAAATGTCAAGCCAAAAAAACGATATACGTAAAAAGTTACTTGCCTTTCCATCTATATCCAAACTAAAAATGCTGGTTTCATCAGGCCCAAAAAGAACAGAGCTATAAAATTCATCCAATGCTAACTCAAGCGACATGATCTCTGCCCCAGAATAGATAGTTGCATTTCTTGATGCAGGGGTTGACGAGTCATATGTCCATATCCTTCAATATAACACAACAGATTCATAACCCAGTCTTGGTCCACCATATACAGGCTTCTTCAATATGACATTCTAATACAAATTGAGATCGTGATCTGAAAATAAGGAAGGAGCTGAAAAACTACTTTAGCCTAGGTATCCTCTAGATTGCTTATAAAGGTTGAGGCTCTAATCAATGCACCAGCTCAACGGACTGAAGTCATTGAAATCTAAACCAAGTTAGGAACTGGCCATCTACACGGCTACAGCAGCCACTTTAATATGAATGGTTAAAGAACCTAACTGAAATTGAACCCAAAAATAGAGTATTGATCAAAAGATTAAATTATGAAATCCATTTGATTACTTGACCATGTGACGCCGGACAGAATAGTGATTATTCTGTAGGCTAATTAAGGACAACGGAAAATAAACAGAAAGAAACCATGAGAATTGTTCAAAAAACTCAGAGAAAAATCTCTGGTATTCAATATTATTATTCAAAATCAAAAGTGCCTTCGAATCAACCCACAAGTCAGGTTATATAGCTGAACTTCGTCAACATTACCAAAAATAGCAAAAATCTAATATTCGTGCCAAAATAAAATACGAAATAAAAGAAGGAAGTTGCTAGAAATCTGGCCCAAATCAAGCCCAGAATCTCTTCCTAATCAACAAAATAAATATTACTAAAAAAGGAAAGAAATAACTAAAATTAGGGATTCGGAGGGGAAAACAGTGGATTTTGGCCTTGAAAAAATACACACCCAGCTTTAGCTAGGTACCCACGACGTGCGCGCCGAACCAAGCTTTCTAAATTGTGGTCATAAAGGTAATTCTGACACCCGTAGCCAAAGTTATGGTCAAAATACTGAAGCGCATCCAAAAATACCCTAATTAGTGACAAAGTCACGGTTTCCTCCCATCTTTACGCTGATCCGCCAACTCAAGATATTTCAGTGCCATCAACGTGTCGTCTGACAGCTCAGCATCATCTGACTCGGATGCTCCTGCATCACCATGTCAGAGATGCGTCTGGAATGGCCAGCTAAAGAGATATGAGCACACCTTTTAGCATGTTAGCTGCACATAATCGCATATACCAGCCTTTTAAGAAGCTAATCACTCTCCCATATTATTTCTCTAGTTAATTCAGCATTATACCAGCTTTCACAGAAAATACCTGACCGTGCCATCCACAGAAGCACTTGCAATACTGTTGCCAGAGGCAGAAAAGCGGCAGCGACTGATTGGACTTGTGTGACCTAAGAATGTCTCCTAAATTATGGTTTGCAGAAAGATAAGTAACTTCTAGTAAAACATAAATGAGCAAATTAATAAAGGTAGTAACAAGATAACAAAGCACAAGATGGAAGGCACAAAATACAGAAATAGAAGACTGATATTTTCCAAGAAACATCAAAACTCATATATGGTTCTGTAAGCAATTTCACCTGAAACTCTACTTTCACTCCTGGGAATTTGAATTTTTCTTCTCCCTTCATTTCACTGCCAATTCCTGTCACAAAAGAATCAGTGATTACCTTACCATAAATTACCATGAATCTAAGATTGTATGGAAGTTCAATACCAACTAAAAAGCGCTTTATAACAACTACTCGAGGTCAACAAAAGAATTTTAATAGGCCATCTCAGCCCATAAACTAAATAATGGTTGTAGTGATTATGTCCTGCGTCCTGATGATCAGAACAGACAATTCTAGATCCTACTATGGATTTCTATTCAACTTCCACACCAAGTCACTGGTACAAACTTGTAATATAATTGTTACAAAAAATTATATATACCAAACTAGTTTGTAATATACCAAACTAGTTTCTAGTCTTCTACAAAAAAATCTACATCTCGCAAATATTGCAAGCTTAGGAAAATCTTCCATCTATAAATCAAAAAAAAAAAAAAAAAAAAAAACTACATTTCAAATCATAAAAACCAAAAACAAAAAAAATACACTTTAAAATATACTTCCAGAACGCCTTAGGGCTACAAAATACTTGTCACTGGGCCCAAAACCAGATGCAGTCTCAAAAGTTAACATACTCACCTCAATAAAATCTAATCCCAACTATTTGGGGTTGTCTGCATAAATCATGTCTCCATTTTGCACTTTTAAATCAAACGGTGCTATATCATTCCTTACTATCTCAAACAAATGTAATTTTTGGTCTTTCCCCTTCCCCTTACATGAACTTGGACTATGTCACTCTTTCTCCCCACTAAACATCTCCAAATCAAATTTGGTAACATAGTGATGATAGAAAATTATCACACACTTAAAGTAAATTGTCCACACACTTAAAGTAAATTATCACACACTTAAAGTAATTTTTCACAAGTAGAAAATAAATAAATTTTTATATTTTTTCTTTTCAATTTTTTTTCCTAACATTTAGTCACATTTTAAAGATGTTTTCACACAAATAAATCCCAACACTTGATATTCGCATTTTTAAAACTCACTTACACACACTTAAAATCAATTTTCACACATTTAAAGTATTTTTTTCACACACTTAAAGTAATTTTTCACACACTAAAAATAAAGAAATTTTTATTATTTTTCTTTCTAATTTTTTAGCAACATTTAGGCAAACTTAAAAGATGTTTTCACACAAATAAATCATAAGAGTTGATGTTTACATTTTTAAGCCTTATTTACACACACTTAAAATTGCTTTCCACACACTTAAATACACTTCTACATATTTAAAGTACTTTTTCACACACCTGCAATAATTTCCACACACTGAAAATAAATAATTTTTTATGTTTTATTCTTTTCATTTTTTTAGAAACATTTAAGCACAATTCTTTTTATAAATATTTAAAAAAAAACATTAAAATGTATATATTTTAAGTGTGGAAAAATATTTTAATTGTGTGTAAAATGACTTTAAAGTAGTGTGTAGACATGAATTGAAAAATTCATAATTTTTCTGTCTTAAATCAAAACATAACCTAAGTAGTGTTCAAGAAGCTCTCGAAATATTCAATTTAACAAAATTAGTTTCATCAAAAAATATTATTTGTAGTAAAAGTTATGGAATTTAAAGTGAAAAAAAAAAAATGAAAAGCATATATATATACACACACAAGGTAGGAATATAATAATTTATTCTTTTTCTTTATATTTGGAAAGAAATAGTATTATAGTTTATTAATTGCTTAGTTTTCTTTTGATTTGTGATATGTGAAGGACAAGTTAATTTTCGGATAAAAAATTTTCCGCATCATTACTGCTTGAGCCTATTACGGCAGACGATCAAGGTCCTCCATTCATATAGGTGTTATACCTAATGTTAACCAAGTTGGATTCTTTTGGGGTTAACAATCATTTTAAGTGTACTCAAACAAATACTAATCAAGGTCAATAGTTTAGTAATATTTACTCACTTTCTAAAGTAGAAGGTTGAGGGTTTAAGTTTGGATAAGGACAAAAGTGAATGTGTGAGTGTGTTCCAAACACGAGAATGTGAAATCTACAAAAAGAAAAAAAATTAAGAGAAGACATTATGAATTAATTTTTAAATTGCAAAATACTTGTACAACATATATCAAGTCTAGAATCACGATTATGAGAAAATTAAAGGCAACTGCGCGCAATGTCAAAAAAGGCAAATGCAATTTTTGCAACTCTAGTATGATCTCAGTTAATCTCGAGTTACAAAAATAATTCAAAGGCATACAACACGAGAGCCATTACATGTGGTAATTAAAGGGGGAGAACTCCATGTGAAGCATAACTACTTTGATTTATGCTTTTATTGGTTGCTTGAACTTTTGAATGAAAATCATCGTTATGAGTATAAGGGACTCGGGTCCATATTAGTGTAACTTAATGAAATTGGTTATTGTGATATTGAAACTTTTTTCTAGGGTTGCAATTAGGGCGAGTTGGGCGGATAAGAGGTACAACTCGGGCTCAATTTTATATATGAAATGTTCAACTCTAACTCAACCCTAACCCAACTTTCAACCCTAACTACTCAACCCTAACCCAATCCATCCTTAAATGTTTAAACTCAGGTTTACAATTCGAGTTGAGATTTTGGGTTAGAAAGTTGGGTTAAGTCTGGTTATCTATATCACCAATCTTCATGTTAAAAATTTAAAATAATCTTTAATAAGTTTCACATTAGATTACTCTAAACACACAAAAAATTAAGAACTTAATGCAAATTTCTAAAAAATTACAAACAAATTTTTAGGAAATTAATTATCCAAAGTGTTAAAATACAATAAATTAAGATTTAAATAAAAGAAGTTGAAAATTAACAAAAAATGTTATCATAATTTGAATATTATATATAATATATTTAAAATAAAAAATATGTATAAAAATAATATTACAATTAGGGTTCAAGGTGGCCGGGCTCGAGTTCTTGGCACCACAACCCAATCACAACCCTAATTAAGTTCGGGTTGAAAATTTTCAACCCAAGCTCAACCCTAATTGTAAATATAGTTGTCCAAGCCTGTAAAAAATCGGGTTGGTCTTAGGTTAGGTTCGAGTTGTCCAACCCAAGTTGCACCCCTAATTTTTCCATCTCACACAAGTCAAAAAAAAGTGAGACGCTACTTTTTACAACACAATTCAATAAAAAATTAAGTTTTAGTGAATTTTAGTAATTTTATTGAATTTCAAGTCGTCATTTTTATTAAAAAGGTATGGTAATAATATTTTTTACTAAATTAATGAATAGTAAAATATTTAAGTATTAAATAAATTAAAATTCATATAATATATAACATTTGAGAAAAGAAAAAAAAAAGAAAAAAATTAAATAATACAAGTCAAAAGTTCCATTTTTAAAAAGGATAAATAAATATGTTGAGTTTACTAGTAAGCAAAAATATAATTGCATTCTTAAAAGAAGATTTATGATTTTTGCATTTTTAAGCAATCACTATTTCTCCTCATCATCCTTCTCCTTGCATTTGTTCCATATAAATGGGGGCAGACACATGGATCGTCTTTTTTTCATTCTTCTCTGTTACACACTGTGTCTTCTGATTTAATTTTTTGAAATCATTTCTAATCACTTCATCCCATGTAACTCTACTTTTTCTAATTTTATTATCTATTGGTGTTATATCTAATGTTCTCTCACATGCTCATTATTTGTCTTATCTTTTCAAGTTACTCCTATTATTAAACGTAGCATCCACATTTCCATTATATTATGTAAGACAACATATATCTAATATAATATTAAATAAGAATGTGCCATTAATTAGTTCAATGATATAACCTCTCCTCTGTCAAAAAAAAAAAAAAAAAAGGTGAGAGGTTTGAGCTCGTAGTGGACAATTTGTGGATATGTGTGATTATATACCTAACCAGTTTAAAATTTGTTTTAGAAAAAATTCTTAAAAATTGTTCTGATATTTATAATATAGCATTAACTACTAACGTTCATTATGGCTGAACTAATACCATGAGATCAGCTATAAAAAAATTCGGTCATTACATAGAATAATATTTAAGACATAATTTTTCTAGTCCCCTTTTATTCGTTAAACACTAATAGTCAAGCTTTCATGTGAAAGGGAAGACAAAGACTCTCCTTTCATTTGGATGAAATTTCTATGAAGAGAGTATGTGTCATTGTCTAGAAGACCTCTGAATGTAAGTGATGAAAATGACGAAACAGAGTTGCAATATAGAAATAGAAGACTTTGACTAGTGATTTCTTTGCCTTTTCGTTTTCGAGAAAGACGAGAAAAGAAAAAGATGACATGCTACGAGGACTATATAAAATATGTTAAGTAATGATATTGTAGTCGATTTATATTATTTTATTGGCCTAATTAGTTAAATTGGATGTGTATCATTACTAAAATTCTATTGGTCTATAATTTTAGTTTTTACGACACAATCAATTAAAAAATAAAAATTGAACATTCCAGCAGTGAATCTTTCAATTGGTCCAACGTAATGAATGTGAGAGCTAGCCATCACAATATTGGAATCTATAGTGTGAAAATAAAACAGAAAAGAGAAGGTTCTAGTAAGATAGTTTTATAGTATAAATAAGTGTCATCACATCACATGGCTAGAGATGATAAAGAAAACCAACCGGTTCCGATCAAAATGATGACGGTAGAAATGTTGTTTAAACAAAATTTGTACGTGTGGTTTTTAGACTTTAGTCAAAACACGACAAAAGAAGGTAAAATAGGACTGTCAGAAGCCTTGAACCGGTTAAGCCCATTCTTAGACCAGTCTGGGACCTCTATTAAGGTACCAAATCTCATGGACCGGTCCAGCTAAACCTTGGACCAGTCTAGTTGTGTTGGAGACAATTTTTGAAGTCCGGAGAGCTCATGGACTTGTCCGGAAAAGACTTGAACCGGTCAAAATTTGAAAAATATGAAATTGTAACTCCGAAACTCTATATTTCAAGATCGAAAACCAAGTTTTCAAAATCTGTGTCCTCACCAAATTATTTGGACTAAATGATGCTCTAATCATGATCAACAATGTCTAAGCTCTCTTGAAGCCACTTGAATACTTCACTCAATCAAATTCCTTACTTCAAACAATGCATTAATGAAGAACACACTCCAATTTCTTCGTCTTCAACTTCATAATCGATTACAAAAATATGAATGAAATATTACAACTCGTTGATACTAAGTTTTGACACTGAATATTTTTAATTACAAATATATATGTCACATAACTAAATAATAGAAATTAAGAAAGAGAACAATAATAAAATTAATAGGAAAGTATTGGCCTACTACATTCATGTTATGACTTTTTCATTTAATTTGAGTGATACTTTGATGAAATTTCCACCAAAGAAAAAATGTCTCAAAAAAAAAAAAACAAAGTTGTAGTCATAGAAGACTTTGATGTGCATCTTAACAAGTGATTTCTCTGCGCCGTTTCTTTTTGACGAAAGAAGAGATGTATGGGACCATAGATGACTTTGAGGTGGACCTTAACTTCGATTTGATTTTCCTTTCATTATGGTAACAGATACTAAAATTTTGATATTATATTAACACATTCTTGGATAATTAATTAAAGAAAATGAGAAGCATATTCGCACAGTGGCACCTAAATTCCTGTTTTAAGGCCTTGAAAAGTTGTAATTATAGATGATCAGACGGTTTAGTTCCTCCTTGTAATTATAATTGAATATGCCACGGACAATCATGTTTCTTTTGATGAAGATAACTAAAAGAGCTAAAAACTTAGCTTAGCTTCGAGGGGGTTTCACTATAACTTGGAGACAATTGACACTCTTAGAACTTAGCTTCGAAGAGAAGATTGTACCTAGAGTTGGTTCGTTCGCAGCAAAGAAGATGAGTGGTAAGGTTTCATTTGAAGCTTGAGGTTGCGTTCGAAATTAAAGCGTTCGTTCGAGGTTAAGGGTTTATATTTTCTGAGGGTTTATTTCATCAAAAACAAAGAAGACGAGTGTTTCAAGGTTTGTTCTGTCTTATTTGTTTTCTAAGGTTGATTGCATCGACATAGACAACAGATAACGAAAACCTGAAAACTTGGTGGCACATTGTCTTATCTTAAAACTTTTTACATTAGTTACAAGAAATATGGATCGAAGTCTCTCCGATGGCCGTTCCATTGTCTATTCTTTTCTCTTGTCATAATTAATTGAAAGCTCTTTCCCAAAAGCTTTTGGACGAACTTTCTACACTCTTCTGTGGTCCAAGAATTGA
Organism: Cornus controversa; assembly: GCA_026545225.1. Classification (NCBI taxonomy): domain Eukaryota; kingdom Viridiplantae; phylum Streptophyta; class Magnoliopsida; order Cornales; family Cornaceae; genus Cornus; species Cornus controversa. The sequence goes on along the minus strand of CM048845.1, from coordinate 35,949,962 downwards.
ATACAAGATTATGATATTACCGTACTTTTCGCATTGAGAGAGTTATATATTCTTGTTGATCAATTCATTGGAACACTAAATGAAAGTATTGGACAACTTTTCTTGCTTGAAATTTGGATGTCCCTTCAAAATATTAGAATGTACAATATCTTTTATTTCGCTTTCTTTAGGGCTTGTTTCTCATTGCAGTAACTTAAAACAAGCACTTTTAATCTAGAATGTCAAAAAGTAAATATTGCTTGTGCATAATGATATGAGAAATTTACCTTACAAGAAGTTCAAAGGGCAAATGAATCAAATGGATAGGTTTCCGAGCCTATTCCGTTCCTAAGAACCCTATTTAATTATTTTGGAATTTTCTGCAATTTTTGAAAATTTCATAACAACCCAAAGCAAAGGAAAAAATTTAAAAATTCTCATTTTGAAGCACACTTTTTAAAACTAGTTCTATAACAAGGGAAAATTATTTCGTTATGAAATTTAAAACTCATGCCTATTTTGACTCCAAAAGGTTAGATAAAAAGTTTGGGAATTTTCTGAAATTTTTGGTAATTTTAAAGATTTTTCAAAATTTAAGAAAATAAAAATCTAGTTTTGAAGCACACTTTTTATACTATTTTAACTATAAGGGAACCTCATTTTGATGAGATATTTAAAACTCAAGTGCATTCTATCCCCAAAAGATCACCAAAATTTTCTGGAAATTTTCTAGAATTTTAAAAATATTTTTCAAATAAAAGAAGATGAAAATCAAAATTTGAAGCATACTTTTAAAATCAATTTAACCACAAGGAAAGCTCATTTTCACTTGAAATTTAAAAACAAAATGTATTATATAAGGTTACCCAAATTTTTATGGAATTTTTCGGAATTTAAAAATTATTTTTTCTATTTTTCAAAACTAAAAACCAATTTTAAAAATTTTAAAATACCCTGGATTGGGCCCAAAGTGGGCCCAGAGGTGGGCCCCTACAAGTGGGGCCCCCTACCACCGTCCCCAGCTCCTGTGCCAGTGGCACTCGCCCCCACTCGCCGACGGCACGCGTGGGGGGGGGGGGTGCGGGCGCTTCCCCCACCTTCTTCTTCCCCATTTTTTTTTCTTTTCTTTTCCTCACTGGTAGATTTCACGTTCAACAATGGAGTCCGAACATTCTGACCATTTTTTGGCCACTTCCGGGCACCGAATCGTGCTTATGAATATGTCATTCCACTCTTCTCGATCTAAGTTACGCATTGGTACCAAAATCATCCCATCTCGCGACCTAAATCAAAAACGCCCAATTTCAAGTTTCAAAAATCTAAAACTTCAAACTCAATTTTTCGTCATTCTATCCAATGATTTGCAACCAAACTTTCAAGGATTACTTGGGGAAGCACGATCTATCTATTAATCGGAACAGAAACCTTCAAAAATGACGAATATAGTAAACTCAAATTTTATGTTCATACATATATATATATATATATATACACCCGCCTATATAGTCATATATACATGTATATACATATGTAAAAATACCCCATAGCAGTACCAAAACTTCAGATTCTTCATGTTTAATCCACAAAATCCACCTTAGCATGCATAATCATTTAATTTCATAATTAAATACAAAAAAAAGAAATTATATTTATATATTCCAACAACATGTATATACAAATAATATATATGCCTACATATTCAAATGGGAAGAGAAGAGTTCGAACTTTTCTTTTTGATGAACACGAACTCGTCCCGATGAATTGCTCCTTCTCTCCCTTCTCTCTTGCCTCTAAGCTATTTCAGTCTCTATATGTGTACATGACAGAACCCTAACCCCCTTTTCTTTTAATTTATTTTAATTTTATTTCTAGAAAACTAAAATAAAAATTCCTAAATAAATATAAAATACTTACCTCACTTATAAATAATATATATATATATATATATATTTATTTATTTATTTATTTATTTATCTAGGCCAACCTAACAGTCTAGCCTAACCTGATAAAAATTAAAAATTAAAGGACATGCAGCCCAATCTAAAATAATAAAAAAAATTACCAAGACCCAGTCCAAATAAAATAAAATAAAATAAGTAAACTATACCACAATATTTAAAGTACTCAAAGAATTTAATCCAACCAGTAAACCAATTCAATTTAACTAATAAAAGAAAAAAAATTAAATTAAAATTAAAAGACCTCCAATATTATGTGATATTACAATTTTCAGGTCTGGATCAAGCTTTCTGTTTATTAGTGTTGGTCGCAAGGAGGTCCCATGTCCAAGGTCTATTTCTTCTAACTCTTCTTCTATCATAAAACTTGCAGCATCTTCACATAGGGCTGCATCACTATTGTCGGGGAGTGGGAATTTCGACAGTATCGGGGGCAGAGGATTTGGGTTGTGACCTTGCTCCCGCGCCCAGTCATAATTTGTATACAATTATTCTATCAGCCATTTTTACCTTAGTCTAGCTTACCTCCTTTTTTGCCAGTGTTTTGGGGGATGATTTTGCTTGTAAGTGTTTCCATTTTGGGAGCGGGATGGAGTTAATCTCATCATCGCCTTTCTTATCTCCATATTCGTTATAAAAGATTGCATCATAATAATCCAATCAATCAAATAGATAATCCCCTATAACAATGCCAAAAATTGATGCGTGTGTTGTGAGTGTATCAATTAAAATTATCACACTTCGCAATAGAATGAATTCCTTACAGAATAGGGTTATTGAAAGGGGTGTTGAACCTCAGGGATTATGGTCTGAATGAGTTGGAATACGGAATTATTTCTAATTAAATTTATAAAGAAGAATTCTGAATTTAATATTTAAACTAATTAAAAAGCAAAATAAAATAAAACAAAGGAAATAGAGAGTGTGACTAATATGAGATAAATCTAAGGTAATTGACTTTACCACTAACTCCACAATCAATGGTCAATTGAATTAACTATGAAAAATTATATCATGCATAAGTGGTGTCGGTGGCTACAAGCTTACCTTCATCCGTCAAGAAGATAACATATGATTAAGGCTAAGTCATGGACTATCTTTGATTGGCATGGGCTATCTGCCTAACTACTCTACTCTAGGGTGCAGTATGGTCCATCTTCTCTAGGCATATTCCATCAAAGTGTATAATGATATATTCAGTGATTACCATTGTATAATAATCGCTCTCATGATTACAGAAAATAGGAGAGATTGAGTTCAATAACAACAACTAACTATCTAAGATAAGATAAGATATCATTGAAACTAAAGTTATAAGACTTTTATAGCTCAATTCTATAATAAGAATCCTCTAAATTACACAATCTATGCATGTATATAAAGGTCCCCAATAATTAAAACAATCAAACCATTGATGCTTAGTTGGGGCTACATCAAAACCCTAGTGGATGAACTAGCCGCTCATGGTAGAAGAAAAAGCTTCAATGGTTGAGGAAGAAAGCATCATCTTCATGAATTATGCACAAGAATTCGTTCTCCAATGATTCTCCACTCCAAAGCTTTGCAAAATATGCCTTCAATTCTGTCCAAAGGCTTGCCAAGCTCTATAAAACTCCCTCCAAATAGTCTCCAATTCGCCACTTTATGCACCAAGAGAATACACAAAAATTCTAATCCAGTTAGGAATTAATTAGGTTTTCCCGCAGCACTAATCAGGTGGGTTTTTTTCTACTGACATTCGGCCCAACTTTTGACCCACCAGAAGTCCGATTCACGACATTTTCATGAAATAAAAAAGCGTGCAGAATCGAATTTCATTCAACTCATACAAAAATGTAGTCAATTTGAGGCTCGAAAATAACACTTCTGGTCCATTTTTCAAAACGGGATTAAAATTGTATTAAGCACAGAATTGGGCTTCAGGCCCATAACCTTTTTAAGCAACTGTAATTCTCTTGGACCTCTTTCTTGGACTGATTTGAGTTAAATTATGGAGTCAAATTAATCCCTTTGATGTAGACTTCATCTAACTCTCTTGCATGTCATCTTTAAAAGCCCACAAAATCATGGTTTTAACTGAAATAATCATTAAGGCCCTGAAAATACAGAAAACACTAAAATGAAGTAAAATCACAAAATAATCTATCACTAAGAGAATAAAATATACAAGTTACGAGTGCAGAATGCATAACATTCAACGCCGATCAATTTCGCACAATCGAAATGCTGATTTTGCACAATCAAAATCTCAATTATGCGTAATAGCCATTTCGCACGATCAAAATCTTGATTGTGCAAAATCTCAATTTCTCACAATCAAGATTCTGCAAACTGCAAGTTGTCCATTTGCCCACTTGCACACTCGTCCACTTGTCTTGCCACTTGCCTCCAAGGATGACCTTTGCACGTCCTTTTGGAGAATTTTCTCACTTTAAAGAGACATATGAAGGGAACATATATATATATATATATATATATATTAGGTGGATTTTATAGATATATAGGCATGGTGGGGCCCAAGGACACTTGGGAGAGACATATAAGCATGTTTGGAACGAAAGGAGGAGATACCAACTTTTGGGAGAGGGAGAAGAGGAGTTGAACCAGACCATTTAAAGCTTCATATCTCTGTCCATAGAGTATTGCAAGTCTCCTATGTTCAACTAACTTTCCATCTAGGGTGTGGGTGAAACCCTTAGCCATGTAACTTGTTCATTTTGTAGCAACTTTGGGATTTATAGTTATATATTGATTACTTAGCTTAGTGTTTTGTATAACATTTGTGAACCTCTTTAATATATTCATTTGATGCCATTTCTTCCTCTTGTCTTAGAGTAGAAGTATTTCATTTTGAATGCTCAACATTTACAACTTTCACAAAAAAATATAAATGATGGCTTTTTAATGGTTTTTAATGGAATGTGATGTTTGTTGCTTATATAGTCCATGCCAAAATAGGGTAGTTTGGATGCACTTAGGTACATTTAGAAAGTAGGATAAGTAGATAGGTTGAAGGACTATGCTTATTGAAGATGGGCTATGTTTAGTTGGAAATCATGTTTATCTTTTGATATGTCATTGTAGGTCACAAGCCTAATGACATTGTGTTGCATAGAATTCTAGAAATTCCCATTTGCTATATACTTAGACATGTTAAATGGTTAGAGGTGGAAACCACCCCTAGCTCTCTCAACTTTACAAACTCTTTATGTTTTTTGATGCTTTTACATTTTATGAAATAGTTTTAAATCAAAATCAAAAATTTTATTTTTAGGATTAAATTGGAAGTACTCTCTCAAAATTGTAATTCACCTATGTAGTCCTCGTGGGATCGATACCCTTGAAATAAAATCGTATCTACAAAGATTAGTTCTCTTGCGAGTGGTTTAAATTATATTTTGAAAGGCAAAAGTAAGCTACAAAAGAAAAAGAATTTTGTCCACATCAAAATTTTGGCTCCTTTGCCGGGGACTACGGTGTAATTGTTGCCATTGAGAGATTGAGTCTAATTTGATTTTTAGTGATAAGTGTTCAATACTATGTATTTGAACCCTCTTTATTGCATATGTTAGTCCCGTTATTACGTTTACGATATTTTTGTATTTTTGATGTATTGCAGGTTTTGTACCAAAAGGAGCATTGTTTGAGGTCATTTGCAGTTGAAGAGAAGAATTCAGAAATAAAGCTAAGGCATCTCGATCAATCGAGATCTCGATTGATCGAGACTTGAATTTCGATTGATTGAAATCTCGATCAATCGAGATTCCAATTTTGATTGATCGAGATTCTGCAGGCCCACTTGCCCACTTGCTCACCTGCTCTCCCACTTGCAACAAAATCCCCCTTTTTGATTTTCTGACTTGAACAAGACACATGGAGATATTATTGACTTAGTTGATATATATATTGCTATATATATATGTATGGTGGGCCCCAAGGATGAAAAGTAGCCACAAAATGCACAAAAGAGCCATTTTTCTCTCATATATCATATACATACTTAGAGACATTCGGGAGAGGGGAAGAGGAAGTTGAACCAGACCTTGAAGCTTCATTTTCTCCATCAATGGAAGAGTGCAAGGCTGCCATGAACAACTAACTTCTCTACTAGGGTGTGGGTGAAGCCCCTAGCCATGTAAACTTGTTCATTTTTGTAGCATTATTTGGGATTTGTATTTAAATGTTGATTATTTAGTCTAGTGACAATGTACATTTATACATTTCTTATATATATTCATTTGATGTTGATTTTATTCTTGTCTTAGAGTAGAATCTTTCATGTGAATGCACAACATTTGCATCTTCCACAAGAAATGCAAATGATGGCTAAGTAATGGTATTTAAATTGAATGTGTTGTTCTTGCTTGTATAAACCATGCCAAGATGAGGTAGTTTGGATGCATTTAGGTTCACTTAGAGAGTAGGGTAATTAGTTAGGTTGAAGAACTATTCTTGTTGAAGATGGATTATGATAGGTTTACACACACATTAATCTTTTGATATGTCATTGAGGTCGCAAGCCTAATGACATTGTTAGACATTTAATTTTATAAATCACAAGCTTGCTACATTTATGGACATGTGAATGGCTAGTGGTGGAAATCACCCCTAGTTCTCTCTCCCAACTTTTAACTCTTTAAATTTATTATTTTTACATTTCATGCAATAATTTAAAACAAAAATCAAAACCTTGTTTTTAGAATTAAAGTGGAATTAATCTCTCTTTAAGACAATTAACGACTAGTTCTCGTGGGATCGATACCCTCTATATAGAACCGTATTTACAAAGATTCATGCTCTTCCGAGTGGTTAAATTATATTTTGAAAAAGGGCAAAAAAATAAGCTTACAATTATAATTCAAGTTTAGCCACATCAAAATTTTGGCGCCGTTGCCGGGGACTATGGTTAATTGTCGCCATTGAAAGATTAAATCTGGCTTAATTCTTAGGCTAGAAATTCTTTAATTCTTTTTTTTTTTTTGTATATATCTTGATCTTATCTCTCAAATTGCTTGATTTTAGGTATACCACATAGTGGGCATCTCAAAGACTCAAAGTTGGACCCTTTGTGAGTATAAAGTCTAAAATTGTGCATTTGAGTAATTTTTTTATTTTGCATATTGAGGTGTTGTTTTACTGTTAATGCATGCTAGGTAGACGGTCATTGTCACTTCCTTTGCTTCCGTGTAATATTGGACTTGAACGAATACTTAGACAACATAGAGGAACCTCTAGGGACCCTATGTTGCCTAGGACTGAAAACATGGAACCAAATGAGAGACAACCTCCCGGACTACCTCCTTTTAATCATGAACAATAACCTCCACCTCCTCCTCCTTGAGGAGAATTGCTTATGGACTTTTATCTTCCGACTACATTTGAAGTACCTTCATGTATTCAATTTCCTGATGTAGCGGCAAATCAATTTGAAATAAAATCCTCCACCATCAATCTTCTATAGTCTCCCAAATGAAGATCCATACCGGCATTTAGATTACTTCCTTTGAAATACCCCCCAGAAAATTTCGCGCATGAGGTGGCCAGTCTCATACACAAAACCTAAGGACTATTAACCACTGATAGTAACAAACATAGATGCAAAAGACAGAAATAGAATAATTACTAAAAGCTGAACAGAAATCCCATTGAATTGAAATAATTGATAAATAAATAATTATATTCTGGTAATACAATTTGGAAGTCCCGTAACCCAAGGACCCCTTAACCAGAAAGAACAAAAGTTTAACACTTAAATTGAAAACCAAAACCTCTAAATGAGTTCATAGTTTTACTCCTGAAGAAAAAGTAGATTCCTACCCTGTGACTGATGAGAGTAGATGTCTGTCACAGCCCAACCCTAGTACTCTATCCTCGCAGGGGAAACTGTCTGGGACCTGAAATTTCAACAAAGTGGGTTAAACCCACGAGCAAGTTCTATCTACTACATCCCAATCAGAGAATCAATATACATACCCTCAATGTGAGGGACACAAGAGATAGATATACGTGCAACCATTCAGATTTTTCCTTATTCAGTTCATGCTTTTAAAGATACAAATCATCTCATATATTTCCTCAACAACCCTTACTATGTAAAAACGATCACCTTCTTTACGTTCACTGATGTGGCTAAACTCAATTGTATTTGTAGGCTTAATTTTGCCCTTTTTATCAAAATATAATTTAACCACTCGCAAGAGCACGAATCTTTGTAGATAAGGTTCTATATAGAGGGTATCGATCCCACGAGGACTAGTCGCAATTGTCTTAAAGAAAGATTAATTCCACTTTAATCCTAGAAATAAGTTTTTGAATTTTTGTTATAAACTATTGCATGAATATAAAAACAATAAAATTAAAGAGTTTAAAGTTGGGAGAGAGAACTAGGGTTGGTTTCCACCACTAGCCATTCACATATTCATAAGTGTAGCAAGCATGGGATTCATTAATTAAATGCCTAACAATGTCATTAGGCTTGTGACCTCAATGACATATCAAAAGATCAATGTGTTTGTCCACCTATCATAATCCATCTTCAATAAGCATAGCTCTTCAACCTAACTAACTATCTAATTACCCTACTCTCTAAGTGAACCTATATGCATCCAAGTTACCTTATCTTGGCATGGTTTATACAAACAAATACAACACATTCATTTAAACACTATTATCTAGCCATCATTTGCACTTCTTGTGGAATATGCAAATGTTGTGCATTCATATGGAAGAATCTATTCTAAGACAAGAATAAAACCAAAATCACATGAATATATAGAAGAAATGTATTAGTGTACATGGTCACTAGGCTAAATAATCAACATTTAATTACAAATCCCAAGTGCTACAAAAAGGAACATGTTTACATGGCTAGGGCTTCAACAACACCCTAGTATGGAAGTTAGTTGCTCATGGTTGCCTTGCACCCTTCCATTGATGGAGAAGATGAAGCTTCTTGGTCTGGTTCAGCTCCTTCTCCTCTCTCCCGAAAGTCTCTCTTCTCCTTGGTCTGATGTGTCTTGAGAGATCTATGAGAGATATAGCTATTTTGTGCTTTTAAGGCTCCTTTTCTAACCTTGGGGCCCACCATATATATATATATATATATATCACTATATATGTCCCTTATATCAAGAAGGTCCCCAAGGGTCTTGTTCAAGTCAGCCAATCTCCCTAAGTCGTGCAAAAAGGGAGATTTTGTTGCAAGTGGGAGAGCAGGTGAGCAAGTGGGCAACCACGTCTGGTGGCTGCTGGTGAGGGATGCCGAGCATCTGCGCAATCCGGCTTGGCGTAATAGTAATCGTCGTGGTGCCCACGACCGTCTCTAATGTGTCCGGCGCTGTGCAGGAGTAGGTCATGCGCTCATAGAAGACCTGCACTAAGCGCTCGTGTGCCACATCGGTGGGAGGCACACATAGTCGGTCGAGGCGACGTCTCCTGAGCTCGGCAATAGTCCACGCAGTGTCGGGACACCTCTCGAACTCGCCTAGGTCAAAAGTCTGCTCCGGGTGAAACTTCCGAGACTGGAAGGCTTGCCCGGGCACGTCTCGAATAGAACTTGGGGCATTCTTCACCCTCACCATAGTCTCGGAATAGTATGCACTTTATTCCAAAAATTACATAAATAAAAAGAAAACAAAAGGAATACTAAACTAGGAATAAAAATAAAAGAATAAAAATGAAAATGAGGTCCTAGTCCATGATGCTGACAGGAATTCAAAAAGACCGCTCTCAAAGAGGCAGTGTACGCGGATGCAACCGGAACCAAGGGTCGTGGTTGCGAACCATATAGAAAACATTTGAAACAGAGAGAATGCAATATCTTACCCCTACATGAATTCCTACCCCCCCAAAACTCGCAAAATACCATTATGAATATCGCGAATGCACCCATCCAACCCAACATCATTTGTCTACGTTTATTATGCCGTAAAACTATCAAAAATAGCGAGAAAGTACGCAAAATGTAGCCATGCATCACTTACCTCAAGGTGAAGAAGATGAATGGCACACGAAGATGAAAACCCAACTCGCAGCTGCGAAGAGAAGAGCGCGCGAATGCTAGCGGCGATCTCGGACTACGGCGAACGGCGGTGAATGGTCAGCGATGGAAGATCACGTGCGGAATGGTGCTTGGAGAGCTCTGGATCGCTCGGAGAAGAGAAGGAAGTCGGACGGTTTGAGGAAAAAATGTGGAAATGAGAGGGAAGCCCAACGGTTTAAATAAGATTTCGGCTGACGTGCAGGCATCGCGTGCATCTCGATTGATCGAGATGTGCATTTCGATCAATCAAGATTTCGATTGATCGAAATCTCACTTCGATCAATCGAAAGTCTTCCTTCGATCAATCAAAATTTCTTCACTGAATCGAGATTTTATTTCGAGCAATCGAAACTTCAATTCGATCAATCGAAATTTACTTCGATCAATCGAAAGTCCATTTTGATGAATCAAAATTTCGATCGATCGAGGACCTATCGAAGTGCTATCGAAGAATACTACCTCTCGGGACTTTGGATTTGGCAAACTTTCTTCAATTTTTTGATCAATCGAGACTGAAATCTCGATCAATCAAAATCTTGATTAATCGAGATCCTGGTTTTGATCAATCGAGATGCTCAAAAACAGTCAGCTTAAGCTTTGCTTCATGGACTTGGATTTTTTTTTGGGACTTAGATACTAAATTGCTTAGATACAAAGTTTATCTTGGATTAAAGGGACATCATGGAAGCATGATAGGTACCATGACTTTGCCACCTTCCACGTCTATGGCATGACGTTCGGACAGGCTCACGAGTCAAAATATACGAGATCCGTCAAAACGACGACATCCACGTATTCGGTGGAAACTTGGTTATCCATGCACATTTTTAAGCACTGCCTGTTTACTTTGAACAATGAGCCATCTTTCAAGTCCTTCAATTTCATCGCTCCGTGGGGAGCGATGGAATTAATCAAAAATGGACCATCCCAACGGGAGTGAAGTTTTTCGGGAAACAAATGGAGGCGTGAGTTGTACAACCATACTTTTTGGCCCAGCGAAAATATTTTGACTCGAATATTACGATCATGAAAGGCTTTGGACCTTGCCTTATAGATTTTAGCGTTCTCATACGCGTCATATCGCAATTCTTCCAATTCATTTAATTGGAGCTTTCGATTAGATACAGCCTTTTGCATGTCAAAATTGAAAGTTTTAGTGGCCCACATAGCTTTATGCTCCAATTCAAGCAGAAGATGGCACGCCTTGCCATAAATCAACCGATAAGGTGACATTCCAATGGGAGTTTTATACGCAGTTCAGTATGCCCATAATGCATCGTTTAGTCGCAATGACCAATCTTTCCGGTCAGGCCGAACAGTTTTCTCAAGAATGTTCTTAATCTCCCTATTGGATACCTCTACTTGGCCACTAGTTTGAGGATGGTACGGGGTGGCTACTTTGTGTGTGATGGAGTATTTGGTAAGCAAGGTTCGTAGGAACCGGTTACAGAAATGTTTACCTCCATCACTGATGATGGCCCGAGGTGTACCAAACCGGCTAAAGATATTCGCTTGAATGAACTTAACCACGACTGCGTGGTCATTGGTTTTGGTAGCAACGGCCTCTATCCACTTAGATACATAGTCCACCGCCCCAAGTATGTACTCATGACCAGTAGAGGGTGGAAATGGTCCCATGAAGTCAATGCCCCACACATCAAATATCTCAATAATAAGAATAGGGTTAAGAGGTATCATGTCCTTCCGAGACATTGCGCCGAGGCGCTGACATCGCTCACAAGAGCGGCAGAATGAATATGCATCCCGTTGAAGTGTTGGCCAGAAAAATCCACATTGAAGAATTTTTGCTGCGGTTTTCTTAGCAGTAAAGTGTCCCCCACAAGCGAGTGTATGACAAAATTTGAGAATGCTTTGGAATTCACTGTTGGGTACACACCTTCAAATTATTTGATCGGGGCAATATTTGAACAATTGAGGATCGTCCCAATAATATGATCGTGATTGGGAAAGAAAATGATCCTTTTCTTGCTTGGTCCAAGAAGATGGTATTTTACCGGTGGCCAAGTAGTTAACCACATCCGCGTACCAAGGGACACTCTCTTGAGAAATGACAAAGAGTTGTTCATCCAGGAAGGATTCACAAACTGGAATGGAATTATGGAGGGATTCAACAAGAATTCTAGAAAGGTGGTCAGCCACCACATTTTCAGTTCTCTTTTTGTCTCTAATCCCAAAATTGAACTCTTGCAACAAGAGTATCCATCGGATCAACCTAGGCTTGGTGTCCTTTTTGGCCAAAAGATGCCAGAGGGCAGCATGGTCCGAATAGACAATGACTTTTGAACCTAATAAATAAGCTCAAAACTTGTCTAATGCAAATACTACCGCAAGCAACTCCTTTTCCGTTGTGGTATAATTGATTTGAGCCTCAGAAAGGGTTTTACTCGCGTAGTAGATGACATGTGGCAGTTTGTCTACTCGTTGCCCTAAAACTGCACCCATGACATAATCGGATGCATCATACATAATCTCAAATAGGAGAGCCCAATTTGGAGGGATGAGAATTGGAGCAATTGTAAGCATGGTGCGGACTTTTTCAAAAGCGTTAAGGCACGCTTCATCAAAGGTAAAACAAGACTCTTTTTCAAGAAGGCGGCACAAAGACCGGGAGACCTTGCTAAAGTCTTTGATAAAACAGCGATAAAAGCCCGCATGCCCAAGGAATGAACGAATCTCTCTCACCGTTGATGGTGGAGGAAGTTTGGAAATGAGTTCAACTTTGGCTTTATCAACCTCTATTCCTCTCTTAGATACAATGTGCCCTGGGACAATACCCTCTTGAACCATAAAATGGCTCTTTTCCCAACTAAGAATTAGGTTGGTCTCTTGACATCGTTTGAGGACACGGGATAGATTTTGGAGGCATGATTCAAATGAAGGCCCAAAAACGGAAAAATCATCCATGAATACTTCCAAGAATTTTTCTACCATGTCCGAAAAGATAGACATCATACACCGTTGAAAAGTCGCCGGTGCATTGCACAACCCAAAGGGCATGCGTCTATAAGCAAATGTGCCGAAGGGACATGTAAAGGTGGTTTTCTCTTGGTCCCTCAGGTCTATAGCAACCTGATTATAGCCAGAATATCCATCTAGAAAGCAATAAAAACTTTGCCCGGCTAATCTCTCCAATATTTGATCAATAAATGGGAGGGGGAAGTGATCTTTCCGAGTGGCTGAATTTAATTTTCGATAATCAATGCATACTCTCCATCCCGTGGTGGTGCGTTGGGGAACTAATTCACCCTTATCATTAGGTTGCACCGTAATACCTGACTTCTTTGGAACCACTTGAGTGGGACTAACCCACTTGCTATCTGAGATGGGGTAAATGATTCCCGCATCTAATAACTTCACCACCTCCTTCATTACAACGTCCTTCATATTTGGATTTAATCGACGTTGTACCTCCCTTTAGGTCTTTGCATCCTCTTCCAAGTGTATGTGGTGCATACAAATAGAAGGGTCTATTCCCTTAAGATCTGCCACACTCCATCCTATTGCTTCCTTGTGCTCTTTTAGCACTTTGATGAGTTCCATCTCTTGATCATTGGTGAGATTGGAAGCAATAATGATTGGAAGGGTCTCATTAGCGCCCAAGAAAACATACTTGAGTGTAGCCGGCAGAGGCTTGAGCTCAAGTTGTGGTGGGGAAATTAGAGAAGGAGTTTGGGAAGTTTTGGACAAAGGAGGCAAGGGTTCTCTTGGAACTCTCCATTTAGGCACATCCATGACAGCATTGACATCGAGCATTGAGTTGACTTCACATATGGATTGCTCAATGTCAAAATCGTCACAATTGAAATGATTTAGGCATGCCTCTAGAGGATCCTTGGAAAGAATAGAAGGAAGTGCTTCTTGAATGAGGTCTTCCACTACATCGACACAAAAGCACTCACTTTCATCTTCGGATGTGTGGTGGGAAGCATTGAAGATGTTCAAGTGGACTTTCATATTCCCGAAAGAGATGTCCATCACTCCGGTACGGCAATTAACGCAAGCATTTGCCGTGGCCAAGAATGGACAACCTAGAATAATAGGAATATGTTGATTTGGATTTTGGACCGGTTCCGTGTCAAGGACTATGAAGTCCACCGGAAAATAAAATTTGTCCACTTGAATGATTACATCCTCAATTATGCCACGTGGTTGCTTCACCGAACGGTCGGCAAGTTGCAACACAACCGTGGTATGCTTGAGTTCCCCCAAACCCAGTTGTTGGTAAACTGAGAATGGAAGCAAATTAACACTAGCCCCTAGATCAAGAAATGCTCTTTCAAAAGATTGATTTCCGATGGTGCACGAAATGGTCGGAGCACCCAGATCTTTGAATTTAGGAGGGGCTTGGTGTTAGAAAATGGAGCTTATGTGCTCAGTTAAGAGGACTTTCTTAGGAACATTATTCCTAGATTTGCGCTTTTGAGTGCACAAGTCCTTCAAGAATTTCGCATAGGAGGGAATTTGTCGAATAGCATCAAGGAGAGGGAGATTGATCTTTACTTGTTTGAAGATCTCCATCATGTCTTGGATTTTCTCTCCTTGCTTCCCGAAATGAGATGGTTCCTTCAATCTTTGGGGAAAAGGAACCGGGGGTTCATAAGAGGTGTCAAGATTTGGAATCGATGACGACACAACTTCACTTGCCTTTTCTTTTGGATTTGAAGGGGTATTTTGCAAATTTGGATTTAACGGAAATAATTTTGGATTTAATTGGGATTCTTTTGGATTTTTAGGTTGCTCTTGGAATTCCTTTCCCTCTTCCTCCCCTACCTTGGAGTTAGTGATTTTACCACTCCTCAAGGTTATGATTGATTGAACTTGCTCCGGAGGAGCATTACAAGTTGAAGATGATGGATCTTCAATCATATGGACACCTTTGGGGTTCACCACCGGTTGACTCGGCAACTTACCTTCCTCTCTTCTATTTAAGGCATTAGCTAGTTGCCCGATTTGAGCTTCTAACCTAGCCATAGATTGAGCATTGGCTTCAAGCTTAGAGATTGATTGAGAGTGAGTTTGCAATAAGCGGGTATTGGCCTCAAGATTGCTTATCACTCTTTCTTCAAAGCTTTGGCTTCTCGGAGGAGGTGGTGGTTGTTGGTAATTAGATCTTTGATTGTAAGGTTGAGGGTTTGGCCTATAATGCGGCTGTTGAGAGGGGGAATTAAAAGAGTTTTGCCCTTGGAAAGAGGGACTTGATTCTTGAGGTTTCCATGAGAAAGCCGGATGGTTCTTGTAACCAGGATTGTACGTGTTTGAATATGGATCATTCATTTGTTTAGAGTACAGGGCATTCGTTTGCTCTTGAGCATAATCGGGCGATTGCCCGGCAATAGGACAATCTCGCACGAAATGTGAAGTACTATAGCAAAATGAACAACCTTCCTGATTTTGGACAGATTGGTTTGGAGTAAGCAGCCCATTTTTTATGATTAAATCCATTTTTCGGGATAGGGCTTCTACTTGCATGGCAACCTCATCTACCCGTGAAATCTCATGCACGCCTCTACAAGGTTGGGTGGCCTTCCCTTTCCTAGTGGCGAGTTGCAACACCACCATGGTATGCTTGAGTTCCCCCAAACCTAGTTGTTGGTAAACTGAGAATGGAAGCAAATTGACACTAGCCCCTAGATCAAGAAGTGCCTTTTCAAAAGATTGATTTCCGATGGTGCACGAAATGGTCGGAGCACCTGGATCTTTAAATTTAGGAGGGGCTTGGTGTTGGAAAATGGAGCTTATGTGCTCAGTTAAGAGGACTTTCTTAGGAACATTATTCCTAGATTTGCGCTTTTGAGTGCACAAGTCTTTCAAAAATTTAGCATAGGAGGGAATTTGTCGAATAGCATCAAGGAGAGGGAGATTGATCTTTACTTGTTTGAAGATCTCCATCATGTCTTAGATTTTCTCTCCTTGCCTCCCAAAATGAGAAGGTTCCTTCAATCTTTGAGGAAAAGGAACCGGAGGTTCAAAAGAAGTGTCAAGATTTGGAATCGATGACGACACAACTTCACTTGCCTTTCCTTTTGGATTTAAAGGGATGTTATGCACATTTGGATTTAAAGGAAACAACTTTGGATTTAATTGGGATTCTTTTGGATTTTTGGGTTACTCTTGGAATTCCTTTCTCTCTTCCTCTCCTACCTTGGAATTGATGACTTTACCACTCCTTAAGGTGGTGATTGATTGAACTTGCTCCGGAGGAGCATTACAAGATGAAGATGATGGATCTTCAATCATATGAACACCCTTAGGATTCGCCACCGGTTGACTCGGCAACTTACCTTCCTCCCTCCTATTCAAGGCATTAGCTAGTTACCCGATTTTAGCTTCTAGCCTAGCCATAGATTGAGCATTCGCTTCAAGCTTAGCGATTGATTGAGAATGAGTTTGCAATAAGCGGGTATTAGCCTCAAGATTGCTTATCACTCTTTCTTCAAAACCTTGGCTTCTCGGAGGAGGTGGTGGTTGTTGGTAATTCGATCTTTGATGGTAAGGTTGAGGATTTGGCCTATATTGAGGCTGTTGAGATTGGGAATTGAAAGAATTTTGCCCTTGGAAAGAGGGACTTGATTCTTGAGGTTTCCATGAAAAAGTCGGATGATTTTTATAACCAGGATTGTACGTATTTGAATATTAATCATTCATTTGCTTAGAGTACAAGGCATTCGCTTGCTCTTGAGCATAATCGGGAGATTGCCCGGCAATAGGACAATCTCGCACGAAATGTGAAGTACTATAGCAAAACGAACATCCCTCCTGATTTTGAACAGGTTGGCTTGGAGTAGGCAGCCCATTTTTTATGATTATATCCATTTTTTGGGACAAGGCTTCTACTTGCATAGCAACCTCATCTACCCGTGAAATTTCATGCATTCCTCTACAAGGTTGGTTGGCCTTCCCTTTCCTAGTGGAGGAGTGTTAAGCTGAATTGTTGCTTAGGGTTTGAAAAAATTTCCATGCCTCATCGGGGCTTTTCAAAAGGTATCCACCCCCACACGCGGAGTCTATCATTTGTCTATGTTGCTCACTCACCCCATCGTAAAAACTTTGCACTAGCTGCCATTTTGGGATAGCACGATGCGGACAAGATTTAAGAAGATCTTTTAATCTCTCCCACGTCTCATGAAATTGTTCTTGATCAATTTGGGTGAATCCGGTGATTGCTCTCCGAATATCACTCGTCTTTCCCATTGGGAAGTATTTTTTTAAGAACTCGATTTGCATCTCCACCCAAGAATGGATTGAGTTAGGTTCTAAGGAATTGAACCAACTTCTAGCTTTATCTTTTAAGGAGAATGGGAACATACGCAGCTTTAGATCATCCTCCGTAAAGTGTGGTACACGAATGGTGGAACACACAGAAAGGAAGTAATCTAAGTGTCGGTATGGATCCTCATTAGGGAGACCATGGAAGCTATTAAGAAGATTGATGGTGGAGGACTTTATTTCGAATTGAGTTGCCGCTACATCTGGAAATTGAATACATGAAGGTACTTCAAATGTAGTCAGAAGGTAAAAGTCCATAAGCAACTTTCCTTGAGGAGGTGGATGTGGAGGTGGTTGTTCATGATTAAAAGGAGGTAGTCCGGGAGGTTGTCTCTCATTTGGGTCCATGTTTTCAGTCCTATGCAATATAGGGTCCCTAGAGGTTCCTCTACGTTGTCTAAGTGTTCATTCAAGTTCAATATTACAAGGGAGCAAAGGAAGTGACAATGACCATCTACCTAGCATGCATTAATAGTAGAATAACGCCTCAATACGAAAATTAACAATAATATATACAAAAAAAAAAAAATTTGAATAAACTCAAACCACCAATTTTAGACTTTATACTCACAAAGGGTTCCAACTTTAATCCTTTTAGATGCCCGCTATGTGGTATACTTAAAATCAAGAAATTTGAGAGATAAGAACAAGATATATACAAAAAGAATGAAAGAATTTCTAGCCTAAGAATTAAACCAGATTTAATCTTCCAAAGGCGACAATTACACCGTAGTCCCCGGCAATGGCGCCAAAATTTTGATGTGGCTAAACTCAATTGTATTTGTAAGCTTAATTTTGCCCTTTTTATCAAAATATAATTTAACCACTCGCAAGAGCACGAATCTTTGTAGATAAGGTTCTATATAGAGGGTATCGATCCCACGAGGACTAGTCGCAATTGTCTTAAAGAAAGATTAATTCCACTTTAATCCTAGAAACAGGTTTTTGAATTTTTGTTATAAACTATTGCATGAATATAAAAACAATAAAATTAAAGAGTTTAAAGTTGGGAGAGAGAACTAGGGTTGGTTTCCACCACTAGCCATTCACATGTTCATAAGTGTAGCAAGCATGGGATTCATTAATTAAATGCCTAACAATATCATTAGACTTGTGACCTCAATGACATATCAAAAGATCAATGTGTTTGTCCACCTATCAGAATCCATCTTCAATAAGCATAGCTCTTCAACCTAACTAACTATCTAATTACCCTACTCTCTAAGTGAACCTACATGCATCCAAGCTACCTTATCTTGGCATGGTTTATACAAACAAACACAACACATTCATTTAAACACCATTATCTAGCTATCATTTGCACTTCTTGTGGAATATGCAAATGTTGTACATTCATATGGAAGAATCTATTCTAAGACAAGAATAAAACCAAAACCACATGAATATATAGAAGAAATGTATTAGTGTACATGGTCACTAGGCTAAATAATCAACATTTAATTACAAATCCCAAGTGCTACAAAAAGGAACATGTTTACATGGCTAGGGCTTCAACAACACCCTAGTATGGAAGTTAGTTGCTCATGGTTGCCTTGCACCCTTCCATTGATGGAGAAGATGAAGCTTCTTGGTCTAGTTCAGCTCCTTCTTCTCTCTCCCGAAAGTCTCTCTTCTCCTTGGTCTGATGTGTCTTGAGAGATCTATGAGAGATATAGCTATTTTGTGCTTTTAAGGCTCCTTTTCCAACCTTGGGGTCCACCATATATATATATATATATATATCACTATATATGTCCCTTGTATCAAGAAGGTTCCCAAGGGTCTTGTTCAAGTCAGACAATCCCCCTAAGTCATGCAAAAAGGGAGATTTTGTTGCAAGTGGGAGAGCAGGTGAGCAAGTGGGCAAGTGGATTCTGCAGAATCTCGATCAATCGAGATTTCGATCAATCGAAATGAGATCTTGATCAATCGAGATTTCGATTAATCGAGATCAACATCTCGATTGATCGAAATGTCTTTGGTTGCAATTTCTGATTTTTCTCTTGAACTGCAAAGAGCCTCAAACTTTGCTCCTTTCACTACAAGACCTGCAAAATATCAAAAACACAAAAATACCGTAAACATATCTCGGTAAACGCAAAAATGAAATTAACATTTGCAATAAAGAGGGTTCAAATGCATAGAATTGAACACTTATCATTCACAAATAAAGATACATATGTATGCATTTTATTAAATCTATGCAATCATGATATGTCAAATATAATGCATGAATACCTTAATAGATATGGGCGATTTTGACACACCGGGCAATCCTTACATGCCAAATAAAAAGTATAGATATCTTATTAGGTATAGGCAATCCTGACACACCGGGCAATCCTTACATGCCAAATAAAAAGTACAGATGCATTCCCAATATGAAATAATAAATAAACAAGATGCATTATGATTTTTAATTTGCACAAATGACAAATTTGAATTATCTGTTATGCAATTATCTCCATATGACAAATCATTCACAAGTGAACCTTAATCAAGTATCCCATGTGCATTTATATCTTTAAAAATAAATACAATCAATTAAATCAAAATAACCCAACATCCATTAGAGAAACAATTTCCCAATCCAACCTCCAATGCACTCAAATCTATGAGAGAGTCTAAACCTACTCTTATCTAGGTTTCTGGGCCTATTCTACTTCTAAGATCCCTATTAAAACATTCTAGAATTTTCTGAAATTTAAAAAAATATTTTCAATAAATAAAAGAAAGTGAAAATCAACTTTCAGACACTTTAAAAAATTTAATTGAACACCAAGGGAAGCTCATTTCGAGATGAAAATTTAAACCCAAGTTTATTTAATCTCCAAATAGTTACAGAAAAATTTTGGGAATTTTTGGAATTACAAAAGTATTTTCTAAAATTACAGAAGGTGAAAAAAACCAACTTTTGGACACTTTAAAAATCAATTGAACAACAAGGGAAGATCATTTTGAGTTGAAACTTTAAACCCAAGTGTATTTAACTTCCAAAGAGTTACAGTCAAAAATTTGGGAATTTTTGGAGTTGTAAAAGTATTTTCTAAAATTACAAAAAGTGAAAAAGACAGCTTTTGGGCACTTTAAAAATTAATTTGGACAACAGGGGAAAATTATTTTGAGTTGAAAATTTAAAACCAAGTGTATTTAACATCCAGTATCATACAGTAAAAATTTCAGAATTTTTGGAATCATGAAAGTATTTTTTAAAAAATGATTTTTCAAAATTTCCAAAAATTTCAAAAATACAAAAAAAATATCAAAACATTTCGGAATGGGCCCATAGTGGACCCAGTGGTGGGCCCCCACAAGTGGGGACAAAACCATTTTTCCCGGCGCCGGCCTCACGGGCCGGCATGCGCCGGACAGGCGCGTGGGGGAAGCGCCCGGCGCTGGGCTTCTTCCCCAGCGCGTCCAACAGCGCGCACAGCGCACTGCCGGTGACTTCCCAGCTACGGTCTAGCCTCCTCCAGCCACCGTTCGCCTCCATGTTTGTGTTGTTCTTCTCCTCTCGACGCCGTCTACCTATTGGTGTAAAAAGCTCCATCCGAAATGGCCCGAATCAAAAACCCCCAATTCACAAGTTCTAGGGTTCTTCGCAAAATCCAAAAATTTAAAATTAAATTACTCATGATCTGTTTTCCTAAGGATCCAAAGTTGTTTACAAGATCATCACAACACAGTAGGTTCACAATTTAACATCTACTTACTTCCAAATTTCATGCATGAATAATTTCTTTCTTAACACAATAAACATATACATGAATATATGTGCATATAATCTTACATAAACAAAATCAATCTATTCTATATACAATCATCATAGTTAAATATCACGAAATTTATCAACAACAAAAAAATATAAACATACAATTAAACTACAAATTTTCAATATAAATAAAATTCTCAAACCTAGACTACGCATACGGATTCAAAGGGGAAGAGAAGAATCAAACTTGCCTTTTTCTGACGAATCAACTTGTTCACCCGATCGTCACTCCCTTCTCTCTTTCGTTTACTTTCTTAATTCTGTGCGTAAAACAACGACAAAACCCTAATTTCTTCTTTTTCCTTTTTGTCTTAATTATTATTCTATTATTGATTCTTTTTTTTCTAAAACTAAATAAAATCAAAAATAATAATAACAATAGCAATAACCCTATAATTATAACCCTGGCCCAACATTTTAAACATAACCTTAGCCCAATCATTCTAGCCCAAATTTCTCCCTAGCCCAAACCAAAACAATTAAATAAAATAACACACAATCAATAACAATTCACATACAATGATAAAAATAAACAGAGAAATTTACATGAAAGGATTTGAATCTATAAAACCTAAGCAATCCACATAAAATGATAAGATGCATATATAAAAGACAAGCAACTCACCTACAATGATAATTTATAGAAAAAAAAAATTTCATGATGAATTAATAAAATAAAGTAGTAATATAAAGAAATTCAATTTCTTTAAAATAATTGACATCTAAATTTTTTGGGGTATTACATCCTTTCTGTGTGTTCCACCATCCGGGTACCACACTTTACGGAGGATGATCTAAAGTTTCGTATGTTTCCATTCTCCCTAAAGGATAAAGCTAGAAGTTGGTTCAATTCCTTAGAACCTAACTCAATCCATTCTTGGGCGGAGATGCAAATTGAATTCTTAAAAAAATACTTTCCAATGGGAAAGACGAGTGATATTGGGAGAGCAATCACCGGGTTCACCCAAATTGATCAAGAATAATTTCATGAGACTTGGGAGAGACTAAAAGATCTTCTTAAATCTTGTCCGCATCATGCTGTCCCAAAATGGCAGCTATTGCAAAGCTTTTATGATGGGGTAAGTGAGCAACATAGGCAAATGATAGATTCCGCTTGTGGAGGTGGATACCTTTTGAAAAGCCCAGATGATGCATGAAAACTTTTTCAAATCCTAAGCAATAATTCAGTTCAACGTTCCTCCACTAGAAAAGGGAAATCCACCCAACCTTGTAGAGGAGTGCATGAGATTTCAAGGGTAGATGAGGTTGCCATGCAAGTAGAAGCCTTAACCCGAAAAATGGACCAAATCATGAAAAACAGGCTGCTTACTCCAAACCAACCTGTTCAAAATCAGGAAAGGTGTTCATTTTGCTATAGCACTTCACATTATGTGCGAGATTGTCCTATTGCTGGTCAATCTCCCGATTATGCTCAAGAGCAAGCGAATGCCTTGTATTCTAAACAGATTAATGATCCTTATTCAAATACCTACAATCCTGGTTACAAGAATCATCCGACATTTTCATAAAAATCTCAAGAACCAAGTCCCTCTTTTCAAGGGCAAAATTTCTTTAATTTCCAATCTCAACAGCCTCAATATAGGCCAAATCCTCCACCTTACCATCAAAGATCCAACTACCAACAACCACCACCTCCTGTGAGAAGCCAAGGCTTTGAGGAAAGAGTGATAAGCAATCTTGAGGCCAATACTTGCTTGTTGCAAACCCACTCTCAATCAATCTCTAAGCTTGAAGCTAACGCTCAATCTATGGCTAGGTTAGAAGCTTAAATCAGGCAACTAGCTAATGCCTTGAATAGAAGAGAGGAAGGTAAGTTGCCAAGTCAACCGGTGGCAAATCCTAAGGGTGTTCATGTGATTGATGATCCTTCATCTTCATCTTGTAATGCTCCTCCGGAGCAAATTCAATCAATCACCACCTTAAGGAGTGGTAAAATTATCAATTCCAAGGTCAGGGAAGAGAAAAAGGAATCTAATGAGCAATCCAAAAATCCAAAAGAATCCCAATCAAATCCAAACATGTTTTCTTCAAATCCAAATGTGAACAAAGTCCCATAAAATCCAAAAGGAAAGGCAAGTGAAGTTGTGTCACCATCTATTCCAACTCTTGACACTTCTTTTGAACCTCCGGTTCCTTTTCCTCAAAGATTGAAGGAACCTTCTCACTTTGGGAAGCAAGGAGAGAAAATTCAAGACATGATGGAGATCTTCAAACAAGTAAAAATTAATCTCTCCTTCCTTAATGCAATCCGACAAATTCCCTCCTATGCTAAATTCTTGAAGGACTTATGCACTCAAAAGCATAAATCTAGGAACAATGTTCCTAAGAAAGTCCTCCTAACTGAGCAAGTAAGCTCCATTTTCCAACACCAAGCCCCTCCTAAATTCAAAGATCCAGGTGCTCCAACCATTCATGCACCATTGGAAATCAAGCTTTTGAAAAGGCACTTCTTGATTTAGGGGCTAGTGTCAATTTGCTTCTGTTCTCAATTTACCAACAATTAGGTTTGGGGGAACTTAAGCCCACCACAGTTGTGTTGTAGCTTACCGACTGCTCGGTGAAGCAACCACGTGGCATCATTGAGGATGTGATAATTCAAGTAGACAAATTTTACTTTTCGGTGGACTTCATAGTCCTTGACAAGGAACCGGTCCAAAATCCAAATAGACATATTCTTATCATTCTCCGACGACGAAAGTGTATGCTTTTGTGTGGATGTAATGAAAGATCTTGTTCAAGAAGCGTTTCCCTCCATTCTTTCTAAGGATCCTCTAGAGGCATGCCTAAGTCATTTGAACTGTGATGATTATGATATTGAGCAATCCATTTGTGAATTTAATTTAATGCTCGATGTCACGGCCATCATGGATTTTCTTAAATGGAGAGTTCTGAGAGAACCTTTGCCTCCGTTGTCCAATACTTCCCAAACTCATTCTCTAATTTTCTCACCACAACTTGAGCTCAAGCCTTTACCAGCTACACTCAAGTATATTTTCTCGGGCACTAATGAAACCCTTCCAGTCATTATTGCTTCCAATCTCACCAATAATCAAGAGATGAAACCTCTAAAAGTGCTAAAAGAGCACAAGGAAGCAATAGGATGGAGTGTGGCAGATCTTAAAGGAATAGATCCTTCTATTTGTATGTATCGCATACACTTGGAAGAGGATGCAAATACCTTAAGAGAGGCACAATGTCGATTAAATCCAAATATGAAGGATGTTGTAATGAAGGAGGTGGTGAAGTTATTAGATGAGGGAATCATTTACCCCATCTCAGATAGCAAGTGGGTTAGTCCCACTCAAGTGGTTCCTAAGAAGTCCGGTATTATGGTGCAACCAAATGATAAGGGTGAATTGGTTCCCCAATGCACCACCACGGGATGGAGAGTTTGCATAGATTATCAGAAACTAAATTCAGCAACTCGGAAAGATCACTTTCCTCTTCCATTTCTCGATCAAATCTTAGAGAGATTAGCTGGTCAAAGTTTTTATTGCTTCTTAGATGGATATTTCAGCTATAATTAGGTTGCTATAGACCCGAGGGACCAAGAGAAAACCACTTTTATATGTCCTTTGGGTACATTCGCTTATAGACGCATGCCCTTTGGGTTATGCAATGCACCGGCGACTTCTCAACGGTGTATGATGTCTATCTTTTTGAACATGGTGGAGAATTTTTTGGAAGTGTTCATGGATGATTTTTCCATGTTTGGACCATCATTCGAATCATGCCTCAAAAATCTATCCCGTGTTCTCAAACGATGTCAAGAAACCAATCTAATCCTCAGTTGGAAAAAGAGCCATTTTATGGTTCAAGATGGCATTGTCCTAGGGCACATTGTGTCTAAGAGAGGAATTGAAGTGAACAAAGCCAAGGTTGAACTTATTTCCAAACTTCCTCCACCATCAACGGTGAGAGAGATTCGTTCATTCCTTGGGCATGCGGGCTTTTACCGCCGTTTCATCAAAGACTTTAGCAAGATCTCTCGGCCTTTGTGTCGCCTTCTTGAAAAAGAGTCTTGTTTTACCTTTGATGAAGCATGCCTTAACGCTTTTGAAAAGCTCTGCACCATGCTTACAATCGCTCCAATTCTCATCCCTCCAAATTGGGCTCTCCCATTTGAGATCATGTGTGATGCATCCGATTATGCTATGGGTGCGGTCTTAGGGCAACGAGTAGACAAATTACCACATGTTATCTACTATGCAAGTAAAACCTTTTCCGAGACTCAAATCAATTATACCACAACGGAAAAGGCTTGCGGTCATATTTGTTTTGGACAAATTTTGAGCTTATCTATTAGGTTCCAAGGTCATTGTTTATTCGGACCATGTTGCCCTCTGACATCTTTTGGCCAAAAAGGACCCTAAGCCTAGATTAATTCGGTGGATACTCTTGCTGCAAGAGATTAATTTTGAGATCAGAGACAAAAAGGGAACCAAAAATGTGGTGGCTGACCACCTCTCTAGAATTCTTGTTGAATCCCTCAATGACTCCATTCCAGTTTGTGAATCCTTCCTAGATGAATAACTTTTTGTAATCTCTTAAGAGAGTATCCCTTGGTATGCGGACATTGTCAACTACTTGGCAACCGGCAAAATATCTTCTTCTTGGACCAAGCAAGAGAAGGATCAATTTTTCTCCCAATCACGATCATATTATTGGGACGATCCTCAATTATTCAAATATTGCCCCAATCAAATAATTCAGAAGTGTGTACCCAACAGTGAATTCCAAAGCATTCTAAAATTCTGTCATACACTTGCTTGTGGGGGACACTTTAGTGCTAAGAAAACCGCAGCAAAAATTCTTCAATGCGGGTTTTTCTGGCCAACACTTCATCGGGATGCATACTCATTTTGCCGCACATGTGAGCGATGTCAGCGCCTTGGCGTGATGTCTCGGAAGGACATGATGCCTCTCAACCCTATTCTTATTGTTGAGATATTTGATGTGTGGGGCATTGACTTCATAGGACCTTTGCTACCATCTACTGGTCATGAGTGGTGGACTACGTTTCTAAATGGATAGAGGTCGTTACTACTAAAACCAATGACCACGCAGTCGTGGTTAAGTTCATTCAAGCTAATATCTTTAGCCATTTTGGTACGCCTCGGGCCCTCATCAGTGACGGAGGTAAACATTTCTGTAATCGGTTCCTTCGAACCTTGCTTACGAAATACTCTATCACACACAAAGTAGCCACCCCATACCATCCTCAAACTAGTGGCCAAGTGGAAGTATCCAATAGGGAGATTAATGACCAGAAAGATTGGTCATTGCGACTAAATGATGCATTATGGGCTTACCGAACTGCTTATAAGACTCCCATTGGAATGTCACCTTACCGATTAGTTTATGGTAAAGCGTGCCATCTTTTGGTTGAATTGGAGCATAAAGCCATGTGGGCCACCAAAACGTTCAATTTTGACATAAAAATGGCCGACTCTAATCGAAAGCTTCAGTTGAATGAATTGGAAGAATTGTGACATGACGCGTATGAGAACGCTAAAATCTATAAGGCAAAGTCTAAAGCCTTTCATGATCGCAATATTTGAGTCAAAACATTTTCTTCGGGCTAGAAAGTATGGTTGTACAACTCACGCCTCCGTTTGTTTCCCGAAAAACTTCACTTCCGTTGGGATGGTCCATTTTTGGTTAATTCTGTTGCTCCCCACGGAGTGGTGGAATTGAAGGACTTGAAAGATGGAATGTTGTTCAAAGTGAATGGGCAGCGCTTAAAACCGTGTGTGGATGACCAAGTTACCATGGAGTATGTGGATGTCGTCAATTTGACGGATCTCGTTTATTTTGACTTGTGAACCAATTCTGACGTCATGCCATAGACGTATAATTTGGCGCGGCCATGGTATCTATCATGCTTCCATGATGTCCCTCTTATCCAAAGTAATTTTGTATCTAAGTCCCATAAGTTCAAGTCCATGAGGTTCTAAATCAAGCTGACTATTTTATAGAATTTTGATTGATTGAAACAAGGATCTCGATCAATCGAAATCTCGATTGATCGAGATCTTGGTCTCGATTGATCGAAATAATGCAGAGATGTTGGAACATTTTGCAAAGAGCAAAGTCCCGAGAAGTGGTTTTCTTCTATGGCACTTCGATGGGTACTCGATCAATCAAAATTTTGATTGATCGAAGCAAGGATCTCGATCAATCAAAATCTCGATTGATCGAGATGTGCATCTCGATTAATCGAGATTGCCACGATGCCTGCACGTGGGTCACTTATTTATTCGAACCGGTGGGCTCCCTCTCATTTCTCCACTTCTTCCTAAGACCCTCTGACTTCTCCCTCTACTCCAAGAGATCCAAAGCAAACCTCGAGCGCCGTCCAACCTTTTTCGATCATTCCTGACCCTCCACCGTCGTTCGCCGTAGTCTGAGTCTTTCGCACATTCGCACGAGTTCGCCTCTTCGCGGTTGTGTGTCGGGATTCCATTTTCTTGCACCATTCATCATCTTCGCCTTGAGGTAACTGATGCATGGCTTTATTTTGTTTTCTTTGCCGCTATTTTTGTTAGTTTTTTGGCTTAATAAACATAAATAGATGATGTTGGGTTGGAGTGGTTTGCATTCGCTACGTTCATAATGGGAACTTGCGGGTTTCGGGGGTAATAGTGTGTATACGGTTGAGATTTTGCATCATTGAGAGCGAGATGAGGGACATATTCGTGCTGGTTGTTTTTGCTTCCGAGTAAACCTAATCGAGTCGATTCGAGTGTATTTTGGAGTGCATGTGTGAGAACCATGGACTAGAACTTCCTTTTTAATTTTTATTCTTATTTTAGTATTCATTTTATTTTCTTTTTATTTACTTTAATTTTTGGAATAAGTGCAGACTGTTTCGAGACTATGGCGAGTGTGAAGAATGCCCCCGGTGTTGTTCGAGATGTGCCCGGGCCAGCCTTTCGGAGGGAGTTCGAGATACGTCCAGACTGCTCGTGGGCGGTAACAGAGCTCCAGCGGCGTCGGCTCGATCGGTTATGTGTGCCACCCACCGATGTGGCGCACGAGCGCTTGGTGCAGGTCTTCTACGACTGCATGACCTATTCTTGCACCGAGCCTGACACCTTGGAGACGGTCGTAGGTGGCGTGACGATTACCATTACGTCGAGCTGGATAGCGCAGATGATCAATATTCCTCACCAACAGAACCCGGACATGGTTGACCAGGGTGGTCAGCCGCTCTACAGGCCCGAGTTTCTGGCCGACATGATGCTGTTCTCCATCGTGATGGACATGTGTGGCAGGGTGTTTACCACTCCCAGTCACAACTGCACGTCCAAATTGATATGCCCGAGTGTGTTATGGTTTCTGGACTCTGTTCCCATCAAGAACGCGTATCCTTTACGGCATATGGCAGAGTGCTGAGGCGACCTTCTCTATTGCCTGTACGCTTTCCACACAGGCACTTGGTTTTCTGTCCCGTCGCTGATCTGAGGGTAGATATTCAAAATCTGGGACGACCTTGTCAACAAGAACATGAGGCAGGCGTCGAGTTGGCGGCTTCCCTTTTCTTTCCTAGTCGCAGCCTTCCTCAGTAGTGCCAATATACCGGTCAGTGACACTGACGTCCAGTTGGCACCGCCCTCCCGCTTCACACACACTTAGTGGGTGCGGGTGAGGAGGCACTTGGAGTGATAGGACCACCAGGGCGATCCACCTGAGGACGTGGACATGGATGCCCCAGTGGAGATGGACGAGGATGCACCCGCAGAGGGTGAGACATCCGATGAGGAGCTGGAGGATGATGATATTGATATCACCGCAGAGCGACATGAGATTTTAGCTACGAGCTATTCCTGTCTGGCAGCTAACGTTGAGCGTCTCCAACAGGGTTTTGAGGAGCATGTCCAGGTGATGCAGAGTCAGCTGGAGGCTTTGAGGACGGACATTACGTCTCTGGCGCAAGGTCAGAGGGCGATTTTAGATGAGTTCTGGGCCTTCCGGCAGGACCTGCAGTTCTTGTTTGCCGGCCGAGCTTCCACCTCCACCTCTACTCCACCCACCGAACCACCTCCACCACCACCCGCCCTAGAGTAGCTTTATCTATTTGTATTTTTTTGTTTTACTTTCTATTCTTTTTCTTTCTTTGTTTTTGATAGGCCATGTTGGCCATGTTAGTTTTTGTGTATTCCAACTGCATGTACACTTTATACTGAAACTCATTTTCACATATATGGAATACAGTTGTCCTTTCTTTTATAACTTGTGTTCTATTTACTATCTTTATTTTTACTTTCTGCCACTATCAGTGCTCTTTATACTTTGATTATGTATGTAGTACCACTTGCCTAATTGTTATATGCGATTCAGTTGATGATTTCTGTTTATTACTGCCTGGTTTCAATTCCCCAATACTGTTGAGATTGCTTCAACGCAGTATGGCGTTAATAAAGAAAGGCAGCCCCTTTGCATGCTATATGTTAGCGTGCCTGGATAGTCAATATCTTATTGCATAGACCTCTTAGTCAATTGGGAAACACCAGTTCAGAGTCTTGGATGTGCAGTGATCTTGGCATTGTCTGCTTGCACATAATTCTTTTATCATGTTCTTTTCATGTACTTTTTGTTCCATTTAATGCTCGTGGTATCCAGTTGGTGTTCCGTGCAGGTTTTTCTCTTTTACATGTTGACCACCCGTGTTGGAATACCATTTTTGTCGTGTTCTGCAGTCTTGGTAATTTCTTTCCTTGTTCTTCTTGTCCAAGCATTGAGGATAATGTTGCGTTTAAGTTTGGGGCTGCGGTATGCTATACCACTTGCATATGCATGCAATGTTCAGTCCTTGTATTGATTGTCATTGTAGAGCAATTTTTCTGTTTCTTGATATTTTTGCATGCTTGCTATGATGTCTTGCTTTTTAAAGGAAGATTATTCGAATAAATGTCCGAGGTAAATGCAGTAGGTAATTAAGAACTTTAACATTGTAAATACCTGCACTTTTATAAGCTATGTAATAGGTTAGAACGGTCCACATTTTTGTACAAATATGAATATGTACGGTTCTTGCCCTAAATTTGTCCTTACCCGCACAAATTCGCATACATGCATTGGTAAATTTCTGTTTTTATTTGAACAACTTAAAGAATGAGTTCTTCCGGTTGTTGTAAAATATATATATATATATGCAATAAGCCTTCTCACTTAATAAACCGGATCTCTATGCCTCATTGAGCATGGAGTATTCGCGTATAAGTGTGCAAGGTTAAGTAATAATAAACGGGTGGCTTGTTTAAGCTCATCGGCTTATAAGCTCGGTTATTAAGTCCGAGGGGTGTTTCTTCACCTAATGCCCTAAAACCAATTGGTTTGGGAGTCATTGGCCCAATACCGCTACATAGGCTTGCAAGAAAGCAAAAAGAGCTAAGCATTGCACGGTCATCTGCACATGAGCATTCATGTATGTTTTGTGGTAATGAACAGTAGTGTCGAGCTTTTTCAATGAGTTTTTCTTTTAAAAATAGATATGTTCTTATTTTTCTCCAAATATGACAAAGTCACGCGTTAGAATGCATGTTCACTTTTCAAAGAGGATTTTGGGGTTGGAATCGGTATGTTTGTTCGGATTGGCCATTATATGGGGACTGTCGTCTATTTGTAGCTTGTGAAAGTCCATTTTTGCTAATGACCACATAGTTCTGTAATACTTGTTGCATTTGCCAAGTGTGAAAGGAACGGATAATCATCCTTTATCTAGTTGATGACTGAGCATAATTCAATTTTTGTATAAGATAATTAAATTCATTTTTGTAGCATTGCATTGCTAAGGGACTAGCAATGTGTAAGTTTGGGGGTGTGATAAGTTTTCAATACTATGTATTTGAACTCTCTTTATTGCATATGTTAGTCCTATTATTACGTTTACCGAGGTACATTTACGGTATTTTTGTGTTTTTGATGTATTGCAGGTTTTGTACCAAAAGGAGCAATGTTTGAGGCCATTTGCAGTTAAAGAGAAGAATTTAAAAATAAATCTAGGGCATCTCGATCAATCGAGATGTTGATCTTAATCAATCGAGATCTCGATTGATCGAGACTTGAATTTCGATTGATCGAAATCTCGATCAATTGAGATTCCAATTTCGATTGATCGAAATTCTGCAGACCCACTTGCTCCCCTGCTCTCCCACTTGCAACAAAACCCCTCTTTTTGCATGACTTGGAGGGATTTTCTGACTTGAACAAGACACATGTAGATATTATTGACTTAGTTGATATATATATTGCTATATATATATATATATAGTGGGCCCCAAGGATGAAAAGTAGCCACAAAATGCACAAAAGAGCCATTTTTCTCTCATATATCATATACATACTTAGAGACTTTTGGGAGAGGGGAAGAGGAAGCTGAACTAGACCTTGAAGCTTCATTTTCTCCATCAATGGAAGAGTGCAAGGCTGCCATGAGCAACTAACTTCTCTACTAGGGTGTGGGTGAAGCCCCTAGCCATGTAAACTTGTTCATTTTTGTAGCATTATTTGAGATTTGTATTTAAATGTTGATTATTTAGTCTAGTGACAATGTACACTTATACATTTCTTATATATATTCATTTGATATTAATTTTATTCTTGTCTTAGAGTAGAATCTTTTATGTGAATGTACAACATTTGCATCTTCCACAAGAAATGTAAATGATGGCTGAGTAATGGTATTTAAATTGAATGTGTTGTTCTTGCTTATATAAACCATGCCAAGATGAGGTAGTTTGGATGCATTTAGGTTCACTTAGAGAGTAGGGTAATTAGTTAGGTTGAAGAACTCTTCTTGTTGAAGATGGATTATGATAGGTTTGCACACACATTAATCTTTTGATATGTCATTGAGGTCGCAAGCCTAATGACATTGTTAGACATTTAATTTTATAAATCTCAAGCTTGTTACATTTATGGACATGTGAATGGCTAGTGGTGGAAACCACCCCTAGTTCTCTCTCCCAACTTTTAACTCTTTAAATTTATTGTTCTTATATTTCATGCAATAGTTTTAAAACAAAAATCAAAACTTTGTTTTTAGAATTAAAGTGGAATTAATCTCTCTTTAAGACAATTAACGACTAGTCCTCGTGGGATCGATACCCTCTATATAGAACCGTATTTACAAAGATTCGTGCTCTTCCGAGTGGTTAAATTATATTTTGAAAAAGGGCAAAAAAATAAGCTTACAATTATAATTCAAGTTTAGCCACATCACTTAGTCTAGAATTTCTTTTATCTTTTTTGTATATATTCTGTTCTTATCTCTTAATTTGCTTAATTTTAGGTATACCACACACCGTGCATCTCAAGACTCAAGCTTGGACATTTTGTGAGTATATTGCCTAAAAATCTTGCATTTGATTGAATTTTCTTTATTTTGCGTATATAATTTTTATTTTACTATTAATGCATGCTAGGTAGACGGTCATTATCACTTCCTTTGCTTCCGTGTAATATTGAACTTGAACGGACACTTAGACAACATAGAGGAACCTCTAGGGACCCTATTTTGCCTAGGACTGAGAACATGGATCCAAACAATGTACAACCCCCCAGTCTACCATCGTATAATCCTCCTCAAGGGGAAATTCTTAAGGACTTTTACCTTCTTACTACATATGCTTCGCCATCATGCATTCAGTTTGCAAATATTACAGCGAATCATTTTGAAATAAAATCCTCCACCATCAACCTTCTTAATTATTTCCATGGACTTCCAAACGAAGATCCGTACAAACATCTAGATGACTTCCTTGAAGTTTGTTCAACCCTTCAGTTGCAAAATTTCACAGAAGATGACTTAAGGCTTCAATTATTTTCATTTTCTCTTAAAGATAAGGCCAAATATTGGTTCAATTCCTTAGAACCCAATTCAATCCACTCATGGGGGTAAATGTAACAAGAATTAGTAAAAAAAAACTTCGTAATGGGAAAGACAAGTGATATTCGGCGAGCAATCACTGGATTCACTCAAATTGACCAAGAATAATTTCATGAGACGTGGGAAAGATTGAAAGAGCTTTTAAGGTCATGTCCGTACCATGTTGTCCCAAAGTGGCTCCTCATCTCGAAAAGGTAAAAACACCCAATCTACTAAAAGAATGTTTAAACTATCAAGGTCAGATGAGGTGGCCATGCAAGTAGAGGCCCTTACTCAAAAAATTGACCAGCTCAGGAATAGTGGGCTGCCTACTTCTAGCCAACCTGTTCTAAACCAGGATGGATGTTCGTTTTGCTATAGCACTTCACATTACTTGTGGGATTGTCCTATGGTCGGTCAATCCCCCGATTATGCTCAAGAGCAAGAGAGTGTCATGTACTCTAAACCAATAAATGATCCATATTCAAATACATACAATCCTGGCTACAAGAATCATCCGGCATTCTCTTGGAAATCTCAGGAACCAAGTCCATCTTATCAAGGACAAAATTCTTACAATTCCCAACTCAAAAGCCTCAATATAGGCGAAATTCTCAACCTTATCACCATAAATCCAATTACCTAGTTCCGCCACCACCTCCTTCGGGAAACCAAGGCTTTGAAGAAAGAGTACTGAGCAATCTTGAGAGTAATGATAAGTGTACAAAACTTGCTATTTTATATCATAAAATAAGTTTTTAATTAATCTTTTATTTTATTAAACGTTCTTATCTTTGCATTTTATGTTTTATAGGGGTTGATTTCCAAATAAGAAGAAAAGTAGCAAAAGAGGGCTAAAAAGGATATATATAGCCAAAGATGAACATAAGAAAAATTGTAGGGGAGATGATATTCTGTGCAATCTACTTCACAAGAGGTCTTAAGTTTAAAACTTTGCAAAATATTTTTTACACGGCCACGTCTGCAGTCCAGAATTGAAATTAAAGACATGGAGATCAAATATTAGATATTTAAATTCAAAATTTTGTATTTTGAATTTTGTATTTCAAATTTTGTATTTTGTATTTTTTTTTTTTGAATTTTGTATTTAAAATTTTTCCCACCTAAACCATTCTCCGCTAACTCTATAAATAGGGGGTCTTAGGGGATGATGAAAGGAGTTAGAAAATTGTAGAGAAATTATAGAAAAAAAAATATTGTAATTATTTTATTGATGTAATGAAGAATAGTAGTTTTATTTCTATTTGTTTATTTTTTGTTGATATGCAAGCGTAAGCATCCTTCTCAAAGGAGTGATGAAGCCACCATGGCTGAAAAATAAGTAAGTTATTTTATTTTCTTGTCTAATTTTTTCTCCCAAGAGTATTCTTCTACTCTTCTATTCCGAATTTTTATTTTCTAAAATTAGAGGGAGGATTCTTCGTGTTTGCTAAATAATGGTAATTCGAAGAATGCCTACTTCTATTTACCTAGCTAATGGGCATCAGATTAAGTAAAGAAATGTCTCTCTCATAAATAATCAAGTCATTCTTTTTTTATTCCATATTTTTCTTCATCTTTCCAAGTCCTAATTGGATTGGTGAAGTGTATTGATTATTGGAGGAAAAACTAGATAAGAATATTAGAAACTTCATTTATATGGATCCATGGTGGTGAATTCTCTTTCCTTGAGATTTGTCCCATCATTTGATCTAAGACATTTAGTATTAGTTTTTATTATTTAAAAAAATCATAAGTTTATTTTTAAATACTCATTTTTCATCTCAAAAGATTTAGGTTTTGAATTTTAGACTTGTTACTGATTCTCACTTAAGATTGGTTCGACCCTGCTTACTACTATACAGTTTTTAGTAAAGTTTTTGCAGGTTTTATTAATTTTTTTATATGAAGTGTAGAAAAGAAATGACAAACATCCACTATTTAACACCCATTAGCTAACACCCACTTATTATAGTCCCACTCTCAATCAATTTCTAAGCTTGAAGCCAATGCTCAATCTTTGGCTAGGCTAGAAGCTCAAATAGGGCAGCTAGCTAATGCCTTGAATAGAAGAGAGGAAGGAAAGTTGCCAAGTCAACCGGTGGCAAATCCTAAGGGTGTTCACGTGATTGATGATCCTTCATCTTCATCTTATGATGCTCCTCTGGAGCATGTTCAATCAATCACTACCTTAAGGAGTGGTAGAATCATAAACTCTAAGGTTGAGCAAGAGAATAAGGAAACCCATGAGCATCCTAAAAATCCAAAAGACTCCCTTATAAATCCAATGGTGTCTCCCTTAAATCCAAATGAGAACAAAATCTCACAAAATCAAAAGGAAAAATTAATTGAAGTTGTGTCATCACCTACTCCAAATTTTGACACTTCATTTAAACCTCCGGTTCCTTTCCCACAAAGATTGAAGGAACCCTCTCATTTCGGGAAGCAAAGAGAGAAAATTTAGGACATGATGGAGATTTTAAAACAAGTGAAAATCAATCTCCCTCTCCTTGATACTATCAGGCAAATTTCATCCTATGCTAAATACTTGAAAGACTTATGCACTCAAAAGCGTAAATTCAAGAACAATGTTCCTAGGAAAATCCTTTTAACTGAGCAAGTGAGTTTCATTTTTTAACACCAAGCCCCTCCTAAATTCAAATATCCGAGTGCCCTAACTTTCTCTTGCACCATCGGTAACCAAGAATTTGAAAAGGCACTTCTTGATTTAGGGGCTAATGTCAACTTGTTTCCCTTCTCAATTTATAAACAATTAGGTTTGGGAGAACTTAAGCCCACCACAGTAGTGTTGCAACTCGCCGACCGATCGGTGAAGCAACCACGTGGCATCATTGAAGATGTGATCATTCAAGTGAATAAGTTTTATTTTTCGGTGGACTTCATAGTCCTTGACAAAGAACCTGTCCAAAATCCCAGTAGACATATTCCAATCGTTCTAGGTCGTCCATTTCTGGCTACGGCAAATGTTTGCGTTAATTGCCGCACTGGAGTAATGGACATCTCTTTTGGGAATATGAAAGTTCAATTGAACATCTTTAATGCTTCTCACCACACATCCGATGACGAAAGTGAATGCTTTTGTGTTGATGTAGTGGAAGATCTTGTCCAAGAAGCACTTCCTTCTATTCTTTCCAAGGATCCTCTCGAGGTGTGCCTAAGTCACTTCAACTGTGATGACTATGACATTGAGCAATCCATAAGTGAAGTCAATTCATTGCTTGATGTCACGGCTGTCATTAATTCACCTAAATAGAGAGCACCGAGAGAACCTTTGCCCCCTTTGTCCAATATTTCCCAAACTCCTTCTCTCATATCCCCGCCACAACTTGAGCTTAAGCCTTTATCGGCTACTCTCAAGTATGCTTTTTTAGGCTCCAATGAAACCCTCCCGGTCATCATTCCTTTCGATCTCACCAATGAACAAGAGAAGGAACTCCTCAAAGTGTTGAAAGAGCACAAGGAAGCAATAGGATGGAGTGTTGCTGATCTAAAAGGAATAGATCCTTTCATTTATATATACTGCATATATCTGGAAGAAGATACAAAGACCTTAAGAGAGGCACAACGTCGATTAAATCCAAATATAAAAGATGTTGTAATGAAGGAGGTTGTGAAATTGGTAGATGCGGGAATCATTTACTCTATCTTCGATAGCAAGTGGGTTAGCCCCACTCAAGTGGTACCCAAGAAATTCGGTATCACTGTGCAACCAAATGATAAGGGTAAGTTAGTTCCTCAGCGCACCACCACGGGATGAAGAGTGTGTATAGACTGTAGGAAACTCAATTCAACAACTAGGAAAGATCACTTCCCACTCCCATTTATTGATCAAATCCTAGAGAGTCTAGCGGGTCAAAGTTTCTATTAATTCTTAAACGGATATTCCAGCTATAATCAAGTGGCCATAGACCCGCGAGACCAGTAGAAAACCACCTTTAGATGTCCATTCGATACATTCGCCTATAGATGCATGCCCTTTGGGTTATGCAATGCACTGTCAACTTTTCAAATGGTGTATGATCTCTATCTTTTTGGATATGGTGGAAAACTTTTTGAAAGTATTCATGGATGATTTCTCTGTCTTTGGACCTCTGTTTGAATCTTGTTTCCATAATCTGTCCCGTATTCTTACACGATGTCAAGAGACAAATCTAATCCTTAGCTGGGAAAAGAGCCATTTTATGGTTCAAGAAGGTATTGTCCTCGGGCATATCGTGTCCAAGAGAGGAATAGAGGTTGATAAAGTTAAGGTTGAACTCATTTCCAAATTTCCTCCACCATCAACTGTGAGAGAGATTCGTTCCTTCCTTGGGCATGCGGGTTTTTACCGTCGTGTCATTAAGAATTTTAGTAAGATCTCTCGACCTCTGTGTCACCTTCTTGAAAAAGAGTCTTATTTTACCTTTGATGTAGTGTGCCTTGAAGCTTTTGAGAAGCTACGCACCTTGCTTACAACAGCTTCAATACTCATTCTTCCAAATTAGGCTCTCCCATTTGAGGTCATTTGTGACACGTCCGATTATACTTTGGGTGCAGTCTTAGGGCAACGTGTAGAGAAGTTGCCACATGTTATCTACTATGTAAGCAAAACCCTTTCTGAAGCTCAAATCAACTATACCACAACAAAAAAAGAGTTGCTTGTTGTAGTGTACGCCTTAGACAAATTTTGAGCTTATCTACTAGGTTCCAAGGTCATTGTCTATTCTGACCATGCTGCCCTCTGGCATCCTTTTGCCAAGAAGGACACCATACCCTGACTGATCCAGTCGATACTCTTGTTGCAAGAGTTTAATTTTGAGATTAGAGACAAAAAGGGAACAAAAAATGCGGTGGCTGATAGCCTCTCTAGAATTGTCGTTGAGTCTCTCAATGATTCCCTCCCAATTTGTGAATCCTTTTCGGATGAACGACTTTTTGTAGTCTCTCAGGAGAGTATCCCTTGGTATGCAGACATTGTCAATTTCTTGGCAACAGGAAAAATCCCTTCCACTTGGACCAAGCAAGAGAAGGACCATTTTTTCTTCCAATCTCGATCATATTATTGGGACGATCCTCAATTCTTCAAATATTGTCCCGACCAAATAATTCAGAAATGTGTCCCCGACACTGAATTCCAAAGCATTTTAAAATTCTGTCATACACTTGCATGTGGGGGACACTTTAGTGCAAAGAAAATCACAGCAAAAATTCTTCAATGCGGGTTTTTCTGGCCAACACTTTATCAGAATGCATATTCATTTTGCCATTCTTGTGAGCGATGTTAGTGCCTCGGCGCAATGTCCCGCAAAGACATGATGCCTCTGAACCCCATTCTCATTGTTGAGATATTTGATGTTTGGGGCATCAATTTCATGGGACCCTTTTCACCATCCGTTGGTCATGAGTACATACTTGTGGCGGTGGACTACGTATCTAAATGGATAGAGGTTGTGGCTATGAATTCCAATGACCACACAGTTGTGGTCAAGTTTATTCAATCTAATATCTTTAGTCGCTTTGGTACGCCACGCGCCCTCATCAGTGACGGAGCCAAACATTTTTGTAATCGGTTCCTTTGAACCATTCTCACCAAATACTCCATCACACATAAAGTAGCCACCCCCTACCATCCTCAAACCAGTGGACAAGTGGACGTATCCAATCAGGAAATAAAGAACATACTTGAAAAAATAGTTCAAACTGACTGGAAAGATTGGTCATTGCGATTAAATGATGCATTATGGGCCTACCGAACTGCGTATAAAACTCCCATTAGAATGTCACCTTATCGGTTGGTATATGGTAAAGCATGATATCTTCCGGTCGAATTAGAGCACAAGGCTATGTGGGCCACCAAAATGTTCAATTTTGACATGAAATTAGTCGGCTCTAATCGAAGGCTTCAATTAAATGAATTGGAAGAATTGTGACATGATGCGTATGAGAACGTTAAAATCTACAAGGCAAAATATAAGGCCTTTCATGATCACAATATTCGAGTCAAAGTGTTTTCTTCAGGACAGAAAGTATGGTTGTACAACTCGAGGCTCCGTTTGTTTCCCGAAAAACTCCACTTCTGTTGGGATGGACCTTTTCTGGTAAGTTCTATTACTCCTCATAGAGTGGTGGAATTAAAAGACCCTAAGGATGACACATTCTTCAAGATGAATGGACAACAGTTAAAACCTTATTTGGATGACCAAACTAAGATGGAGTATGTGGATGTCGTCAATTTGGTAGATCCCATCTATTTTGACTCATGAACTGATTCTAACGTCATGCCATACACGTATAATGTGGCGCGACCATGGTAGCTATCATGCATCTATGAAGTCCCTCTAATCCAAAGCAAATATGTTTCTAAGTCCTGTAAATTCGAGTCAAGTAGGTATCAAATCAAGTTGCATAAAAAAATTTGCAATCACAATCTCGATTGTGCGAAATAAGGATTTCGTACAATCGAGATTTCGACTGTGCGAACCCTTGATTTCGCACAATCAAAATTTTGAAGAAAAATGCAAAGTTAATGCAGGGTGCAAAGTCCAGAGAGGTGGTTTCCTCCGATACTGCTTCGATAGCACTTCGAACAATCGAAATTTTGATTCTGCAAAATGACCATTTCGCATAATCAAAATCTCAATTGTGTGAAATGTCTATTTCGCACAATCGAGACTGGCAACCAAACTGCACATGCATAAACTTATATATTTTGAACATGACCCTTCACCTTTATTTCACTCCCACTCTCGTGACCCATACTTTCATCTCTCTCGGCCGAACACCCCAAACCCCCCCCCCCACGACCTCCATCAATGTTCTCCATCATCCACGAAAAGACCACCATCAAGATTCACCTTCTCATACGGTTCGGTAACGCTACTTCGGGTAAGTCTAGTTCCATATATTTTGTAGCTTTTCTTTCACTTTCCTTAGGTTCAGTTGATTGTATGGACATAAATATGGATGGGAAACGTGTGTTTGGGTGGATTAGTGTCATTACAACCTTTGAAGGTGATGTTGGGTACGTGTTACACACACGAGTCTATGGGGTGGGGTGTGAACAAATGCACCATTCGGTTGGGGTGCATTGTGATTTGTATATCTTTGTGGGTCATGGTAGATTTAGATTTTGCCTTGAGCATGAATGGAGTTCACAGTTTGAAAGGCTTTCATGATTCCTAGTGAACTTTATTAAGTCACCTTGAGCATGTTTTGGAGTACATGTCTTGATGCCATGACCTGGAGCATTCTTTTTTATTTACTTTATTTTTGGAATAATTACAGATAGTCCCAAGATATGGCTCACGTGAAGAATCCCGGTATCTAGGTACGAGATGTGCCTGGATGAGCTTGGCGTACTCAGGGATTTCACCCCGAGCATAGATTTGACTTAGCAGAGTTTGAGGCACGGCCCGACACAGCATGGGCCGTGGCAAAGCTGTGACAACGCCGACTTGAGAGAGTACTCCAGCCACCATCCGATGTCGCATATAGTAGGCTGGTGCACATTTTTTCTGAGCACATGACCTACTCGTGCACCATGCTCGGTACTTTGGAGACTGTGGTGGCTGGGACTACGATTACCATCACGGCGAGTTGGATTGCCCAGCTTATAGGCTACTCGCACCTGTAGCCTCCAAATATGGTTGACCAGGATGGTCACCCACTCTTCAAGGAGTCCCTACTACCTAACACTACCATGATCTCCATGGTCATAGATATGTGCAATGGGGAGTTTACTACCCCAGTCAAAATTACACGAGCAAATCCATGTGCCCGAGGGACTTATGGTTTTTAGATATTATCCTCATTAAGAACGCGTGTTGTTTAGGACATGTGGCGGAACGCCAGGGTGACCTTCTTCGCTGCTTATACGCAGCTCATACCGGCATGTGATTTTCTATCCTATCACTGATATGGGGACAGATGTATAAAGTGTGGGATGCACTCGTCCGGAAGACGAATAAGAGAGTTGCTACTTGGCAGATGCCTTTTCCTTACTTGGTCATAACTTTTCTCAGAGAGGCCAATATTGCTTTCAGTAATACTGACATCTAGATAGGACCGCCTCCCCGATTTTAGCACACTCACTGGGTACAGGTTCGTAGGCATTTGGAGTGCCAATAGCGCCAGGGGTATGAGCATGAATATATGGACATGGATGACCCCATGGCACTGGCAGGGGAGGACGAGCCTGCAGAGAGTGAGCTATTAGATGAGGAGGTAAAAGATGATTCAACTAGTCTGAGCCATGAGTAGTTTGATATATTGGCCACCGGGTACTCCTGTCTGGCGGTAGATGTAGAGAGATTACATCAGGGCTTTGACGAGCACGTCCAGGTGACTCAGAGTCAGCTAGCAGCCATGAGGGAGGATATTACATCTCTGACCCAGGGTTAGAGGACATTGATTGATGAGTTCTGGACTTTTTGGCAGGACCTTTGGATTATGCTGTCTGGCCCAGCTACCACTTCGACTTCTGCACCACCCTCTGAGCCACCACCACTACCACCTACCCTGGATTAGTTTAGCATTTTCATGTTTTATTTTCAATTTTAGTTCTTTCTTTATTTAGGTAGGCCATGTCTTTGGATCTTTTTGTATATTCCATCATATTACATTATACTTAAATGTTTTGAAAATTTATGGAATGCAGTTTTTGTTTCAATTATGTTTTCTATTTTCTGTCTTTCTTTTAAATTCCACCTCATATCGCTGTCACCCATGCTCCGACAATGTATGTAGTACCAATTTCATAGTTGGTATATGCATGATACAAATGATCATTTCCATTTATTAAAGTTCGGTTTCAATTCCCAATACTATTGAGATTGCTTCAACACAATATGGATTTAATAAAGAAAGGCAGCCCATTTGCATGCTATACGTTAGCGTGCCTGAATAATCAATATCTTAACGCATATACCTCTTATCAAATTGGGAGCCACCAGTTCAAAGTTTAAGATGAAACGCGATGTCAATCTAAAAAAAAAAAACAACCAATGTGTTTACATAATTGCTTTGACTTTTTATTTTCATTTAATTTTTGTTCCCCATGATGCTCGTGGTATGCAGTTGGTGATCCATGCAGGTTTTACAACTCACATGACGACCTGCTCATAATTAACTATTGTATATATCGAGAATCGCTTTCCCGGTAATTTTGTTCCTTTATCTTTTCTTCAAATCATTAGGGACAATGTTTGATTTAAGTTTGGGGATGCGGTATACCACGTGCATATGTTTGTAACTATTCAATCTTTTGTTTATTGTCGTTGTAATGCATTTTTGTGCATTTTTGCCATGATGCCTTGCTTCTTAAGGGAAGATCATCCCAATAAATGTTCAAGATAAATGCAGCAGGTAGTTAGGAGCTTTTGACATTGTAAATACCCACACTTTTGCAAGCTATGTATTAGGTTAGAATAGTCCACATTTTTGTTCAATTGTGAATATGGTACAGTTCTTACCCTAAATTTGTCCTTAACAGCACAAACTAGAACATATACATTTTAAGTTGTGGGGTATAAGTCTGATGGAGAATCTTGTAAATTTCTATTTTTATTTGAACAACTTAGAGAATGAGTTCTTCCGGTTGTTTACATACCAAAAATAAAATAAAAAATAATCTTTGTAATAAACCAGGTCTTTGTGCCTAATTAAGCAGGGAGTATTCGCGTATAAGTGTGTAAAGTTGAGCAATAATGAAGTGGGTGACTTGTTTAAGCTCATCGCCTTGGAAGTTCGGTTATTAAATTTTAAGGGTGCCTTTTCACCTAATGCCCTAAAACCATTCGGTTTGGGAGTCATTGACCCAACACCGCTACATGAGCTTACAAGAAAGCAAAAAGAGATTAAGCATTGCACAGTTATCTGCGCAGAAGCATTCATGCATGCTTTGCGGTAATGAACAACAGTGTTGATCATTTTCAATAAGTTTTTCTTTTAAAAATAGATGTGTTCTTTCTATTCTCCGAATACGACAATAAGCCACACATTAGAATGCATGTTCACTTTTCAAAGAGGATTTTAGGGTTGGCGTTGATATTTTTGTTCAAATTGACCATTATGTGGGGACTGCCATCTAGCTCTAGTTTGTGAAGGTTCATTTTTGTTAATGTCCACATAGCTCCATAATACTTATTGCATTTGTCAGGTACGAGATGAATGGGTAATCATTCTTTATTTAGTTGATGACTGAGCAAATTATCTATTTTTATATAAGTTAGTTTCATTTTATTTTTAATGTTGCATTGCTAAGGGACTAGTAATATGTAAGTTTGGGGGTGTGATAAGTGTTCAATATTGTGCATTTAAACCTTCTTAATTGCATATGTTGATTCCATATTTATGTTTACCTAGGTATTTTTATGCTATTTTTGTGTTTTTGTTGAATTTTAGGGTTTGTCCCAAAAAGGCCGATGTCTCCGACCAAATGTAGTGGAAGTGAAGGAATCAATAAATTGGAAAAGGCATTTCGCACAATTGAAATGCTAATTTCGCATAATCGAAATCTTGATTGTGCGAAATCTCAATTTCGCACAATCGAGATTCTGCAGATTGCAAGTTAGCCACTTGCCCACTTGTTTTGCCACTTGCCTCCAAGGATGACCTTTGCACGTCCTTTTGGAAGATTTTTTGACTTCAAAGAGACATATGAAGGGAACATATATATATTAGGTAGATTTTATAGATATATAGGCATGGTGGGACCCAAAGACACTTGGGAGAGACATATAAGTATGTTTTGAACAAAAGAAGGAGATACCAACTTTTGGGAGAGGGAGAAGAGTAGCTAAACCAGACCCTTTGGAGCTTCATATCTCTGTCCATGGAGGATTGCAAGTCTCCTATGTTCAACTAACTTTCCATCTAGGGTGTGGGTGAAACCCCTAGCCATATAACTTGTTCATTTTGTAGCAACTTTGGGATTTATAGTTATATGTTGATTACTTAGCCTAGTGTTTTATATAACATTTGTGAACCTCTTTAATATATTCATTTGATGTCATTTCTTCCTCTTGTCTTACAGTAGAAATATTTCATTTTGAATGCTCAACATTTACAACTTTCACAAAAAAAAATGTAAATGATGGCTTCGTAATGGTTTTTAAGGGAATGTGATGTTTGTTGCTTATATAGGCCAT
This sequence comes from Cornus controversa, assembly GCA_026545225.1. Lineage (NCBI taxonomy): Eukaryota > Viridiplantae > Streptophyta > Magnoliopsida > Cornales > Cornaceae > Cornus > Cornus controversa. The sequence goes on along the minus strand of CM048845.1, from coordinate 35,905,885 downwards.
GCCAAAATAGGGTAGTTTGGATGCACTTAGGTACATTTAGAAAGTAGGATAAGTAGATAGGTTGAAGGACTATGTTTATTGAAGATGCGCTATGTTTAGTTGGAAATCATGTTTATCTTTTGATATGTCAATGTAGGTCACAAGTCTAATGACATTGTGTTGCATAGAATTCTAGAAATTTTCATTTGCTACATACTTGGACATGTTAAATGGTAAGAGGTGGAAACCACCCCTAGCTCTCTCAACTTTACAAACTCTTTATTTTTTTTTATGGTTTTACATTTTACGAAATAATTTTAAATCAAAATCAAAAATTCAATTTTTAGGATTAAACTGGAAGTACTCTCTCAAAATTGCAATTCACCTACGTAGTCCTCGTGGGATCGATACCCTCTAAATAGAACCGTATCTACAAAGATTCGTTCTCTTATGAGTGGTTTAAATTATATTTTGGCCACATCAGGAGCCCTGATCCTTCCTACTTTTAGATATACTATTGCGTACCCAATCATAGCTTGTTGTTCACCATTGAAGGCCATCACATTTATAGGCTGCTACACAATTTTTATTTTAGGGAATTGTATTACCTTTAAAGTGGCCAGTGGTATGATATTCACCAAAGCACCGCTATCGAGAAAAGCTCTTTTCAAATCTCAACCATTGACTATTGCTGGCACGTATAAAGGTCGATTGTGAGGGAAAGGGACCTGCTTATCTGCTGTTGAAAAGACAATCTCCCCTTGGTTGCTTGTGTCTCGTTTGGATGGTTTATTACATACATTAGCAAGAGCAGCCATAGTTTGATTTATTAGAAATTCCTTGATTTGCTCCAGGATCAAGAGAGTATTGAAAAAGCAGTGTATATGACCATTTGAGTCTGCATCCATGGTCTGGTATTTTTCTTCATCCATTGGATCAGTCACACCAATGGTTGTTGTATGTTGGGGGAATAGATTGCTGATAACATTATTTTCGGTAAAATCTATCCTTTTCTCGTCACCCAACAATCTAACATGCAGTTTCGACCAGATCAGTGGAAGGGACAATAATTTGGTTTTGCTTTTTCCTCTTTACTCAAAAGTTTCTCTATCACGGGCAAAGTAATTACCCCATCTTTGATCCACTAGGCTAATAATGATGCTAGCTCTTTAAGACCAACTGAAAGAGGTGCAGGTTCTAGACATCGGCCTATCCCTGCAATGCTATTTTGATGATTCTGAGTTGCCGCGACTATAGCCCTTCGCGGGAATAGATTTCCTTTAGCAAGAGGTGGAATAATTTCTCCAAGTCGTCGAACACTATTCATTAGAGTCAAGAAAGTCTTGATTTTATGGTTAACCAGATGTACTCGATACTCTCTGAGCATGCCATCGACACAGATTTTTATCAATTGCTTTTCTAAGGTTGGTTCAAAGCATTCTAATGACGTCTCACAAAAATGCTTAACATACACTACTACCTCCTCTTCCAATATTTGCTTGTGGCGAGTTAGTGATAGCATTGTTACTCGCTCCTCTGTGGTGAAGAACATTTCATAAAATCTGGCCAGCATTTATGACCAAGTTAGGATTGTTGTTGGCATTAAATTCATGTACCAAGTATAAGCCCTTCTTATAAGAGATTTTAAGAATTCCCTGAGTTTCAGATGCTCATCATTTTGGTGAGCTCCTAACGCGTCTACAAAACGTGCCACTTGCTCGCCTACATCTCCTTCCTTTCTATCGAAATGCTTGAACTTTGGCGGGGTATATCCTTCCGGATATGGTAACAACAATATTGCAAGATTATACGGTGGTGGGGTCTCAACATCAGTCATTAAATATTTTTTTGAATTGAGAATGGTCTATAGTTGTTCAATGGTTACAAATAAGGCATCTGAGGAGCTATGTTGTCTGTTTCCCTTTTCACTTGACAGTTTTCTGACCAGCCATGTGAAAGGCAATCCTCCCCAGTGGAGTCGCCAATTGTAAAAGTGTGGAAGTGTTCTGTCTGAGAGGAATGACTACCACAAGACTTGACTAGAAAGAAGAATTGAGCTGAGGTATTAAGGAATCTGAGAATAAACGATGGAGATGTGAATTGAGTGCTAGGCGGGGGAGAGAGAAAGCAAGAGTGATTAGGAGATAGAGGGGGCACTAGAATCCCTTACATGTCACCATGCCATGGGGTATTTATAGACCTCAGGCATGGGGCCTTTGATAGCTGTCATCCTATGTGGCACTTGGCTGCGTATCCCTTCCTTCCCCACCCTTGGTTGTAACTATGAGCTTATGTCCTTCACGGGCTTAGTCCTACCCGCGAGAGACGCTATGATGGTGCGCATGTAGAGTCACACTAGCACAGCTTTAGATGCTCATAGCCCAACGAGCCTTCCTCTCAATCCTCCATACCATACTCAACCCATCTTCCCGCTTGGGCTCGTGACATCATATGCTTCATTATGACACCATGATCGCTCAGACCATACCATAACCTGTCTCTATGCCTAAGATGGTCTATGGGACACTGTAGCCTCATACTAATTCTAGTTCTTCAATGCTAGAAGAAACGTCGCGATAAGTTACTTTCCATATTGAAGAGAGAAATTTAGTAATCCTCCTCAAGGTTATGGGCTCAAGACCACACAACAACCCATTCTTCCATGGTTTCTTATAACCTTTGAGAGCATACCATGTTTGTTAGTTTAGAGGTGTTTCATGAAAACATGCTCTTCTCAGAGTTGGTCCCAAAAAAACACTATCCAACTACCAATCATAGCATACCTGTCAAAGAGGATTGCCCCCAATCCCATCACTCTCTGTATACATGCATGCTCGCTAATTCCTTATAAGCACCAATGAACCTTGCTACGTAAATGCCCCTACGAGGGGAGAAGTGTCCATGCACGGGGAAGCACCGCCCGTGCATGGGTTAATGATTCGTGTGTGAGTGTGACTCAAAAAGTATATCAATTAAAAATTTCCACACTTCGCAATAGAACGAATTCCTTGCAGAATAGGGCTATCGAAAGGGGTATCGAACCTCAGGGACTGTGGTCTGATTGAGTTGAATTGTTAAGACTAATTCTAATTAAATTTAAAAGAAATAAATTCTGATTTTTAATTCTAAATTAACTAATGAAACAATTGAACAAAAGTAAGAAAAACTAAAGAGTGTAGAGAATATAAGATAAGTTTAGGGTAATTGATTTCACCACTAACTTCACAATCAATGGTCAATTGAACTAACTATGGGGCATCATATCACGCATAAGTGGTGTCGGTGGCTACAAGCTCACCTCCATCCGTCAAGAAGATAACATATGATTAAGGCTAAGTCATGGACTATCTTCGATTAGCATGGGCCATCTGCCTAACTACTCTACTCTAGGGTGCAGTATGGTTCATCTTCTCTAGGCACAATCCATCAAAGCTTTTAATGATATATTCAGTGAAAACTATTGTGTAATAATCACTCTCATGATCACAGAAAATAAGAGGGACGAGTTCAATAACAACAATCAAGTATCTAAGACAAGATAAGAAATCATTGAAACTGAATTTATAAGACTTTTATTGCTCAATTCTATAATAAGAATCCTCTAAATTACACAATCTATGAATGAATACAAAAATCCCCAATAATTAGAACAATCAAACCAGTGATGTTTTAGATAGGGCTCCATCAAAACCTTGGTGGCTGAACTAGCCGCTCATGATACGCCTTGTTTTCCAATGATTCTCCACTCCAAAAGCTCTTCAAAGCTGCTACCAAGCCCCCTCAATACAGCCCCAAATTGTCACTTTAAATAGCCAAGAGAATACATCAAAGTCCTAATCCAATTAGAGATAAATTAGGGTTTCCCGTAGCACTAATTAGGTGGGTTTCTCCTGCTGACTTCGGCCCAACTTTTGACCCACTAGAAGTCCGATTTACGGAATTTTCTTGAAATACAAAAGTGTGCAGAATCAAATTTCGTTCAACCTTGCGTGAAAATTATGTCAATTTGAGGCTAGAAAATAAGACTTCTGGTTCATTTTCCAAAATGGGATTAAGATTGTATTATGCGCAAATTTGGACTTCAGGCCCGAAACCTTCTTAAGCAGCTGTACTTCTCTTGGACCTCTTCCATGGGCTGATTTGAGTTGAAATAAAAGGAGTTCAATGGATCCCTTTGATCTAGGCTTCATCTAACCCTCTTGCATGTTATCTTTAAAAGCCCAAAATCATGGTTTTAACTGAAATAATCATTAAGGCCCTGAAAATACAGAAAACACTAAAACGAAGTAAAATAATAAAATAATCTATTACTAAGAGAATAAAATACATAAGTTAAGAGGCTAGAATGCGTAACATTCAACGTCGATCAGTTAATCACATGGGTGCATGTCCCCCTCTAGATTAACCCATGCGCGGGGAGGATGGCCTCGCGTAGAGCATTCTCGCGGGTAATTCCTCATCGTGAGCATCATTCCCCCTCTTTTTTTTTTTCACTTCCCGTTTCCTTTTGTAGCTAGTTTTTCCCAGGTATCTTTAGCTTGTCTTTCTTTGCTCTTGGCGACGTTATCCTTATTTACAAGAATCATGATTATGAGAAAACAAAAAAGGAAACAACAATGACAAATAAATGTTGTAATTCCAACTCAAGTATGATCTCAGTGAATCTCAAGTCACAAAAATAATTTAAAGCCATACAACGTGATCATTTCAGCCATTACATGTGGTAATTAAAGGAGGAGATCTCCATGTGAAGCATAACTACTTTGATTTATGCTTATATTGGTTGCTTGAACTTTAGAGTCATCAGAAAAAAGTTAACTTTTGTATTACAATCATCTTTATCAGTGTAAGGGACTCGGGTCTGTATTGGTGTAACTTAACAAAATTGGTTACTGTGATGTTGAATATTTTTCGACCTCACACAAGCAAAAATATAACTGATACCCTACTTTTACAACACAATTCAATAAAAAATAAAATTTTAATGAATTTTAGTAGTTTTATTAAATTTTTTAAAACCTTTTAATGCAAGTAGTTACTTATTTATAAATTTCAAGTCATTGTTCTTATTAAAAAGTATGGAATAATATTTTTTACTAAATTAATGAATAATAAAATATTTAAGTATTAAATATAGTAAAATTCATATAATATATAACATGTGAGAAAAAGAAAAATAAAATATAATAATACACGTCAAAAGTACCATTCTTAAAGAGGATAAATAAATATGTTTTGAGTTTACTAGTAAGCAAAAATATATTTGCATTCTTAAAAGCAAGATTTATGATTTTTGCATTTTTAAGTCTATCAATATTTCTCTTCATCATCATCCTCCTTGCATTTATCACATATAAATGGAGTCGGGAATGTGGATCGTCTTTTTTCATTCTTTCTTATTATACAGTGCTATGTCTTCTCCTATATTCAATTTTTTGAAATTGTTTTAATTAATTTTTCTTACATAAGTTTTGGTTAGCTTCTTTGTCACTTACTTTTTAGGCAAACAACTATTCTTCATTTCTCTGATACGTGCATCCTCAAATCTATGTTGAATATGTCCATACCATCTAAGTCTACTTTTTCTAATTTTATCATCTATTGGTGCTATACCTGAAGCCAATGGCCCATTTGAAGTTAACAATATGTGATAAAACAAACAAAAATAGAAGAAGATGAGTTCTTGTAGTGTCTTCTTAGTTCTTAATTATACATGTATTCCCGTAGATTATATAAGACAACATATATCTAATATAGTATTAAATAACAATGGACCATTAGTTCATTGATATAATCTTTCCTCCTTCCGAGAAAAAAAAAGGAAAAGAAAAGTGAGGGGTTTGAGCTCGTAGTGGGTGAATGTGTGTATGATTACTTGCCTAACTAGTTTAAAAAATGTTTTAGATAAAATTCTTAAAAAATGTTCTGACATTTGTAATATAGCATTAAATACTAACGGTCATTGTGGCTGAACTAATACCATGAGATCATCCATAAAAAAATTCCGTCATTACATAGAATAACATTTAAGACATAATTTTTCTAATCCCCTTTTATACATTAAACACTAATAGTAAAGCTTTCATGTGAAAGGAAGACAAAGAGGAAGACTCTCCTTTCATTTCACTGATATTTGGATGAAATTTTTATGAAGAAAGTATGCGTCATTGACTAGAAGACCTTTGAATGTAAGTAATGAAGATGAAGAATCATAGTTGCAATGTAGTAATAGAAGACCTTGACTAGTCATTTCTGTCTTTTCGTTTCACATGACATCACCTAACATTATGTAATGGGACTCATCATCTTACTCACATAAAAATAAAATCGTACTAGTCGGATCAACCTACAAATCATTATTATATAAAATATATTAAGTAATCATATTGTAGTCGATTAATATTATATTGTTGGCCTAATTAGTTAAATTACATTTGTATCATTACTAAAATTCTATTGGTCACACAATCAATTAAAAAATAAAAATTAAACATTCCAACAGTGGGTCTTTCAATTGGTCCAACGTATGAATGTGAGAGAGCAATAGTCACTCTATTGGAATCTGTAGTGCGAAAATAAAAAAGAGAAAAGAAAAGAAAAGGTTTAGTAAGATAGTAGTATAGTATAAATAAGGGTCGTCATCATGCAGCTAGTAGTACTTTTCAAAACAATTTATGCACTGCTTATTTGTTACATTAAACGTATTTCTTTGAATATTAATAATATGACATTGATTAATAACTTTATGTGATACAGGACACCAAGCTTGATTGCATCTAATTAATACAGTATATTTCAATGAGAATACCAATCCATTATGAAGTTGTCATGATGGTTTTCACACCCTCTCTTAAGTAATTGTTTTCCTTGCTTCCACCTCAAACAGTCGAGTGGTTATCATCCTCCCAACATCAAATTACTTCAACACCTCATTCATAAAAAAAATTGCATCCTTCAAATCTAAAATCACAATTTGCGAATGGGACTTGCAAAGAGCATAATACACTAACTATGTGACCCATTTGGACCGGGCTAAAAGTCCAAAGGGATATGTTTGAAACGGTCCAACGATCAATATTTATTAGCATTTGCTCCAAGAGAGAGAGAAAGGAAATGAAGAACGCAAGAACAGAGTCAACCATTGAAGATTAAACGCTATATTTATTTATTGATAACCTCATCTTGTAATGGCCATGGGCCTGCATTGGTCTTTGGGCCTGTTGTGGTCTTTGACCTGTTTGGGCTATAGCTTCTGTAAATACTCCTCTTATATATACATTATTGTCAAATTTTTTGTTTCCTAAAATCAAGGACAACATATAGTGTTTTTATTGGTGGGGGTATTTAGTAACGGCTCCTTAGGGTATTTGTATAATTTCTACTTCTTATGTGTTATTATTATTCATTACACAATGACATTTAAGACCCAAAACATTTCTAGTCCCCTGTTATTACTTTAAAGACTTATACAAGATTTGTTGGTATCACCGGACGAACAACATAGAAAAAACGATGTTCCAAATTTTGGTAAGAGCGTTTCACTTGTACAATAATTCGATGACATTTCCATGAAGAAAGTATCTCCATTCATTTGAATGATACTTGAATGAAATTTCTACGCAGAAAGTATGTCTCAAAAGAAACTTGACCTTAAGTATTGATTGACGATGATACAGAGTTGCATAATAGCCATAGAAGATTTTGACATTGACTAGTGACTTAAAGATGAGATGTATGAGGCCATTAGATTAGATGAGTTTGAGGTGGACCCTAACTTCTGACTTGATTTCCCTTTCAGATTGTGAAATTATATTAACAATCTCATAAAGAGATTAGAATCTAAAATCAGTAATAAGAATAGAATTAAGAGAAGACAATATGAATTAATTTTTAAATTGTAAACATGTACAACATATATGAAGTCCATAATGAATGAATCTGAGATTTCTAGTTTGAGGAGGACCTTAGACTTCTAGTTTCATTTTCCCTTCATTCAAGCAACAAATGAGATGACATTCATCATCATCATTCTTTCCTTTATTCCGTACAAACAGGTTCAACCACATGAATTCTCTTTTTTCACTCTTTTTTTATCAAAGGTCATATATTTTACTAGATTTAATTTTTGCAATTATTCCTCATCAGTTCATTCCATGTTAGTTTTGGTCAATTTCTTTGTTTCTTACCCTCTATGCCAATCAATCCTACTATTCTCACGGAAGAATCCATATGTTGCCGTTGAATGTGCTCATACCACCTAAGTCTACTTTTATTTTCTCGCTAATAGGCATCATGCCTAGTCTCTCCCTAATTATTTGATTATTAATATTACCTTTCCTAGTTACTACTCCTTACATTCATCTTAACATCCACATTTTTCCCACATGCATGAGTTACTTGTGTTTCTTTTTTAGAGCTCAACATTCCACCGCATATAACATAATCAGTATAATCATTGTCCTATATACTTTATCTTTTAGTTTATTTTACATTCGTTTATAACATAGAATCCACTAGCGTTCCTCCACTTTGTCCAAATTTTTTCAATTCTACTAATTACATCATCGATCATTAATATCTCATTTCTTTTGTACAATTGATCTTAAATATTAAAAGTAATTACTTTGAGTAATAAAACATATATGAATTTAAAATGAATATAGAATATTAAAATAAGTTTCTCAACATTTGTAATTAAAGACAACATAATTCAATTGAAATTAAACAAGACATGGACATACCAATGAGTCATAGAATTTTAACATAGAAATTAAGAAAGCAAAACAATCATCTACATTTATCAAAAAATAAAAAGGAAAACAATAATAATAAAATAAGTAGAAAAAAATTGGCATGCTAACTATGCATTATTCTAAAATTGTATGATGTTCTTACATGTAAATATTAATGGTCCAGTACAACTCCAAGATAGAATTTATATTAGTTGGTAGTCTTCTTTGCTTCGGATACATTTGAAGAATGTAAAAGCCTATCTTTAGAGGAGGAATGGTTTCATATTATGACTCGACTCCATTTAATTTGAGTGATACTGCGAAATTTTCACGAAGAAAGTATGTCTCTAAAGAAGCAAAGTTGCATTATAGTCATAGAAGACTTTGATGTAAACATGAATTGGAAAATTATAACTTTTCTGTCTTAAATCAAAACATAGTTTAAGTGGTACTCAAACTGAAGCTTTCGGAATATTTTATTTAACAAAATTAGTTTCATAAAAAAATATTATTTGTAGTAAAAGTTATGAACGTTTAAGTGAAAAGAAAAAAAATGAAAATCATATATATACCCACACAGAAGGTAGGAATAATATAATTTATTCTTTTTCTTTTTGTTTGGACATAAATAGTATTATAGTTTATTAATTTTTCTTCTACTTTATTATAAATAATATTATTTTATTAATTGTTTGGTTTTCTTTTGATTTGTGATATGTGAAACATAAGTTAATTTTCAGATAAAAAATTTACCGCACCATTATCGCTTGAGCCGCAGAGGATCCTAATCCTCCATTCATATAGCCCTATACCTAACGTTAACCAACTTGGATTCTTTGGGGTCAACAATCAATTTAAGTGTACTCAAACAAATACTAATCGAGGTCACTAGTTTAGTGATATTTATTTGCTTTCTAAGTAAAAAGTGGAAGGTTTAAATTTTGATAAAGACAAAAGTGAATGTGTGAGTATGTTCCAAATACCATAATGTGAAATTAACAAAAAGAAAGAAATTAAGTGAAGATATTATGAATTAATTTTTAAATTGCAAAAAAACTTGTACAACATATATCAAGTCTAGAATCACGATTACGAGAATACGAAAAAGGAAACTGCAATGACAAATAAATGTTGTAATTCCACCTTAAGTATGATCTCAGTGAATCTTGAGTCACAAAAATAATTCAAAGCCATACAATGTGATCATTTAAGCCATTACATGTGGTAATTAAAGGGGGAGATCTCCATGCGAAGCATAACTTATGCTTATTTTGGTTGCTTGAACTTAAGTGTCATGGGTCTGTATTGGTGTAAGTTAACAAAATTGGTTATTGTGATGTTGAATATTTTTCGACCTCACACAAGCAAATATATAACTGATACGCTACTTTTTATAACACAAATCAATAAAAAATAATCTTTTAATGAATTTTAGTAGTTTTATTAAATTTTTTAAAACCATTTAATGCAAGTAGTTACTTATTTATAAATTTCAAGTCGTTCTTATTAAAAAGGTATGGTAATAATATTTTTTACTAAATTAATGAGTAATAAAATATTTAAGTATTAAATAAATTAAAATTCATATAATATATAGCATGTGAGAAAAAGAAAAAAAATAAAAAAATTAAATCATACAAGTCAAAAGTACCATTCTTAAGGAGGATAAATAAATATGTTTTGAGTTTACTAGTAAGCAAAAATATATTTGCATTCTTAAAAGCAAGATTTATGATTTTTGCATTTGTAAGTCTATCACTGTTTCTTCTCAACATCATCATCCTTGCATTTATCCTATATAAATGGAGTCGGGCACATGCATCGTCTTTTTTCATTCTTTCCTGTTATACACTATGTCTTCTCTTAGATTTAATTTTTTGAAAATGTTCTAATTAGTTCTTCCCACGTAAGTTTTGGTTGGCTTCTTTGTCACTTACGATAAACAACTATTCTTCTTTTAACTCGTGCATCATCAAATCTATGTTGAATATGTCTATACCATCTAAGTCTACTTTTTTTAATTTTATCATCTATTGGCGCTATACTTGAAACCAATGGCCCATTTGAAGTTAACAATATGTGATAAAAGAAACAAAATTAGAAAAAGATGAGTTCTTGTAGTGTCTTCTTAGTTCTTAATTATACATGTATTCCCATAGATTATATAAGACAACATATATCTAATATAGTATTAAAAAATAGTGGGCTATTAGTTCATTTATATAATCTTTCCTCCTTCCAAAAAAATAAAAGTGAGGGTTTGAGCTCGTAGTGGGTGAATGTGTGTGTGATTACTTAGCTGACTAGTTTAAAAATGTTTTAGATAAGATTCTTAAAAATTGTTTTGACATTTATAATATAACATTAAATAACTAATACCATGGGATCATCCATAAAAAAAAATCCGTTATGTAATAACATTTAAAACATAATTTTTCTAGTGCCTTTTATACGTTAAACAATAATAGTCAAGCTTCCAAAGACGAAGACAAAGACTCTCCTTTCATTTGACTGATATTTGGATGAAATTTCTATAAAGAAAGGGTGCGTCATTGACTAGAAGACCTTTGAGAGTTGCAATTAATATGGTAATAGATAGAAGACCTTGACTAGTGATTTATGTCTTTTCGTTTTCGAGAAAGATGGAAAAGAAAAAGGTGACACTATATAAAATTGAATAATAATAGAGAGTACAAATCAGATTAGACTATTAGTAGAGTGGTGGGTTCTATTACATGACATCATATGATGAGGTCCACCACCTCACTCACATAAAAATAAAATTGTACTAGTCGGATCAGCCTACAAATCATTATTATATAAAATATATTAAGTAATCATATTGTAGTCGATTAATATGATATTGTTGGCCTAATTAGTTAAATTGCATTTGTATCATTACTAAAATTCTATTGGTCTATAATTTTAGTTAATACGACACAATCAATTAAAAAATAAAAATTAAACATTTCAGTAGTGGGTCTTTCAATTGGTCCAACTATGAATGTGAGAGAGTAACAATCACTATATTGGAATCTGTAGTGCGAAAGAAAAAACAAAAAGTTTTAGTAAGATAGTAGTATAGTATAAATAAGGGTCATCATCATGCAGCTAGTAGTACTTTTAAAAACAATTTATGAACTGCTTATTTGTTACATTAAACATATTTCTTTGAATATTAATAATATGGCATTGATTAATAACTTTATGTGATACAGGACACATAAAGTGGTTATCATCCTCCCAACATCAAATTACTTCAACACCTCATTCATAAAAACGATGTCCCAAATTTTGGTAAGACTCTCCTTTAATTTGTATGATAATTCGATGAAATTTTCATGAAGAAAGTATTTCCTTTCATTTGAATGATACTTGGATGAAATTTCTATGAAGAAAGTATGTCTCAAAAGAAAACTTGGCCTTAACTATTGATTGACGGAAAAACAGGGTTGCATTATAGCCATAGAAGAATTTGACATTGACTAGTCACTTAAAGATGAGATGTATGAGGCCATTAAATGAGTTTGAGGCAGAGGCTAACTTGCAGTTTGATTTTCCTTTCAGATTGTGAAATTATATTAACAATCTCATACAGAGATTAGAATCTGAAATCAATAATAAGAATAAAATTAAGAGAAGACATTATGAATTAATTTTTAAATTGTAAACATGTACAACATATATATGAAGTCCGTAATCAATGAATCTGGAAAAAAAAATAATAAAGAAAAGAAAAGAAAAATATCTAGTGCAACTCTAGCAAGATATTAGTATAAATAAGGGTCATCACATGACATGACTAGAGATCATAAACAAAACCAAGCTTTATCTTCACCAGTTGTGATGAAAATGATCATGAGAGAAATGTTGTTTAAACATTTGCACTTGTTAGTTGGTGTGATTTTATTAATGTTGTGCATATTAATAAAACCAGCTCTTGGAGATGATAGTAAAGAAGTGAGGTGGTCATGCATAGAGAGGGAGAGACAAGCTCTGCTTGAGTTTAAAGGTGGGCTCATTGATGATTATGGCCTTCTCTCTTCTTGGGGGAGTGTAGAAGAAGAAGAGATGAAAGACTGCTGCAAATGGTCATGTCACCCTGCTTGATCTTCATGCCTCCTGTCGTCCTTGGGAAAGTTATTATGGTCAGCTTTTGAGAGGTAAGATTAGTCCTTCATTGGTTGAATTACATCATTTAAAGTATTTGGACCTTAGTTGCAACGATTTTAATGGGAGCCACATCCCATAATTCTTTGGTTCCTTTCGCAGATTACAATATCTCAATATTTCATGGGCTAACCTTGTTGGGATAGTTCCTAATCAAATTGGGAACCTTTTTGAATTGAGGTCACTTGATATGGGCTTTAATTATAATAATGGAAGACTCCATGTGAAAAACCTTGAGTGGCTTTCTCATCTTTCTTTATTAAGATACCTTGACCTTAGCTTGGTTAATCTTAGCAAATCAGCAATAGATTGGATGGAATTCTTACGATTCTGTGAACTCTCTCCTATATGTTCTCCTTCACTTCCATTGATAAATTCTTCTACGTCACTTGTTGTCCTTGATCTCTCGGGCAATTACCTCAATTCTTCACTATATAGTTGGTTGTTCAACTTCAATACCAATCAGCTTGCTCATCTAGACCTTTCCTTTAACAATTTACAAGGTCTGATCCCTGATGCCTTCGGAAACTTGATTTCCCTTGCCTATCTTCATCTCTCTTACAATCTATTTGAAGGTGGGATTCCAAATTCTTTGGGGAACTTAAGTAGTTTACGAACATTATATCTAATTGACAATGAATTAACTTGTCTCGGAGAATTGATTGGGGGCACTGAGAAGTCATTAGAGATTTTAGAAGTAGGCGAGAATCAACTTGGTGGTTCATTGCCTGACAGTATCTCACGACTAACATCATTGAGAGAGTTGTATCTTGATTATAATCAATTGAATGGCTCTTTACCTTATTTTACCGAATTATCTTCATTGAGAGTGTTGCATCTTCAAGGTAATCAATTGAATGGGTCTTTACCTGATTTTATCGGATTATCTTCATTGAGAGAGTTGTATCTTGATAATAATCAATTGAGTGGGTCTTTACCTGATTTTATCGGATTATCTTCATTGAGAGAGTTGTCTCTTGATAATAATCAATTGAGTGGGTCTTTACCTGATTTTACCAGATTATCTTCATTGAGAGAGTTGTCTCTTTATAATAATCAATTGAGTGGGTCTTTACCTGATTTTACCAGATTATCTTCATTGAGAGAGTTGTATCTTGATAATAATTAATTGAGTGGGTCTTTACCTGATTTTACCGGATTATCTTCCTTGAGAGAGTTGTATCTTGGGAACAATCGCTTCACTGGACCACTACCCAAAAGTATTGGCCAACTTTTCATGCTCAAAATTTTGGATGTCTCTTCAAATTTGTTAGAAGGTACCATCTCCAAAGCCCACGTCTTAAATCTCAGCAACTTAAAGGAATTTCATTTGTCTTTTAACTCACTGGCTTTAGACTTCAATTCTGATTGGAATCCTCCTTCTCAACTGGATCGCATAAACTTGCGGTCTTGCCAGTTAGGGCCTCGTTTCCCAAACTGGATTCAAACTCAACACAATTATTCTTACCTTGATATCTCTAATTCTGGAATTTGGGGTATTGTCCCTAGGGATTTTTGGAATTTATCTCCTAGAATGTCTTACCTAAACTCTCTTACAACCAAATCAATGGTACCGTGCCTGATTTGTCATTGAAGACATTTTCTTATCATGCAATAGACTTGAGCTCCAATCGTTTCAAGTGTCCAATACCACTATTTTCTCCCAAAGTGCAAACATTGCATCTCTCCAAAAATATGTTTTCTGGATCAATTTCTTTCTTATGTAATGTAACCGGTGAGTTCCTCAGTTCTATTGACCTTTCAGATAATCAATTATTAGGGGAGCTTCTTGATTGTTGGATGAACATGGAAGAATTACGCATTCTTAATTTGGCAAACAATAATTTTTTTGGAAAAATTCCTATCTCTATGGGCTTCCTCACTAAGGTTTTAACCTTGCACCTACGAAATAATAATTTTATTGGGGAATTGCCTCCATCTTTGAAGAATTGCAAGAACTTGATAACTATTGATGTGGGAGAAAATAAACTATCAGAAAAAATACCAGCGTGGATAGGGACACACCTGACAAGTTTAATTGTTCTTAGTTTGCGATTGAATAAATTCCATGGACACATACCTGAAGTTATATGCCATCTCAAATTTATTCAAATCTTGGACCTCTCCCAAAACAATATATCTGGAATTATACCTCAATGTTTCAACAATTTTACAGCTTTGGTTTGGCAGGATAAATTAGATGAAAAAATTGCTTATTCTATTAATTTTTATTATCCTTTCGATGATTATGTAGACAATTCATTGGTGCTATGGAAAGGACAAGAGTTTGAGTACAAAAATACTCTACAATTGGTAAGAAGCATTGATCTTTCTAGCAATAGATTAGTTGGAAAATTTCCTGAAGAAATCTCGAGTCTTACAGAATTGTTTGTCTGGACATGTTATTCAAAAGATTGGTGAGTTGAAAATGTTAGAATCTCTAGACTTATCTAGAAATCAATTTTCTGGTGAGATTTCTCCAAGCATCACTGGTTTAAATTTTCTTGCTGTCTTAGATTTGTCAAATAACAACTTGTCCGGAAAAATTCCATCAAGCACTCAGCTGCAGAGCTTTGATACCTCATCATATGCGGGGAATCATGAACTTTGTGGACTTCTGCTTCTGAAATGCCCAGGAGATGAAACAACTCTTGATCCTTCCGTTACCAATCACGATAAAGACACGATCAATCAAGGAGATGAGGATGGGTTTATAAACCAAGAATTTTATGTCAGCATGGGGCTAGGTTTTGGTGTTGGATTTGGTGGAGTCTTTGGCACTTTACTACTCAAACGTTCATGGGAATATGCCTATTTCAAGTCCTTAAACAACATAAAAGATTGGCTCTATGTGACAATAGCAGTGAATATGGCCAGATTGAGGAGGCAACTTCAAAGCTGAAAGGTAAATATCTACTTTGAATATTTTGAATTAGTGGCACTTTCATTCGAATTTTGCTTTTGTACAAGCTAGATTTTCAATACTTGAATGACACTAATTATAAAATTTGAAATTGGTTCTATGTGACAACAACAGTGAATATGGCCAGATTGAGGAGGAAGCTTCAAAGCTAATAGGTGAATGTTAACTTTGATTTTTCTAAATTAGTAGCACTTTCTCTCCTTCAAGTTGATCTTATTGTTCATATTGTTCTTTTGTTTTGCATTTTGGGTGGAAGCCACATCACCTAAGACATGAGCTTTTGTTCCTCTTGACAATAAGTTCAGACCGGACGACGCGTACTTGCTGCTGCTGGTGGCTCCTCTCTATTTCTTGAAGGATATAGTTTTATAATACTTTCTACGCAGAGCTTTTGTTCTGGATTTAGTTTGATTAGTTTATCATGTTGTGTTAGTTATGACATGCAGGCTAGGGCAATCCAAAATAAATGTATTACATAGTCGCTGTCTCATTTTTGTCTTCCATATATCTTATATCTTATGTACCATTTGAGAACATATGGTTTCGTAATCAAGATTATCGTAATCAAGATTACTGCCATATGTACCTCATGCTCAATTATAATCCCTTAAGAAAGGTTTTGCTCATAGTTTCATTTTCAGAATCTTTCCAAATTGCGTGTGTGTGTGTGTATATATATATGTACATGAAAATCATTGTAAAGAAAATCTAAATTTTATTAAATTTTTAGAGTAGTGATAGGGACTAGTCTAAAAGGACTTACAAATCATTATCCAAAATTTTATTAAGGAACATTTTCGTTGTTATAAAATCACTTTAAAGGTATGTCAAACTCCTGGTTAAATTCTAATGGTAGAATGACGTTTGAGGGGCTGTTGCAATAATTAAATAGTAGTCCAGAAACATTTTAGGTAAATGCTTGTCCATAAAATCAATTCTCAATCAGTGCTATATAAATTTCTAATTCTATCGGTTGGGACTTGCCACTCAAAACAAAAACATATATATATATATATATATATATATATATATATATATATATCAATCAGTTAATTTTGAAAAAATAGTTCAATCATTATTATTACCAAATATAAATTATTTGAAAACATTCATAATTGAGAGCCTACCTGTTTGCAGATCAATCATACATAGGAGATAAACGCAACTGAAACGTACATACCTAATTGCTTCATAAACTCAGGTTGGGTTTTGCCAACAAAGGGACTAAATTCTTAGGCCACGTTTAAACACCTGAATCTAAAAGAGAGAATAATGTGTCAAATAATGATCAATGCATTCTAATATAATGTTCATTGAATTACACCAAAATAGTTGCCTCGTTTAAAACACAACTGGGTTAAAGAAAACATGTAATGAAAACTTCTATTGAATCATTTTCTTGGAGCAAACTTCAATCTCCAACCAACCAAAAATAAATGAATTGTTACAACGCAGAAACCTTCATGATATAAATGTGATCATAACAAAGTGATTGGCTGACCCAGTCAAGAAAATGGGCAACATTAGCCAAAACATTACTATGTTTAAAAAATGAACAATGTGTTATAATAACACAAGTTCAACGAATTAAACAAAAATAATCCTCCTCTAAAAGACAAACATAACTAACCTATAGAAAACACAAGGGAAATTTCTATCGAATCATTTGCTTGGAGCAACTTCAACCGATGATCTCCAACTCTCCAACCAATCAAAACTAAATGAAAAATTAGACAGACACCTTCATAATATGGATGTGACCCGAACTGAATGATCCGCTGACCCAGTTAAGAAAATGGGCAATGTAGGGTGCCAATCTATTGTCGTAATAGCTGCACTATGAGGAAGAGTTTTCATTCCATTTGTATGACCTCCAACCTGGTAATATGGAAAAACTTGCATCAGAGAAAAAACATTATATATATCTTGAACGCGTGGCGAAGACACACCAAAAGATATATGATAAGTGTTCAATTCTATGCATTTGAACCCTCTTTATTGCATATGTTAGTTCCGTTTTTGCATTTACCGAGATATATTTATGGTATTTTTGTGTCTTTGATGTATTGCAGGTATTGGAGTAAATGGAGCAAAGTTTGAAGCTATTTGCAGCTGAAGAGAAAAAGTCAGAATTGCAGCCAAAGGCATCTCGATCAATCGAGATGTTGATCTCGATTAATCGAAATCTCGATTGATCGAGATCTCATTTCGATTGATCAAAATCTCGATCAATTGAGATCCAATCTCGATCAATTGAGATCCAATCTCGATTGATCGAGATTCTGCAGAATCCACTTGCTCACCTGCTCTCCCACTTGCAACAAAATTCCCCTTTTTGCACGACTTAGGGGGATTGTCTAACTTGAACAAGACCCTTGGGGACCTTCTTGATACAAGGGATATATATATTGATATATATATATATATGGTGGGGCCCAAGGTTGAAAAGAAGCCAAAAAGCACACAAAAAGGGCCATATCTCTCATATCTCATATATCTCTCAAGATACATCAGACCATCCAAGGAGAGACCTTCGGGAGAGGAAGAAGAGGAGTTGAACCAGACCAAGAAGCTTCACTTTCTTCATCAATGGACGGGTGCAAGGCTGCCATGACCAACTAACTTCTCCACTAGGGTGTGGTTGACACACCTAGCCATGTAAACTTGTTCATTTTTGTAGCACTTGGGGATTTGTAGTTAAATGTTGATTATTTAGCCTAGTGACTATGTACACAAATACATTTCTTATATATATTCATTTGATTTGGAATTTATTCTTGTTTTAGAGTAGATTTTGTCACTTGAATGCACAACATTTGCATATTCCACAAGAAGTGCAAATGATGGCTAGATAATGGTGTTTAAATGAATGTGTGATGTTTGCTTGTATAAATCATGCCAAGACAAGGTAGTTTGGATGCATGTAGGGTTCACCTAGAGAGTATGGTAATTAGGTAGTTAGTTAGGTTGAAGAGCTATGCTTGTTGAAGATGGATTATGATAGGTTAGCACACACATTGATCTTTTGATATATCATTGAGGTCACAAGCCTAATGACATTGTTAGGCATTTAATTTATGAATCCCATGCTTGCTACACTTATGAACATGTGAATGGCTAGTGGTGGAAATCACCCCTAGCTCTCTCTCCCAACTCAAACTCTTTAATTTTATTGTCATTTCATTCATGCAATAGATTATAAACAAAAATCCAAAAACATGTTTTTAGAATTAAAGTAGAATTAATCTTTCTTTAAGACAATTGCAACTAGTCCTCGTGGGATCGATACCCTCTATATAGAACCTTATCTACAAAGATTCGTGCTCTTGCGAGTGGTTAAATTATATTTTGATAAAAAGGGCAAAATTAAGCTTACAATTTAATCCGAGTTTAGCCACATCAAAATTTTGGCGCCGTTACCGGGGACTACGGTGTAATTGTCACCATTGAAAGATTAAATCTGGTTTAATTCTTAGGCTAGAAATTCTTTCATTCTTTTTGTATATATTTTGTTCTTAGTGCTCAAATTTATTGATTTTAGGTATACCACATAGCGGGCATCTAAAAGGATTAAAGTTGGAACCCTTTGTGAGTATAAAATCTAAAATTAGTGGTTTGAGTTCTTTCATTCTTTTTGTATATATATTTGTTTATTTTTGTGTATTAAGGTGTTGTTCTACTATTAATGCATGCTAGGTAGACGGTTATTGTCACTCCCTTTGCTTCTTTGTAATATTGAACTTGAATGAACACTTAGACAACGTAGAGGAACCTCTAGGGACCCTATATTGCCTAGGACTGAAAACATGGATCCAAATGAAAGACAACCTCCCGGACTACCTCCTTTTAATCATGAACAACCACCTCCACCTCCACCTCCTCAAGGAGAGTTGCTTATGAACTTTTACCTTCCGACTACATTTGAAGTACCTTCATGTATCCAATTTCTAGATGTAACGGCAAATCAATTCGAAATAAAGTCCTCCACCATCAATCTTCTTAATAGCTTCCATGGTCTCCCTAATGAGGATCCATACCGGCACTTAGATTACTTCCTTTCTGTGTGTTCCACTATTCGTGTACCACACTTTACGGAGGATGATCTAAAGCTGCGTATATTCCCCTTCTCCCTAAAAGATAAAGCTAGAAGTTGGTTTAATTCTTTAGAACCTAACTCAATCCATTCTTGGGCGGAGATGCAAATCGAGTTCTTAAAAAAATACTTCCCAATGGGAAAGACGAGTGATATTCGGAGAGCCATCACCGGATTCACCCAAATTGACCAAGAACAATTTCATGAGACATGGGAGAGATTAAAAGACCTTCTTAAATCTTGTCTGCATCATGCTGTCCCAAAATGGCAGCTAGTGCAAAGCTTTTATGATGGGGTGAGTGAGCAACATAGACAAATGATAGACTCCGCATGTGGGGGTGGATACCTTTTTCAAAGCCCCGATGAGGCATGAAAACTTTTTCAAACCCTAAGCAACAATTCAGCTCAACGCTCCTCCACTAGGAAAGGGAAGGCCACCCAACCTTGTAGAGGAGTGCATGAAATTTCACGGGTAGATGAGGTTGCCATGCAAGTAGAAGCCCTATCCCTAAAAATGGATTTAATCATGAAAAATGGGCTGCCTACTCCAAGTCAACCTATTCAAAATCAGGAAGGTTATTCGTTTTGCTATAGTACTTCACATTTCGTGTGAGATTGTCCTATTGCCGGGCAATCTCCCAATTATGCTCAAGAACAAGCGAATGCCTTGTACTCTAAACAAATGAATGATCCACATTCAAACACGTACAATCTTGGTTACAAGAACCATCCGGCTTTTTCATGGAAACCTCAAGAATCAAGTCCCTCTTTTCAAGGGCAAAATTCTTTTAATTCCCAATCTCAACAGCCTCATTATAGGTCGAGTCCTCAACCTTACCATCAAAGATCCAATTACCAACAACCACCACCTCCTCCGAGAAGCCAAGGCTTTGAAGAAAGAGTGATAAGCAATCTTGAGGCCAATACCCGCTTATTGCAAACTCACTTTCAATCAATCTCTAAGTTGGAAGCGAATACTCAATCTATGGCTAGGTTAGAAGCTCAAATCGGGCAACTAGCTAATGCCTTGAATAGAAGGGAGGAAGGTAAGTTGCCGAGTCAACCGGTGGCAAATCCTAAAGGTGTTCATATGATTGAGGATCCATCATCTTCAACTTGTAATGCTCCTCCGGAGCACGTTCAATCAATCACCACCTTAAGGAGTGGTAAAATCATCAATTCCAAGGTAGGGGAGGAAGAGAAGAAGGAATTCAATGAGCAATCCGCAAATCCAAAAGAATCTCATTTAAATCCAAAAGTATTTCCTTTAAATCCAAATGTGCATAACATCCCTTTAAATCCAAAAGGAAAGGCAAGTGAAGTTGTGTCATCATCAATTCCAAATCTTAACACTTCTTTTGAACCTCCGGTTCCTTTTCCTCAAAGATTGAAGGAACCTTCTCATTTTGGGAAGCAAGGAGAGAAAATCCAAGACATGATGGAGATCTTCAAACAAGTAAAGATCAATCTCCCTCTCCTTGATGCTATTCGACAAATTCCCTCCTATGCTAAATTCTTGAAGGACTTGTGCACTCAAAAACGCAAAACTAGGAATAATGTTCCTAAGAAAGTCCTCTTAACTGAGCATATAAGCTCCATTTTCCAACACCAAGCCCCTCCTAAATTCAAAGATCCGGGTGCTCCGACCATTTCATGCACCATCGAAAATCAATCTTTTGAAAAGGCACTTCTTGATTTAGGGGCTAGTGTCAATTTGCTTCCATTCTCAGTTTACCAACAACTAGGTTTGGGGGAACTCAAGCATACCACGGTTGTGTTGCAACTTGCCGACCGCTCGGTGAAGCAACCACGTGGCATAATTGAGGATGTAATCATTCAAGTGGACAAATTCTACTTTCCGGTGGACTTCATAGTCCTTGACACGGAACCGGTCCAAAATCCAAATCGGCATATTCCTATCATTCTAGGTCGTCCATTCTTGGCCACGGCAAACGCTTGCGTTAACTGCCGTACCGGAGTGATGGACATCTCTTTCAGGAATATGAAAGTCCGCTTGAACATCTTCAATGCTTCCCACCACACATCCGAAGAAGAAAGTGAGTGCTTTTATGTCGATGTAGTGGAAGACCTTGTTCAAGAAGCACTTCCTTCTATTCTTTCCAAGGATCCTTTAGAGGCATGCCTAAATCACTTCAACTATGATGATTTTGACATTGAGCAATCTATTTGTGAAGTCAACTCAATGCTCGATGTCAATACCGTCATGGATGTGCCTAATTGGAGAGTTCCTAGAGAACCCTTTCCTCCATTTTTGGTTAATTCCATCGCTCCCCACGGAGCGGTGGAATTAAAGGACTTGAAAGACGGCTCGTTGTTCAAACTAAACGGGCAGCACTTAAAAGTGTGCGTGGATGACCAAGTTACCATGGAATATGTGGATGTCGTCACTTTGACGGATCCCGTATATTTTGACTCGTGAGCCGATCCGGACGTCGTGCCATAGACGTGTAAGGTGGCGAAGCCATGGTAGCTATCATGCTTCCATGATGTCCCTTTAATCCAAGTTAAAGTTTGTATCTAAGCAATTTAGTATCTAATTCCCAAAAATCCAAGTCCCTGAAGCATAACTCAAGCTGACTGTTTTTGAGCATCTTGATTGATCGAAACTAAGATCTCGATCAATCGAGATTTTGAATGATCGAGATTTTGGTCTCGATTGATCGAAAAATTGCAAAGAGTTGAGAAGTCCAAAAGTCCCGAGAGGTAGTATTCTTCGATAGCACTTCGATTGGTCTTCGATCGATCAAAAATTTCGATTAATCGATGAAGAATTTTGATTGATCGAAGTAAATTCTCTATTGATCGAAATGAAATTTTGATTAATCCAATTAAAGTCTCGATTCAGTGAAGCAAGTCTCGATTAATCGAAGGAGAGATCTCGATTGATCGAAGTTGGATTTTGATTAATCGAAATCTTGATCAATCGAGATGTACATCTCGATCAATCGAGATGCACACGATGCCTGCACGTGAGCCGAACTCTTATTTAAACCGTTGGGCTTCCCTCTCATTTCAAAAGACCATCTGACTTCTTCCTTCTCTCCGAGCGATCCAGAGCATCTCCAAGCACCATTTCGCACGTGATCTTCCATCGCCGAGCATCCACCGCCGTTTGACATCGTCCGAGACCGCCGCTATCACTCGCGCGCTCTTCTCTTCGCGACTGCGAGCGGGTTTTCATCTTTTGGTATCGATCATCATCTTCACCTTGAGGTAAGTGATGCATGGTTACATTTTGTGTACTGTCTCACTATTTTTGATAGTTCTACGGCATAATAAACATAGTTAGATGATGTTGGGTTAAATTGGTGCATTTGCGATATTCGTAATGAAATTTTACAGGTTTCTGGGGGTAGGAATACATGTATGGGTGAGATATTGCACTATCTCTGTTTCAAATGCTTAGTGTACGGGTTGCGACCGCGACCCATCGTTTCAGTTGCATCCGCTCACGCTGCCTCTTTGAAAGCAACTTTTTGAACTCATGTCAGCACCATGGACTAGGGCCTCATTTTCATTTTTATTCCTTTATTTTTATTTTTAGTTTATTATTCCTTTTATTTTCTTTTTATTTACGTAATTTTTGGAATAAAGTGCAGACTACTCTGAGATCATGGCGAGGGTGAAGAATGCCCCCGGTTCAGTTAGAGACGTGCCCGGGCAAGCCTTCCGGTCTCGGAAGTTTCACCCGGAGCAGATTTTTGATTTAGCAGAGTTCGAGACGTATCCCGACAGCGAGTGGATTGTCGCCGAGCTCAGGAGGCGTCGCCTCGACCGGCTATGTGTGCCTCCCACTGATATGGCACACGAGCGCTTAGTGCGGGTTTTCTACGAGCGCATGACCTACTCCTGCACAGCGCCGGACACATTAGAGACGATCATGGGCACCACGACTATTACGATTACACTGAGCCGGATTGCGCAGATGCTCGACATTCCTCACCAGCAGCCGCCAGACATGGTTGACCAGGACGGTCGACCGCTTTTCAGGGCCGCACTTCCAGCAGACATGACACTGTTCTCCATCATGATAGACATGTGTGGCGGGGCGTTTACCACGCCCAGTCACAACTGCACGTCCAAATCGATGTGCCCGAGCAGACTGTGGTTCCTGGACACCGTTCTCATCAAGAACGCGTGTCCCCTGCAGCCCGTGGCAGAGCGTAGGGGCGACCTCCTCCGTTGCCTTTATTCTTTCCACACGGGCACGTGGGTTTCTGTCCCATCACTGATCTGGGGGCAGATGTTCAAAGTCTGGGATGACCTCGTTAACAAGAGGATGAGGCGATCAGCGAGCTGGCGGCTTCCCTTTCCTTTCCTGGTCGCAGCTTTTCTTAGTCGTGCCAGTATACCGGTTAGTGATACTGACATCCAGTTGGCACCGCCCACCCGCTTCACATCTTCTCAGTGGGAGCGGGTGAGGCGACACTTAGAGCGACAGGACCACCAGGGTGATCCACCAAACGAGGTAGATATGGATGCCCCAGTGGAGATGGAGGAAGGAGAGCCTGCAGGGGATGGGTCTGAGGATGAGGAGATGGATATGGCTGCAGAGCGGCACGACATCCTGGCGATGGGCTATTCCTGCCTGGCGGCTGATGTTGAGCGGCTCCAGTAGGGTTTTGACGAGCATGTCTAGGTGACGCAGAGTCAGCTGGAGGGCATTCGTTCGAACATTTCTTCTCTGGCATAGGGTCAGAGGGCGATTCTTGACGAGTTCCGAGCCTTCCGATAGGACCTGCAGTTCCTGTTTGCAGGATGAGCTTCCACCTCCACTTCTGCTCCCATAGAGCCACCACCACCACCACCCGCCCTCGAGTAGCTGCTTTTATGTGTCTTTTCTGTTTTACTTTCTGTATTTCCTGTTCTTTCTTTATGTTTGATAGGCCATGTTGGCCATGTTTTCTTTCATTTTTAGTTTCTTTTTGAGTATTCCCCCTACATGTACACCATGTACTAAACTCATTTTCATATTTATGGAATACAGTTATTTTTCTTTTTTTTCTGTTCTACCATGTGTTATCTTTACTGTCTTTATTTTTGCTTTCTGTCAATATCTCTGTTCTCTATACTTTGACTATGTATGTAGTACCACTTGTCTAATTGTTATATGCGATTCAGTTGATAATTTTCGTTTATTACTGCCTGGTTTAAATTCCCAATACTGTTGAGATTGCTTCAATGCAGTATGGCGGTAATAAAGAAAGGCAGCCCCTTTGCGTGCTATACGTTAGCGTGCCTGGATAGTCAATATCTTATCGCATAGACCTCTGAGCCAATTGGGAAACACCAGTTCAAACCCTTAGCTATACAGTGATATTGGCATTGTCCGTTTGTGCATAATTATTTCATTATGTTCTGTTTATCTACTTTTTGTTCCTTTTAATGCTCGTGGTATCCAGTTGGTGTTCTGTGCAGGTTTTTCTTATTTGCAGGATGACCGCTACTGTGGAATACCATTTTTGTCGCATTCAGCAATCCCGGTAACTTCTTTCCTTGTTCTTCTCGTCCAAACATTGAGGACAATGTTGCATATAAGTTTGGGGGTGCGGTATGCTATACCACTTGCATATGCATGCAATGTTCAGTCTTAGTATTGAGTGTCATTGTAGAGCAGTTTTCTTGATATTTATGCATGCTTGCTATGATGTCTTGATTTCTTTTTAAAGGAAGTTCATTCGAATAAATGTCCGAGGTAAATGCAGCAGGTAGTTAAGAACTTTAACATTGTAAATACCCGCACTTTTGCAAGCTATATAGTAGGCTAGAACGGTCTACATTTTTGTCTAAATTTGAACACGTATGGTTCTTGCCCTAAATTTGTCCTTAACCGCATAAATTCGCACACATGCATTTTAAACTGTGGGGTAGAAGTCTGAGGGAGAATTTTGTAAATTTCTGTTTTTATCTGAACAACTTAAAGAATAAGTTCTTCCGGTTGTTGTAAAAAAAAAAAAAAAAAAGAGAAAAATTTGCAATAAGCCTTCTCACTCAATAAACCGGATTTCTATGCCTCAAAGCAGGGAATATTCGTGTATAAGTGTGCAAGGTTGAGCAATAATAAGCGGGTGGCTTGCTTAAGCTCATCGCCTTGTAAGCTCGGTTATTAAGTCCGAGGGGTGTTTCTTCACCTAATGCCCTAAAGCCAATTGGTTTGGGAGTCATTGGCCCAATGCCACTACATGGGCTTACAAGAAAGCAAAAAGAGCTAAGCATTGCACGGTCATCCGCACATGAACAATCATGAAGGTTTTGTGATAATGAACGGCTGTGGCGAGTGTTTTCAATGAGTTTTTCTCTTAAAAACAGATTTGTTAGTTTTCTTCTCCAAATATGACAAAAGCCACGCGTTAGAATGCATGTTCACTTTTCAAAGAGGATTTTGGGGTCGGAATTGGTATGTTTGTTCGAACTGGCCATTATGTGGGGACCGTCGTTTATTTATAGCTTGTGAAAGTCCATTTTTGCTAATGACCACATAGTTCTGTAATACTTGTTGCATTTTCCATCTGTGAAATGAACGAATGATCGCCCTTTATCTAGTTGATGACTGAGCATGACTAAACTTTTGTACAAGATAGTTAATTTCATTTTTGTAATATCGTATTGCTAAGGGACTAGTAATATGTAATTTTGGGGGTGTGATAAGTGTTCAATTCTATGCATTTGAACCCTCTTTATTGCATATGTTAGTTCCGTTTTTGCGTTTACCGAGATATATTTACGGTATTTTTGTGTTTTTGATGTATTACAGGTATTAGAGTAAATGGAGCAAAGTTTGAAGCTATTTGTAGTTGAAGAGAAAAAGTCAGAATTGCAGCCAAAGGCATCTCAATCAATCGAGATGTTGATCTCGATTAATCGAAATCTCGATTGATCGAGATCTCATTTCGATTGATCGAAATCTCGATCAATTGAGATCCAATCTCGATTGATTGAGATTCTGCAGAATCCACTTGCCCACTTGCTCACATGCTCTCCCACTTGCAACAAAATCCCCCTTTTTGCACGATTTAGGGGGATTGTCTGACTTGAACAAGACCCTTGGGGACCTTCTTGATACAAAGGATATATATTGATATATATATATATGGTGGGCCCCAAGGTTGAAAAGGAAGCCAAAAAGCACACAAAAAGGGCCATATCTCTCATATCTCATATATCTCTCAAGATACATCAGACCATCCAAGGAGAGACCTTCGGGAGAGGAAGAAGAGGAGCTGAACCAGACCAAAAAGCTTCACTTTCTTCATCAATGGAAGGGTGAAAGGCTGCCATGACCAACTAACTTCTCCACTAGGGTGTGGTTGACACACCTAGCCATGTAAACTTGTTCATTTTTGTAGCACTTGGGGATTTGTAGTTAAATGTTGATTATTTAGCCTAGTGACTATGTACACAAATACATTTCTTATATATATTCATTTGATTTGGAATTTATTCTTGTTTTAGAGTAGATTTTGTCACTTGAATGCACAACATTTGCATATTCCACAAGAAGTGCAAATGATGGCTAGATAATGGTGTTTAAATGAATGTGTGATGTTTGCTTGTATAAACCATGCCAAGACAAGGTAGTTTGGATGCATGTAGGGTTCACCTAGAGAGTATGGTAATTAGGTAGTTAGTTAGGTTGAAGAGCTATGCTTGTTGAAGATGGATTATGATAGGTTAGCACACACATTGATCTTTTGATATATCATTGAGGTCACAAGCCTAATGACATTGTTAGGCATTTAATTTATGAATCCCATGCTTGCTACACTTATGAACATGTGAATGGCTAGTGGTGGAAACCACCCCTAGCTCTCTCTCCCAACTCAAACTCTTTAATTTTATTGTCATTTCATTCATGCAATAGATTATAAACAAAAATCCAGAAACCTATTTTTAGAATTAAAGTAGAATTAATCTTTCTTTAAGACAATTGCAACTAGTCCTCGTGGGATCGATACCCTCTATATAGAACCTTATCTACAAAGATTCGTGCTCTTGCGAGTGGTTAAATTATATTTTGATAAAAAGGGCAAAATTAAGCTTACAATTTAATCCGAATTTAGCCACATCAATAAATTATCTAAGTTTACAACCAGCCCGTGGCTCACAGATAGGATGGTAAGGATCAATGAGTCAGCAACATAAAACCAGATCAAACACACTGCGGGTGTGTGTGACATATGTATCAATACAAATATATATATATATATATATCGAGAGAGAGAGAGAGAAGTAATGGAGAATTACATAGTAGATGGCAGCTCTTACTGAACCAGATGTTACCAACAGTCTTCTCCCATTAGCATCTAAAGCCATTTCATGTCTACAGTAAACCGAATTCTCACGGTTGCGAAACCTACATAATGGAACACAAACACATCACCACAGATCCTTATTCATGAAGTCATATACAGTGATCCTGAAGATATAGCTAAAATAAACATTAAAAACTATACATAGCACAACTAAAAAAGAAAAGAGCTTTCACATAATATTAAGTATACCATACCGTTAAAGAACCAAGATCGAGTCAATTTTATGAAAATACAGAGATATTCGAGGTTGTACAATTTATCGTGGTATCAAACTAACGAGTCATAGTATGAAACTTAGAGAAATACCATATTGAATGACTAAGACGTTTGATAACTCTTTTCAACGCTTAATTTTGAATAAATTAATTAATTAACTAATTAAGTACATTTGAATATCACTTTTAAGAATAAGATTACTGAAGGAGACTTGACGGTGATCTTATTCACCAGAATCGAGCACGATTGTGAAATGGGTTGTCGAAACTAGAATCGGATTCGTGATCTTTCATCTCACGGTCACTAACAGTTTGCGCCGTTAGATGCTGGGTTAACTCTGCAACTTGCCTCTATAAATCCTCAATAATCAAATCCTAAACACTACGATCACGGTGTGGGACTTCCTCATTTGGAACCTGCCCGCGACGACCACGACCACCAGCCATGAAAACTGATGAAATCTCACATAGGAAGATGCTGAAAGCTCTGATACCAACTGACGCTAGACAGAATAACGACTATTCTCTAGGCTAATGGTAACAGAAAATATATAGAAAGAATGCAAGAGAATCGCCCAAAAACTCAGAGAAAAGCCTCTGATATTCTATTCAATATTCAAAATTCAAGTTATTTTAGAATCAGCCCACAAGCCGAGCTATATAACTGAAACTGGTCAACATTACCAAAAATGGCAAAATCCTAATAATCGTGTCAAAATAAAATACAAAATAAAAGAAGGAAGCTGCCAGAAATCTGGCCCAAATCGAGTCCAGAATCACTAAAATAGGAAATAAAAAACTAAAATTGGGGATTCGGAGGGGAAAATAGTGGATTTTGGGCTCGAAAAAATATGTATCCAGCCTAGCTAGGAGCCCATGACGTGCGTGCCGAAACAAGCTTTCTGAATTGTGGTCATAAAGGCGATTCTGATACCCGTAGCCAAAGTTATGGCCAAAATACCGAAACGCGCCCAAAACTGCTCCAATTAGGGACAATATTGCAGCTTCTTATGCTGATCTGCCAACTCAAGGTATCTCAGCGCCATCAATGTGTCATCTGACAGCTCAGCACCTTTTGACTCGGATCCTCCTGCATCAAGACTTCATCTATCACTAAAGAACACTTGAATTCAAACAATCATCAAGTAGTCCTCCATTTATAAACATAAAACTAATGTCTTCGGAATCATTGGTGCTTAATTTTCAATTTAGTGAAATAGAACCTAAGACGTGAAACTACAATGTCAAACAATCAATTTGGATATATGTTAGAAGGTCAACCATGGAAGGTATTTTAATCACCAAGAAGACTAGAAAGATATAGGGAAAAGAACAAAGATCTTCATATGATTTTTCTAGATTTGGAGAAAGCCAATGATAAGATCCCTAGAGATATAAATATGGTATTTGAAAATAAAGGAGTCAGAAATAGATATGCTATACTGATATGATGGATGTGTATAATAAAATGTGACCATCATTAAGAATAATTATACGAGAAATAAGTTTACATCAAGGATCTACATTAATTCCATATATAATTGCCTTAATTAGAAATGAATTAAAATATATATATTCAGAATAAAATTTCATTGTGTATGTTATTTGCAGATGAAACAATTTTAATTGAGTAAATTAGTATAGAGACAAGTGCTAAGTTTGATGTTTGGAGAGATGCTAGAATCAAGGGGGTTTAAGATAAATAAGAGTAAAATTGAATATAAAGAATGTAACTTTGAAACACTAGAAAAACAAGTGAGATGAAGTGAAGATTGAGGATCAACATGTTCTTAAAGGCAAACATTTTCGCTATCTAGGTTTGATTATTCAGAAGGAGGGAGAAACTAAAGACAATGTTAATAATAGAATTAGAAGTGTGACAGGTTCATTGGAGGATTGCTTTTGGTATATTATGTGATCCAGGTATAACTCTTAAATTAAAACCAAAATCTATAAACAACTATTAAACTAACCATACTTCATGGTATAGAAAGTTGGATGCCTTGAAAATAACATAATCACAAAATAAGCATGGAATGTTGAAATGGATGTATGGTAAAGATAAGAAAGGATAAAATTAGAAATGAACACATTCGTGTGACGGTTTAAGTGACATCAATAGAAGACAAAATGGGAGAGAATCAACAAAGATGGCTTGCTCATATATGGCAAAGACTAATGAGGAAGAATGATGTGGTCCATATTGAAAGTAATGCTAGGGGAGGAGGAAGGCTAAACTAACATGAGTTGAGTCATTGAGGAAAGATATTATAGCACATAACTTGGACAGAAGTTTTAGCCCTAGATAGAGTAGAATGGTGGCACAGGATTCACGTAGCCAAACCCAAAAAACATAGTTAGGAAAAAAAGATTTGTTTCGTTTAGTTGAGTTGATTGAAGTAATTTTTTATTCAACTGTAAAGTTCACTACGTATTTTCATGTATGATTTTCAAAATGATCAAGCACTATTCAAATTTTTTTGAATTTACCTAAAGTATTTTTTGATAGACCATGGGGATTTAAACATGTCCATTCACATCAATTATGTGGCTACTAATGGAAACCATACCTGATACCCCTAAATCTTCCCCAAAAGAAGAGCCAACATGTACCAATAGTTCAATTTCAAAAACCTGACATGAGTCTGATAGAAAGTTGCTTTATTTTCGCAACTTCCATATCCCAAAAAATAATAATAAATAAATAACATATATATATATATATATATATATATATATATATATATATAGGGAACAAACTTTACTCCTTGAAACCTTAGTTATATCCATGCAAGAAACTGATTGGCTAGCTTTAACAAAATCAAGTGTGCTGCATACTAAGCATAAAAAAATATGAGCAATGCTACACATCATGAAATTATTTCATGAATTTGTATCATGAATGATGTGGCAGGTAACGTGGAGAGTTACTATTGGTAGAATTCCCCCCATACATATAGTCCCATAATATAATTATTGAATCCCACCAATACTAACTCTCCACATTACCTGCCACATCATTCATGATACAAATTCATGAAATAATTTCATGACGTTTAGCATTTCTCAAAAAATATTACATGGAAGTGGTGGTAAAGATCTTGCAGAAGAAAATAAAATTGCTATTACACAATATTAAGTAACATTGATTGTAAAGTACAGATTTGATAATAGGCTTCACTAAGAATTAAAAAAACCACCTTCCCAGAATCACGACTTAAATAAATTTTATAACTATTATGAATAACCCGCCACTCAACTAACTGTTTTTAATGACTCCGAAACTAAAGGGCCAAGTAAGACAAGTACCTGCTGCAATTTCTTGACCAAAGAATTTTTACCTTGGTTTTGCAAGCTCCATTCAAATATCTGACAGATGGAAAATTATCTAGTGAGATTCTCCAGAATCAGATTAACATAAATCTACAACAAAAAAGGCTGGTGGAAAACATATGAGTTTATTAAGTTCAGGATGAAGTAACAATTACTCCAATGCATGATCAGCAAATGTCAAGCCAAAAAAACAATATAGGTAAAAAGTTACTTGCCTTTCCATCTATATCCAAACTAAAAATGCTGGTTTCATAAGGCCCAAAAAGAACAGAGCTAATAGCAGAATCATGAGCTGGCCACCCAGTAATTTGTAGTCCGGCAGACATATCTTTGGCGGCTAGTTAAGGTGTATAAATTCGTCTGTTCATGTCTATCTGCAAATATGTTATCCTGTCCCCCCATCCACAAAACAAACAAAAACTGAAAAGGAAACGAATTAATTGCCTAAAACAGCAGAACCAGGGGGCGTAACACTCAAAAGTAATGCTCAACACTCAATTGAAGAAAAACAATATTGACCTAGAATAAATGTACATATATACAACAAGGATACCAAACATGTGAATCATTCCATCAGTGGCAGCAGCTGCTAAAATCTTCCCATCGTAATTGAAGCATAAGGAAGTAATTGAAGCATAGGAAGGACTGCCTTCAATGAAATCGAGAAAACAATAAGGCTTAATAATTCTCATTGAAAATTGACTCTTACATTGACATAAAATTTCTGGGACAAACAAGCCATTCCATAGCTTCCATATCTTCATGTTCCAGATAGTTAATGATGCAAAACCCAACTTATCAATATAACTTGTCCCGTGACTAGAAAGACGATGAGGTTGTAAGAAGTTTTTGTGCAACCGTATTTAAGAAACAAATAAACAAGTGTAATGATAATACAATTGAACTTTATAGTACAATGTCTAAAGCAGGGATAATATCCACAAGTATTAAACAAGTGTCCAGAGGCACTTGCAATATTGTTGCCAGAGGCAGAAAAGCGCAGCGACTGATTGGACTAGTGTGACCTAAGAATGTCTCCTAAGAATTTAATAGATCATCTCAGCCCATAAACTAAATCATGGTTGTAGTGATTATGTCCTGCATCCTGATGATCACAACAGACAATTCTAGATCCTACTATGAATTTCCATTCAAATTCCACACCAAGTCACTGGTAGAAACTCGTAATATAATTGTTACAAAAAATAAATCAAAAGATGAAATGAAGAACCTTAAATGCAAAAATAATACCAAACTAGTTTCTAGTCTTCTACAAAAAAATCTACATCTCGCAAATATTGCAAGCCTAGATTGATTCCACGATTTTAGATCGCAATTTTAGATTGATTCCATGATTAGACAGTGGAAACAACTCAGAATTATAAAATGATGAAATTCCATTTTTGGAGTAGATTTAGAATTCTTGGAACTTCAATGAATTATAATCAAAAATAGGAGATGGGATATGCCTCCACTGATTTTTTTTCCCCTTTTATACACTCCTATTTTTTAAATTATATACTTATATATAACCCCTTGCCCCCCTTAAAATTACAAAAAAAAACCCACTAGGCCCCCCTAATTTTTTTTTAATCTTTTTCTCTCTCTCTTTTCCCCTCTCTTGCTCTCTCTTCGTCCCCTCTCTTTTCCCCTCTCTTTCTCTCTCTTCGTCCCCTCTCTCTCCCCAATATTTCTCTCTATCCCTCTCTTTCTTGCTCTCTCTTTTTCCCTTTCTTTCTCTCTATCCCCTCTCTCTATCCAATCTATTTTTCTCTTTTTTACCCTCTCTCTTTGAGTCTTTGTCCCCTCTCTCTCCCTATATCTATAAAAACAATTTAAATAATAAATTCATTTAATTTTTAATAGATAAATTAAAAAAATAATGAAGTAAATATTTTTTTTGAAATTTTTTTAATAATAAAGTAAATGTTATCAATGAACAATGATAAATTTATTTAATAGAATTATTACGATGGCTTAAAAAAAATTTAGTATTAAAGGTTGCCCCCCCCCCCCTCACAAAAATTCCTGGGTCTGTCACTCGATGAGACAAAATGTGATGTCTACAGTAAGGAACTGTGCATACAAAGTTCATTAACAAAGTGAGGAGCAAAACTAAGATTCTTAAGCATCAATTCAAGAAAATGTCGCTCTAACTTGTCATAAGTATTTTTTATAATATCTCTATCTTCAAACAGAAGGGGAGAGATTCAAATCTGAGCATGGACAAAGTATGTTAATACTAACCTGTGATATTATAAAATAAAATAAAATAAAAAAACTTGGTGGCACATTTTGTTATCTTAAAAGCTTTTACATTAGTCACAAGAAAAATGGAAGTCTCTCCCAATGGTTGTTCCATAGTCTCATTATTATTTGAAAGGTTCTTTCCCAAAATCTTTTCGACAAACTTTCTACACTCTTCTATGGTCCAGGATTGAATACAAGATTATGATATTACCATATTTTCCGCATTGAGAGAGTTGTATATTCTTGGTGATCAATTCATTGGAACACTAAACGAAAGAATTGGACAACTTTTCTACTTGAAATTTGGATGTTCCTTCAAAATATTAGAAGGTACAATATCTTTTATTTCGCTATCTATAGAGTAACTTAAAACAAGTACTTCTTATGTAGAATGTCAAAAAGTAAATATTGCTTGTGTGCATAATGATATGAAATTTATTTACGAGAAGTTGAAAGGACAAATAAGTAAAATGGATAATTTATAGTTAAAAAATAATGATAATTATTTTATATCCTAATATCTCTCTTAGGCTCTGTTTGGATTGACTTTTGAAAAACGGCTTTCGACTTTTTAAGCTCAAAAGCCGTTTTAGAGAGTGTTTGAATTGGTAAGGTGGAAGAGTTTCGGAGTTCAAAAAGAGCGTTTGAAGGAAGCTGGGGGTACCAGCTTCTTGATTTAGCTTCTGCTTCTCTTTTTCTTCTGCGTAAAAGCCGAAGCAAAAGCTATGCCAAACAGGGCCTTAGTTTGAATTGGAGGAGGTAACTAAAGAGGTCTTTCACTAGAATTTGACTACGAAATACACTCTCCTATAAAAAAAAAAAAGGTCTGAGACATCAAAAGTTATGCCAGAATTTAATACAAAATTATTTTTTTATTTATTAGATTAAGTATTACCTTGATCTTCAGAGTGCACCCGGCCGGCACCCCGTTGGCGCATCGTATCTCCTATGTTTTGCAGGAAGAGTGCATGGAGTCGAATCTGATCAGATCCTAAAGATTTTTGCATCATCACATAGTATGTAAAGCACTTTTAATAAATATTTTTTTTATAAAGAGACTATTTTTATATATACTTTTACCTCTACTTGAAAAAAAACTCCAATTCTTAGCTCTTAAAAGGTCTACTAAGTCAAAATATTTACAACTAAAAACCTTTTTTTACTAAACACATCTAAAAGATAATGATGAAAGTTTCTAACCAGAGATTTTTATATAAGCATGGGACTGAGTTTTGGTATTGAATTTGGTGGAGTTTTTGGCGCTTTACTATTCAAACCTTCATGGGAATATGTTTTTATTCAAGTTCTTGAACAAAATAAAAGATTGGATGTATGTGACAACAGTAGAGTACATGGCCCGATTGTGGAGGAGGCTTTGAAGCTAATTTTTCAACTACACGACCCACACAACACCTATTTTTGAGTAAAAATTAGATCGCAACACGTTTTTGACCAAAATGAAATTCGGCCCACAGCTTCACACAACAATGATTTTCTAATTC
Source organism: Cornus controversa (assembly GCA_026545225.1). Lineage (NCBI taxonomy): Eukaryota > Viridiplantae > Streptophyta > Magnoliopsida > Cornales > Cornaceae > Cornus > Cornus controversa. The sequence continues at coordinate 35,870,355 of CM048845.1, read as the reverse complement.
ATATTCACTTAGGAGGCGATATTCGCACTCATCTTTTCTACGTTTGCACTTCCATATTCAAGGAAATGACACTTCTAACCCTAATTTCACAAGTGAATGATTTCATTTTTCAAATTCCACAACAATCTTTTCAGATATCTCTATTTTTAATCTTTAATGTTTTCGGCCTTTTGTTGACAGGATCCAAAAAAAAAAATTATCTATGTTGAATAAATTATCTCTTTTGATTGGAATTGGAAAAAAAAGATCCAAAAAAAGGTAATCTTTGTTGAATAAACTATATTTTTTGATAGGAACCAAAAAAATAATCAAAAAAATAAATCTCTATTGAATAAATGATCTCATTTGACATGATAAAAAAAAAGTATACTATGATTAAAATGACTTGGATGTACATTGAGGACAATGTATAGTTTAAGTTTGGGGATAAAGCGATGTCTTTTTATGTACTTTATTGTAATGTGAGAAAATTTTTATGAAATTCTTCTTGTTTTAGGACATTTTGTTTTATTTATTTTCATAGTTTTTTTTATTATTTTTCTTTGTTTTGTTTTTAGATTAGGATGGTTTTACATTTTTCAAGGGATTAATACTTTATATAGGTGCATAACTTGCAATTATTGAGTATGTTTTAGATTTTTAGAAATTGTGATTTGAATTTAGTGGTTTTAATCATTGTTTGCATTAACATGACTTGGGGTGATTGGTTTTAGTTTCCTCACATGCACAGACACACTAGCATAATCTTGTAGGGTATAAACTTGTGCTCTAAGTTGTTAGGTTACATATGCTTGATAATAATTGGTATCCCTTGAGAATGAGTACCAATGATATGTTTTACTTGACTTCAATGAAAATAAAAGAAAAAATATGTGATGAATAGCAAATCAATTTGATCATTTTCATGAGTAACCAGGTATCTTGCCTCAGTAAGCATTGACTGTTCGCGTCAAAAGTGAAGGGGCAAGAAAAGATGAGCATTGATTATCCTGGTTTGTAGCCTGACTGATTTGAGTTATTTGGTTCTTTGGGGTGTTTTAACACCTAGTGCCCTAAAGCCATTTGGTTCGGGAGTCACTAACTGAAAGCTTCCTACATGGATCTTCTAGAGAGCTTAATGGACTAAGACATTGCACAACCAATAAATCATTGAAAAAAAATGAAAAAAAATGAAAAAAAAAGTAATGTATTCATATTTGGAAGTATGAATTCAATAAGGGGAGCTAGTGAATTGAATGGGTATGTGGCTTAATATAATTGGAGCTGGGTTATGCCACATGAGATGATTACTAGTTCACTTTATACGAGGAAGCCAGAGTTGGTTATTTTGAGATGTGTTGATGTGCATTATGCCTGGGGACCATTTGTTTGTATTATAGAATTTGAAAGTTTGAAACTATTCTTGAATGCAAGTTTGTAACTATATATTGTAATCTTCTTCTTGATTAATGTTTAAACAGGAATTTTAAATATTTGTGGGTAACATTTCTAGAAACCCTCACGAGACTATACTCATCCACTAGGGGGAACCTAGGGGTTCAAGGGCTTATTGCATATGCTAAATGCAATCGTTTCTCCCACGAAAGAGGAGTTGAGTAGCTTAGTTAGTTTCCTTTATTTTAGTTTTATTTTGTTCTATTGTTAAGGAACTAGCAATATGTAAGTTTGAGGGTGTGATCGACGTTGAATGTTACACATTCTAGCCTCTTAATTTACATATTTTATTTTCTTAGTGATAGTTTATTTATGATTTTACTTCATTTTAGTGTTTTTTGTATTTTCAAGGCCTTAATAATTATTTCAGTTAAAACCATGAATTTTGGGCTTGTAAAGATGACATGCAAGAGGATTACATGAAGCCTACATCAAATGAATCCATTCAACTCCATATTTCAACTCAAAATAGCCCAAGGAAGTGGCCCAACAGAATTATAACTGCTGAAGGGTATTACGGGCTGAAGTCCAATTTTGTGCATTATTCAATTTTAATCCCGTTTTGGAAAACGGCCAGAGACTCTATTTACAAGCGTCAAATTGACTCAATTACAACATTGGTTGAACGCAATTTGATTCTAGACACTTTTGTATTTCACATAAATTTCATGAATCGGAGTTCTAGTGGGTCAAACTTTGGGCCGAAGGTCAACAGAAAAACTCACTTGATTAGGGCCTGTGGGAAAACCCTAATTGTCTCCTAATTAGGTGGGGACACTTAATATTCTCTTGGGGTTTAAAGTGACGAATTGGGGGTTGTATTGAGGGACTTTGGGGAGACTTTTGAACAGTAACTTGCAGAGCTTTGGAGTGGAGAACCATTGGAGAACAAAGTCTTGCACGTATTCCATGAAGATGACACCCCCTCAACAGTTAAAGTAGTTTCTTCTAACATGAGCGGCTAGTTCATCCACTAGGGTTTTGATGTAGCCCTAACTAAGTATCAGTGGTTTGATTGTTCTAATTATTGAGGATTTTTGTATTCATGCATAAATTGTGTAATTTAGAGAATTCTTCTTATAGAATTGAGCAACAAAAGTCTTATAAATTCAGTTTCAATGATTTCTTATCTTGTCTTAGATACTTGATTATTATTATTGAACTCAACCTCTTTTTTTTTCTGTGATTATGAGAGTGATTATTGCACAATAGTAATTATTGAATATATCATTAAAAGCTTTAATGGATTATGCTTAGAGAATATGGATCATACTGCACCTTAGAGTAAAGTAGTTAGGCAGATGACCCATGCCAATCGAAGATAGTACATGACTTAACCTTAATCATATGTTATCTTCTTGATGGATGAAGGTGAGCTTGTAGCCACCAACCCCACTTATGAATGGTATAATTCTCCATAGTTATTTTAATTGGCCATTGATTGTGAAGTTAGTGGTGAAATCAATAACCCAGATTTATCTCATATTTTCGACATTCCTTAGTTTCTCTTGCTTTTGTATATTTGCTTCCATTAGTTAATTTAGTATAAAAATCACCAACCTAATCTTTATTAATTTAATTAAAATTAATTCTGTATATCCAACTCAGTCAGACCACAGTCCCAGAGATTTGACACCCCTTTTAATAGCCCTATTCTGCAAGGAATTCGTTCTATTGTGAAGTGTGGTAATTTAATTGATACACTTACCGACGAATCAAAAACTTCACACACAACCACTTTCTCATGCATCATATACATCATCAATTATCTTTTCATCATTTATGATTTACTAACCTACTTAAGAATATTTCAAGTTTCTTGTGATATTTCTTTAGAATTAAGAAAATATTTAAGAATATTTATGATGTATTACATTTGTATAGAGATGTTGTTTGTCTGGCTAAACTTTTTAGCATGTATTACATTTGTATAGAGATGTATAGAATTCTCAAATTTTGTGTAACTACAAGTAAATATCTGAAGATATTCTTTTGGATTATTGTGGAACCAATACTATAATTTTTCTTGCCTGTTTAATCAAAGTCACTTGTATTGATCGTAACCATTCATCATAAGACTGTGTGACTATAAATAAGGTTAGGAGCTGATTTGGTCCACACTAAAAAAAATTATAATGTAATTTGCATTTATTAAAAGTCTACGTGATAGAAATGAACCTAAAAATTATTCAACAAATCTATTGAGCATGAACAATTATTTATTATTAAAAAAATCTAACTTATTCAACTACCCTCACCAATAAGAGGAAAAATAAACTAAACCTAAGGAAACCGTGCAGTCATTTTCCACATCATTTTCCAAGAGAATTAAAAGTATAATATACACAAGTAGTTTCAACCTAAATATGCTTAGTAATCAAATGACTTGGAAGATTTGTTTGCTGACCAACGTTGGAAGATGATAGGATAGAGATACAAAATAAATGAAGAGTGAGATGTGAAGTGATGTGGCTAAACTCGAATTATATTGTAAGCTTAATTTTGCCCTTTTTATCAAAATATAATTTAACCACTCGCAAGAGCACGAATCTTTGTAGATAAGGTTCTATATAGAGGGTATCGATCCCACGAGGACTAGTCGCAATTGTCTTAAAGAAAGATTAATTCTACTTTAATCCTAAAAACAGATTTTTGAATTTTTGTTTATAAACTATTGCATGAATATAATGACAATAAAATTAAAGAGTAAAGGATGGGAGAGAGAACTAGGGTTGGTTTCCACCACTAGCCATTCACATGTTCATAAGTGTAGCAAGCATGAGATTCATTAATTAAATGCCTAACAATGTCATTAGGCTTGTGACCTCAATGACATATCAAAAGATCAATGTGTGTGCTAACCTATCATAATCCATCTTCAACAAGCATAGCTCTTCAACCTAACTAACTACCTAATTACCCTACTCACTAAGTGAACCCTACATGCATCCAAACTACCTTGTCTTGGTATGGTCTATACAAGCAAACATCACACATTCATTTAAACACCATTATCTAACCATCATTTGCACTTCTTGTGGAATATGCAAATGTTGTGCATTCAAATGAGAAAATCTACTCTAAGACAAGAATAAACTCCATATCAAATGAATATATAGAAGAAATGTATTTGTGTACATGATCACTAGGCTAAATAATCAACATTTAATTACAAATCCCAAGTGCTACAAGAAGGAACAAGTTTACATGGCTAGGGGTTGAAACCAACACCCTAGTATGGAAGTTAGTTGCTCATGGTTGCCTTGTACTCTTTCATTGATGGAGAAGATGAAGCTTCTTGGTCTGGTTCAGCTTCTTCTCCTCTCTCCCGAATGTCTCTCCTCTTGATGGTCTGATGTGTTGAGAGATATATGAGAGATATGAGGCTATTTTGTGCTTTAAGGCTTCCTTTTCAACCTTGGGGGCCCACCATATATATATATATATATATCAATATATACATCTCTTATATCAAGAAGGTCCCCAAGGGTCTTGTTCAAGTCAGACAATCCCCTTAAGTTGTGCAAAAAGGGGGATTTTGTTGCAAGTGGGAGAGCAGGTGAGTAAGTGGCCAAGTGGGTTCTGTAGAATCTCGATCAATCGAGATTGGATCTCGATTGATCGAGATTTTGATCAATTGAAATGAGATCTCGATCAATCGAGATTTCGATTAATCGAGATCAACATCTCGATTGATCGAGATGCCTTTGGCTGCAATTTCTGATTTTTCTCTTGAACTGCAAAAAGCCTCAAACTTTGCTCCATTTACTCCAAGACGTGCAATACATCAAAAACACAAAAATACCGTAAACATATCTCGGTAAACGCAAAAACGGAACTAACATATGCAATAAAGAGGGTTCAAATGCATAGAATTGAACACTTATCATGAAGGAAAGTATATTACTTTAAAACATATCAATAATGTTATATAGAGAGTTAAGAGTAAAAATATATTAGAAGATCCAATAAAAAAAGAGAGACGATATTTACATAAAGGGTATATAAGAAAATGTGTGATCAGCATTTCAAATCCCATCAAATTCTAAATATTTTGATAGGATTTGAAAAAACAACAAATAGGTATTTGAAATTCCGTCAAATCTGAATCCCATTTATAATTTTGTTGTTCCAAACAACGCGAATTCTTAGAAATCCCGTTTTCAAATTCAAATCCCTAAATTCCAAACTTCGAATAGCCAAAAAGGCCTTGAGAAAGGGATCCCAGCTGCCCTTACCTATTTGCTCTAAGAATGGGAAGGTACCTAAGATCAAAGATTTTTACTTCATTGGAGGTGTAAAAATCCCAAAATATCTCACTAATGCTTTCTGATGACCTGCTCTTATTCTCTGCAGATAATTGCTCCTCAATTCAAATTCTGGTTAAACTTTTAACCATATTTTCAAAATCTGAAGGCAAGGCCGTTGCCCAATAGTAGAAAAGCTACCTCTTTGCTACTGGTTTAAAGTTCAAACATATCATATTGAAAGGGAAGTTATGTAGACACCTGGTTTTGAAAAAGGTCAGCTTCCTACAATATATTTGGAAACTCCTCTAATCTCAACAAGCTTAAAAGTAACTGATTATAATGAGATTGTTCAGAGAATTACTAGAAGAATTCAAATCTGAGCTAATAGAAGTAAAACAACTATTCTTCATTCAAACATTCTAGTATTCTATATTTATCATTACAAAAAGGGTTCTTAAAGACATCAACAAGGTTTTTAATAATTTCCAGTGGAAAAGTGATGCTATCAACTATAAGGGAGCAGAAGTATCTTTGGACAAGTTGTGTACTCCTATTTCTGACGGGAGGCTGGGAATCAAAAATATTGTGGTTTGCAATAAAGTTGTAGTTCCAAACTTCCAAGGAAAGTTGTTAATAATTGTCCCAACTCAATGTGGGTCAGATGGGTGAAGCTAAAGTTAATTAAATCCAAAATTTTATGAGATTTGAAAATTCCTTTAGTTTTGCTCATGGTCTTTGAAGAAAATATTAAAAGTGATTCTATGTAAGATCGATGAGGGGTCCATAGGATCGGATGATTAAGGATCGTAAGATCTTATAAAACTATTGGAAAAATAACTCAAACTAACTTTCTAAATCAAATATCTTCGATATAAGTAGAAAATAAGGCTAAACAATCAACATGACCAACATTCTAGCAAAATCAATTAACATTAAAAGATACTAAGACACATAACAAATGCTTAAAATCAATTTCTTGATTTCCTCTATACAAAAACATCAGCATAACAATCAAGTAGAATCTCGCAGAAGAAATTAAAGTAAAGCCTAAACAAATAAAAAAAGAGAATAAAGAAACAGAGAGAGAAAAGTACAATTTAGTTGCCTAATTGTTTAAGCAAATTAGTTGAAAAGATTACCTTTTGGTTCAGAAAAAGAACAAAACAATGATAGAAAGAACAATAGAAACAATAAAATCTGTCTTTGTTTTCGTTTCAAAATGGACAAAGAATACGCTAGAAAATAGAGTTGTTTATGTTTCATGTCTCGATAAAAAAAGAGAGAAATTAAAAAGAATAAAGCAAATTAGAAAATTTCTTTAAAGTTTTGAGCCATACCATTGAAATTCAGAGTTGGATTGACTCTACCTTTGATGTTGGTCTCTGTTTTTCTTTTATATTTTTATTTTTAATGCAATTATGTTAAAGAGTTGAACTTTATTAAAATGATTAAGGAGAGTATATTCAATTAGGATTTTAAAGAATTTTGAAAGACATTTTTTAAGTGACAGACTTTCATGAATTTCTATAGATTTAAGTAGAATTCATTAATTTCTATAGATTTTTATTATAGAAATTCATAGATTTCTATAGACTTTTATTACAGACTTTCATAGATTTGTATAGACTTTTATTAGAGATTTTGATGAATTTTTATAGACTTGTAATGATTTCTTCAATGTATTTTATTTATTTGTATCCTTGAATTATATTTTTGTGTACAAATAAGCTAATGGTTCAAGGGGCAGGTATAATGCAAAATAGATACCTATCATTTACGGTTTCTACTATTTGAAATTATTCAATAAAATTATTAAGAACCTATAAAAAGTCACATATATCTCCTCATAATAATGCGAAAAATGATTAAGCAATATATGTCAAAATGAAAGTTGAACGTATGATTTGAATTGGACATAACCATGTTTCTTCTTTTGTTATTTTATTCGTATTATATGTTAAGCTAATGACAAAAAAAGTTATACTCATGGTAAATGAAATATTTTCATATTTTTTAATTTTTGTCTCATTCTATTAGATTGGTAGGATATATAGACATGTTATTTTTTTTATAAAAAAGAAAAAAAGATTATGTTACTGCGGTGCGGACCATAATTTTCACGAAAAACAAAAGTTATAACAAACGCAAAACAACTGGCATTCACAAAAGTATAGTGACAAGTTTATAACAAGTTTGAAAGCAAAATTTAAAGAAAAATATTTAACATTCATTACTCAATATCATTAGTTCTCATTGTTATCATTGTGCTCGATATCTTTCCACATATCCAAAGTTATACTAACTATCCATTCATTAGCATTATCATGTTGTTACTCTTGTGTTTGAAAAAATTATTTTCAAAAAATTATAAAAGATAGCTCTCTACAAATAATTTTTTTGTAACTGAATTTTTAGAAAACAATTGTCATAAAACTTACAACAAAATAATTTTTTTTTACAACTTTATGAGTTTTCATTTATCTGAAATATAAAACTGTTTTAATAAATTAAACCAAATAGATTCTAAATATCTACTTTTGATGTCCCATAAAATATTTTTCATATGAATTTTTTTATAAAAAATTATTTTTGTTTTTATTTTGTATTTTTAAAAGGTATATAGACATTTGTTTTATTGTATGTATGGCTTGTTAAATGAGTATACATATGAGTATAAATATGTACAAGTGTAAATAAACATTGTAGCATGTTAAAGGAGTATCTATATGAGAGTAAATCCGTACAAGTGTATATGTAGTGATATATAATAAACTGTAAATTCGAACAACTTTTGAATAAACTGTTTTTATATTAAAGACAGTGTGGATCGTTGGTATAAAAAGTACATGCCCTCAGTGAACCATTATTTTTATATTGTTCGTATTATGCAGAAAGAAAAATCCATCAAAATATGTGAGGGAAATGTTGAATTTGTTATGTGCTTCGGTATTTATAACTTTCACCCTCAAATTTATCAAAATTCACCAATTAATGAAATCCTTCAAAATCTATGACTTTTTTAATACACCTAGACTTTTTTTTAAATCTTAATTGAATATCACCTGATTTGTATGGACTCTTTAAAAGTCTGAATTGAATACCAATTTGTATAAATTTTTTAAAGTCTATAAAAGTCTCAATTAAATATACTAAGAGTGTTTCAAAATTCTAATTAAATATACATTCTAAATTTTTTATTTTTATTTTTGTTAAAGATACACATTCTAAATTTGTTTGAAAAAAAAGAATTGTAGGCCCTTAAAATAAGGAGCTTTAACTAAAATAAACGACGTGTAAAACTATAGGCCAAATAAAAGAGAACCGGACAAACAGTCCAATTGAGAGAATCATCCTAGAGTAAGAAATGGGCTTTTATGACTTATTAATCGCCGTTCATTTTCATCCTAGGGCTGTCCTGTTTGCTATATATAGAGTGCTATATTACCAACTCGCAGTTTAGAAAATTCTAGATAAGCAGAGGCGCGTCAGAAAACCCTTTCCTTGCCGATCAATCGTGTTGACTTTACCGACGGCCAAGATCATCGTGTCGTCGTCGTCATCATCATCATAGTTATTAGAACTGGAAAATCCTAGTTCTCACGCAGCTTGAGCGGGCGTGAGGCAATTTTGTTGACGACATTTTGGAGCAAGACATGTTGGACAAAGATGAGGTTTGTATTCGTGAATATATATATATATTTTTTTTTTTCGCTTTTTCCCTACATTTATACCATTTTGTTTGGTAAAGTTTTTGTTTCGATTTTTAAGTAAAAGTAGAGAAGTTAATAGGAAGTTGATATTCCCAATTTAGTTTAAACGCTCTTTTTAAATTTTAAATTTTTTTGCTTTATCAATTCTAACACTCTCCAAAACGACATTTTGAACTTGAAAAGCGAAGATGAGTCTACATCAGTAGAGTTCCAGCTGGGATGTTGTTGATAATTAACCTTGATATTGACATGGAACGAAAACAGAGCTCAGAAGGAACTTTAGGGGGGCAGTTTGAATCCAGATTTCACAGGATACGATCTTGATCAACTTCTTAGGTTGGATTGCTGGAAGTCCCACTCTTTTAATAACTGGGTATCCTCCCCATTTCATTTAAGTTTATTTCTTTTGGATATCCCAACTTGATCTTTATAATTGTTGCACAATATCTTAGAATCGTAAGATCCTATCTCTTTATAATCAGACCATACTTGTTGCTAAAATCCTGATCCGGATTCTTGAATCTTACTATCCTACTATCCCGAATGCTAAATGGATCTTGATGACATGAAAAATTTCTGAGAAGTAGCATTGCAGTAGAATCGGAAGTACTAGATAAGCCCAACTCTTTAGCCTAATTGCATTAGAAATAAAAATATAAAAGAGAAACAGAGACCCAACGTCAAAGGTAGAGATGATCCGGTTCTGAATTTCAAAGGTATGGCTCAAAACTTCAATTTTTTTCTATATTTTGCTTTATTCTTCTTAATTTCTCTCTCTCTCTCTCTCTCTCTCTCTCTCTCTCTCTTTTTCAAAACATGAAACAGAAACAACTCTATTTTCGGACGTATTCTTTGTTCAATGAAGTAAAATCTTTGATCTTAGGTACCTTCCCATCCTTGGAACAAATAGGTAAGTGGGGGTGGGATCCCCTTCCCAAGGCCTTTTTGGCTATTCGAAGTTTGGAAGTTGGGGATTTGGATTTGAAAACGGGATTTCTAAGAATTCACTTTGTTTGGAACGACAGAATTATAAATGAGATTCAGATTTGATGTAATTTCAAATACCCATTTGTTATTTTTTCAAATCCTATCAAAATATTTAGGCTGTTTGGTAATACTTTTGGTTTCCATTTACTATCTGATTTCTTAAAAATAAAATTTAAAAATCTATTGTGTTGTAATTTCTGTGAAAAACAGGATACGTTCGAAAATTTGAAAGCACAAATTTGGAAATATTTTTGGTAACCCAAAATTAATTTTTAAAAATAAAAAGTAGTATCGTTGACTAAAAATTATGTTTGAGTAAATATGGTTCTAACTCATTTTAACCAACATAAATGTGATAGTACATATTTTATGTATATTCTTTCCTTTAAAATTATATTTGTTAGGACTTTATTTTAGTTTATTTTAATTAAAATTTTATTTTTATGCGATTTTGGTAATTGCCATAAATTCTAACTATTTACATGTTTATGGTAATTGTCATATATTATTATATATTATATATATTAGTTTTATTTCTTTCATATTTTTATATTATATCTAATTGTATTTATATATAATTCTTATTTTATTGTATTTTCTTCTTATATAATATATATTTATTTATTAGTATATATCTTTATATTTATATGTATATTTTTATTAAATTGTATTTTATAAAAGTTTTTTATTCTTATTGACTTGTAATTTTTTATTTATTGTATTTTATTTATATAATTGTATTTATATATAACTCTTATTTTATTGTATTTTCTTCTTATATATATTATATATTTATTTATTATTATATATCTTTATATTTAAATGTATATTTTTATTTATTGTATTTTATAAAAGTTTTTTATTCTTATTGACTTGTAATTTTTTATTTATTGTATTTTATTTATATTATATTATATTATTTTTATTTATTGTATTTTATTTTGTTATATTTATATTTTTCGAGTAACCAATTTTTTTATTTATTGTATTTTCTAATTTTTGTTATTCTTGTTTTTAATAAAATTTTAATTTATTGTATTATGTTATATTTTTGAGCAATCAAAATTTTTATTTATTGTATTGTTATGAAGCTTTCAAATTATGCCTGACGATTGTCAAAATTATTACATTACTTTCATTTTTTCATAAATGAAAACTGTGTTATGAAACGCGATTTCTGCTGTGACTTTCAAAAAAATGAAAATGAAAATGAAAGCTGGAAGTGTTGCCAAACTGGGCGTAAGAATTTGATGGGATTTGAAACGCTGATCACACATTTTCTTATATACCCTTTATGTAATTATCTTTTCTCTTTTTTTATTGGATCTTCTAACGTCTTTCTACTCTCAACTCTCTATATAACATTACTGATATGTTTTAAAGTAATGTACTTTCCTTCACATCTCACTTCTAACTCTATATAACATTACTGATATGTTTTAAAGTAATGTACCTTCCTTCACATCTCACTTCCAGTTTATTTTGTATCTCTATACTATCATCTTCCGAAGTTGGTCAAGCAGACAATTCTTGCAAGTCATTTGAGTACTAAGCATATTTAGGTGTGTATTGTACTTTCAATTCTCTCTTGAAATGACTGCACGCTTTCATTAGGTGTAGTTTATTTTTCCGTTTGTTGGTGATGGTAGTTGAATTAGTTAGTTTTTTTTAATAATAAATAATTGTTCATGCTCAATAGATTTGTTGAATAATTTTGAGGTTCATTTCTATCACGTAGTCTTTTAATAAATGCAAATTACATTATAATTTTTTTTAGTGTGGACCAAATTAGTTCCTACCCTTACTTATAGTCACACAATCTTACAACGAATGGGAACGATCAATACAAGTGACTTTGATCAAACGGGCGAGAAAAATTATAGTATTGGTTCCACGATAATCCAAAAGAATATCTATATTTACTAGCAATTACCCAAAATTTGAGAATTTTATACATCTCTATACAAATGTAATACAAGCTGAAAAGTTTAGCCATGCAAACAATTTACTCCAAATCCAAATCCCAAAGGATTTGGTTCCGAACAGAGCATGAGATCTCCGTTAATGTTGACAAAGGAAGATGCAATTGAGAAGTTTTGCTTCGTCCAATGAATGTACAAGTCAGGAAATCTAAAGAGAGTTGCAGTTACCAAATTCCAGCTTAAGGTATGGTAGCTCTTTTTAAATCCACCTTGATAGCACATCTTTGAGGGAAACTGTCTTTGTGGTAATTATTCATATTTTCATTGGCTGTTACGATGATGTATGCAATAGATCATCTAGCGATTTTTTATTTTTTATTTTTTTCTATTTGGGAGGGTGGGTAGTTCAAAACAAGGTTAATTAATTTTGCTAAGATCTTTGATATCAAGTTGTAGATAAGGTTACGACAAGCAATGGGTCTATAGCTTGAGATTTGAGTTGGATTTTGTTTCTTGGGGACTAATGCTAAGATTTTTGAATTAATCTCCTTTAGAAGGTACCCAGTTCTAGAAAATAATTGCACTAGCTTGACATCTTTACCAATAATGTGGCAACACTTCTTGAAAGAATTGGTATTTAGAACATCATGTTGAGGAGCTTTATCATCTTTTGTCGATAGCATAGTTTTGGCCATTTCCTTTTATGTGAATCTTTGAGAAATTCCTTTGCTTGTTGGGCTTATATAGAATTGGATGAAGATTGCTGGATTTCATTCAGTTCCACCACAAAGTCATTCACATCCAAGTTGTAATGCTTTTTGAAACTGTTCACAAATTCTTGCTTCACTTCCTACATGTCATTTATTCCGCTCCTATCCTCCTGAACTATGGTTGGGATTCTGATCCCGGCTCTTCTTGGTTCAGAGCTTTATAGAAATATGTAGTGTTTTATACCCATCACTTTCCAGTCATTGGGTTTTTTGCCTGTTGAACTCCATTTCAGCAGTTAGATCAATGTATTGCTTCTGTAAGACCTCCTTTTGTTGCTTAAAGTTTTCATCCAAAGGGTTTCGGTTTGTTTTTGAAGGTGATCAAAAAAATTGGAAGAGTCCTTAGAGCACCAACCTTAAACGTAGTTTGCTAAGTAAAGCGCAACATCAAGTCTGGTTTGAGCCTCCATAAGCCTTTGTTTGACTTCATTAGCCCTTACAAATATCTTGCTGAATTTAGCAGTCTTTAGGTTCTTCGAATCCCTCAAATCTTGCTTGACTAACTTCAACTTTGAGTCATGACAATTATAGGAGTACCACTAATGTATTAACTCTGTATGGTCACGCCTCGCCAACTTGCGGGTGACACGCAAGCGCTGAGGAGGATTCTACATGGCATTTGCATGGCATGAGGAGAATGGAGTTCTAGAGTCTTCCATATTTATGTGGAGATTGTGGAGTGTAGAGAGAATTGGAAGATTTTAGAATAATGGAGGACTTGAAGATATTTGTAGAGCAGAGAATATTCTATAAGTGTAGGGAGCTTGGTGGAGTAGTAGATATTTGGGTAGAAAGTTCTAGAGGATGCCTATAAGCAAGTGATGGAGTCATTTGTAACAAACAAGCTCCAAGAGTGAGAGTGAGCCACCAAGTGTATTCTCTTCTAGCCCACTACAAGACTAGCAAGTGGTACGAGTGGGAGTGTGTTGGAACGAGTGAGTGTGGGAGTTAGGCTGACCAAATGTTTTGTCGCGGGTGGAGGGGTCCAGAGTTAGTGGTCATAGTTATTGATGCAGTTCCAATTAGGGATTAATTATTCTGGCACTAATCTGTTGAGTTAAACCTCCAAGTATTTAAGTTTGAACATTGGCCTCAGTGTTATTAAAGGCCCTAGGAACACTAAGGTGCTCAAGGTCCTTTGGAGCCTAGGCACTAGCCACAAGGCAAGGCGTGAGCCTGAGTGAAGCGAGGCGCACAATTGAAATATTAAATTAGTATAAATGAATTCACATCTCATAATTAATATTCTAAAAATTAATATCAAACATGAAAAGATAAATCCACCAACCATATCATTCAAGAATTTAATAACCATAAAAATAAATTCATCATCCAATTCCAAAAACTAATAGTGCATGAAACCAAAACAGCAAAACAGCAAAACTAACAGGGAACAAGTGTACAACTAATTGTCATTTAGGACATCATTCAATTTAGGGGGAATAAAAATCAGAACTACTTAATTCAACAAACCCAAGAGGCAACAACTAATTGCCATTTAGGACATCATTCAATTTAGTGAAAAAAAAATTGAACTACTCAATTAAGCAAACTGCAAACCCAAGAGGCAAAATTGAATAAAATATATATATATATATATATATATATATATGCGTGTGTGTGTGTTAAAAAGAAAAAGCACAAGACAGCACCAAAAAAAGAAAAAAAAAACTGTTTAAAAAAAGAAAGCACAAGGCAGCAGTAGAAGAACAGAGAAAAAGAAGATAGAAGACTGTTAAATCGAGAGAAGAGGAAGAGAGATAATAAGAAGAGAGAAGAGAAGAAAAAAACAGATAAGAGAAGAAAAAGCAAAAAACAGAGCACAAAAAAAAAGAGAGAAGAAAGAGAAGAAGTGTACGAACAGAGGACAGAGAAGAAGAAGTGGACGAACAGAGGAGAGAGAAGAAGAAGAAGAAGAAGAATAGAGAAGAACAGAGAACAGAGAAGAAGTAGACAAACAGAGGAGAGAGAAGAAGAACAGAGAAAAACAGAGGAGAAGAAGAAGAAGAAGAGAGAAGAAGAAGAAGAAGAAAAATAACAGGGAAGAACAGAGAAGAGAGAGAAGAAGAACCGAGAAGAAGAAGAAGAGAGAAGAAGAAGAAGAAGAAGAAGAAGAAGAAAATAGAACTGACTTGTGTGTCTCCAACTTCTCTGCAACTAGGTCTTCAGGGCTTGGCGTAGGCCTTTTGGTTTTTGGCTCTGCAAGAAGAAATCATCGAAAAGAACACTGCAAGTCTGTAACAACAAAAAAACAGAGCACCCAACAAAAAAAACGAAGAGAGAGAAAAAGAAGAAGAAGGAGAAGGAGAAGGAGAAGGAGGAGAGAGAGAACTGACCTGTGCTGTGAATCTGTGATCGTCTGCATGAACTCCAACCTTTGGGACTGGGGCTCTTCCTGATGAAACTTTTCATTTTTGCTGAGG
The DNA here is from genome assembly GCA_026545225.1 of Cornus controversa. Classification (NCBI taxonomy): domain Eukaryota; kingdom Viridiplantae; phylum Streptophyta; class Magnoliopsida; order Cornales; family Cornaceae; genus Cornus; species Cornus controversa. The sequence goes on along the minus strand of CM048845.1, from coordinate 35,854,859 downwards.
CCTCTTCTTCACGTAGTGTTGCCTCTTGGACTTCTCTTTTATATATTTTTTAATTTTGAGGAAGTCCCAGATGCAGCCAAAATTGCCCCTTTTGGCTTGGGAGAAAAATATTTAAAAGTTAAAAAATATCAATTAGGCGTGACTAGGCGCGCCCAGTAAAACAATACAAGGCGCAACATAGGCGCGCGCCCAATGAAAGTCGCCTCACCTAGGTACACTACAGGCGCAAAAGTTGCGCCTGTATGTGCCTAGCGCCTCAGCGCGCCTTTAACAACACTGATTGGCCTTTAGGTATTTTATTTGGTCCAGAGCTTGTGGGCAATACAACTTATAGAAGTCTTGGTCAAGGAAGTACCTAACCAAGTAGTGTTCCATTTAGTCGAATCATTCTCAACTATCTATATGGGTGGCTTACTAACAAACTACCCTCAACTGAATGTAATGGGCTTGTGAGATTGGAAATTCATTTTGGGTCCTCTATTTGAAATTTGAACTAGTTTCACCCGTTTGACCCAAACCTTGCTCATTCTCAGCTTTAGGATTAGACATGCCAGCCTTATCTTTGGACACGACAGGGTTTTGGAAAAGGTCCCTTTTATATCACCACTCTCTTGAGGCAGCATGCTTCACCCTTTGTGGATTTCCAAACACCTTCGACATCTGTCACAGCCACTTCTCCCTGCTATAGAGCCTCTGCCTCTATCTTGGCCACCATACTCACGACCCTAGAACCACTACCGTTGGCTTGAATAGCTCAGTTGCCAATCTTAAAGTTCGAGTATTGGTGATATTGAGCTACTTCTAATTGATTTTTTAAAAACTTCAATTCATACATCAAATCCTCCATTGTGCCATCCAATTTTGGGGAATATGTTAGGCAACTCAACTTGGATTTCCACCTACTTTTCATCACTATTAGCTGCCCCCCATCCTTAAAGGCCTTTTCAACTTGTAGATTTTTTGATTCTGGAACAATCTCAACAGGGTTTTTAATAGACAGAGGAAACTCAAAAATAACTTCGCTAGCCATTGGGACAATAGCCAAACATCCTCCAAGGGCAAGAGGGAAAATAGAAGATTAGATCAAGAAATCAGAAAGGGCAAAGAGATATCATAAAGGAATTGAAGAGATGGAAAGAAGGAATGGGAGTTGCAGGAGTAGATGACAACGGCGGGGCGGGGACCTTGCCCACCAATGGTTTGGTTACCTGGATGTAGAGAGAAAGGGTCCCCATCGTGGCTTTGATTTCAATCTTCGTTTTAATTCTACGATATGTTTGATGCACATTATTTTCCTTCTAATTTATTCCCTTGGCTGGTTTATATTGTGCTTTTAAGATCCTTTTAAATATTTCTCCAGATTGTTTTTTCCTTTATTATGAGCTATGTTACTCAAACTTGGGTACGGGTGTCGGACACAGGTGTCTCTAGGGGTCGGATTCGTCTATCTATCACATTATAGGACATGGGGACACGGATTAAAATTGGCCAATAATCAGGCATGGGTACTTGGATACGACATACAAAATATTTACGCATATAATATTAAACACAGATATAGGCATTACATAATTAATGAACACCCAAAGACAATTTTAACAACAATCGAGAGATAATTTGAGAAATATCTCTTCTTCATCCTCTCTTTTTTTTCTCTTGTGCCACTGCCCCCTATTGTTTTTTCTTGCCATCTTTTGCGAGTGAGTCATTCTCATATAATTTGAGAAATAGTAAAAATGGTAAGTTACCATAAGTTGTAACTAACCATGCTGGTTATGAGGTAAAAATAAAAAATAAAAATTGTGGGTCAGGTTGTGGGTTACAGACCTTTATATGATATGTGGCCTACACAGTTACATGTGTATTTGGGTTATTGTTATTTGAGTTGCTCTTATTGTAAAGACTTGAAAATAAAAAAGGAAGTGTGAGTCAGTTTGTGGGCTAGTGGGTTACAGCGGTCCATAGCCATGGCCCAGATATGTGGGTTATAGCTGTAACCAACACATAAGATATTCTATTGATACATCATATATATATATATATATATATATATATATATTCAGGTTACATCGCTATTTGGTTGTTGGAATAGAAAAAAAATTATACATTAATACACGTGTGAATAACACGATAGTCATGATTCTTTATTCTAGGCGTAATACACTCGTGAGAAGAGTTGTCTTCTACCTTCCAAACCTTAAGACCAGACCATCATGTTTGATTCAATTGAACTTCCTAGCACCTTGCATCTTCGTCAACAGTCGTGTCCGATAGACAAGATGAAAGGTCCAATGCATATCCCTTGTCTGTTTCGTGTCGTGTCGACACGAACACCCTCACCGGCGTTAGCGAGTCCAGGTAACATAGATTATGAGGGATATTATATTTTTTTTGTTAACATTGTATTGAAACTCATTATTACTTATGGATATCTTAGTTTTATTCTGCCTTGGATTGGTTATTTATCGTGCTCTTGTGTTCCTTTAAATTTCTTTACAGATTTTTAATTCTATTTTTTTTAAAAAAAATTCTAGATTCATTTGTAATGAAATTTTGGTTCTTTGCACGAATTGAAGTTGCTTCTTACTATTTCTTTGACTTAGTAATTTGGTATGGTGAAACTTCTGCTTCATTTGCATGTTTGTATATGTATCACCAGGTACCATCTGTCGTGCAAGCATGGAGTTCTCAAAGATGCTTATTAGATATAGAGCCGCAACTCGTGGAACTTATTAAAAATGACGATGCGGATAATCTCTTCTCTTTTTTATATCATAAGTTAGGAAGTTCGAGTTCAGATGATAGTGCCTCTAATAAAATTTTCCTGTCTGAGCTATTAGTGTGGGTCTGTCGTTATCGTGCTGTAAACTGCGCTGCCTTGTTGATTGGAGGGCAGGCTGGTCAACCCGTAGCTCTTGATACTCCTCTTCGAGATGGCTTTTTACCTGTGTATCATGCAGTGCAATCTCTTTCCTACAGCATAACTTGGTTGTTTGTCAACTTTGGAGGTCGAACTGGTTTCAGATGCACCCCATCGGGGCCGAAAGACAATGGGTTACTTCCGCTCAATGTAGCTGTAGAAACACTAAGGTTAAAAGTCAAAATTCATCTAGTAATAATTGCTTTCTTTGTTCTTGTGCATACACAAATAGTGGGAGGCAGGCACTATCTGTATTTGTTCTCCCGCTACCTTTCTGATTGTGGTTTTTTATATTCTTGGTTCAGCTACTACATAGAATGGACCCCTAAAGAATCTGTCTTCAAGTTGGTTCTCATACTTTGCCTTCCTGAATTGGTATGCTTCTTTAGCATTTTGGTTTTATTGATACCAAGAAAGCTATTATTTGAAGTAATTAAGTATCTTCGGATAGATAAAATGGATGAATACTGTTGCAAAGGTTACTTATAGTCTAAGAAGCACGGATACGACACGACACACGGATACAATGACACAACAAATTCTAAAAAATTAGGATACGGACACAGCGGGGACACGACGACTAATAAATATATCTTTATATATATATGATCTTATATTTCAAGAGCAATAATATTTTTCATCAACCTAACAATGAATAATTCTCAAATCATAATAATTAATGAGCTATAAAAATAATTAGTTTGTAGTTTAAAGAACTACACAATTGAATATACTCCACAACAATAATAATAGTTGTTTTCAAAACAAAAAAATTGAAAATATTATATGCTATGACCATCATATTTTATTAAATTTTTTCAAAGAAATCATATTTACACTTTAACCTATCTTTCTTTTAAAAACTCCCTCATGATACGACACGCATGTCGGACACGTGACCATGGAGTGTTTATGCAGTATCCACGGTGTGTCCAAAATTTAAAAAATAAAAAAATTCAGACATGTATTTTGGCGTGTGTGTCGGTGTCTGACATGGATTCTTCGACCTTTTTGGCGTGTCTGTTCTTCCTAGCTTACTGTGATTCACTACAACTTTGTGCAGAAAGAACCATTGGAGACTATTAGGTTGCTTGCAAGGCATTTGATGCCGGAGGAGGTTGAGGAAGTCTTTTTCCAATATGCAGAGGAAGGAAAGCAACTTGAGTTAGCTGCTTTGCTTATGGCTTCTTATCAAATTAATGGTAAAAGTGTATATCCAAGAGCAACGTTACGTGAATGCATTGCAGTTGGGATTTCGTCGCTAATTGATATGGAGTGTAAATTATTGGGCAGTAAAAGCAGGAAGTTTGTTCAGATGTGTGAGGAAAAGAAGAGGTCAATGATTTCTGTGATGCTGTTGCTTGAAATCTATGAGAGGGTTGGTGAATATTTGCAAAAAGAAGCAACGAACTGTATTGTTAGTGTATGTTAAACAATACTTTCTCAATTTATCTATTCAATTGACAGATGGATTGATGTTAGTAGCGTATAAAAAAGTTAAAAACATTATGTTAGTTGACTTTTGTGTGGTATTAGTAGATGCTGCCATGGTCTTTCTCTTATTCTCTCTCACTCTCTCTCTCTCTCTCTCTCTCTCTCTATATATATATATATATATATATGTATATTATATATATAAATCTGTCTGTCTATCTATCTATTTTCATACATTTCTTAAGTTGGTTCTGTGGTTGTATTGATTCCTTTCTCTCTTTTTTAAGCATTTTCTTGACCTTTTTTTATGTCCATTACAGAATCCAGAACATGTTGCATCCATCTTTGAGAAAATGGGCTTTCCTTTGACGAATGAACATGTTCAAGTTTCCAGAAAAGAGGACTGGTTTGGATGCCATCTACTTATATTTTACATGGACATTTATTTCATATCTTGCTTGATTTGTTTTCTGTTTAGATTTCTGATTCATAAGAAGTTGACCCTTATCATTTCAATGGCCAACACTAATTGTTACCTTTCCTTTTTTTCCTTTTCATTCTGACACCCTCCATGTGTTTGCAAAAGTTTCTCGGCTGTGCTGCCATGGGAGCAGTTAGGTTGTTGATCGATTCCCTCCTCAAATAAACTCATTTGTGCTTCACAATGAAAAAGAAGAAAAAACAATCAACACTAGATATTGTCTAAAGTTGTTTTTATATATATTTTTCTTTCTTAACTGATTCAGATAAGCTCAAAGAATTTAGATCTCAACCAGAGGACGTCTGCTTGCCGTCGTATATGCAACCGTGCAGTCTTCCTATTACAAAAGTAAGAGTGTGACATATGTTTTAATATATTTTGTTTCTTTGTTCAAAGTATTGGTGGGATTTCATTCTCTAAAACTATTGATGTATATTTTTAACAAGAAATGTGTTCAATTCGTGTTACATAAAAGTATCGAATATGTTCTCTCTTAAGCATGAAAAAAGGAACACTACGTCCAGAAGTGCCATTTGAAAGTACTTCTGAACCTACACTCTAGGAAGTTTGATAATTAGGTGTGGTTACCTTATATTTGACGCTGAAGAATGCGATGCTGAATTTTTTTAAATATTTGGAGCAAACTCATGTTGTGGTGATGCATTTTGAGTTAAAATTTTTAACTCATAGTGATGTGTTCAGGGCTTGTTATGTTGACAGTTTGTAGTTGGCCTCCCTAGTAGTTTGTCAGAAATGTGTAGGCTAGGTTTTTTATTGTTACTTTATACTTAAAACAGTATATTCTTATTTTAAGAATTGAAGTCAGTCGTCTATAGTGAAGCATGATGGTTGAAAGTCAGCACTAAAGTCTCCCGTTGATATCTTCTCAGAATCTTATATATTTAGCTGTAAGCATTTATGCGATGAAGTAATACAAACTAGCATTTCAAGTTAAGTTCTCTTTTGTAGCCACACTGTCAATTTGTTAGTTACAAATTGCATTATTTTATGCTCATTTGTACCATAGTCTATTGCGATATGTTTTGAGTAGCCTAATGTGATACTTATCTCATCATGTGCTGTGAATCGGCCTGCAAGCTTACACTGTAAACTGTATAGAAAGGAAGGGGAGGTCATTCAAAGACCAATGTATCTAGAAGTATAATGTACTTGCGGGAGGCTGTGGTGCAAGCTTTTGCATTTTTCATGACCGTTTACATCTTATTGCAAAGTCACCATGCTTCGACAGTTGAATTCTGTTTACCCTTAGATGTAAAAGGACTAAACTCGAGAACGTTTTAAAGTTCTATTCTAACTATTTGGGGAACGAATTACCCAAAGGTCTGTAGTGCGTCTTTCTTTGTTGCCGCCTTTCTTTTATTCTATTTTCTGTCTTTATCATAAAAGTAATTGGTTCTGTAACTGTTTACATTCCCATGTTTTGAAGATGCCAAGGACTAGAATGTCGGCTAAGCAGAGGTGTAGGTCAATTTCGACACTCTCTTTGTTTGAAATACCGGTGTGCCCTCAAGTTCCCAAGTTACCGGTGTTCAGAGGCTTCAGTCCTTATCCTTGCTCAGCTGTGGGAACTCAAACAAGAAAAACGATGTGGAGCAAGATGTTGAGATTGTCACCTTTTTATTTAGCTATCATGAGGGATAGGATGCGCATACGGGCCACTAGACAATTTTGAAGGGACGTTGGAGTGAGATCACCAACCAATTTATGTATGTCCGGACAACTCTGAAGCTGTTATACTGTTATGGTCTTCTTTTTGGTAGACGAATTAACTAATATATTTATCAGTCGCTATCTTGATTAAAAAATGGTCTTGTGAATTAGTACTTTTTATCAGTTGCTGTCATGGTTTGTGGAGGCTGTGTAACGCTTGGATTTGTATCGCTTGGATATGTATAGCCGTAATGTAATGGGCTGTGAATTTTTTTCGACTTCAAACAAGCAAAAAAATTTGTTGATACATATTTTTTTTACAAATTGGTTTTTAGTAAATGTTAGTGATTTTTTTTTTTTTTTTGATTTTTTGAAAGACGATTTGACAAAAGTAATAACCTATTTATAGAGTCTAAATCAGACTTAATTATAAGGGCTTAGTAATTATTATTTTTAGTATATTAATGAATAGGGTTAATTAATTAGTGTAATTGTGTCAACTTTGTAAGCTATTAGAGTGAAAATTTAGTGCTTAAAATGGAGGAAACTGTTTACACCCAAAATGAGATTTTTGTGTCGCGCTTGCTCATTAAGGCAATGCTAGACTCTACGTCAAAACAATTTCTTATCACTCAGCAAATCACATTCAATGCTCCAAATATCACATTCAATGCTCCAATTCGAAGAGGATATTTCTTTTTCCGCCGAGCAACTTTATCTTTTGTAAAGATGTTAAGTTCGATTGTTCCATCTGCAGTACATTTTGCAGATGTATTTTCACTGAATTGTTCAAAAACTCTAGCGAAATGTTTTAGTGGTCATCACTCCCGTAAAAGAGACGTGCTCTTTTAGTTAAGCCTCACCAACGTCGATAAAAAACTACGTTATCTCGAAGTACTAAATCACTCGAGTGATTACGTACTATATTGGACCAAGGTTCTATCTCAACCCTGCACTTAGAAGATACATCCAACGACTAGATGAGCTCAGAACATGTTATACATACATCTCATTTATGAATGAGCTAAGGGTCCTACACCAACACACATACTTGTGTATCAAAACATCCCCCTACGGATAATCAAATTATTAGTTGATGCTTGCTCCTTTGCATTGTAGCTCTCAAGCCCTTAGTCTTGCCAGTCTCCCCTCACGACTTGCTATTACTTTCTTCTGTAATTTATGTTCAACTTGCCTGCATCTGCTGCTTCTTGATTATCGCTTTATGGCTTTAGGTTCTTGTCTTTAAATATACAAAAAACAATTGATGAGCATCTCTTTAGTTATCTATTTTTAGTAATCTTTTGGATATTGGTATTTAAATCATTATTAGGACCATAGCGACACAGTACTTGCAAAGTTGGGGCTAATCTTCATTTGACAATCTAATGTTATCAAGTCACCCTTATTCTGCTGAGTGTTGTTTAGTTAACTTTATCTCTCTTAAAATCATAAAAATATAAAAACAGCACTATAGGAAGTTAGCAGAGCCACACGAAGTTTCTAAACCTTTGAAAGGGTCATTTTATGTTGTGCCGCGAGTTCAGAAATTCAACAACAAAACACCACACACACAAATACACAGAGATTTGCGTAGTTCAGCAATTGCCTACGTCCACGGGAGGCAAAGATTCACTATAAAGAAAATGGTTACAAAAATAGATACAAATTTTCTCTCAGATTGTGCACACCCTGTGGTGTACACCCCACTGCTACCTCACTCTCAAAACAGAATACATCAAGTATATATATACAACAAGGAGGGAGATAGTTGGTAGACGGAAGTCCACAAATCCGGCACCATTGTCCACAATTTCGGCGCCCTATTTTTCTTCTCTCTTTCGGCGCCTTTTGGTGCTTTAATGCCCACATTCGAGCCATATATCCAACATTTTATTCTCCACAATTGCATGAAATCAGATAATAAAGACTATAGACTGCACATCCATGGCACTCGTAATATACTGCATGAATTATTGACAGTTCGACTATAACTAGGGGTGGCAAATCGTGTCATCGGGTCGTGTCGAGACACGGGTATTCAGATAAATGGGTCAACACGAACACGATTACTAATCGTGTCATATAATTTGAACACGAACACGACCCATTTATTAAACAGGTGACACGACACGACCCGTTTAACCCGTTTATAAACGGGTTGTAACGGGTGACCCGACCCGAACCATGACCCGACCCGACCCACGACACGATTCGTGTAACCTGAGTTTTTTTTATCAAAAAGAATGTCCTTGCAAAAAATCGAACCTAAGACTAAACCTAAACCAGCCAAACACTCCTACCACTAATCCACCAATGTTTTTTGTTTACAAATGTTATAACAATAATATTTAATCTATAATACTGAAAATTTGAACTTAATAAATTTTGAACATTAATTAAATTACAATAATATTTTCCTCTCATTTTTAATATAACAAACAAATGTTATTAATTATATTAACTAAGTAATTAAATCAATGACACAATTTCACCATCTTGAAATCAAATAAAAACATTAATAGAACATTTAAAACAAACATTAAATATATATCTCATTGAATTAATATATATTTTTTATTTATATTAATGTTGAAGTATTATTGAAAAAAAATAAAGGAGTGGTTTAACTTATATTACTTTAACTATTATATGTTATATTATATATCTCGGGACAATAAAAAAAACCTAATTTCATAAAACTAGATATTCAGATTAATTGGTTTAAACTAACTTATCAATTATTCTAATTGATTTTGTAGACACTTAACTAATTAATCAGAATTTGAGAAAATATAAGAGAATAGTTTAACTTATATTACTTATAACGATTACATGTTATACTATATATTTCGAGATACTAAAGAACAATTATGACTATCATTCCTATATAATTATATTTATATATCCACCATATATATATATATATATATAGTATTCTCATTCCAATTTTCACATGAACATTGGTATATCATAATGAAAATTTTATACTCAAAGTTTTCAAAACCAACCAATAAAAAATATTATTCTCTTCAATAATCATCACTCTCTCTTTCCATACATACAAGGCGTTACACTCACAACACCTAACTCACACCACTAGAGTCTAGCACAAACAATATATATACTATATATAACATATTTGTAATAACTTGAATTTTTCATAAAGACCGAAATTTATTTAATTCAAATTAGGATTAGATTATAGAAATCGATTTATTTTGATTGGGTATTATTATTTTTATGTAATGGTGGAGACACAAACACACACACACACACACACACACACATATATAATGGGTGGTTTAGTTGATGATGACTAACATATTAGTTAGTTAATGTAGTAATGCACCCATTTGTAACTTGTAAGCCTTGGTGCTTGAGGGACATTAATAACTTTACATCAAATTTCTTATCATTTTGTATATGTTATTCTTATGAGAAGGTTGGTTAATGAATGACATGTTTGATTAAAATAAAGAGTTTTCTTTTATAAAACACCGTGTCAAGTTTCTATGGAGTGTGTGTGCCATATTTCAAGCATTCTAAATATTTTACTTTATTTACTTTATTTTATTTTAAATTTTTTTATATTTATCACAAATTTTTTATATTTATTAAAAATATAAGTTTACATGTTTTTAACATTTAAAAAAAAAATTACAATATTAAGCTTTATATTTTTACATTTTAAAACAAATTAATAAATTAATGAGTTATGCGGGTTAACGGGTTGTGATGACACGACACGACACGTTAATGTAAAAGGGTAAAACGACATGACACAACACGACACGAATATTTAATCGGGTCAACCGTGTCAGTTTTGTGTTAGCGGGTCAAACACGAACACGACACGATTTCTTATCGGGTCTATCGTGTAGACACGATAAGGACACGAACACGATAAGCCCAAACCCATACCCGCTTATTTCGTGTCGTATTAGCGTGTCGTGTCAAATATTGCCACCCCTAACTATAACTGTGGACTTAAAAGTCCTGACACACCCGTAACATAAAATATCAAACTATACCCAGGAGAGGCTATCTCGGAGTCAAACACCTTTTGGCGCAACCGATGTGCGGCCCTTGGGAACCAATTTTTGTGCAAACATCTTTTGGCTCGGCGGGTGGGACACTTGTTGAAAGATTTGTGGTGTTTTGTTTATGCCACTAGTCACAAAGTCTCAAACCAGAGCACTTCAACTACTAGCTACTACAAAGTATTAGCCAAGCCATGGCTGACCTTGATCATGGTCATAACCCAGATCATGAAAGCTTGATCTCATGATCAAGATGAAGTTGAGCAAAGGGATGACCAATTTCAATTGCGATACCTCATAGACGTGATGCCACGGGTTGATGGTTAGGTAGCACGTGGTGCAACCATATCTGTGGAACCTTTAGTTTAAGGAATCACATGAATGACGGAGAGTATAAATATTCTCATCAGAAATAGCAATCAAAGCCAGGTCCCAGACCGGCACAAGTAGTTCATGGAAATCAAAGCCGACATGGAGTACCAATATCCCTACCACTCCAGATGAACAAAGGAATTACACCTCCACAACACCTGGGGGGCAATAATAGCCAGATTGGGACAGCTTCACCAAGTATATATGTCGCCTCTTAATACAAGGCCTCCGCTAATCCAACTGGCTCCTAGAAGTAATAGGTTTGGAGGCCAAGTTTTCCAAAATCGCCAGGCTAGTGGCGTACAAACTCTGCAAAGGGGAGGTAGGGGGAGCAATGGTCATTTTCAAAATAGACCACTCTACATAAAATAGGAATGTTCGTCAGGTTCCGCATACCCCTATCCAGTTCCAACAACATGTACCACCTCCACCTGGGGGGCAAAAACCTCAAGTGCCAGATAAAAATGGCAGCGTGGGAGGATACATTCCACAAAAATACCCCAACCAGATAAATAACTATAAGCCACCTTCCATGGGGGTTAATTATGGACAAGCTGTAGGGAGTACAGGTGAAGTAGAAGGGTTAGAGGTTAGTGGTTGAGGTTCCATGCGGGCCTCCAGCACCGATTCCTACTCCATTTGGTAATGTCAAGAGAAATTTTTATGAAACTATCAATCCGTTCTCTTTCAATATTATTATAATTGAACAAAATGTTCACCTCTTATACAAGTGTTTCTTAAGGCTGAGGATATCAAAGGCTAAGCTTACTACAAATATCACGACTTTCCCAACAATCCTACTATTAGATGTATTCTTTTACATCGTACATTACATGAATTTATTGACATATTCCATTTCAAAGTTGTTCTACTTCTTTTCCTTCTCTGGTTTGGATATGCTGTTATGTTCAGTTTGGTTATTTGTTTGTAATCCTTCCTTTCAATATACTAACTTACATTACCAAAAAAAAAAAAATTCCTTAGAAGAATAAAGAAGTCATGACAGTGGAAAAAAATCATTTCCCAAAGGCAGTCTGCATCAACATGATCAGAGTGACTCCTTTGAAACCTATTCAAAACACTGAAGCTACATCTGAAGACCAATAGACGTACGCTGCTAAGGCAGAAGGAAAACGACCAATGATAATAGATTTGAATGATGTCATGCTACAAGGGAAAAAATTGAGGGAAGCTCAAATTTGCCTCATCGATCAGGAAAGTTGGTCAGACATCAAAGTTTGAGTGATGATATGACCAAAGTTAATTAGTCAAAAGAACATGCTACTCAGCCGTTTAGAACATTGCAACAACAACACTTGAAAAGGGAGCCTACTAAATCTATTAAAAGCTGGCTAAGATGTTTGTCATCTCCTTCGTGATGACCACATTGTTAAAAACAACATCGGTAAAAGTCGCAGTAGAAGTCAAACAGATGGTAAAAGAAGTTTAGATCTCACAGACCATAATCATGGCCAACCAGCTGATCAGAATTCTCATGACGATCGCCATTCAGTGGACAATCCTAGCCATACACACCGGACAAGTAAATCTTCTTTTCACAAGTTGAATCCTAAAGTAAACGAGAAGACAGGAACCTCATTAAGGATGGCCATGTTGGAAATTAATCCATACTCAACTCGTAGAAATCAAGAATATAATAATTAATTAAAGAGGAGATTTTAATTGACATACCTGAATGAAGATTAAGTTGTAAAATACCTTTTAGTTTCTACAAGAAATCCTTAGAGAGCTTTACCCCTTTTTGAGAGTTGTTCTTCGATAAGACTGAATAAGGATTATGAAACCCTTATTTATAATAACAACAGAGAGGACGGCTTCTCTACAAATAAAATACCTAAGTCTCCCTTCCTATCATGGAAACCTAGATATCAATGGTTAGGATTAAATCTCACCAAATAAAGTTGAAAAATCACAATCCAACGGTGTAAATATTATACTGTTAATTAGACCACAATTGACAAGTGTAACCCCAATCCATCAAATAACAATAATTACATTGCAATCCAATTTTAGAAATAGTGCATAGGACCACAAATAAAAATATTTTATTTATTAAAATATTCTAACAATCTCCCACTTAGTTCATGCACTTTAAGTTTTGTAAAACGACACTGTGGTTTGCAATACTTTAGAAAAGTTGAGTGACCACTCATTTTATTTTAGAAAAATACAATTATCGAAACAGATGAGTTGAAACTTTAAAACACTCTCTTCCATAGACTTCCTCAATAGTGGATCATAGATGCGTAGACAAGTAATATATTAGTCTAAACAGTTCCATGGTCTCAAAACTGATTTCATCTAGGATTTGAGCAAATATAGTGGCTTTTAATGCATTTCATGAGATGCACAAACTACATGTGATCTAAATGCATACCTCACTATCCGTCCTGCTTTATATCATCATAGTATGTCACCTAAACATATTACAGCAAACTGCCAACCTTCTGTCCAGTGTGAGAGTTTACCGATATGGAGCCAATCTCATATCTAGCCCAAGCTATCCTCATGGAATGTGAAACACTCCCATAGACACTTTAAAAATTATGTTTGGATTTACTAATGTGATGCCAATCCCACATCTAATTCAAACACCCTCATGAGTGTAACATTACTCCCAAGCAAACATAATAGCACGTGCATAAACTATATATAAATGAAGATAATAATAACGATGCATCATAACTTTATTTTGCATGCAAATAACTGTCACCAAAAGGCGTAAATAAATTGAAGGATAATAATTATCATCATAAGGTGAAAATAAGCTGAAAGCTAACTGCAATGTAATATGATGTAAAGGAAAAATCAGACATCATTACACAAGGACTCTCGAACACCCATCCGGATCACATGCTCCTTAAATAATTTCGGCTGAAGACCTTTAGTGAGAGGATCTGCAATAGTATTTTATGTGGGGAACCTCAATAGAACCTTCCTTAATATTCTCACACACGAAAAGGTACTTTATGCCAATGTGTTTACTACGCTTGGTTAACCTTTCATTTTTCACATACTTTGTAACAGCTTCATTGTCACAGAAAATATCATAGGCTTGTGTATGGAGTCCACAACCTTCAAATCCACAATAAAAATTTCTCAACCAAATGGCATGTTTGATTGTTTCACAACAACTAGCAAACTTTGCATACATGGTAGAATCTGTGATAATAGACTACTTAGAGCTTTTCCATAAAACAACTCATTGAGCTAGCATAAAAATAAATCCAAAAGTGGATTTCCTACTACTTAAGTAACCTGCATAGTCATCATCAAAATAACCATTTGTCTCTAAGAAATTTGATTTCATATATACCAACATGAACTCTTTGATTTTCTGGAGATATCTCAAAATTTTCTTTACTACCTTCGAATAAACAATGTGCAGATATTGCTAAAATCAACTTGACTTCTCATAAAATTATTATCGAGATATTTTTATTCTGACAACATATTTCATTTAACTCCTTGAACCTCACTTGGTACACAAATTTTTTATCTCAAAAGTTTTTAATATTTTATCAATACATGCCTTTTGAGAAAGTCTAATTTTTTTTTTGTAGTGCATGTATCACATGAATGTCATTACTAACTAACAAAATATCATCAACATATAAGACAAAGATAACAAATTAACTCCCACTGAACTTGAGGTATATGTATTAGATCACGATATTCTTCTGGTTTAAACATGTAAATCACTTCCTTAATGTCTCCATTGAGGAACATTGTCTAAACATCTATTTAATGCAACTCATAATCATAATATGTGACAATGGCAAAATGACTCTCAAAGAGTCATTTGATAAAACTAAGAAAAATTTCAGAGAAATCATCACCTCTTATATCTATCATACACCTCAAAATCAGTAAGTATAAAAGAAACTACAAAGTTCTAGACTCCCATTGAATTCACACATCCTCAATAAATTTTGCAATGACATGTTTCAATAATTTTCATAAGTTTAGAGGGATAATAAAATTCATAACCAAAAGATCTCTCAAGATACCCAATGAAATGACAAGTGGCGATGCGAGAATCAAAATTCTTAGTATCTGGATTATACAATTTCACCTCTACAAGGCATCCTCACACATGTAAATGTTTGAGACTGGACCTACGACCCATTCAAAACATTGAGATATGTACTAAAACACCACGATTCACACCCTCCATATCTATAACCTCAAAATTGTATTTCTTCAGCATCTTCCCCTTGACACAGTCAACACATAAATTATAATCTAAAAAATTTGTAGTCCAATAATCTCATCTTTAACCAAGCGTTTATGTCTCTTTCAAGAGATATACCTCAATCTCATATGCCATAGCATAGATAAATCCTTTCCAATGAAAGCACAATTTTATCTAGAAGGTATTGAGTCAATAAAAAAACAAGAGGCAGTTATGATCATACCAAAATGATCCACCATTTGTGACATTTACTAAGTTTAACTCAAAAATTACCATGAGAATTTTCATATCTGCTTTGTTTTTCTTTAATCAATTCTTAAAATTGTAACTGTCTTTCTTTTGACGCCCTTTCATTTTGCAAAACCAACATTCATCATTCCTATGATCCTGTATTCTTCTTTATCATTCTACTTTTAACTTTTCTATTCAGCCAAATTTTCTTTCTCGCATCTTATTTTCTTCAGAAAATATTCTTATGACTATTAATTATGGCAAGATGAACTACCCCTGAGTCACTCTATTTCATTGACACAAAAAGTGCCAACAATCAGTTAATGTCATATTTTATCTCTTGTGAATTATATTCACCTTGAAAGTCTCAATAAACTTGGGTAGAGAATATATCATCATGTGAACTAGTAACTCATAATCATATTCAAATATGATTCTCTGCTCCCTTAGTCCATTAGCCAATTTGCACATCTTATGGATATGCTCACTCAATCATTGCCATAATTTCTGACTGACATGAGCTCTGTCAGCTAATAATAATGTAGGTGTTTCTTGATGCCAACAAACTACTTCTTGATCTTGATCAGATTAAGAAAATCCTTGATAGTATCAATTACTAGAATACCACCCCCACAAGTCACACTAACAGAAGCACAAATCAACCTTATGGCAATTGAATTACCTTTAGTCCACTTAAAATATAACAACTTTACTACCTCAGGAGACTCTACAACTAGCATAGAGGGTTTCTCCTTAAAAGGTACAGACTTATAGTCTAAGAAACCCAATATAATATCAAAACATGTCCCCTAGGTAAGTATAATTTGAACCATCCAGTGGTTCAATCCTTGTAAGCTGTATCTGAATTGCGGAAGCGTTAATAACCTCAATACATGTTATATTAAATAACACCACATAAACAACATATAAAATAATATGTCACAACTTTAGGGATTATCACTTTAATTCGTACTTGGAGTTTTAAGCCGAATTTATCAGGGTGTTTTAGTATGTGCAAAACCTTCCACCCTGCGAGAATAAGTAAGATGTCATCTAAAAATCACCTTTGGGCAGAATTTTAAATACATTTACCCCCCATATTTGCGATTAAAATCGCACATAGACCTAGTTGATTATGCTTGAATTATTGCTAAACACTTCCACTACCTTTGGGCAAGAGGGTTATTTAGTTCTAACCCAAACACTCTCAACTATTCTACTCACTTATCCTACATTAAGACACTGATCACCTTTGGGCAGAACTAATGCCCCAATATAGGTAAGTGCACTATGAGACCTTAATAAGACCAATATATGTCTTTAAAAGTTTCAAAAATAATAACCTACATGAGTGAATGTCACCTTTGGGCAGGCATCACTCACTTTGGATACTACCTTGAAACGGTCACTTTACCGGTCTTCCTAAACCCCAAGGAAAGACCTAAACTTTAAATTTTCATTTTATTTAGGTTCACAAACTTCTTTATAATGCACATAAAAATAAACCCAAATATTATGAAACAATATTTGAACATGGATCAAAATAACTTGAATATAAATAAAAGAAATATATTTATAATAACCCATATACATAACATCCACTGTTCACAATTTATTAAACAATTAAATTAATTTAATTGTTTTCCTTTCAAAAAGAAAGAGACAAAACTTATATATATACAATAAAATAGCAATTGTGAGTTTAGAATTGTCGAACAGTATATCGTAACACCCTTTACCTACGAATTGGATGAAGTGGCCCCTAAATACACAATACCACCATCCACTCCTTTGGTTACCTGTTAATGTACCCTATGTTCCAAGCATACTATCACCTACTATTTTGACCTATCACACATGAATTCATTAATGAAATAAGAAACAAAGCTGTCATAGCTTTGTTTACCCACGTACACATGCTCCATTCATGATCATCATAAAAAAAAAAAAATTTATCAGATCGGGAAGGTGGGAAGAATTTCCCATTTTAGAGTGATTAATGACTTTAAGGAATTTTTTTTACTTTACTTACTCATGATTTATATATATATATATATATAAGCCTATCACATTAATCACTCAATAGAATCCACTGAATCATGTAATAAAAAAATATGTTGTAAGCATGCCATGTACACAAATTTTGAGAATCCTAAACATGTAAAAAGTGACCATGAAATCTGAGATTCCAAATTAACAAACTTTATATGTATATGTAAACATGATGCCTTCGTACAACACGATCACAGGGAAAAAAATACATCTATCCCTTAAGTCTGCTCATGCATGCAACTATAGATACAGATAATTAACGTGAAATTGGAAGGAAATCAATTTTTCTTAAATTCCTACTCCTTGATTTTTACAAGAAAAAACTCTAGCCCTAACCATGGCTCTGATACCAATTATTGAAAATTAATCCATACTCAACTCGTAGAAATCAAGAATATAACAATTAATTAAAGAGGAGATTTTAATTGACATACCTGAATGAAGATTAAGTTGTAAAATACCTTTGAGTTTCTGCAAGAAATCCTTATAGAGTCTACCCCTTTCTGAGAGTTGTTCTTCCATAGGGCTGAATAAGGGTTATGAAACCCTTATTTATAATAACAACAGGGGGGACGACTTCTCTACAAATAAAATACCTAAGTCTCCCTTCTTATCATGGAAACCTAGATATCAATGGTTAGGATTAAATTTCACCAAATAAAGTTGAAAAGCCATAATCCAACGGTGTAAATATTATACTGTCAATTAGATCACAATTGACAAGTATAACCCCAACCCATCAAGTAACAAAAATTACATTGCAATCCAATTTTAGAAATAGTGCATAGGACCACAAATAAAAATATTTTATTTATTAAAATATTCTAACAGGTTAGGCCAGTTGCCTCTAACAAAGGGCAATGACAAAGGACTAACCACCCCCTAGCCTAGAAAATTGATATACCTCCCGCTTTCATGACTAAAACTCAAAATTGTAAATACAACATGTATACAAATAACATCCACAGAATGAAAAAGTATTTTGTTCCACATGACAGTAAAAAACTTGACTCCCACCAGCCTTGTTATCAGAACTTAAAAAGGAGAAATGTCCATTTTTCTCATAAAAGGGTGATGATTGGGATCCTACTGTCAAATCTACTCATCCCACTTTGAAAGTCCAATCACCTATAGTAGAACATTTGCTACTTGAAGCTGACCCTACTGCTTTCTCAACATCTGATCCAAGGTATAAAAGATAAGTGATCCGATTATGGAAACTGTCTCTCTAGAAAGAGAGACTGATAGAGGCCTGAAAGAAGAGTTTTAATAAAAACTCGAAGGAAGGGTTGATAGATCTTAGGGCGAAAGAAGAATTTGAGCAAATTATGAAAGACCAGGAATCCATGGATTATATTATTTTTTGAAACATTCTATGCAATGTAAGTTGCAATATGATGTAGACACCCTATTTTTTCCCTCGCTTTTTCATTATAAATCTACCATCAAAAGCACCAGACTAAGATTCCACCTTTCGAGCATGACCCACAAAAGGTCTACATGAGTAGGCAAAATATAAAATTGGAGATCCTTTCGTCACATCAACAAACGAACTTCACCAACATGTTCAAAAGATTAAACAATCTTACTCATGGGGTCATGAGTCCTCGTGAGAATCCAGTTTGACCAAACCCTAAAATAGGGACTGTTGCATTAAGAAGAATTTTGCCTATAAATAGGACCATTCTATTCACATTTCAACCACACCTTCATCTCTACATCTTTCTCTCTACACCTACTATGCTTACATTCTCTATATCGGTCTCTCTAGAGCTTTAAGCCTCACCACTTTCTCTCTATATTTAGGCACCACTCTCTTAATATATAGACACCACCACTTTCTCTCTATATAGATACCACCATTTTCTTTCTATATAGGCACCGTTCGATCTTTCTCTATATAGACACCACCATTCTCTCTATATATATAGGCACCACTCTCTCTCTATATAGACACCACCACTTTCTCTCTATATATAGGCACCACTCTCTCTCTATATAGACACCACCACTCTCCCTCTACACTTTCTCTCTAAGCTTTCATCTTCTACAAAGGAAGAGGAAATTTTAACTTCAAGCTCTCCAACCATGAAGCTTCACTAGAGAAGGTTGTCTTGTTGGAGAGTTGACTCTCCACCACTTTGTATGTTAATTTCCCCAAGTCCTTACTTGAGGTTATTACATATTGTTGGCACCTAATCTTGGCGCCACTTGGCAGTCGAGGGAAGGAAGTCACTAGAGGCTTACTAGGAGTCCATTCTTGAAGAAACTCTAAAGCTTGTGGCTAGGTTGTCCTAAAGGGATTGCTGGTATATATATATTGTTGACCTCAAGGTTTCAACCCTAGGTTACTTGGGTGATTTTGATGATAACAAACTATTGTAGTGTAGATTTAATAAGTTTACTTGAGTATGCAGTTTACAAAATATCATTTTATCTCAAGTATCTTAAAGGCATTGGACTTCAAAAGGAATTACAAGAAGATATATAAAGCCACATGATCATGGAACTCAAAGATCAATAATCAAGATCAATGGCAAAGTTGAAGTGAATCCAAGCCACATGATGAAGGAACCCCAAAGCTTAAAGATTTGAAGATCAAAAGACTTGGGTAGGCTAGTCTTGGGTGAGTGCTAGATTTAATGTAAAGTTATTTATGAAGTAACTTCTTTTGAAAGCTCATCTATTGACCTAGTGGACCTTAGGACCAATGCATATCATTCATATCATCCATAAGTTCTTAAACCATAAGCGATAGGCCATGAACTTCATTTATAACATCATGAGGCCGTTACTATGATTAAGTTAGTTCAAGTCATCATAAGCTTTAGAAGAACTCAACTAGTAAGCCATAATTAGGATCATATCTTTCAATCATATCATTTATGATTCTTAGATACATTAACTTAGGCTTTGAACTTAAATAAATCGCTATATAAAGCCGTGTCATGCACAATTACTGTTTTGGGTATTTAGCGTAGAAATTTCGCTAAGTGTTGGATTCTAGGAGCAAAAACATAAATATGAGTTTTTTAATGAATCTTGACAAAAAAAAGTCCCGATAATTGTATCCCATGATTTATCATGATCATATGAATTTTCTCAACCCCAAATGACTTAATTTAGTCATTCATATTATACGATGAATTTTTATGTCGAAACTGTGAAAATTCGTTTTGTACTAAAACTAAAAAATCAGATTTTGACTAACTTAGAATTTGATTTTGAAACTATTTTTATTGAATCCAAATGGGGGGTACTTTGCTTAATTACATTGAATAACTTAAAGTAAATAGAATTAAGTGTGCAGTGTATTAATGCACTGTGCAGGAGAAACTGGCTGAGTTTGAGAGCAGATTCTAACCTAGGGACTTTCGGTCGACTGATACAAGTTTGTATTCATTCCAATAGGGTGTGCAAAACAAGGGAGGTTTCAATCGACCAAAGCACAACTTCAATCAACTGAAACAACACTTTCAGTCGACCGATGAATTCATCAGTCAATCGAAACCTGGAGATTCAAACTCCAACGACTATTTTCTACACTTAATTCTTCCCAACCACTTCTAAACGGCCAGAATTCCTTCTTGCACTATAAATACACCTTGTATATGCATTATACAAGAGAGAGAGACTACTATAACCCTTCATGATCATATATTATTGGTGGATGTTACCTTAGAGTTTAAATCTTCATATCATTCATCCATTGGTAGTCACCACTATTGAACCAAACACTTGCATATCATTCATAGTGGAAAAATCCTAGTGAAGATCTTTCAATTGAGTATTTCATTGCTAACTCTAGGTATGTGAGCTATAATTTGTGTATCTATCCATTAAGGGATACTCTCTATTGAGCTATCATTTGTGAATCTATCCATTGAGGGATATTATTCATTGTAATCAAATATCTTATCTACCTTTGAGAGGAAGACCAAGTGATATACTTGGCAATAACGTCCAAGTCATGAGCTTGGCAAAGAAGTCTTGGTGAGGTGTTCATTGAGCAAGGAAGCCAAAGCCATGAGCTTGGCAAAGAAGTTTTGGTGAGGTGTTCATTGAGCAAGGAAGCCAAAGCCATGAGCTTGGCAAAAAAGTTTTGGTGAGATTTTCATTGAGCAAGGAAGCCCAAGTAATTCACTTGACAATTGTAAGATATACTTTCCACCATTAAGGAAGGCTCTATAGTGGAAACCTCAAGAGGTGTTCTTGAGGCATGGACGTAGGCAAGAGGGGCCAAACCATGTAAAAATCATGGCGTCATTTGGTGTGCATTTCTCTATCCTTAAACTCCTTTATTTGATAGCATTTTATTTGTTTCAATTCCATATGTTTTATATATGAATGCTATAAGTTTAAATGCTTTAATTCACATGAGGAGGATGAGATGAATGCTTGGAGTATGTTGATTGATTGAGGACTTACTTGATTATCCATTTATCAATCAAGTTGCATATCATGTATTTAATAAAATGTATAATCAATATGTCCACACACTATAAGCAATTCTATGAATGGTTTGAGAATTTTTTGATGATATAATTATATTTATTCAAAGGAGGATAAGATAAGTGGACTGATTGGTTGAATTGAATATGGTGTGATTGCACAATAAATATGCATTGAACGTATGAATTTACCTTAATCATAAATGCATGCTTAAATGTTTAAACACGTTTGTGTGACTTATTTTTGAGCAATAAGATGATCACTCGTTGAATCAATCTACACACCAAGTGTTTAACAAAAGTTTAATCAAGTTTAATTTTGTCAAAACAAGCTAAACCGAAAAAGTTCCATTGTTTGCTTAAAGTCCCTATTCACCCCCCTCTAGGGACAATTCTCGGGTCACACACACACACACATATATATATATGGCTCCTTATATATATGTGTTTATACGTATGCAACTTAATCTTACAGGTTGGAAGCAAGGAATATAGGATGACTTGCACTCTAAGTGGCTCGATATAGAGTGGAAAACTAGAATAGGGATATAGTGTGTAAAGGCTGATAGAGAGAAACAGGATGCTAATTGGGTACAATTGCTTATGAATAAGAATGCCTATAATCCAATTACAACTACATAGTCAGCTATATGAAGTGACGTGGTCTGTGTATATGTGCAAGGATTAGTTTGTACTGAACAAGGACTCCTATGAGTTTTAGCTACCTTGAAAGACTTGGCTGAACATGGACTCTGTACAAATAAAGGCTGCATTGAGGATGAAGTTGAGTGGGACTTGGACTCTAGAAAGGCTGATGTTAATACGCTACAATCATGGGCTGTGGAAGACATGGAACATTGGAATATAGTTGATTTATTTCCTTTTATTATTTTATTTCTATAATTATCTTGTAACTTAGGGTTAGATACAATAGTGTAAGCCTTTTCTATAAATAAATGCAAAGAACTCTATATTAAAAGTTCCCAACATCCACAATTAAATAATTGCATCATGTGCAATCTGTCTCTCTCTTTCAATATTTGATCGGCGTTGAATGTTACGCATTCTAGCCTCCTAACTCACGTATTTTATTCTCTTAGTGATTGTTTATTTGTGATTTTACTTCATTTTTGTGTTTTCTGTATTTTCAAGGTCTTAATGATTATTTCAGTTAAAAGAATGATTTTGGGCTTTTAAAGATAACATCCAAGAGGGTTATATGAAGCCTACATCAAATGGATCAATTCAACTCCATATTTTAACTCAACATAGCACAAGGAAGATGCCCGAGAGAATTATAACTCATGAATGATATTTCAGGCTGAAATCCAATTCTGCGTGTAATACAGTTTTAATCTCATTTTGGAAAATGGTCCATAACTCTTATTTTTGAGCCTCAACTTGACTCAATTCCCTTTTAGGTTGAACGAAATTCAATTCTGGACACTTTTGTATTTCATGTGAATTTCGTGAATCGGACTTTTGAATATCAACTTGTAGAGCTTTGGAGTGAAGAAACATTAGAGAACAAGGCCTTGAACGTATTCCATGAAGATGACGTCTTCTGCCTCAACAGTTGAAGCAGTCTCTTCTACCATGAGTGGCTTATTCATCCACTAGGGTTTTGATGTAGCCCTAAGTAAGCATCAATGGTTTGATTGTTCTAATTATTAGGGATTTTTGTATTCATGCGTAGATCGTGTAATTTAGAGGATTCTTCTTATAGAATTGAGCAATAAAAGTCTTATAAATTCAGTTTCAATGATTTCTTATCTTGTCTTAGATACTTGATTATTGTTATTGAATTCAATCTCTCTTGCTTTCTATGATTATGAGAGTGATTATCACACAATGGTAATTATTGAATATATCATTAAAAGTTTTGATGGATTATGCCTAGAGAAGATGGACCATACTGTACCCTAGAGTAAAGTAGTTAGAAAGATGGCTCATGCCAATCGAAGATAGTCCTTGACTTTGCCTTAATCATATATTATCTTTTTGATGGATGGAGGTGAGCTTGTAGCCACCGACACCACTTATGCATGATATAATTTCCCATAGTTAGTTCAATTGACCATTGATTGTGAAGTTAGTGGTGAAATCAATAACCTGGATTTATCTCATATTTCTACATTCTTTAGTTTCTTTTGTTTTTGGTTAATTGCTTCCTTAGATAATTTAGATATAAAAATAAAAAAAAATTTCTTTTAAATTTAATTTAAATTAAATTCTTAATATCCAACTCAGTCAGACCACAATTCCAGAGGTTCGACACCCCTTTCGGTAGCCCTATTATGCAAGGAATTCGTTCTATTGCGAAGTGTGGTAATTTAATTGATACACTTACCAACAAATCAATTTTTGGCACCGTTGTCAGGGACTGTCTATTTAATTATTTGGATTTATAGAATTAGTTTTAATTGAATTTTAGTTTAGGAAATTTGTATATATTGCTTTTAATTTTATTTTTTTTATTTTTAGGAACTTTTCATATATGCGCAGTCGCTGTTCTGTAGCTGATCCTCTGATACCTCTTGATCCTGAGCTTGAACGTACTCTCAAACAACAGAGAAACATTTCCGTTGATCCTATTGTGTAAGAGGAAGAAATCATTGATGACATGGATGAAGAAAAGAATAACAACATTGTTCCTAATGCTATTGGGGAATGGCGAGATTGTTCAAGAACTACTATGTCCCTGAAACATATACTTCACTAGCTGGTTTTCAACTGCCTAATGTCACATCACCAAATTATGAGATCAAGTCCAACATTATTCAGATACTTCCATCCTATTTTGGGCTTACTTAAGAAGACCCTTACAAACATCTAGATGAGTTCATAGAAGTGTGCTCAACTACAAAAATTCATAACTTCTCTGAAGATGCTTTTAGAATACGACTCTTTCCATTCTCCTTGAAGGACAAAGCAAAGTATTAGTTCAATTCTCTATCGGTGGGCTCTATCACGACATGGACTTAAATGCAGCATAAGTTTCTCAAGAACTATTTTTCTATAGGGAAGACCAATTAGTTTAGACGGGCTATCACTGGTTTCTCCCAACATAAGGGGGAACAATTCTATGAGACATGGGAAAGATTCAAGGACCTTCTTAGGAAGTGTCCTCATCATCAGGTTCCTAAGTGGCAACTTGTGCGAATTTTCATAAAGGGCTGACAGAAGCCAACAGACAGATGGTTGATGTATCCTGTAGAGGTACTTTCATGTTGAAGAGTGAAAAAGAGGCATGGAACTTATTTGAAAATCTGAGTGATAATTCTCTACAACATGTGTCATTTACTCATTCTAGCAAACCAGCCACTACAAGGAAGACTGATGGGATTTTTGAGGTTGTTTGTATAGATGCTAAGCCAATCGACATTGACTTGATTGCATAAAAAGTAGCATTGATTATGGCAGTCAATCAAGATCCTCCTTCTGTAAATTCCTCAATGCTAGGCCCTTGTGACTTTTGCTCTAGTCCTATGTATAATGTAAACAATTGTCTCTGTAGAGACCGGAACCAAATTTGACCGGTTTTCAAAAACTTTCATCATTTTCGCTATAAATGCGTTTCGAATGATGTTTTGGATGTTTCGAGAGTGAAAAACATGTTTGGAAACATGTTATGAGGTTTTTGGAAGTTTTTGAAAAATTTAGAGAAGTTTGACTTTTTGGTCGAAAAGGGGCCCGGGATGCGGTCCACATGGGCCCGAAAATTTGAAAATTTTTTGAAAAATAATTATTTTTGATTTTGAGTGTAACGAAATATTTAATGAGTTAAGGAAACGATTTCGAGGCCGTAGGAGTTTTTGAAATCGAAAAAGGAGCCCGGGAAGGTACGTTAAGTGACTTGGGGGCGTTTTGGTCTTTTGGCACCCCAGATATTATAAATATCTAGGGCTGAGATATCTCAACCCTATCTAGGGCTGAGATATCTCAGCCATTTCTTACGGCTCCCTCTCTCTCTAAATCTCTCCCACTTCATCCCTCCACCTTCTCTCTACATTTCGGGTGCATTCGGCTTGGATTCGTGATTCACCGAAGAAAAAAAGTGTGTAGGGGACGGCTAGGGCTTCGGTTTGAACCGAACAAACTCGTGTTTCGGCAAGGTAGAACTTGCTGGAAATTTTGATAAGTGCTTGGATAGCTTCCAATTTCGAGGTAGGGGTGTTTCTTCTCTTCTAGTTGTCGATTCTAGGATTTTGGGTGGTTAGGAGAGGTTTTCGGTTGAGTTTGTATGTGAGAGAGATGGGCAAGGGGCTGAATTTTTATATTTCCTCTTCCCTTGTGATTATGCATGCTAGATAGATCCATCTTGATGAATATATGATGTGTGGGTTGAATATGTGCAAAGTGTGCAAAATGAGAGCATGATTAGTTATATTGTGTATTATATGCATATGTAGGTTATGTGTATTTTGGGGTGCAATCATATGATTATATGTTGGTTGTGTGTGTGTATAAATGTTGAATGCATGCTAGGTTATTTTATAGCAAGTGTGTGCATTGTTGAAGCATGATCAAAATATGCTAGGTTGTGGTTTGTAGGCATATGAGAGTGATATGCATGCATTATGACATATATGTGACCATGTGTTGTTTTGAATGTTAGAGTGCATGCTAGGCTTGTTATGGCAATGATATGCATTGAAAAACATGATATATGAATGAGTGCATTCATACTTGAATTGTATGTTGTCGTGTGGATGAAAGCATTTTACATGCCATGTAGTGAGGGACATGTAGGTCGGTGTCGGGTCGGCACCTAGGAGGGGAGGGGCATCTCTACTGAGCCGCAGTGTTGCTCACCCCGCTCCCCCAAACATTTTTTTTTAGGTAAGAAGCCGAGAATGGATGAAAAGAGCTTGCTTCCTTACTTGGAGCATTTTGGTGCATTTTGGGGATCTTTTGAGATATATGTATGGACTATGTTTTTGGCTATCCATGCCGGCATGTGGCATGTGGATTATGTTGATTTATAGTTACATTCACGGTATATGTAACTTGTATATTCATTTGAATCCTTATGTGTATGGTTTCATGGATTTGATATGAATTTGGAGCTTAAATGGATGAATGTATCCTTTTTGTCTTTTATATCTTGAACTCTTGGATATGAAGGTTTTGAAGAGTGGATTTATATTGGAATCACGGTTGTAGGATTTCGATGTGTGAGTTAGGTTGTATGTATGAGTTGATGAATATGATCTTTGGAAAAATGAGAATGGTTGATACACTTGAATTTTATGTGCATTGAGAATTTAGAATGAGTTTTCTATGATTATACAAGATTTGAGATTCAAATGTGTAGGTTGATGTGTGAGTATGATATTATATCATTGGGGGGATGATTTATATGTTTTATGAATGATCCAAGGTGGTTTGGTTGAGATTTGAGTTCAGATGGATCTTGTATAGGTGTTTTGGAGTTGCTGGGAAGTGCATTTCGATCAATCGAAATGTCAACTTCCATTTCGATTGATCGAAACTCCCATTTCGATTGATCAAAATGGTTGCGAAGTCTGAGTGTTTTTGAGGTCCAGAATGGGGTAATTTCGATCAATCGAAGTCCCCATTTCGATTGATCGAAATAATGCAGGTCCAAGGTACCGAGAGAGTGTTTTTTTCAATTGAAGGGGGTCAAAATCTCGATTAATCGAGATGAATCTCGATTGATCGAGATGCCAATCTCGATTGATCGAGATTACTATTCACAGTTTTTTCTAAAACTTCATTTCGACGTAATTTCTTCGTTTTAGATCGGAATTGAGTGTGATTTTTTTTTAAATTGATTATTTTTGGATTCTCTATCCAATGGTGTAAGCCTCATTTTCAGATTCCAAACACATAAAGTTTTGAGGCTCGAAAGTGAGTGATTCTCAAAGGTGTGGACAAGTAAATGTTCACTAAGGTGTGTGATTCGACATAGGGCCCATGGGGATTGGTTAAGATGGATTTGTGTGCATTAATATGCAACAATTAAGTTAAGTTTCTGCTGTAAATGAGTGTAATGAGGGTTCACTGGGTTTAAATGGACAATTAACCTCTGGTTCTCCGAGAATTAGAAATCGGGGCATTATAGCTTGGTATTAAACCTTGATACTATCACACGAGTATGCTTGAGATAGTTCATGGGGTTGAGTGAACGGGTTCACACTCGGGATTCGGGGTCAATCCGGGGGAGTCCCGGCGGTCCGGATTCTGGGGTGTGACAGTCTCTCAGTTGGACAATTTTCTGAGCTTCAACAAGAGCAAGTCCAAGTTACATTCACTGGACCAATGAATCCTCCACATGGTAATACTTACAATCCAACATGGAGGAATCATCCTGGTTATTCTTATAGTAACCAAGGGGTAGTAATGTAACCTACATATCAGCCTAGGAATTATGTGCCTCAGTAGCCATATTAAGCACAAGCTTCTATGCCACAAAGAAATTATGCTATTGAAGATAAGTTGGCACTTGCCCTAGCAAAGTTTAAGAAGCTTAAGTCCATTGTAGAAATAGCGCAAGCTATTGCAGAAATAGTGCAAGCTACTGCTCAACTGGTGCACTCTCACTCTCAGTCCATCGCTAAACTGGAATCCCAGTTTGGATAACTTGCTAATGCTTCGAGTAAAAGAGAGGAGGGAAAGCTACCAAGTCAACCTGCTGTCAATCCTAGAGGGATGCATGCTTCTTCGAGCAAACTACACCATTAGTTATTTCAAGCCATCACCACTCTGAGAAGTGGGAAAATAATTGATAACAAGGTGGGGGAGAAAAATCAAGAAGAAGAAGAAGTGATCACAAGTCCAAGTGCTAAAAATTCATAGGAGCCTAAGGCTCCCTTCCCACAACGTTTTCTACAAGAATCCAAGTTGGGGAAGCAAGGGGACAAATTGCATGACATGATGGAGGTGTTTCGACAAGTGAAGATTAATCTACCACTCCTTGATGCCATCAAACAGATTCCTCCTTATGCAAAATTTTTGAACGACTTGTGCACTCAGAAAAGGCTTTCAAAAAGTCATGTGCCAAAGAAGGTAATGCTGCCACAACAACTGAGTTACATAATTGAGCATTGTACTCCTCCCAAGTACGAAGATCCTAGTGCTCCAACTATCTCATGCATCATTGGGGAGCACCATGTTGATAAAGCTCTTCTTGATTTGGGTGCAAGTGTGAACTTGCTGCCCTATTCAGTCTATTTACAATTGGGCTTGGGAGAATTAAAACCTACCTCGATAGTACTATAATTTGCAGATAGACCAATAAAACAACCATGAGGGATTGTCGAAGATGTGCTCATTAAAGTGGACAAGTTCTACTTTCTAGTTGATTTCATTGTGCTTGACACTAAGCCAGTACACAATCCAAGGAGGCACATTCTAGTTGGCCTTTCTTAGTTACAACAAATGCTTGCATAAACTGTAGGTCAGGGGTCATAGACATTTCATTTGGCAACATGAAGGTCAAGCTTAATATTTTTAATGCTATCGAGAACCCTCTAGACCAGATAGATGTTTTCTTCTTGGATTCTGTAGATGACTGTGAGCCTAAAACTGAACTAGAGGCTCAAGAAAGGAAGTAAGAAGAAAATGTGGGAGAAAATAAATTCTCTTAGAGTTTAGTAAATTTTGTGTTTGTGCCTATTGATGAGCCCTTTCTAGACAAGCAAATACTTAGAGTGTCAGATGACTTGATACCATAGTATGGAGATATTGTAAACTATTTGGCCACTAGTAAGCTACCACAAGGTTGGACCAAGCAAGAGCTTGACAGATTCTTCTCCAAAATTCATCATTATTTCTAGGAAGATCCTAAATTGTTCAAGTATTATCTAGACCAGATCATTCATCGATGTGTTCCGGACCATGAGTTCTAGGATATTCTTAAATTATGTTATTCTCTAGCATGTGGAGGTCATTTTAGTGCAAGGAAGATAGCAGTGAAGGTACTTCAATGTGGATTCTTCTGACCTTCTTTATTTCATGATGCATATGTCTTCTACAAGGCTTGTGATCATTGTCAGAGATTGGGTTCCATGTCCCAGCGAGATATGATGCCGATGAGCCCCATTCTAGTGGTAAAGATTTTTGATGTCTAGGGAGTTGATTTTATGGGAACTTTTCCACCTTCTTTTGGCTACGAGTATATTCTCATAGGCATGGATTATGTTTCTAAATGGGTGGAGGTCGTGGAAACTCAAACCAATGATCACAAAGTGGTTATCAAATTCATGCACGAGAATGTCTTCAGTCGATTCAAAATTCCACGACCTCTGATCAGTGATGGTGGTTGCCACTTTTATAAAAAATTCTTGAGGGGTTTTCTTGTTAAATATTCTATAACACACAAAGTGATGACCCTTTATCATCCTCAGATGAATGGGCAAGTGGAGCTATCCAATCGGGAGATTAAACATATCTTGGAGAAGATAGTAAGACCGGATATAAGGGATTGGTCGTTGCGATTAAGCGAGGCACTATGGCCATATCAAACTGCTTACAAGACTCCTATCGGTATGTCACCATATCGGTTAGTGTGTGGGAAAACATGTCATTTTCCAGTAGAAATCGAGCACAAAGCATTTTGGGCAATCTCGAAGATGAACTTTGATGCAAAAAGGGCTAGAGAGGTGAGAAAGTTACAATTGAATTAGTTGGAGGAGTTCCGCCATGATGCCTATGAAAGCTCACGTATTTATAAAGAGAGAAAAAAGCTTTTCCATGAAAAGCATATCTCACATAACTCTTTCTCTCCAGGTGATAAAGTTTGGCTCTTGAATTCGAAGCTTTGGTTGTTTCTCGAGAAGTTACGTTCGAGGTGGGATGGACCATTCCAAGTGATTTTGGTTTTTTCTTACAGTGCTATGGAGATTCAGAGCTTGAAGGATAATATTTTAATGAAGGTCAATGGTCAAAGATTGAAACATTGTGTGGAAGAAGTTGTGCCAACTAGAGACATAGAGTCTGTCGACTTAACGAATCCCGTCTATCTTATTTGATCCTTCTTGGGTGATGAACGTCACTTATGGACGTTATCTGTGGGGTAGTATGTATTTCTAACCTTTAATTTCTTTAGTTTGTCTTTATTTTTAATTTTTAGTTCATGTTTTCTTAATTTATTTTCAATTTTAGTTGCGTTTTAATGTATTTTCTTTGAGTTTTTGATGTCTTAGTTGCTTCCGAGGGATGCCGGGATGTGTGCCGGGGTATTCAGACTCAAAACGGATGAAAAAGAGAGGTCTCAACCGACCTTGGACAATCACTAGCTCAAAATATGCCTTCCCAGTCGACCTTGGGTGATCAATGCCCAAGGCACTCCCAGCTGGGCGATCAATCGCTCCTAGAATGGGGGAATCGATTGCCCCATTATGCATTTTTTAGGGGGCATCATATAGCTGGGCGATTGATCACCCAGTCATAAATGGGATCGATCGCCCATATATAAAGTGGGTTGGGCCGAATCTTCTTCAAGCTATATAAAGGGCCATTCAAGGTTACATGTATTTGCTCAAAAATTACAAGCTTAGGTGCTCTCTATTGACTCTCCTACATCAACCAGGATTCTAATTTCTCAATTTGGTGATTTCATTGCAAAAGATTACCCGTGATTATCATCGTCAACATCAACAAATCTGGATTGATAATCTTAAATTCTCAATTAAACTCCAATTTTTTTCAAAGTTCTTCATCAAGAAAAGTTGAGTTTTATTTTCTCAAAATTGAGTGGATATCTTTGAGGGCTTTCAAATAATAAGTTTGGGGGAGTCATTTGTGGATTGAATTGTTTCCTTTTGGGGTGGATTACACTGACAAAGAAAAGGTTGAAGGTGGTACTTGATTTCCGCATACCAAGTGTTTGCTTTAATTCCTCAACTATACTTTTTAAGCTCATATGGCACCAAAGAGAGCCAACACCCAAGGTGCTCCAAGCTTTCATAATCCTTAACAGGCATGACATGTTTGGGCACTAGTTACTCCTATGGCACAATGAGAAAGGGTCCATGAAAGATGGCACCCGAGAGTTTTCAATTTTGAAATAACTTTTGGTATACCAAAACTTTATGCTATGTTTCCCAAAACATAATGGGGTATTATTGATATCCGTCATCATCGGGCTGCTTCAATTTTTGGTCCAGCATCCACCATTATTTACCCGAGGCTCGTAAAGGTATTTTACCAGAACTTAACGTCCAAATCAGATAAGCGGGGAGTTCTTATTTCAGTGGTGGAAAGGACACAAGTCCGGGTGGATATGTCAACCATTGCTATAGTCATGGGCTATCCACATGATTACCCCGATGATGTGATAGACATCTACACTCCTTTACCCTATGATCTTTCAGTGGGTAACTTGGTTGCACATTTGTGTGCTAGCCAGTTTTCTGAGCCAAAACATAATGCTGCTTCTAAATCCTCTATGCCCAATCACTTATGGTTCCTTGATGTAGTGCTATACAAGAATGTGTGTCCAATTGGTACCAAGACTGAAAGACGTCAAGAGTTCCTCCTAGACTTATATGTCATCCATTTTGGGCAATGGTTGTCGTTTCCACAGATAGTTTGGGGTCAAATTGAAAAATTCTACTAAAAAATTATGGGCAAGTGACTGGGAATTTCCATTCCTTACTCTTATTTACCAGTTGCTATATGCATAGGGGTACGAGATTAATGTAGATGAGCTCTCATTTACACGAGAGATCCATTATGGCACACATGACTGGAACATTAGTAGATCACATATGAATCAGAAAGTC
Source organism: Cornus controversa (assembly GCA_026545225.1). NCBI lineage: Eukaryota > Viridiplantae > Streptophyta > Magnoliopsida > Cornales > Cornaceae > Cornus > Cornus controversa. Next base: position 35,822,237 of record CM048845.1, on the reverse strand, counting down.
ATTCGTGTGCCAGATGAGATCACCAGACCCACCCATGGAGGGGAGCCCGTAGTAGCACCACCACTAGTGGTAAAAGAGGTCAAGGAAGTGGAAGCTACAAAGGAGGATGTGCATGCACAGGCTGGAGGCCAAGCATATGGCCATATAGAGGAGATGACAGATCACTACCAAAAGGCTCGACAGGATTGAAGAGAATGAGCGTGATGTTGCGTGATTTGATGCGACAGGCTGGCCTTGACCTAAATGCTCTAGCACCACCTTCTCCTTGATTTTTTAGAGGTAACTATCTTTTGTACTTTTAGTTTTTATTTATTTTTTTACTTTTCTTTATTTTTTTTATATATTCAGTTTCAAAAAAAAATTTGTTTCTTTTCTATTTCATGTTTATTTTCACCCATATTATTTCACTTGGTCGGTGGGGGCATAGTGGTTTGTTTTGACAGGTTGTATCATCCAAGTTTGGGGGAGTGTCTGCATTGCCTTCATACTACTGGTTTGTGCTATTTTCTTGCCACTACTCCATGGTCCTGGTAACATCGTTCTAACCCTTCTCTATGCTTCTATTGGATGTACATTGAGGACAATGTACAGTTTAAGTTTGGGGGTGAGGTGATGCCTTTTTATGTGCTTTATTGCATTAGGAAAATTTTTTAAGAAATCTTTCTTGTTTTAGGACTTTATTTTATTCTTTTTGTTCTTTTTTTTATTATTTTGTTTTTAGTTAGGATGTTTTTACATTATTCAAGGTGATGTGGTTGGAACTTGAATTATATTGTAAGCTTATTTTTGCTCCTTTTATCAAAATATAATTTAACCACTCGCAAGAGCACGAATCTTTGTAGATACGGTTCTATATAGAGGGTATCGATCCCACGAGGACTAGTCGTAACTGTCTTAACGAAAGATTACTTCCACTTTAATCCTAAAAACAAGGTTTTTGAGTTTTGTTTATAAAACTATTGCATGAATGTAATGACAATAAATTTAAAGAGTAAAGGTTGGGAGAGAGAATTAGGGGTGGTTTCCACCACTAGCCATTCACATGTTCAAAAGTGTAGCAAGCATGGGATTCATAAATTAAATGCCTAACAATGTCATTAGGCTTGTGACCTCAATGACATATCAAAAGATTAATGTGTGTGCCAACCTATCATAATCCATCTTCAACAAGCATAGCTCTTCAACCTAACTAACTACCTAATTACCCTACTCTAGGTTTATACAAGCAAGCACTACACATTCATTTAAAGTACCATTACCTAGCCATCATTTGCATTTCTTATGAAATATGCAAATGTTGTGCATTCAAATGACAAAATCTACTCTAAGACAAGAATAAACTCCACATCAATTGAATATATAAGAAAAATGTATAAGTGTACATTGCCACTAGACTAGATAATCAACATTTAATTACAAATCCCCAAATGCTACAAAAATGAACAAGTTTATATGGCTAGGGGTTTCACCAACACCCTAGTAGAGAAGTTAGTTGCTCATGGCTGCCTTGCACTCTTCCATTGATGAAGAAAATGGAGCTTCAAGGTCTGGTTCAGCTCCTTCTTCTTCTCTCCCGAATGTCTCTCCTTTTGTCTATGATGTGTGTGAGAGATCCATGAGAAATGGCCTCTTTTTGTGCTTTATGGCCTCCTTTTTCAACCATGGGGCCCACCATATATATATATATATATATATCAATATATATATCCATTATATCAAGAAGGTCCCCAAGGGTCTTGTTCAAGTCAAACAATCCCTCTAAGTCATGCAAAAAGGGGGATTTTGTTGCAAGTGGGAGAGCAGGTGAGCAAGTGAGCAAGTGGCTCTGCAGAATCTCGATCAATCGAGATTGGATCTCGATTGATCTAGATTTCGATCAATCAAAGTGAGATCTCGATTGATCGAGATCAACAGCTCGATTGATCGAGATGCCTTGGCTGCAATTCTGACTTTTCTCTTTAGCTGCAACACACCTCAAATTTTGCTCCTTTCATTACAAGACCTGCAATATATCAAAAGCACAAAAATACCGTAAACATATCTTGGTAAACGTAGAAACGGGACTAACATATGCAGTAAAAAGGGTTTAAATGCATAGAATTGAACACTTATCACAAGGGTTTAATACTTTATGTAGGTGCTTAACTTGCAATTCTTGGGTATGTTTTAAATGGTTGGAAACTGTGGTTTGAATTAAGTGGTTTAAATCATTGTTTGCATTTACATGCTTTGGAGTGATTGGTTTTAGTTTCCTCACATGCACAGACACACTAGCATAATCTTATGGGGTATAAATTTTGGCTCTGAGTTGTTAGGTTACATATGCTTGATATTAATTGGTATCCCTTAAGAATAAGTATCGATGATATATTTTACTTAACTTGAATGAAGAAAAAAAATAAAAAAGAATATATATGATGAATAGCAAATCAATTTGATCATTTTCATGAGTAACCGGGCATCTTGCCTCAGTAAGCATTGAGTGTTCACATCAAAAGTGAAGGGCTGAGAAAAGATGAGCATTGGTTATCTTGGTTTGTAGCCTAGTTGATTTGAGTTATTAGGTTCTTTGGGGTGTCTTGACACTAGTGCCTTAAAGCCATCTGGTTTGGGAGTCACTAACTGAAAGCTTGCCACATAGATCTTCTAGAGAGCTTAATGGACTAAGACATTGCACAACCAATAAATCAATGAAAAAAAAAGTCATGTATTCATGTTTTGAAGTATGAATTCAATAAGGGGAGCTAGTGAGTTGAAGGGGTATGTGACTTAATATATTTGGAGCTGGGTTATGCTACATGAGATAATTGCTAGTTCACTTTTCATGAGGAAGCTAGAGTTGGTTATTTTGAGATGTGTTGATGTGAATTATACATGGGGATCATTGCTTTGGATTATGGAATTTAAAGATTTGAAACTATTCTTGAATGCAAGTCTATAACTATATATTGTAATCTTCTTCTTGATTAATTTTTAAACATGAATTTTGAATGTTTGTAGGTAACATTTTTGGAAACCCTCATGAGACTATAACTCGTCCACTAGGAGGAACCTAGGAGTTCAAAAGCTTGTTGCATACGCTAAAAGCAATCGTTTCTCCCACGAAAGAGGAGTTGAGTAGTTTAGTTAGTGTTTAGTTAGTTTTCTTTGTTTTAGTTTTATTTTTTTCTATATCTAAGGGACTAGCAATATATAAGTTTGGGGGTGTGATCGGCGTTGAATGTTATGCATTCTAACCTCCTAACTTGCGTATTTTATTCTCTTAGTAATAGTTTATTTGTGATTTTACTTCATTTTTGTGTTTTCTGTATTTTCAGGATCTTAATGATTATTTCAATTAAAACTATGATTTGGGGATTTTAAAGATAACATCTAAGAGGGTTATATGAAGCCTACATCAAGTGGATCAATTCAACTCCATATTTTAACACAAAACAGTCCAAGGAAGAGGCCCAAGAGAATTTTAATTGCTGAATGGTATTTCGGGCTAAAATCCAATTCTGTGCGTAATACAATTTTAATCCCATTTTCGAAAATGACCCGTAACTTTTATTTCTGAGCCTTAAATTGACTTAGTTCTCAATTAAGTTGAACAAAATTCGATTCTGGATACTTTTGTATTTCACTTAAATTTCATGAATCAGACTTCTAGTGGGTCTTTGGGCCAAAAGTTAGTAGAAAAACCCACCTAATTAGGGCCTGCAAGAAACCCTAATTGTCTCCTAATTTGGTGGGGACACTTCATATTCTCTAAGGATCTAAGTGGTGAATTCGGGGATGTATTTAGGAACTTTTGAATAGCAACTTGCAGAGCTTTAGAGTGAAGAACCATTGGAGAACAATGTCTTCCGCGTATTCCATGAAGATGACATTTTCTGCCTCAACAGTTGAAGCAGTCTCTTCAACCATGAGTGGCTTGTTCATCCATTAGGGTTTTGATGTAGCCCTAACAAAGCATCGATAATTTGATTGTTCTAATTATTGGGGATTTTTGTATTTATGCATAGATTGTATAATTTAGAGGATTCTTCTTATAGAATTAAGCATTAAAAGTCTTACAAATTTAGTTTCATTGATTTCTTATCTTATCTTAGATACTTGATTATTGTTATTAAACTCAATCTCTCCTATTTTTTGTGATTATAAAAGTAATTATTAGACAATGGTAATTATTGAATATATCATTAAAAGCTTTGATGGATTATGCCTAGAGAAGATGGACCATACTACACACCCTAGAGTAGAGTCGTTAGGAAGATGGCTCATGCCAATTGAAGATAGTCCATGACTTAGCCTTAATCATATATTATCTTCTTGACGGATGGAAGTAAGCTTGTACCACTGACACCACTTATGCATGATATAATTTCCCATAGTTAGTTTAATTGACCATTGATTGTGAAGTTAGTGGTGAAATTAATAACCCTAGATTTATCTCATATTTTTACACTCTTTAGTTTCTCTTGTTTTTGTTTAATTGTTTCCTTAGATAATTTAGATATAAAAATTAGAATTCTTTTCTTTTAAATTTAATTAGAATTAATTCTTAATATCCAACTCAGTCAGACCACAATTACAGAGGTTCGACACCCCTTTCAATATCCCTATTCTGCAATGAATTCGTTCTATTGTGAAGTGTGATAATTTAATTGATGCACTTACCAACAAATCAATATTCCCTAGAATATTACTCTAATTCTCACTTGATCTACATCTCCCTCAGTTTTCTTGCTCTCAGCCTCCTCTAATCAGTCAGTCTGCCTATTTCTCCCTCCGTTTCCACCTCCCTCCTTGCTACGTTTCGTCTCGCAATTCTTTGTGCACGGTTAAAAGTCCTCTTAGTTAAGTGATAAGTGTTCAATTCCATGAATTTGAACCCTCTCTATTGCATATGTTAGTTTCGTTTTTGCGTTTACCGAGATATGTTTACCGTATTTTTGTGTTTTTAATGTTTTGCAGGTATTGGAGTAAATGGAGCAAAGTTTGAAGCTTTCTGCAGTCAAGAGAAGAAATCAGAAAATGCAGCCCAAGGCATCTCGATCAATCGAGATGTTGATCTCGATTAATCAAAATCTCGATTGATCGAGATCTCATTTCGATTGATCGAAATCTCGATCAATCGAGATTCAATCTCGATCAATCGAGATTCTGCAGAATCCACTTGTCCACTTGCTCACCTGCTTTCCCACTTGCAACAAAATCCCCCTTTTTGCACGACTTAGGGGGATTGTCTGACTTGAACAAGACTCTTGGGGCCTTCTTGATACAAGAGATATATATAGTGATATATATATATAGTGGGCCCCAAGGTTGAAAAGGAAGCCAAAAAGCACACAAAAAGGGCCATATCTCTCATATCTCATATATCTCTCAATACACATCAGACCTTGAGGAGGAGAGACATTCGGGAGAGAGGAGAAGGAGCTGAACCAGACCAAGAAGCTTCATCTTCTCCATCAATGGAAGGGTGCAAGGCAACCATGAGCAACTAACTTCCATACTAGGGTGTTGTTGAAGCCCTAGCCATGTAAACATGTTCCTTTTGTAGCACTTGAGATTTGTAATTAAATGTTGATTATTTAGCCTAGTGACTATGTACACAAATACATTTCTTATATATATTCATTTGATATGGAATTTATTCTTGTCTTAGAGTAGATTTTGTCACTTGAATGCACAACATTTGCATATTCCACAAGAAGTGCAAATGATGGCTAGATAATGGTGTTTAAATGAATGTGTGATGTTAGTTTGTATAGACCATGCCAAGACAAGGTAGTTTGGATGCATGTAGTGTTCACTTAGAGAGTAGAGTAATTAGGTAGTTAGTTAGGTTGAAGAGCTATGCTTGTTGAAAATGGATTATGATAGGTTAACACACATATTGATCTTTTGATATGTCATTGAGGTCACAAGCATAATGACATTGTTAGGCATTTAATTAATGAATCCCATGCTTGCTACACTTATGAACATGTGAATGGCTAGTGGTGGAAACCAACCCTAGTTCTCTCTCCCAACTTTAAACTCTTTACTTTTCTTGTCATTTCATTCATGCAATAGTTTATAAACACAAACTCAAAAATTTGTTTTTAGAATTAAAGTAGAGTTAATCTTCCTTTAAGACAATTGCGACTAGTCCTCGTGGGATCGATACCCTCTATATAGAACCTTATCTACAAAGATTCGTGCTCTTGCGAGTGGTTAAATTATATTTTGATAAATTGGCCAAAATTAAGCTTACAATATAATCACAAAGGGTTCCAACTTCAGTTCTTTTCGATGCCCGCTATGTGGTATACCTAAGATCAAGAAGTTTGAGCAATAAGAACAAAATATATACAAAAATAATGAAAGAATTTCTAGTCTAAGAATTAAACCAGATTTAATCTTCCAATGGCGACAATTAAACCGTAAGTCCCCGGCAACGGCGCCAAAATTTTGTTGCGGCTAAACTGTGATTATATTGTAAGCTTAATTTTGCCCAATTTATCAAAATATAATTTAACCACTCGCAAGAGCACGAATCTTTGTAGATAAGGTTCTATATAGAGGGTATCGATCCCACGAGGACTAGTCGCAATTGTCTTAAAGGAAGATTAACTCTACTTTAATTCTAAAAACAGATTTTTGAGTTTGTGTTTATAAACTATTGCATGAATGAAATGACAAGAAAAGTAAAGAGTTTAAAGTTGGGAGAGAGAACTAGGGTTGGTTTCCACCACTAGCTATTCACATGTTCATAAGTGTAGCAAGCATGGGATTCATTAATTAAATGCCTAACAATGTCATTAGGCTTGTGACCTCAATGACATATCAAAAGATCAATGTGTGTGCTAACCTATCATAATCCATCTTCAACAAGCATAGCTCTTCAACCTAACTAACTACCTAATTACTCTACTCTCTAAGTGAACACTACATGCATCCAAACTACCTTGTCTTGACATGGTCTATACAAACTAACATCACACATTCATTTAAACACCATTATCTAGCCATCATTTGCACTTCTTGTGGAATATGCAAATGTTGTGCATTCAAGTGACAAAATCTACTCTAAGACAGGAATAAATTCAATATCAAATGAATATATATAAGAAATGTATTTGTGTACATAGTCATTAGGCTAAATTATCAACATTTAATTACAAATCCCAAGTGCTACAAAAAGGAACATGTTTACATGGCTAGGGTTTCAACAACACCCTAGTATGGAAGTTAGTTGCTCATGGTTGCCTTGCACCCTTCCATTGATGGAGAAGATGAAGCTTCTTGGTCTGGTTCAGCTCCTTCTCCTCTCTCCCGAATGTCTCTCCTCTTCAAGGTCTGATGTGTATTCAGAGATATATGAGATATGAGAGATATGGCCCTTTTTGTGTGCTTTTTGGCTTCCTTTTCAACCTTGGGGCCCACCATATATATATATATCACTATATATATCTCTTGTATCAAGAAGGCCCCCAAGAGTCTTGTTCAAGTCAGACAATCCCCCTAAGTCGTGCAAAAAGGGGGATTTTGTTGCAAGTGGGAAAGCAGGTGAGCAAGTGGCCAAGTGGATTCTGCGGAATCTCGATTGATCGAGATTGAATCTCGATTGATCGAGATTTCGATCAATCGAAATGAGATCTCGATCAATCGAGATTTCGATTAATCGAGATCAACATCTTGATTGATCGAGATGCCTTTGGCTGCATTTTCTGATTTCTTCTCTTGACTGCAGAAAGCTTCAAACTTTGCTCCATTTACTCCAATACCTGCAAAACATCAAAAACATAAAAATACCGTAAACATATCTCGGTAAACGCAAAAACAGAACTAACATATGCAATAGAGAGGGTTCAAATTCATGGAATTGAACACTTATCATTAAGGCAAGAAAAGAACTCAATAGGGAGTTTCGTATTCTCTCCCTAGTCAATCACCTGATCCAATACGACCTCCAAAGGAGATACTTATGTTCGACCAACTGTTTACATTGAGCGAATACCACAACTTTAGCACACTCGCAAGCAATCTGCCTACTTTGCTGATTAATTAATAATCAAACATATTTTAGCATGCTCGGTGGGACCCAGAAAGTGCTAAAGAATTGAGAATATGTCGCCTAAGCTAAGGTCCGGACGGAACTCAGCCACTGGCGATAATAAGGAAGAGGAAGAAGTTCCTTAGCGTATAAGAGACCCATAACCGATCCATCAGATATTGCAGTCTTGATAGACGCCATGCATGACCGAATAGATGAATTAATGCGCAATCGACAGTCCAAAACAAATCGATCATTTAGGGCACCAATGTCCAAGAGCCTCCTCTCCAACCGAGGGCTCAGCAGATCGACTAGAAATTGAAGGGCCCAATATTACCTCTGCCTCAACCTTTAATACAAAACAATCTATCGTCTAGTAGTTCTCAGTCTGGTGAGGCTAAAAACCAACTACCGATGGAGGCTACGAATAGACGGTTGCCTGAGCAACATCAGGTAGACCTTCGAAATGATCCCATAGGCCCAACCGACCTTGGAGACCATCCCTATAGGGGAAGAAGACAAGACCCCTCGATCGCACTTGCACACGGGGGGGGGGGGGAGGGGCAGATAGAAAATAATTGGCCACTAAGGTGGCAGGAACAAGAACAACCGTTAAATCCAAATGTTCTTGAAAACCAATTTGATGATATGTATTGAGCCTTAGGATTAAGAAGGACTAATCGGCCCACCTTTAGGAAACCTTATCCTGAGGAATATGATTTATTGGAGTATCCTACTGGATACAAGATCTCTAACTTCGCCACATTTAGTGGAGAGGAAAATCAGTCAATACTAAAGCACATCGGCCATTTTACAATTCAATGTGGAGACGCTGGTGCTAATCAAATGTAAAAATTAAGGTCGTTTCCCAGTTCTTTAACTAGTAGAGCTTTTATTTGGTACTCCAATTTAAGGCCAAATTCCGTAACGACTTGGCAGTAAATGGAAAAACTATTTCATACTCAATTTTATTGCCCATAACCTGAGGCTACATTGGCTGATTTGTCCAGCCTAAGTCCATTGCCTGGAGAAATAGTCGAGACTTTCATAGCCAGGTTCAGGAAGGCTCGGCTAAAATGTTGAGTGATCCTCTCTGAAACGGAATATATAAAGTTAGTCCTAAATGGTTTAGACATCAAACATAAAAAAAGGTTTGATGGTATAAAATTCCATAACATATTCGAGCTGGCCGATAGGGCTACTCGATATGAATTAATCCTCAATTAGGAAAAAGAAAGAAAAATCGCATCAAAGCGGACTTCATATAAAGATCCCAATTATGAGGTGTTCTCGGCAGATATTAGTGAGGATCTCGAAGCAAATCTGGCCAAAGTCCACATTAAGAAGCCATACATATGTGAAAGTTTAGTAAGAGTTAAATTAGCCACTAGTGGTTCTCATTCTGTCGCATCATCGGCTAACCCTATAAAAAGGGGAATGAGCGATGTAGGAAAATTTTACTCATTCCATCTATCCATGACTAATAAAATTTTTGATCATCTATTAACAGTTATGTAGAGACCGTGCCAAATTTTGGCTAGATTTTGAAATTTTCATCATTTATTGCTTTAAATGCATTTTAAATGATATTTAACAAGTTTTGAATGCGGGGAACACGTTTAGAATGTTGTAACATGATTTTGGAAAGTTTTAGAAACTTTTAAAAAAGTTTGACTTTTTGGTCAACGGGAGCCCCAGGATGAGGTTAAGTGAGTCCGAAAATTCTGGAAAAATTCTGAGAAATTTTATTTTTGAGTATGGACTAAATGAAATGTTTAGAGTGTTAAGGAAGTGATTTCGAGTCCAACAGGGTTTTCAAGAATTAATTCGAAGGTCGGGAGGGTACATTAAGTGGCCTGGGGGCAAAACGGTCTTTTCGCGCCCCTAGGAGTTAAATAAATATCCCAAGGTCTGGGATAGTTTATATTTATAGATCTCAATCTCTCTCTAAAAGTCACCACTTCATATCTCTCCCTTCTCTCTAGATTCTAAGTCACTTGAGGTGTGATTTGGAAGATCCCGAAGAAGGAAAGTGTGTAGAGGGCGTTGAGGGTTTCGGTTTGAACCGATCAAAGTCTCCATTTTTTAAAGTTGATAAAGCTAGAGTTTCTCAAAGTTGGATTCAAAGCATGGGATTTGAGGTAGGGGTGCTAGACTCATCTTTACTTTGATTCTATAGGTTACATATTTGTGACATGAAAGATGTGATTTACGCATATGTATTTATATATAAAAATGTGATTTATGCATATGTATATGTCTAACATGCTAATTAAGACTCATATGTGTTGCATACTTGATATTGAGACTATATATGCTAATTGTTGAAATTGTGTTCATTTGGTGGAAATGCATAAATCTGAGTTTTTTTATAGAATGATGCATGAAAGATATGATTTTCTTGAAAAATGCATAAACATGAGGATTTTCATGAGGTGAGTGAAATAACATTGTGACATGTTTGATTTGAGGAATAAAATGCATTGATTTGATAAAATGCATTACATTGTGTGAGATATATGCATTGTATGATAAAATGAATTATGTGACAAGTTTTGGGGCAGGAGTGTAAGAAATTGAGATAAGGGCATGGATCCTTAGGGTGAAAGACCTAAAACTTGGCCAAGCGGGTGTCGCATCCGTCGAAATAGTAAACCGAAAAGCGTAAGTAGAGTTTGGGTGCCAATGGAACCCTTACTATTGATTTGATTTGAGTGCCCCCCCTTTGATTTGATTTCCAGACTTATGTGGCGTGAGTATATATTTTAATTGTGACTTGCTCATTTTGCTTCATGTATGTATACATTGGAATGTGAAGCATCACGTATGATTTACAAAATGTGATTGTTTATGAGTAAAAAGCATGGATAATTGTCATATAGATTTTAATGATTTCATATGCATCTATGCATTTGGTGGATCATTCTTACTGAGCCGCAGTGGTGCTCACCCCCTATATACAACTTTTTCTCAGATAAGGCACCAATGGAGGACGAGCCATGATTAGTTCAATGGACCTTGTTGAGTTTCTTTTGGAGTTTTGGATCTTTTGATATGTATGTAGATGTCCATGCCGTTTTGTAGCATATGGACTCTTTTGGAAAATGTTATTCTTAAAGTTGGACAACATATTTATATTTGAATTTCATATGTATGTATAAGCCATGTTGGACATGTATGGAAGACTTTGAACATAATTGTATGGCCATTAGGGGGGGACACGTGCCCAAAAGTGTCCATTTTGAATTTAAGGTGTGAATGACATATGAAATGATTTCTATGATTTCAATAGAAATGTATGAGAATTTGTGAGATTATGGTGATATGAATGTGTGAATTAGGGTGTGTGTATGGAGATGTACCATTTGTAGATCCTTGGAATGTTGGGTGTAAGACTTTGTTTTGGAGATGAAAGTATTACCGGTCAAACGAATATATTTGGCCGGATTTTGGCAAATTTGTTTGAGGGGTGTACACAACTCCAAATGATCTGACATTTTTATCACATCTTCCCCTAGATGTCTAGTGTTGCCATATTTAATTTGGTGTAGTTTGGACAACCACAAAAGTTTTGAAAAATCCGACAAGATTTTGCCACCAGATTTTATAATTTCTATTGGGATTGTCAAGACTGTTTCATTTGGCTAACATCTAGCCATTAAGGTTGGCTCAAGCTTCTTCTATATTTAGTCTAGTTTCTATAGAATTTTTGTTTGCCTCGTTCCGAGTTGAAATGAATTTTCTATGAATTTTTTTATGACTATTGCGCAGATTGCACTCTATCAGTGCACTGTACATTGTGGAGTTACTGTAGCTTTTTAGTTACTGCTTGGTGATGATAAATCAGGGTTCTGGACCTCTTCAAAAGGTCTAAATTATGTTTTTAAGTACCTAGAGACTGTAGTAGGATGAGACAACGGTCCAAAAAATTTTCCGGAACTTTTTACGAAAAGTTACTATTCACGAGGGCCAAAAATTACTTTTATTTTGAAATTGTTCTAAATAATTTCAACAATGAGGACCATGGTTAGTTATGCATATTCACTTAATTATATGCATTATGAGTTGCTTCCACGGTTAAGAGAATTGGGTTGGATGTTAGATTTTTCAAAACGATTGTTTTGATTAGATTTCACCGTTCACCTCCATTTCCCTCGCTCTCAACCGGGTGTTGGAAATCGGGGCGTGACAACATGGTATCAGAGCTTAATCGGATTTGAATACCTTTGGACGATGGAAAAGGGTTAAGCCAAACTTTAGATTGAAAGGATTCGATGATTTATAGGATCATAACTTTAGACTTAGGATCCTAGACTTGAGGTCTTTGAGTGTGAGCTAAGGCTAAGTACATCTTGCATGGAAAATTCTTATGTGCTTAATTGTTTAAATAACATGCTATTTGTGAAGTGCTTTAGCATTTTTAGTATGCATGACGTGAATTGGTCCAATACATTCATGTACAAATTCTAAATATCTCCTTGTCATCCATATAGAAGGATGCCACCAAGAAGAGCTCGCGAGAGGACACCGGAAGTGGCTCCTATTGGAGGAGAGCAATTTATGTGCGACATGGTCACTACCATGCGGCAAATTGCAAGGGAAACTCAAAGGAAAAATCAAGAGGAGACACAAGCTCTGCCAAGAGCAGCTCCTTCTAGCCGGATGATAATGGCATTGGGGCACATAAAGAAGCACAATCCGCTAACCTATTTGGGGGGATCCGATCCAATGGTGGCAGAGAACTGGTTGAATCAGATTGTCAAACTCCTTACCATGCTTGAAATAGATGGGGACTTGAGGGTGAAAGTGGCCACTCATTATCTTATAGATGAGGCCAGTCGTTGGTGGAAATTCATCAGAGACTACCATGATATCGAGGCGATAGATTGGGACATGTTTCAAGTACTCTTCCTAGAGAAGTACTTGTCGGTAACGGTGAAAGATAGTATGAGGAGAGAGTTCTTCAACTTAACTCAGGGTATGATGACTGTAATGGAGTATGAGACAAAGTTCACATCTTTGGCTCGATTTGCAGAGGAGATGATTCCAACAGAAGAGTTGAAGATCAAACAATTTGTTTGGGGTCTCCGACGTTATTTGTGAGATAAGTTGGGATTCTGGGTCTCACCAACTATGCAGTGGTGGTAGAAAGGTCATTAGTAGTCGAGGGGTTCAGCAATGACAACCAAAGGATAAGAGAAGCGAAGAACCAAACTAGGAGTACTAGTCCCCTTCTGGACAATCATGTTAGAAAAAGGCGAAGGGATTGTGGCTCATTGTCATAAGGACAACAGAGCCAATCGATAGCATCTGTGCCTATACCTACTGGATCTATTCGATCTAGAGTGGTTTGTTTCAACTGTCAGAAGCCGGGACATAAAATGGCTGAGTGCACACAGGGACAGGCCACTGCAGAGACAAGTAGGAGGTGCTTTCATTGTCAGTAGATGGGACACATTAGTGGAATTGCCCACTGAAGAAGGGTGCACAAGGTGGAGTTGGTACTCCACAGCATCCTACACAGCCTGCTACTTCATAGTCATGTTATAGGGCATTACCACCACCACAGACCGTGCCTTCAGTTCTGAGTTCACGGGCTCTAGTTAGAGGAGCCACGTCTAGCACTCCTAGTCAACAGTCTGCACATCAGGGTATGGGATAGCAAGACCAAAGATCACAAGGCCTTGCCTTTACTCTTGTTCTAGCAGAGACCTCGGCAGGACCGTCAGTAGTCCGAGGTATATTTCTTGTTTCTAGCTCATAGGCTAGGATTCAGGTGCATCACATTCATTCATTTCATGTGCATTTACTTGTGCTTTGGGGTTGGAGGTGTCATCTTTGGACTCGGTTCTATCCATTGATACGCCAGTTGGTGGTAGAGTGATTTTGAGTAGAGTATGCCGATCTTGCGAGATCGAGATATCGGGACATCGATTAGTGTTTGATTTCATCCTTCTCGATATGTCTAGCTTTGATATGATCTTGGGTATAGATTGGCTATCGACCTATAAAGCCAATATTCATTGCTATAGGGGAAGAGTGACCTTGTATACACCCTCTGGTATTAGTATATGTTTTGCGGGGGAGCGGGATGACTTTTACTTGTCGTCTTCGCGTGGCTTGAGTGATCGGAGAGGGCTTGGACATTTCTTAGCAAGCCTACTAGTTGATGGTGATGATGAGACACTTGGAGAGCTTCCTCGTGTAGTGTGTGAGTTTGTGGATGTATTTTCGGGGGACTTGATATAGTTGCCTCCGAAACGGGAAGTGGAGTTTGGGATAGATCTTGCTCCGGGTACTGCGCCCATTTTGATGACACCATACTGAATGGCACCGGCTGAGATGAAAGAGCTAAAGGACAAACTACAAGAGCTACTAGACAAGGGATTTGTACGTCCTAATACTTCATCTTGGGGAGCTCCGGTTCTTTTTGCTAAGAAAAAGGACGGGTCTTTGCAGCTTTGCATTGACTATCGGAAGTTGAATCGGGCAACAATCAAGAATAAGTATCATTTGCTAAGGATAGATGACTTGTTCGATTAACTTAAGGGTTCGAGGTGTTTCTCAAAGATAGACTTAAGATCAGGCTACTATCAATTGGGGATTAAAGAAGCGGACATTCCGAAAATTGCTTTTCGCACACGATACGGACATTATGAGTTTTTGGTGATGCCATTTGGTTTGACGAATGCACCGGCAGCATTCATGGATCTAATGCATAGAGTGTTCAATGCTTACTTGGATAATTTTGTGGTTGTGTTCGTTGATGACATCCTAGTGTACTCGTCCTCGAAAGAGGAGCACGAGGGTAACTTGAGGATTGTGTTACAGCTTCTAAGAGAACATCAATTGTATGCCAAGTATAAGAAATGTGATTTTTGGTTAGCAGAGGTGAAATTCCTTGGGCATGTTATATCTGAAGGAGGAGTTTCCATAGATTCATCCAAGATAGAGGCGGTGATGAGTTGGGAAAGACCTAAGAGCGTATTTGAGATACATAGTTTCTTGGGATTGGTTGGATACTATAGGAGATTTGTGAAGGACTTTTTGAGGTTAGCAGCACCAATAACTAAGCTTACCCAAAAAGGAGTGAAGTTCGTGTAGAATGATGCTTACGAGCATGCATTCTTGGAATTGAATTTTGATCATTCTAGAATGTGGGTTAGGGTATACAATTTATTGTGACGCTTCACGACTTGGTTTGGGATGTGTGCTAATGCAAACCGAACGAGTAAGTGGCGTATGGTTCAAGGCAGTTGAAGATGCACGAACAGAATTACCCGACACACGACTTGGAATTGGCAGTAGTGATCTTCGCACTTAAGGTGTGGAGGTATTATTTGTATGGTGAGAAGTTTGAAGTGTTCTCGAATCAAAAAAGTCTCAAATACCTTTTCTCACAGAAGGATTTGAATATGAGGCAACGGAGGTGGATGGAATATATGGAAGACTATGATTTTGAATTACAATATCATCTAGAAAAGGCCAATGTGGTAGGGGATGCATTGAGTAGAAAGTCACATGGTAGCTTAAACGAGCTTAGCCATACGAGAGTGGAAGATGATGGAAGACATCTCAGAAATGGGATTGCATTTCAGTGAGGATGATGGGCCGGTGGTGTTATTTACTCTTATCGCTCAACCAACTTTTGTGAGTAAAGTGATTGAATAGTAGAGGAAGGATAGTGAGGTTGAGGCTATTCACACACAGATTTCGGGTGGCGAAGTGGTGGAAGGATGAACAGTTCATTCAGATGAGAGCATGAAATTCCAAGGAAAGATGTTTATTCCCTTAGCTTGTCAGGATGAGATTTTGAGAGAGTTTCATAACTCGAGGCTAGCAGTACATCCAGGTGGTACCAAGATGTATCATAACCTACGCCGCTAATATTGGTGAAAGGGTATGAAAAAAGATGTAGCTCAGTTTGTGGCAAGGTGCCTCACTTGTCAACAAGTGAAAGCCGAGCATCAGAGGCCAGCAGGGTTGTTGCAACCATTGCATGTGGCTATGTGGAAATGGGAACATGTCACTATGGACTTTGACGGGACTTCCAAGGTCAAGGAAGGGTCACGACGCAGTTTGGGTTATCATGGATAGACTGACGAAAGTGGCACACTATATTTCCATTAAAGTGACTAATGATGTGGATACTCTTAGTAGATTGTATATTAAGCAGATCCTTAGACTTCATGGTGTGCCAGTTTCTATTATTTCAGATAGAGACCCGCGATTTATATCTCAATTTTGGCAGAGTTTTCAGGCAGCACTTGATACGGACCTTCACTTTAGTACTGCTTTTCATCCTCAGACGGCTGGTCAGTCCGAGCGTACTATACAGATTCTGGAGGATATGCTGCGAGCTTGTGTGCTAGATCTTCAGGGTAGCTGGGTGGATCACCTTCGATTAGTGGATTTCGCATACAATAATAGCTATTAAGCTAGTATTGAGATGGTTCCGTTTGAGGCTTTTTATGGTAGACCATGTAGGTCACCTGTTTGTTGGACTGAGGTCGGAGAGACAGTTTCTTTGGGACCAGATTTAGTTCGGGAAACTATGGAGAAGATCAAGGTAATTTGGTAGAGATTGCTTACGGCTCAGAGTCGTCAGAAAAGCTATGCCAATAGAAGGCGGCGACCTTTGGTATTTGAGGTGGGGGATCATGTCTTTTTGAAGGTCTCACCACGAAGAGGTTTGATGAGGTTCAGTCGTAGTGGCAAGCTAGCGCCATGATTCATCAGACCATTTGAGATTTTGGATCGGATAGGAGAGGTTGTTTATCGCTTGGTATTGCCACCGCAATTGTCAAGTGTGCACAACACTTTTCATGTGTCTATGTTGAGGAAGTATGAGCCGGACCCTTCACATGTACTCGATTGGGCAGACCTTGAGGTGAAGGAAGATGTGTCATATGAGGAGAGGCCGATTCAGATTTTGGACACTAGAGAATAAGTGCTTCGGGGCAAGACCATTCCATTGGTTAAAGTGCTTTGGAGGCATCATGGGGTAGAAGAAGTTACATGGGAGCGAGAAAAAGAAGTTCGCTTAAAGTATCCTGAGTTATTCATCATTTGAGGTATATTCTAATTTCGAGAATGAAATTCCTATAAGGGTGGGAGGTTGTAGAGACTGTGCCCAATTTTGGCTACTTTTTAAAATTTTCATCATTTATTGCTTTAAATGCATTTTAAAAGATATTTAACATGTTTTGAATGTGGGAAACATGTTTAGAAGGTTGTAATATGGTTTTGGAAACTTTTGAAAAAGTTTGACTTTTTGGTCAACGGGAGCCCAGGGATGAGGTTAAGTGAGTCTGGGAATTCCGAAAATATTCCAAAAAAATTTATTTTTAAGTATGAACTAAATGAAATGTTTAGAGTGTTAAGGAAGTGATTTCGAGTCCAATGAAGTTTTCAAGAATTAATTCGGAGGTCAGGAGGGTACGTTAAGTGGCCCGGGGGCAAAACGGTCTTTTTGTGCCCCTAGAAGTGAAATAAATATCCCAAGGCCTGGGATATTTTATATTGACAGATCTCAATCTCTCTCTAAAATTCACCACTTCATCTCTCTCCCTTCTCTCTAGATGTTAGGTCACTTGAGGTGTGATTTGGAAGATCCCGAAGAAGGAAAGTGTGTAGAGGGCGTTGAGGGCTTCGGTTTGAACCGATCAAAGTCTCTATTTTGTGAAGTTGAGAAATCTGGAGTTTCTCAAAGTTGGATTCAAAGCATAGGATTTGAGGTAGGGGTGCTAGACTCATCTTTACTTTGATTCTATAGGTCACATATTTGTGACATGAAAGATAAGTTGAGATTTTTTGAGTTTAGGGTTTTGTGTATCTGTATTTATATATAAAAATGTAATTTATGCATATATATATGTCTAACATGCTAATTAAGACTCATACGTGTTGCATACTTGATATTGAGACTATATATGCTAATTGTTGAAATTGTGTTCATTTGATGAAAATGCATAAATCTGAGTTTTTTTTATAGAATGATGCATGAAAGATATGATTTTCTTGAAAAATGCATAAACATGAGGATTTTCATGAGATGAGTGAAATAACATTTTGACATGTTTGATTTGAGGAAGAAATGTATTGATTTGATAAAATGCATTATGTGACGAGTTTTGGGACAGGAGTGTAAGAAATTAAGATAAGGGCATGAATCCCTAGTGTAATACCCTGAAAAATTTAGATGTCTATTATTTTAAAGAAATTGAATTTCTTTATATTATTACTTTATTTTATTAATTCATGTGAAATGCCTTATTTCTATAAATTATCATTGTAGGTGAGTTGCTTTTCTTTTATATGCATTTTATCACTTTATGTGGATTTTTTAGGTTTTATAGATTCCATCATTTCATGTAAATTACTCTGTTTATTTTTTTTTATCATTTTATGTGAATTGTTATTGATTATGTGTTGTTGTATTTAAATCTTTTAAACGCTTTAGTTTGGGCTAGGGAGGAATTTGGGCTGGAATGGTTGGGCTAAGGATATGTTTAAATTGTTGGGCCAGGGCTATAATTATATTTTCATTGTTATTATTATTATTGTGATTATTATTATTATCATTTTTTTTATTTAGTTTTGAAAAAAAAAATCAATATAGAATAATAATTAAGACAAAAAGGAAAAAGAAGAAATTACGGTTTTTTTTCGTTGCTTTACACACAGAACTAAGAGAGTAAACGAAAAAGAGAAGGGAGTGACGATCGAGTGAACAAGTTGATTCATCAAAGAGGCAAGTTTGATTCTTCTCTTCCCCTTTGAATCCGTATGCATAGTCTAGGTTTAAGAATTTGGTTAATATTGAAAATCTATTTATAATTGTATTTTGTTTTGTTGCTTCTTGTGGATAAATTTCGTGGGAATTTATTATGCTAAATTATATATAGGAGTATAGATATATATATGTAAGAATATATGCATATATATATTTCATGCATGTGTAAATTGTATAGGAATCTGTTTATGCATGAATTTAGGATGAGAAAAGATGTAAATTCGTGAGCCTTCTCTATTGTGATTGTCTACAAAACAACCCTTGATCTTTAATAAAATAGACCGTGAGAAATTTGAGTTTGAATTTTTAAATTTTGCGAAGAACCCTAGAACTTGTGAATTAGGGGTTTTTGATTCGGACAATTTTTCATGGGAATTTTTGTACCAATGGGTAGAGGGGATCAAGAGGAGAAGAATGGTACAAAAATCAGGGTGAACGGAGGTCGGGAGAGGCCAGAAACAGCGCCTGAAAATCCCCTTGCGCGCTGGGGAAGACAGCCCCAGCCGGCGCATTTTCCCCATGCGCGCCGCCGGTGCGTGGGGGCGCGTGTAGCCGGAGCAGGCACCAACCGATGATCGGAAACTTGTTTTTGGGCCCCACTAGCGGGGGGCCACCTCTGGGTCCAATATGGGCCCATTCCGGAGAGTTTTGATATTTCTTTTGTAATTTTGAAATTTTTGGAAAAACTTGAAAATTGGAAAAATCATATTTTAAAAATACTTTTATAATTCTAAAAATTTCTAAAATTTTATGTCAACTTTCTGGGAGGTTAAGGAGCTTGGGGTTTAAATTTCATGTCGAAATAATTTACCATTGTCTTTAAATTAATTTTTAAAGTGTCTAAAAACTGGGTTTTTCAGCTTCTTTAATTTTAGAAAATACTTAGAAATTTCCAAAAATTCCAAAATTTTTACGGTAATTCTCTGGAGGGTAAATACACTTGAGATTAAATTTTCAACTCAAAATAATCTTTCCTTGTGGTTCAATTTATTTTGAAAGTGTCTAAAAGTTGGATTTTCACCTTCTTTTATTTTTAGAAAATATTTTAAAATTCCAAAAAATTCTAGAAAAACTTAGGTAACTTTATAGGATTAGAATACATCTGGATTTTAAATTTCATGTGAAGATGAGTCTCCCTTGTGATTGTGTTGGTTGTGAAAGTATGCCTCGAATTATGTTTTATTTTTTATTTTTGCTAGAAAAATATTTTTAAAATTCCCAAAAATTCTAGAAAATTCCAGAATGATTTAATAGGGTTCTTAGCAGTAAAATATGCCCAGAAACCTAGATAAAAGTTAGGTTTAGACTCCCTCATATATTTGAGTACATTGGAGGTTGAGTTGGGAAATTGCTTCTATAATGGATATTTGAGTTATTTGATTTACTTGAATGTAATTTCCTTTAAGGATACAAATGACCATCAAATACTTGATTATAATTTACTTGTGAACGATTTGTCTTATGATGATAATTTCATGTTGGATAATTTGAAATAACGGTTTGTGCAAATATAAATCATAATGCACCTTGTTATTTTATATTTCATATTGGAATGTATCTATACGTTTTTAATTGGCATGTAAGGATTGCTTGGCGTGTCAGGATCGCCCATACCTAATAAGGTATCTATGCATTTTATTTTGGCATGTAAGGATTGCCTAGTGTGTCAGGATCGCTCATACCTAATAAGGTATCTATACATTTTTATTTGACATGTAAGGATTGCCCAGCGTGTCAGGATCGCCCATACCTAATAAGGTATCCATACATTATATTTGGCATATCATGATTGCATAGATTGATAATATGCTTGCATATGTTTCTTGATTTCTTTAAATTAAAGAAAGTATTCGTCTTAAATAATAAGGGTTGTTGGGATAATGTATAAGATGAGTTTTACTTTGAAAACATGAACTGAATAAGCTAGGAATATTCTAAATGGTTGCACCTATATTTATCTCTTGTGTTCCTCACACTAAGGGTATATGTATTGGTTCTCTAATTGGGATGTAGTAGATAGAACTTGCTCGTGGGTTTAACCCACTTTGTTGATATTTCAGGTCCCAGGCAGTTTTCCCCTCGAGGATAGAGTTCTAGGGTTGGTTGTGACAGACATTTACTCTCATCAGTCACATGGTAGGAATCTACATTTTATTCAAGAGTCAAACTATGAACTCATTTAGAGGTTTTGGTTATTGGTTTTCAATTAAAGTCTTAAACTTTTGTTCTTTCTGGTTAAGGGGTCCTTGGGTTACGGGACTTTCAATTTGTATTAGCAGACATATAATTATTTATTTATCAATTATTTCAATTCAATGGGATTTATGTTCAGCTTTTAGTAGTTATTTTATTTCTGTCTTTTGCCTCTATGCTTGTTGCTATCAGTTGTTAACATTCCTTAGGTTTTGTGTATGAGACTGGCCACCTCATGCACGAAATGTTTTGGGGGGTATTTCATTTTGTATCAGAGCATTCCAGGTTCAATTGTCCTCAGGTTTTAAGGGTCTATCGTAGGGTTTCTTCCGCGTTGTATATTCTGATAAATAGGATTTTAAATATAAAGTTCATAGTGTTTTAATCTATCCTCGATGGTATTGATGTTTATCTATTTCCTCTACAAATGCCACCCCGTAGAAGGAGGAATGTGAATGATATTCTATGCTAGGGTCATGCTCAGGGTGGAGATACAGAGATTCCTCCTGACTTGGTATAGCACAGGCTGTTGTTGTCGAAGTGGCGACTACTCTTCAGAATCAGCAGCCACCTCAACAGCCACAGCAGATGGCACAGGTTCCATTTCCTATGGAGCAGTCTAACACTTGGGAAAGGGTACGGGATTCCTTCACAAAAAGGAATCCGCTAGAGTTTTTAGGGTCTACGGAGGTTACCGAGATGTATCAGTGGAGGAAATATATTGAGCGCCATCTTCGCATGGTTACGTGCACTGAGGTACAGAAACAGATGCTAGCTACATTTAAGCTAGTGGGAAATGCATTGCAGTGGTGTGGTGGGAGTCGGTGACTACACCAGAACAGTGGACCATGTTCACCTATGCAGATTTTCAAGTTCGCTTTGATGCTAAGTACTTCCCGTATGCAGTGAGGATAGCTAAAAAGAAGGAATTTCTCGGGTTACAGCAGGGGGACAGAACTGTGGCAGCATATGAACAGGAATTCACCAACTTATCACTGTTTGCACCTGAGGAGGTGGACACCGAAGAAAAGAAGTTGCGATGTTTTGTGAATGGGTTAATTTGGCCTATTTGACAGGTCCTTCTGGGATGTCCAGCTTATACTACATATGCTCAAGTAGTGGATGCTGCATTGCAGCACTGTCAGTCGAGAAAAGATCTTAAGGAAGGGCAGACAGAGAAACGACCTGACAGAGAATTCACTGGTCAGACAGTGATCGGCGTTGAATGTTACGCATTCTAGCCTCTTAACTTATGTATTTTATTCTCTTAGTGATAGATTATTTTGTTATTTTACTTCGTTTTAGTGTTTTCTGTATTTTCAGGGCCTTAATGATTATTTCAGTTAAAACCGTGATTTTGGACTTTTAAAGATAACATGCAAGATGGTTAGATGAAGCCTACATCAAAGGGATCCATTCAAATATATATTTCAACTCAAATCAGCCCAAGGAAGAGGTCCAAGAGAATTACAGCTGCTTAAGAAGGTTTCGGGCTTGAAGCCCAAATCTACGCATAATACAGTCTTAATCCCGTTTTGAAAAATGAACCAGAAGTCTTATTTCTGAGCCTCAAATCGACATAATTTTTGTACGGGGTTGAAAGAAATTTGATTCTGCACACTTTTGTATTTCACGGAAATTCCATAAATCGGACTTCTAGTGGGTCAAAAGTTGGGCCGAAGTCAGCAGGAAAAACCCACCTGATTAGTGCTGCGGGAAACCCTAATTAATTCCTAATTGAATTAGGACTTTGATGTATTCTCTTGGCTATTTAAAGTGACAAATTAGGGCTGTATGGGGGAGGCTTGGCAGTAGCTTTGAAGAGCTTTTGGAATGGAGAATCATTGGAGAACAAGACATATCATGAGCGGCTAGTTCAGCCACCAGGGTTTTGATGGAGCCCTAACTAAACATCACTGGTTTGAATGTTCTAATTATTGGGAATTTTTGTATTCATTCATAGATTGTGTAATTTAGAGGATTCTTATTATAGAATTGAGCAATAAAAGTCTTATAAATTCAGTTTCAATGATTTCTTATCTTGTCTTAGATATTTGATTATTGTTATTTGAACTCGTCCCTCTTATTTTCTGTGATCATGAGAGTGATTATTACACAATGGTTTTCACTGAATATATCATTAAAAGCTTTGATGAATTATGCCTAGAGAAGATGAACCATACTGCACCCTAGATTAGAGTAGTTAGGCAGATGGCCCATGCCAATCGAAGATAGTCTATGACTTAGCCTTAATCATATGTTATCTTCTTGACGGATGAAGGTGAGCTTGTAGCCACCGACACCACTTATGCATGTTATGATGCCCCATAGTTAGTTCGATTGACGATTGATTGTGAAGTTAGTGGTGAAATCAATTACCCTAGACTTATCTTATATTCTCTACACTCCATAGTTTTTCTTGCTTTTGTTCAATTTCTTCATTAGTTAATTTAGAATTAAAAATTAGAATTTATTTCTTTTAAATTTATTTAGAATTAATCCTAACAATTTAACTCAGTCAGACCACAGTCCCTGAGGTTCGACACCCCTTTCGATAGCCCTATTCTGCAAGGAATTCGTTCTATTGTGAAGTGTGGTAATTTTTAATTGATATACTTTTTGAGTCACACTCACACACGAATTAGACAGTGGAGAGAAGGAATGGGAATGGAAGTAGACACTTTGAGAGGGGCAGTCATTCAGGGCAGCAACCGTGGAAGAGACACAGAGATGGTCAGCAACATGGAAATCAGTTCAGGAGGTCTACCAGTGTGTTTAATGGAAACTATTATAGTTGTGGCGAGCCGGGGCATTCAGCTAGGTATTGTCCTAACAATAATCAAACACCACCTGGTTAGCAGAGGCAGGGACAACAACCACCTTTGCCAGTACCACAGATTCCACAGATACAGGCACAGCATCATCCAGCTTTACCTGCACCACCGCCGCCTACAGGGTAACCCGGATAACAGATGCATTATGGGAGAGTCTACAATGTTATGCCATGTGATGTGCGGGCTTCTCAGGCTATAGAGGGTATGTTTCTTATCAATGGTAGAGTGAGCTGCATTTTATTTGATACTGGTGCATCACATTCCTTTGTATCTAGAGCATTTGCTAGTTTATCTGGGTTAGATATTCTGTTATGTACTTCTCCACTCACTATATCTACGTCATTGGGGGCTAGTACAGTTCTTCGAGAATAGGGTAGTCAGGTCCCTATAGACATTGGCAGACTCAGATTCTTGGTAGATTTATTGATCCTAGAGATGCGATCATATGATGTTATACTTAGGATGAACTGGTTATCACATTACCATGCTCAGGTTAATTGCCACGATAAGGCAATTGTTTTTGCTATACCGGGTTAGGAGATGTACTTGATTGCTATGCCGTAATCAAACGGAGGGTCTAGTACGCACCTGTTCTTTATCAGTGAAGAGTCTCCGGAAGGAACTACAGTATCTTTAGATTCTATTCCGGTGGTGCGAGACTTTTAGGATGTATTTCAAGAGATCCCAGGGTTACCACCTAGTCGAGAGATAGACTTTGTGATAGATTTAGCTCCAGGTACCAGACCTATTGCTAGGGTTCCATACAGGATGGCTCCGGTGGAAATGAGGGAGTTGAGGGATCAGATTCAGCAACTTCTTAGTCAAAAATTTATTCGTAGGAGTACTTCACCGTGGGGAGCACCGGTGTTATTTGTGAAAAAGAAGGATGAGTCTCTTCGTCTTTGCATTGACTACAGGGAGTTGAATAAGGTCACAATCCACAACAAGTACTCGTTACCTAGGATTGATGATCTGTTCGATCAGTTGAAGGGAGCCACCTATTTCTCAAATATAGATTTGAGGTCCGGGTATCATCAGCTTCGAGTTAGGGAGCAGGATGTACCAAAGACAGCCTTCCTTACCAGATATGGGTCGTACGAGTTTCGGGTTATGCCATTTGGGTTAACAAACGCCCCAGCTGTCTTTATAGGCTTGATGAATAGAGTGTTCAGGGCCTACTTGGATCAGTTTGTTATTGTTTTCATTGATGACATTCTGATTTACTCTAGGTCAGAGGAGGATCATGCCAGACATCTTCGTATTGTCTTGCAGACAGACACTGAGAGATCATCAATTGTATGCAAAATTTGAGAAATGTGAGTTCTGGCAGAGGGAGGTGAAGTTTTTGGGTCATGTAGTATTGGAGAAAGGGATAGCGGTCGATCTAAGTAAAGTGTCAGCGGTTCTAGAATGGGGATAGCCTACCTCACCTTCAGAGATTCGCAGCTTTCTTGGGTTGGCTGGTTATTATCGTCGGTTTATTCAGGGCTTCTCTAAGATTGCTGGCCCGCTTACCAATCTCACTAAGAAAGGTGTGCATTTCATTTGGGATGACTCGTGTCAGGCGGCGTTTGACGAGTTAAAAACCAGATTGACTACTGCACCAGTTCTAGCTACTCCTCAAAGCAGCATTGAGTACTTGGTGTATACTGATGCATCATTACAGGGCCTGGGATGTGTATTGATGCAGGAGGAGAGGTCGATATCATATGCGTCACGTAAGCTTAAGCCTCATGAGCTTAATTACCCAACGCATGATCTAGAATTAGCAGCTGTGGTTTTTACTTTAAGGATTTGGAGACATTACCTTTTGGGTGAAACCTTTAGATTATTCAGTGACCATAAGAGTCTGCAGTATCTATTTTCACAGAAGGAGCTGAATATGAGACATCGCAGGTGGTTGGAATTTGTGAAAGACTATCATTTTTCCATCTAGTACCACCCTGGGAAAGCGAATGTAGTAGCTGATGCACTTAGTCGCCGACCCTATGCTAGTCTATCTGCCCTATTCGAGGCAAAGTGGAATGACTTAAGCAGCGTTGATGCCTTAGCTGATGCCTTTGTAGCATGCGTGGTGATTACACCTGCAATCATATGAAGGGTAGTTACAGAATAGCTTATTGACCCACAGTGCGTAGAGAAGGTGACCGAGTTAAAATCTGGAGAGGTACCATTCTATACAGTGGGTAGAGATGGAGGATAGAGGTACAAGGGGCGATTGGTGGTTCCTCACAATGAGGACTTGAGGAGAGTAGTGACGGGTGAGGCCCACAGTTCTCAGTTTTTGATACACCCAGGAGGGGATAAAATGTACCAAGACATGAAGCGGCAGTTTTGGTGGGCAGGCATGAAGAGGGACATCGCTATATTTGTCTCTAAGTGTAGCACTTGTCAAATGATCAAGATTGATCACCAAAGACCATTGGGGTCTTTGCAACCACTGCTTATACATGAGTGGAAATGGGAAAGTATCTCTATGGATTTCATTGTGGGACTTTCCACCTCACAGCAAAATCATGATGTTATTTGGGTGATAGTGGACAGGTTGACAAAATCAGCACATTTCTTGCCAGTTTGCTCGAGTTACACCTCAGAGCAATATGCGAAGCTTTACATTACAGAGATAGTGAAACTTCACGGTGTACGTTTGTCCATTATATCAGATAGAGATCCAAGTTTTGTGTCAGAATTTTGGGAGAGTTTTCAGTAGGCAATGGGTACAGCTCTACACCTCAGTACAACTTATGACCCTCAGACCGATGGTCAGACTGAGAGGGTTAATCAGATTTTGGAGGATATGTTGCAAGCATGTGTACTCAACTTCAAGGGTAATTGAGAGAGTTATTTGCCATTGGTTGAGTTTGCCTATAACAATAGTTATCAAAAGACTATTGGTATGACACCATTTGAGGGTCTGTATGGACGACTGTGTAGATCACCGGTTTGCTGGTTGGAAGTTGGAGAGAATAGGTTTTTGGGTCCTGAGTTCATTAAGGACACCTCAGAAAAAGTTGCCCTTATTAGAGACCGTATGCGGACTACACAAAGTAAACAGAAGAGTTATGCTGATCGAAGAACTCATTCACTAGAGTTCAAGGTGGGGGATCAGGTTTTACTCAAGGTTTCTCCCATGAAGAGAGTTATGCGGTTTAGAAGGAAAGGGAAACTGGCACCTTGTTTTGTAGGTCCCTTTATGATTACCGATAGGGTTGGAGCGGTAGCGTATAGACTGGCGTTACCAGACACCATGCACAGGGTGCACAACGTTTTTCATGTCTCCATGCTACGGAAGTTCCTTAGAGATGAGGATACTTACCAGAACATTGAGGTAGGAGAGATTGAGTTGTAGCCGGATGCAACATATATGGAGCAGCCTTACTGTATTCTTGACCGTAGGGATCAGGTCCTTCGTTCTAAGACTATTCCGTTAGTTCGAGTTCAGTGGAGCCACCATAACGAGGCGGAGTCCACTTGGGAAAGGGAGGATGAAATAAAAGCAAAATATCCAGAGCTTTTTCTTTCAGGTATGAGCTGAATTCCGAGGACGGAATTCCTCTTTTTAGGGGGGAAGAATGTAATACCCCGAAAAATTTAAATGTCTATTATTTTAAAGAAATTGAATTTCTTTATATTATTACTTTATTTTATTAATTCATGTGAAATGCCTTATTTCTATAAATTATCATTGTAGGTGAGTTACTTTTCTTTTATATGCATTTTATCATTTTATGTGGATTTCTTAGGTTTTATAGATTCCATCATTTCATGTAAATTACTCTGTTTATTTATTTTTATCATTTTATGTGAATTGTTATTGATTATGTGTTGTTGTATTTAAATCTTTTAAATGCTTTAGTTTGGGCTAGGGAGGAATTTGGGCTGGAATGGTTGGGCTAAGGATATGTTTAAATTATTGGGCTAGGGTTATAATTATATTTTCATTGTTATTATTATTATTGTGAAGATTATTATTATCATTTTTTTATTTAGTTTTAAAAAAAAATCAATATAGAATAATAATTAAGACAAAAAGGAAAAATAAGAAATTAGGGTTTTTTGCCGTTACTTTACACACAGAACTAAGAAAGTAAACGAAAGAGAGAAGGGAGTGACGATCGAGTGAACAAGTTGATTCATCAAAGAGGCAAGTTTGATTCTTCTCTTCCCCTTTGAATCCGTATGCATAATCTAGGTTTAAGAATTTGGTTTATATTGAAAATCTGTTTATAATTGTATTTTGTTTTGTTGCTTCTTGTGGATAAATTTCGTGGGAATTTATTATGCTAAATTATATATAGGAGTATAGGAGTATAGATATATATATGTAAGAATATATGCATATATATATTTCATGTATGTGTAAATTGTATAGGAATCTGTTTCTGCATGAATTTAGGATAAGAAAAGATGTAAATTCGTAAGCCTTCTCTGTTGTGATTGTCTACAAAACAATCCTTGATCTTTAATAAAATAGATCGTGAAAAATTTGAGTTTGAATTTTTAAATTTTGCGAAGAACCCTAGAACTTGTGAATTAGGGGTTTTTTATTCGGACAATTTTTGATGGGGCTTTTTGTACCAATCGGTAGAGGGGATCAAGAGGAGAAGAATGGTACAAAAATCAGGGTGAACGAAGATCGGGAGAGGCCAGAAACAGCGCTGAAAAACGCGCGCTGGGGAAGATAGCCCCAGCCGAAACGTGTTCCCCACGCGCGCCGCCGACGCGTGGGGGCCCGTGCAGCAGGCGCCAGCACCAGCTGGTGACCAAAAACTTGTTTTTGGGCCCCACTCGCGGGGGGCCCACCTCTGGGTCCAATATGGGCCCATTCCGGATAGTTTTGATATTTCTTCTGTATTTTTGAAAATTTTGGAAAAACTTGAAAATTGGAAAAATCATTTTTTAAAAATACTTTTATAATTCTAAAAATTTTAAAAATACTTTTATAATTCTAAAAATTTCCAAACTTTTATGTCAACTTTCTGGGAGGTTAAGGAGCTTGGGGTTTAAATTTCATGTCAAAATGATTTACCATTGTCTTTAAATTAATTTTTAAAGTGTCTAAAACCTGGGTTTTTCAGCTTCTTTAATTTTGGAAAATACTTAGAAATTTCCAAAAATTCCAAACTTTTTATGGTAATTCTCTGGAGGGTAAAAACACTTGGGTTTAAATTTTTAACTGAAAATAATCTTTTCTTGTGATTCAATTTTATTTTTAAAGTGTCTAAAAGTTGAATTTTCACCTTCTTTTATTTTTAGAAAATATTTTAAAATTTCAAAAACTTCTAGAAAAATTTAGGTAACTTTATAGGATTAAAATACACTTGGGTTTTAAATTTCATGTGAAGATGAGTGTCCCTTGTGATTGTGTTGGTTGTGAAAGTATGCCTCGAATTATGTTTTATTTTATTTTTTTGCTGGAAAAATATTTTTAAAATTCTCAAAAATTCTAGAAAATTTCAGAATGATTTAATAGGGTTCTTAGCAGTAGAATACGCCTAGAAACCTAGATAAAAGTTAGGTTTAAACTACCTCGTATATTTGAGTGCATTGGAGGTTGAGTTGGGAAATTGCTTCTATAATGGATGTTTGAGTTATTTGATTTACTTGAATGTAATTTCCTTTAAGGATGCAAATGCCCATCAAATACTTGATTATAGTTTACTTGTGAACGATTTGTCTTATGATGATAATTTCATGTTGGATAATTTGAAATAACGGTTTGTGCAAATTTAAATCATACTGTACCTTGTTATTTTATATTTCATATTGGAATGCATCTATACGTTTTAAATTGGCATGTAAGGATTGCCCAGCGTGTCAGGATCGCCTATACCTAATAAGGTATTTATGCATTTTATTTTGGCATGTAAGGATTGCCTGGTGTGTCAGGATCGCCCATACCTAATAAGGTATCTATATATTTTTATTTGGCATGTAAGGATTGCCCGACGTGTCAGAATCGCCCATACCTAATAAGGTATCCATACATTATATTTGACATATCATGATTGCATAGATTGATAATATGCTTGCATACGTTTCTTGATTTTTTTAACTTAAAGAAAGTGTTCGTCTTAAATAATAAGGGTTGTTGGGATAATGTATAAGATGAGTTTTACTTTGAAAACATGAACTGAATAAGGAATATTCTGAATGGTTGCACCTATATTTATCTCTTGTGTTCCTCACACTGAGGGTATGTGTATTGGTTCTCTGATTGGGATGTAGTAGATAGAAATTGCTCGTGGGTTTAACCCACTTTGTTGATATTTTAGGTCCCAAGCAGTTTCCCCCGCGAGGATAGAGTACTAGGGTTGGTTGTGATAGACATCTACTCTCATCAGTCACAAGGTAGGAATCTACTTTTTATTCAGGAGTCAAACTATGAACTCATTTAGAGGTTTTTGTTATTGGTTTTCAATTAAAGTCTTAAACTTTTGTTCTTTCTGGTTAAGGGGTCCTTGAGTTACGGGACTTCCAATTTGTATTAGCAAACATATAATTATTTATTTATCAATTATTTAAATTCAATAGGATTTCTGTTCAACTTTTAGTAGTTATTTTATTTCTGTCTTTTGCCTCTATGCTTGTTGCTATCAGTTGTTAACATTCCTCAGGTTTTGTGTATGAGACTGGCCACCTCATGCACGAAATTTTCTGGGGGGTATTTCACTTAGGGTGAAAGACCTAAAATTTGGCCAAGCGGGTGTCGCATCCATCGGAATAGTGAATCGAAAAGCGTAAGCAGAGTTTGGGTGCCAATAGGACCCTTACTATTGATTTGATTTGAGCGCCCTTTTGATTTGATTTTCAGACTTATGTTGCGTGAGTATATATTTTAATTGTGACTTGCTCATTTTGCTTCATGTATGTATACATTGGAATGTGAAGCATCACGCATGATTTACAAAACGTGATTATTTATGAGTAAAAAGTATAGATAATTGTCATATAGATTTTAATGATTTCATATGCATCTATGCATTGGGTGGATCATTCCTACTGAGCCGCAGTGGTTTTCACCCCCTATATACAACTTTTTTTCAAATAAGGCACCAATGGAGGACGAGCCATGATTAGCTCAATGGACCTTGTTGAGTTTCTTTTGGACTTTTGGATCCTTTGATGTGTACGTAGATGTCCTTGCCGTTTTGTGGCATATGGACTCTTTTGAGAAATGTTATTCTTAAAGTTGGACAACATATTTCTATTTGAATTTCATATGTATGTATAAGCCATGTTGGACATGTATGGAAGATTTTGAACATAATTGTACGGCCATTAGGGGGGGACACGTGTCCAAAAGTGTCCATTTTGAATTTAAGGTGTGAATGACATATGAAATGATTTCTATGATTTCAATAAAAATGTATGAGAATTTGTGAAATTATGGTGATATGAATGTGTGAATTAGGGTGTGTGTATGGAGATGTACCATTTGTAGATCCTTGGAATGTTGGGTGTAAGACCTTGTTTTGGAGATGAAAGTATTACCGGTCAAACGAATATATTTTGGCCGAATTTTGGCAAATTTGTTTGAGGGGTGTACACAACTCCAAATGATCTGACACTTTTACCACATCTTCCCCTAGATGTCTAGTGTTGCCATATTTAATTTGGTGAAGTTTGGAGAACCACAAAATTTTAGAAAAATTCGACAAGATTCTGCCCCCAGATTTTACAATTTCAGTTGAGCACCAAATTGATTGTCAAGACTGTTTCATTTGGCTAACATATAGCCATTAAGGTTGGCTCAAGCTTCTTCTATATTTAGTCTAATTTCTATAAAATTTTCGTTTGCCTCGTTTCGAGTTGAAATGAATTTTCTATGAATTTTTTTATGACTATTGCGCAGATTGCACTCTAGCAGTGCACTGTACATTGTGGAGTTACTGTAGCTTTTTAGCTACTGCCCGGTGATGATAAATCAGGGTTTTGGACCTCTTCAAAAGGTCTAAATTATGTTTTTAAGCACTTTGGGACTCTAATAGGATGAGACAATGGTCCAAAAAAAATTTCAAAACTTTTTACGAAAAGTTACTATTCACGAGGGCCAAAAATCACTTTTATTTTGAAATTATTTTAAATGATTTCAACAATGAGGACCATGGTTAGTTATGCATATTCACTTAATTATATGCATTATGAGTTGCTTCCGCGGTTAAGAGAATTAGGTTGAATGTTAGATTTTTCAAAACGATTATTTTGATTAGATTTCACCGTTCACCCCCATTTCCCTCGCTCTCAACCGGGTGTTGGAAATTGGGGCGTGACAACATGGTATCAGAGCTTAACCGGGTTTGAATACCTTTGGACGATGGGAAGGGCTAAGCCACACTTTAGATTGAAAGGACTCGATGATTTATAGGATCATAACTTCAGACTTAGGATCCTAGACTTGAGGTCTTTGAGTGTGAGCTAAGGCTAAGTACATCTTGCATGGAAAATTCTTATGTGCTTAATTGTTTACATAACATGCTATTTGTGAAGTGCTTTAGCATGTTTAGTATGCATAACGTGAATTGATCCAATACATTCATGCACAAATTCTAAATATCTCCTTGTCATCCATATAGAAGGATGCCATCAAGAAGAGCTCGCGAGAGTACACCGGAAGTGGCTCCTATTGGAAGAGAGCAATTTATGTGCGACATGGTCACTACAATGCAGCAAATTGCAAGGGAAACTCAAAGGAAAAATCAAGAGGAGACACAAGCTCTGCCAAGAGCAACTCCTTCTAGCCGAATGATAACGGCATTGGGGCACATCAAGAAGCACAATCCGCTAACCTATTCGGGGGGATCCAATCCAATGGTGGCAAAGAACTGGTTGGATCAGATTGTCAAGCTCCTTACTATGCTTGAAATAGATGGGGACTTGAGGGTGAAAGTGACTGCTCATTATCTTATAGATGAGGCTAGTCGTTGGTGAAAATTCATCGGAGACTACTATGACATCGAGGCAATGGATTGGGACATGTTTCAAGTACTCTTCCTTGAGAAGTACTTGCCGGTAACAGTGAAAGATAGTATGAGGAGAGAGTTCTTCAACTTGACTCAGGGTACGATGACTGTAATGGAGTACGAGATAAAGTTCACATCTTTGGCTCGATTTGCAAAGGAGATGATCCCAATAGAAGAGTTGAAGATCAAACAATTTGTTTGGGGTCTCCGACCTTATTTGCAAGATAAAGTTGGGATTCTGGGTCTCACCAACTATGCAGCGGTGGTAGAAAGGGCATTAGTAGCCGAGGGATTCAGCAATGACAACCAAAGAATAAGGGAAGCGAAGAACCAAATTAGGAGTACTGGTCCCTTCTGGACAATCATGCTATAAAGAGGTGACGTGGAATGTGTGACACCCATTGATACATTGAAATAATAACAAATGCACATTAGAATAATGTGATTCGGTAAAATGTTTGACCTAGCACTGTTACATGATAAATTTTCATTGCAATATTACGGAAAAAGCTTAGTATC
This sequence comes from Cornus controversa, assembly GCA_026545225.1. Lineage (NCBI taxonomy): Eukaryota > Viridiplantae > Streptophyta > Magnoliopsida > Cornales > Cornaceae > Cornus > Cornus controversa. Next base: position 35,788,907 of record CM048845.1, on the reverse strand, counting down.
TTTCTTTTTCGCCTTAGAAGTTTTATTTGTCAAAGTTTTAACACCTTGTTAATTTATTTGAGAAATGGAAGTGTTTAGAACTAGCCACGTTATTAGGTAGGCCTTGGTTCATAGCGGTCCTGTGGTCAGGTCATTTGTGTCGTGGAACTCTGGTAAGTGTGCTTTTGATAGTCATTTATTTTCCATGGACCCACTGTCTTGGGTCTCACTGATTTCTGGGTGGAGTTGAGGGAATGGGCAAGGATTCTAGGTGTGGCATAAATTAGGTCCAGATTGAACAGTTAGCAACTCCTTTTCTATTTTGGTCGAGTTAGATACAGATTTCAGGAAAGCATGGATAGAGATAATACAGTCCAAAGTAAATAACTAATTAGCAGTTTAATTTGTTTGAATTATATTATGTTATGACTTTTCACTTTATGAAGGCAGAACAATTTTTTTTCTTTTCTTGTAACTATAATTTTATAAGAACATATTATGTAATTATATATTATTACTTGTGTAACCAGATTGATCTTTTAGAATGGACAAATTACAAACACAGAACTGCTTTTTGGACCAGGAAATTTAAAATTTTCCAACTTGGACCAAAAAAGAAAATCTTATCTTACTACAATCTGGGTCTTCAGAATTTACTCTCTTCCACCCCCCCCCCCCCCCCCCGATATACGAATACCTCTTATTTTGATATAACATATTTGTTATTTGTCTGTCTCTTACTAATATTAAAACGTTCCCCAGTATAAATTCTGAATATGTATGTTTTGTTTAATGTAGTTAATTTTCCTGCTGTTTGAATGATGTTACAAAATTTTTAATTGATTTGCTAGGTGAATGGCTTTCTGGTTCAGCTGGGATTGGATTTACTCCACATGTCATCACAATTGCTATAGGAGAAGTATGCTGCCATATCCTCTTCCAAACTCCACCAATGTTTGTACATATATGATCAAGCACACACAGGAATTCAAAATGTATCACTTTACAGAGGATACCCTCTATCAACTAGTTTAATTTGATGGCATAGGCAAAATTTTCAACAGCAGAATATGATGATTACTGTATGCAATTGTTTCTACGACGTTGAGCTGTAACATTCTTTGTAAAAGTGATGCAATGTACATTTGCTCAAATAGGCATGGTCGAGCTCATGTATATCATTTGAAGAGAGAATGTTAAATTTATATTTACTGAACCACATAAAAGAATTGAATAAGGAACATCACTTGGCCTAGTTTGGTTGTTGTAAGATCATCATTGGGAATTTAGATAATGTAGGACTACAGCTTTGATGAGGAATAAAATAGTGAGCAGAAAAGGTATATAGAAATGACGATTGAACTTGACTAGACTAACAGTAAATGAGGTTGACTTCTCCTGATATGTTTCGTTTGCACTGCTCGTTAGAAGCTTGTTGTCCTTTCACGTTAGCTATTAGTCGGATTATTTTTATATTCCTTTGACATTATAGAGAGGGCTTTTAGATCATGTCTGGATTGATGGTTTTATTCTTGCTCATTAATAATATCTTGGTATGTTATCACCATGTGCTTAGCACTAGTGATATCTCCTCTAACCTTCCAAGATGAAGTAGAGGGTTCAAGTCGCCATAAGAGGCAACTGTGGGTGTGTGTTACTTAAAAAGGAAAAAGAAAAAGAAAAGAAATGAGAAGTATAAAATATATTGGTATCTCTTGCTTAACTCATTTCTGAGGTACAGTTTTTAAGATGGAAATTATTACATTTTGTGCTACTATTATCTTGAATATTATTATTTTTTCTTTGACTTTTTGAATTTTATATTTTCCTGTAGGACATCACAACAAAAATAATGTCGTTTTCACAGCAGGGGCCAAGAGCTGTATGCATCTTGTCAGCCAATGGAGCTGTCTCCACTGCGACCATTCGTCAGCCTTCAACTTCTGGTGGCACTGTCACATATGAGGTTTAAACACATTATAATATTTTCTCAGTGTCACTTAAAAGATGTATTCGATTGTAATTTTATCTGTGAAGAAAATGATAATTTTTGGCAGACAATTCATTTATATCTACATCCACATAGACATTCATACATGTTAACATTTATAAAATCATATTTTATATGCTATCAATGTTAGGAACAAGGATTTTGATGTGCTGTTTATGATGTTCATATTTTGTGGCTGAGCAATTTTTAAAACCTTAGAAACACTTGGCTTAAAAGAAGGCATGTTGTGTAATGATTAAGGTGTCTTATGTCTGAGGCTGATGCCTCATGAATTAACAGCAAGAATCTCTGTACCTTTTCAGTATTATGTATAACTGAATTAAACGAAGTCTGTTTTTATTATATTAAGTAAATCAAATTCGCCTGTCATTTTATATTATTTCGTTTCAAGGAATATTATAAACTAATGGTTGATGTTCACGTCAAGGTTTCTGTTTTATTTATTTATTTTTTATATGATAGGTTTTGAATATATATTGGTGACGCAAAAGAAGCCTTCATCCTGGGCTAATTATGAAAAACACCCGTGGTTTTTTCATTTTTTTTTCCTCTTAGCTCTTCAGATATTGTTCTATACTGTTGAACTCCCCTTTCATCAGAAGCTGAATACTTTACTCCTTGAACTGTCTTTAGAAGACCGAAGATCATATGTTTCTGCTTTCCTCTGTATTCTCTTATAATAAATTTCGCTCCTAATGAACTTTCCTAAGAAGGCTATCTATGTTTGTGTTCCCACATTCTCTGTTGTGAGCATTAGCCCTTAAAACCTCTGTTATACAATGTAAAATGAATTTATACATATAGAGGGATGCACCTGTGATTGTCATGCTCAACACCATTTCTTGTTTTACTTTTGTACCACATAAATAGCCCCATCTCTACCCCTCCCCGTTCTTTCCTCATCAAGGGTACTTAATAATACCATACCATTTCACAACCTTGTGTGTGCTTTTTTCTGTTTATAATTTAGTTATTGCCTATCGATCAATCATTTTCTTCATTAAATATTGTCTCTTTTAAAGGTTCTGTTTCTAATTCTGTTTGATGCATGGGAACTTATGATTGTTTGATTTGTTTCTGTTGAGTTCTTGCTGTGCTTCATTGCTTCTTAGGCCTGTCCTGAATGGGTGAGTAAGCCTTCTATTGATTTATGATATAGCATTAAGTTTGTAAAAGAAACAAAAAGTTTTCTAAACCCTGCATTTTATAGGAACTTCTCTACTTTACCAAGTTGACTTTTTTTCCCCTTATCATCAATGGAATCTCAATGATTAGATTAGATAATCAGTGGCAGTACATTATAGTATATGCTCGATTAGTTTCTCTATATGTTTTCTTTTTGAGCAGTTATCTGGTCCAAATATGTCTTGCAAACAGTTGCGCTAACTGTGATTAACTCTTCACTTCTGAGAAATTTTATCATACAGTGGATATCATTCTCTCTTCTCCCAATATTTCAAATAATTGCTGGTTGTTATTATTATCTCCTTTCTTTAATGTAATTTTATATTTTATTAAAATATTCTCTTTTTTCTTTTTCGTTATTGAAGTTTATATTACTTGGGTACGAGACACTGGATTATTTTCAAGTATCTAGCAGGGTTTTGAGATATCTACCTCTCTTCCTTTGTGAAAACTTCTCTTTTGCATTTTATCTTGCTGAAAGTAAACGTTTTTGGTGCAAACTTTTTTACTTCTGCAGGGGCGTTTTTAGATTGCTCACTGATAGTGGTGGCCCCAGTGGCCGAACTGGCGGTCTAAGTGTCTCCCTAGCGAGTCCGGATGGTCGTGTCATTGGTGGGGGAGTAGGGGGAGTGCTTATTGCAGCCAGCCCTGTACAGGTAATTCTTCTTTTTTTTTCCCAATTGCTTTGGCCTTTAGACCACTTTGGTGACTGTCTTCTGTGGTTCTCATTCTCTGAATTGCTTTCACTTTATTTATTTAAATGGTATTGGTTAGAATTTTTGCCATTTCTCTACAAATATGTTATTGTAACATTGGCATTTAGTTGGAAAAAATGAGGTGAATGGCCAAAAGGGCAGGAGGTACAGAAACTTTAGGGTACCTAGGATTAGCTGTTAAATTGATTCTAATAGAGTGACACAGTGTGCTCTACTTCATGCACTAGGTTCTACATTTCTTATGTGTCAATATACTCCCTCCCGTCTTGAAGTAAGTGTCCTTTTGGGGAACTCCCATTTTTTTAATCATAATCATCATCCTTGCCTTAATCCCATATGAATGGGTCAGATACATGAATTATCTTTTTTCATTCTTTTTTATTACAAGCCATCTCTTTTATAAAATTTAGCTTTTTAATAACTTCATTGGTCACCCTCTGTGTCACAAATTAGTCTTTATCTTCTTAATGGTAATGTGTGGAAGAGGGTAAGCTTTCCATGTGTGGTAGGTCGTCTCAACACCTTTTGCATCTTTTAAAGGAAATCTATAAGAATATATATAGTGTTGGGCCTTGAGGACCAGCATGGCCGAAGATCAAAACCTAAATGTGCCAGGGGTTGATTCATTACGGTCATCATCTTCTACCTAAATAGTGGAAGTATCCACCATTTTCTTTGTGTTAAGCCTCTCGGCTATGGGACTTCCTATAGAAAACTGCACTTGCAGTTTATCAGCTACTCACAAGACCATCGTGATCTTTGACTTAGCTCCCATAGGCAGTCCACTTAGCCCTTCCCCAACCTATAGAAGGAGAGTGGAATATAAAAGGAAGACACCACCAAAAATGCATTTTGCCCCTTTATGATTCCAAAACTAATGAAATTTAAAGATTTACACCATTAATTTAGAAAAAAAAAATCAAACTCTGGATAATTTAGGAAATTTGAAAATTTTATATATTGACTTCGAAAAAAGGTATACTTAGTAGCTTTTAACAGGTTTATAATTAACACAAATCGTAGTGAAGAAAAATAATTAATATTTAAACTAGATATGCAAACAGTACTTATCATCTAAATGATCTTCAATTGTTTATAATGTGGGCATATATACTTCTGCCAGAGTCAATTTGATAAGAGTAAGACATATAATTATTTTTTGAGGCTCAACTATATAATGATTTCAGGTAATATTGGGAAGTTTTGTATGGGGTAGTTCAAAGACAAACAGCAAAGGTGCTAGAGATTCAATCAATCAGACAGCTGACAATTCAGTCATTCCAACTAGTGTTCCTTTGAGTCAAAATCTCAATCTGACCTCTTCAATGGGCGTTTGGCCCAGTTCACGGCCGATGGATATGCAAAATGCCGATGATGACATTGATCTGATGCGCGGGTGACAGTTCTCACTAATTGACAGACGAGTGGTGTATATATTTTGCTGTTCCAAAGCCATTTGACTCTAATTTCTTCAGTCCCGCCATTAAAAAAAACAAAAACAAAAACAAACTCTGATGTTTTTGTGCTTGATGGATCTCACGTCATACACTAATGGAAGGTAATTGGGTTGTACTAATATTTTTGTAACTTAATGGAAATTTGGTTCTAATTTTAGTGCCATGGTTCTATTACTTTACATTCTATATGTATTGGTTATGTTCAAGTTGAACTAGTAATATTAGAGGCAGCCCAGACGTGGTTATTTGGCTGAGTAGCCATGGTTGTGATCCAAGTCAATTTGATATTTGGCAAGAATAGAAGATCCATTGTGTTTACATCAAAATAACAGAATAAAATATCTGCAGGAGGCATAGCAAGGCCAAAAGTTTCTATCCGGTGTCTTGCTGAGGTTTATGGAAGGCAATGGCAATCAAAATATTTGAGTTGTGTATTAAAGTTATTTGCTTTGTACCATTTGCTTGTTTCTTTAGCTCTCTTTATATCTCCCTCTTCTGTTGTCACTGCTATTTTGATTAATACTAGATTGGCTCTCCAAGGTTAAAGTTTTAATAAGCTTTGGACTGGTTGCTTTGGAATTTCTTCATAAAATTTATCAGATACTATGCTGTAAGTTGTACAGTGGAATTTCTTCACAAAACTCATCAACTAATGTGCCACAGTGGTGTCAGTTTGTTTATTCAGGTACTCATAGTCTCTTTTCCTCTGTTAACAGATCCTGGAAGTGTCTCTCAACAAAATAAGTTTTTCACATATTAGAGTTAAGTCTATCATGAGACTGTTGAGCTCGCATCACCAATTGTGATATCTATGGTTTGACCTAACATCCTCTTGATAGGAGGCAAGAGTTTAGAGGGGGTAAATTGGATACAAATCTTAGACCCAACATGTAGAGACCGTGACCAATTTTGGCCGGTTTTGTATTTTTGCATTATAATTGCCATAAATGTATTTTGAGTGGTGATTAGCATGTTTCGAGTGTGGGGAACATGTTTGGGAAGTGTTCTTAAGGTTTTGGAAAGTTTTCGGGAGAATTGGAGAAGTTTGACTTTTTGGTCAAATCGGGGCCCGGAGTGCGACTTAAGTGGGCCCGGTAATCCGAAAAATTTTCAAAAATAATTATTTTTGGGAATGACTTAGATGACTGAGTTTTGGTTGGCCTTTGTTCAATAATACTGTGTTTTTAAGTCAAAGTTTGACCAATACCATTAGAATAACATCATGCACAGATAAAGTAAAAGGAGATCAATCGGACTCCCGAGTTATATATATATATATATATATATATATATATATAGCATTTGACATGATATGATGTTAATTGCAGTCTAGACAAACCTTCAATTTGAGCTTCAGGAACAAAAGAACTATTTATGCAGAGTTCTACAAGTTCGTCAACTTTCACAATCATATATTATGTTTGAAGGGTTGTTGGTTTTGGTAGATTTGCCGCCCCACCAAAACACACAGGCCTTGAAGACCCACAGGTCATGTATTATGGTTAATAATTGTGACTAATACATGGCAAAGACAGTCTCTTAGCTGTACCAAGATATTCTTCATCATTGCTAGAAGGGTAAAGTGCAAACGATAGTCCACTGTATATAAAAGGGTAATACTACTCAGGCAAAATTGTTAGACAGAATTGATATGCAGAAACTTTTACATCCATTAGATGCATGTGGTGGGTCCCACCACATACACTCATCACATACATCCAATGGATGTAAAAGTTTCTGCCTATGAATTCTGCCTAAATAGCATTATCCTATATAAAATGTGTAAAAAATACTCTAATTATCTACATGCATATAACTTAAAAAAAATTTGTATGTTACCGTTCAAAATTGACTATTGAAGGTTTAAAATTATTTGAAAATCGAAACTACCTATTGTTTTTTTTTAAAAACTTTTTTTATTATTCCATAAGGACATTTTTTTAAATATGAAACTACCCTTTGCTTTTAAAAAAACTTTTTTATATTTTTTTATTATCTTATAAGGGCATTTAAGTCATTTACTAATATTGGTATTGAAAATTTGTCAATTTATCCTTATTTGAACAATTCTGAAAATGGCAGGGATCTTAATTAAATACCATGGAGAATTTGAACATTCTGTGCTCTTGCTATAATTATAGATTCTAAACAGAGACTATTGTAGTTGATATAAAGCAAAATAAGTACATCAGTTTTAGATTTCATACCACCATAAATTTAGAACACAATAACTGAAATTAATACGGGGTATAACTTTGAGAAATATGAAATACAGTTTCCATACAATTAATTACATTACCCATTGAATTGAACACACAACAACAAAAACATCCACCAAAGGTAAAAGCTTTCCAAGACCGAAGCAATAGGTTCGACTTAAACATCAGACCAAGTGATATTCAACTCGCCCCAGCTATCATGAGGCACGCCCAAAGCTTTCACACAGCTTTTGAGGCATCAACGATATTATTAGTCTTATTAGAACACGGACGCATGGCATTTACACTCCTCCCATTTGCACTTATGCGTGAGAAATATTTTTATAAAACTCATATATATATATATATATATATATATATATATATATATATATATATATATTGCTATTGTTTTCCTCTAATCATGTTATATTTCTCTTATAACTAATATGTGTTTATAGAGTAATGATCTCTTGCTCATCGGTGAGCAATAAATTTTCTCCACACCAAATATAATAACCGTTCTTTATGATTTAAGTATAAAAAACTGTAACTTTTAAAAATTATTATAATCATATACGATGGTTATCATACATGCTGTGAAAGAATTTCTTGCTCACTAGAAATTAAGAAACCATTTTTGTGTGTTTATATATTTTACATATATACATGATGAAAAATGATATCTTGTACAATTTATTGTACACAGGTGAGTAAGAAATTTTTTTCTAATTGTAAAAAAGATAGTTACAAAAAAAAATATAGCAATCACATTCAACGATCATTATATTTGGTGTGAAGAAAATTTTTTGCTCACCAGTGTGCAAGAGATCATTTATGATATTTGGCGTTCCAAATTTAACCTCCGAATGCTTCACTTTTTCTTGTTCCAAAAAAATGAATTGCACTAAATAATCTCTCATGAGCTTTGTTATAATTACACAAACTTCTCCTATTATTTGAAAAATTACATTGATCCCATTTTTGTCTAACTCTATTAACAGAATATGTAATTTTATAAGTTTGTTATTGAAATCCGGATGAAATTGAATTTTCTTCTTCTTATTCTTGATCATTTGTCATGGTCATTTTTGTTGTTCCTCATCTTTGTTTTATTACTTTATTTATCATAAATATGGTTGTTCTCATCGTTGTTTTATTATTAATATTTCTGTACTTTATTTTACAAAGCTTGCCGCACATACACTCGATTCTGGTTAGAATCTGAATTTTTTGTTTTCCGAAGGTAAAACAATATCTTTATTACTATTTTTCTTTTGGTAAATAATTTTGTTTTGCTATTTTGTTGACTATGTAACTAAAGCAGAGCATGAATATATTTTTGCTCCGCCGACATATAGAATGATGTACACTCTCTACAGAGAGTCTAGATTACATTCAATAAAATTGACATTTAACTGACCAATATATTTAAAATTTGTTCCTCCGTAACCTAATCAATGGAATCCACAAATTAAAAACAAATGCAAGACAATAGATGACATTGTAAACCAAAAGCAAGCATATATTTGAAATTACACATTTGGCCAAGTTATTTCCAAGTTGCCCAATACATATCCCATGGTCGATTCACACTCGTGCTTGTTATTGTAAGATTGGTTTTTACTTAAGAGCCTTGAAATGGAGAATGTCTACAATATACGTGTGTAAATATACCGAGTAAGTCTTATTGTAAATAGGTAGATGAGTTCTGCTGTGAGGAATGACTATCACAGGACTAGAATGTAAGAGATCAAGCTGATGAAGTAACCGAATAATAATAATAGGAATGTAAGCTGGGTGCTAGGTGGGAGAGAGAGAAAGCAAGAGTGATTCGGAGAGGGAGGGGGCACCAGAATGATCCACATGTCACCACGCTATGGGGTATTTATAGACCTCAGGCATGGGGCTTATGACAGTTGTCATCCTACGTGGCACTTGGCCGCGTATCCCTTCCTTCACCACTCCCGGTTGTAACCATGAGCCTATACCCATCGCGGGCTTGGTTATACCCGCGAGAAACGTTGTGATGGTGCCCGCGTAGAGTCACACTAGCACAACTTTAGATGCTCATGGCCCAACGAGCCTTCCTCTCAATCCTCCATACCACACTCAACCCACCTTCCCGCTTGGGACCATGACGTCATATGTTTCATTATGACACCATGATCGCCCAGACCATATCACAGCCTGTACCTGTGCCTAAAATGGTCTGTGGGACACCGTAGCCTCGTACTAATTCCTACTCCTCAATGCTAGAAGTAACGTCGCGACAAGTTACTTTCTATATTGAAAAGAGGATTTAATAGTCTTCTACATAGTCCCTGCTACAAGGACAACCACTCGGGATTGTGAGCTGGTTAAGCCACACAATGGCCCATTCATCCATGGTTCCTTATAACCCTTGAAAGTATGCCATGTTTGTTAATTTAGAAGTGTTTTATAGAATCATACTCCTTTCAGAGTTGGTCCCAGAAAACACAATCTAATTACCAAACATAACATGCCCGTCAGAGAGGATTGCCCCCAATCTTCTCACTCCCTGTGCTCTTGTATGCTTTGCTAATCCCCCTATGGGGATTGAGTATTCTTTTTAAGTATCAATCCCTACGCGGGGAAGGGTCATCCCTACGCGGGGAGGGGTCATCTCTACGCGGGGAGAGGCTGCCCGCGTGTGGGTTAACCACGCGGGTGCCAGTCCCCCGCGGGCTTAACCCATACGCGGGAAGGGTGACCCCGCGTAGGGCGTTTCTATGAACCTCCTTCTGGTGTGCTGAACATCGTTCCTTTGGCTTTCTTCTCCGCTTCCCATATCCCTGGTGCTCTGTATTTTTATCCTTATCTACACTTATCTGTATGTATATAGTACGCACCATAAAACTCACTACCCAACGTACAACTCAAATTCATCCGGTGTAAATACAAAGGTGTAATGTATATCTTCTCCTCAAAATGGAAGAAAAGAACAATAAAGGCTTCAAAATTTTATGCCATCTGACTTTTGAGTTAATTATGATTCAAAACTCCATTCTAAATTATCATTAAGGGTAGATTTATGTTCATAAAATATGAAGTTACTTGCATTAATGGTTGTGGGATTGTGTTTTTTTAATTTTTATGTCCAATAATAATAATAAAAACAATTTTGTTATACTATTAATTCTTTCGTGAACAACTTGTTTAGTGTCATGACGCCAAAAAAAAAATGCCACATCATTCTTACTTTAAATAGTTTATTGTTGATTGATAACCCTCTAGTTGGCTGCCTCATATTGGAACTTGTAAAGAATGCAGTCTTGTATGTTTTACACCAACTTCTAAACTAAATGGTTTATTCAGAGTTACAGTATAACATATTCCTGAGGAATCACTATAGATACCATTTAATTATGATATGATTGATCACTTCTACTCCAATCTATAATGAATTGAATTGTAATTATATATTAAACTTTCTATAATGAATTGAATTGTAATTATATATTAAACTTTTTGGTCTTAAGTATAAATATTATTTTGCAGTTGGAAATTAATGAATGATTTGTTATTCTTCTTGATATAATTGGAGAAAAATTCAACATAGTTGAGCAGTTTTAGTGTTTCTAACAAAATAGAGAAAAAATAACAGAGAAAATTATGGCTATGAGGGTTGTCGGTACTCAACCCAATTTGTGATTTGGTTTTTTGTGGTGATTACAAAAATTCGCTAAATATCATGTTTTTAATTTTCTTGTGTTGTTTCTGAATGACATCATAGTTACCCTAGCGAAAGGAATTTTGTCCGCTCTGTCGCAAAAGCGGTCTCTATCAAAGTAGCTATGGCCGATGAAGCGATCTTTATGGAGTAGCTTTGCTTGGCGATTCAAAGTACCCGCAAGATTACATCATGTTATTCTTAGCTTCCATCCAATTATTCAACACACGCTATCCTTACCTATCAACCAACTCCTTTGATTCTGTATCTATAATTCAAAATTTGAGTTATCTCCAATATCTCATAATTTACTTTTTGTCCAAACCATTGGACGAGATATAACGTGAAAATAAGAATGGAAAAATACTTAGTTGTTATATTCAGTAATCACAAAAGTATTGTGACACATTCTAACATGCAATAGTAGTGGGTTGTAAAGAAGTACTAGTTTCCTGTGTAAAAAAAAAAAAAAAATTTAAAATGAACGGCACTAATCTCTCAAGAGCTTTGTTATAATTACACAAACTTCTCCTATTATTTGAAAAATTACATTTGATCCCATTTTGTCTAATTCTGTTGACGGAATATGTACTTTTATAAGTTTGTTATTGAAATCCGGATGAAATTGAGTTTTCTTCTTCTTATTCTTGATCATCTGTCAAAGTCATTTTTGTTGTTTGTCATCTTTGTTTTATTATTAATATTTCTGTACTTTATTTCACTAAGCCTGCAAATTACATGACCCTGATTCTGGTTTGAATTTGATTTTTTATTTTCCGAAGGTAAAATAATGTATTTTTTACTATTTTTTTTTTGACAAATAATTTTTGTTTTGCTATTTTGTTGAGTATTTTTGATCGGTAGACACATAGAATGCAATGTACACTCTACATAAGAGTCTAGATTACATTCAATAAAATTGACATTTAACCGACCAGTGTATTCGAAATTTGTTCCTCCGTAACCTAATCAATGGGATGCACAAATTAAAAACAAATGCAAAACAAAAGATGACATTAATTGTAAACCAAAAGCATGCATATATTTGAAATTAGGCATTGGGCCAAGTTATTTCCAAGTTGCCCCATCCATCATATCCCATAGTTGAGTCACACTCATGCTTGAATGTTGGGGGTGTGCAGCCAGTCCTGTGGTGGTAACTTTTTTCCCAATTGCTTTGGCTTCTATACCACTGTGGTGATCCTCTTCTGAATTTCTCACTTTATTTATTTAAAAGAGTATTTGTTGGAATTTTTGGCACTTATCTACAAATATGTTATATTAAGATTGGTATTAAGTCCGAACAAATGAGGTGAATGACCACAAGGGCAAGATGTACAGAAACTTTTAAGGTACCTTCGGAGTAAATCGAAGCAATGTCTGCTGGGTGGGTGGTGCCTCCGGTGGGTTCATTGATGCTACTTACCAGCCTCGAAATGGTGCATCAGGCGGAGCTTTTTCTGCTAAGAAACAGAAACAGAAGCAGAGACAGAGACAGAGACAGAGACGGCGAGGTTCTGAGGGCGGCTACGTGCATGCTTCGATGGGCGATGGACCTGTTGCATTATCTAGCTTCATTTCCTCTCATATTTGAGACTGATGCACTTGTTATTCCACCACTTTTACTGTTCATAATGTTATCCATGATATAAAAAAGCTGCTATATATCCAAATGTCCTCGGTGGTCCGGCATTTACACTCCTAAAGAAGGAAATAAAGCTGCACATGCATTAGCTTCCCATGTTATTATTAATAATTCTATAGTGGAAGAGCATATTTAAACCAGAGAAGCGAAGAGTAATTGTCATCTGTTCAATTGTTTATGATGTGGGCTTTGGGAATTAGGCACCTAATTTTACCATTGTCAAAACTCACAATAATCATGTATTGTATTTTGAAGGGTTGTTGGTCTTATTGTGCGTCTTGGGAAGATATTCTGCATAATTGCTTTAATTATAGATTCTCAACAGAGTATTGTAGTGATATAATGCAATATATGTACATCAATTTCAGATTGCATGCAACTATTACTTTAAAACAATAATTGAAATTAATACAAGGTACAACTATGAGATATATAAAACACAATTTACATACTATTAATTACATTCCACGTTGAATTGAAAACACAGCAACTGAAACATTCACCAGATCGAGATAAAATCATTTCAAGACAAAAGCAAGAGGTTCAATTTAAGCATCAGACCAGCTGATATCCAACTCGCCCCAGCTATCTTGAGGCACACCCAAAGCTTTCCACACAGCTTTTGAGGCATCAACGATGTTATTAGAACAAGGAGGCTGATAATCATGGTCTCCATCACACCCCATAGTAGAGTCACACTCGTCAACAACCATGGCATTTATACTCCGCCCATTCGCATTTATGGTGATGTTGTTGAGGCACCTTCCTCCTCTCTTATACCATCCAGTTGATAGTGCAACAACTGGTGTGTCATCAGAGTGGTAGTTGTTATCACATTCTGATGGTCCACCACCATCTCCACCCTTCTGAAAACTGTTGAGAGTGAGAACCGCCTTAGTATTACTCGAAACTGTTGGTGAACACTTGTAAGTTGTGTAAAGTTTGCCTTGCACACAACAGTCAGAGTAATTCTCTTTGTTGCATTGTCCGGGAGGAGGTTTTCTACCCCTAATTTTGCCACTTGGTCTGCAAACTTGAGATTCAGCCTCTGGGCAGTGGGTAACAAGGAGAATAAGCAATATGAGAAGTGGTGCCCTTAAGCTGAAGTTCTTCATTCTGCTCTCTCTCTCTCTCTCTAGTTGTGTTGTGAATTGTGATGCTTGATGCTTAACAGTATTCAAGTGTTGGGCTATATATAAGATCTCGTGAACGGCTAGTCTGGTCATTTAGGAGGAAGGTTAGAGTGATATTGTACAGGTGTTTCCAAGGAAAAGAACAATAAAGGCTTCAAAATTTCAGAAGACATGCCTGTTTCTAGAGGCAACTCTTGATATTCTTGTCCAACAAAACTGCTATCAACATTTGAGTTAAATTATGATTCAGAACCCCATTCTACAATATCATTCAGTGTAGAATTATGTTCTTATAATATGGAGTCACTTTCATTAAGGGTTGTGGAATATGATTTGTATGTGCCCTGGCACTCCGTTGGCTGCCTCAGATTCAAACATCAGAATACAGTATTGTATCTTTCACACTAAATTCCAAACTAAGATTCTGCAAATGCCGAAGTTGAATGTTGTTTGAGCTCCACATGGTTTTCTTCCATTTCTTTTAAAATATTGAGTCAGGCTTAGATTGTTTGTTGTCTACTATAATGCACAACATTAGATTAGAACACTCTTATTCCATATGAAGCAGCTATCATTTAGAGTAATTAAGATGTCTCATCATTTCTACATAAAATCTATCTTTCAATTGCTTTCTTTCCTTCATATTTATTTAAGATTATCTGTCTACATATCATTCCTCACAAAACCAGCGTACAAGCTAATTTAAGACTTCAGTATTTTAATTTCAAAAAGCATCCACATATTTGATTAACAATTAAAGAGATACAAGATAATTCTACCTCCACAAACATTCAAATTATGGATTTTATGTTGCAAGCACAGAAAAGTCTAGTGTTTTCTCCAGGTTCCTGCTAGGCAATGTTGTTACTTGAATAATCATGTCTCCAACGTCTGTACCAATGCAAAAAATAAGATTGATCAAATAATTCACAGGGTTTGATTAACATAGCACAGGGTTTTAGCTTTCTGCTACTATTTCTTCCTTTATATAACTAATAAAATTTGTTTAACTGTAATTTGGAAGAAATAGGTTTGTGAACTTTGGAGTAAGTTTACTGAGCGGAAGAAAATGTAAACAAAAAGTAAGTTGCACGGTGCAAAAGTGACTACCAAAGCTTGATTAAAAGATTAAAATCTAGAGAAGTGATTAAGTTTACTTGCTCTTTGTTTAATTTTACAAATTAATTCAATTCTAAGTTCAATTAAAATTAAAGCAATCTCACAAAGCAAGTAAATAAAATTAAGTGCAATAAAGTAAATAATGCACCAAATATACGTGAAAAATCCAAATCGAAAAAAATCACAGGTGAGGTTCGTAATCCAGACTCACACTCCAACTCTAATACCCCGCTCCAACACATGATATAATATTATCCGCTTTGGGCTCAGCCCACACGGTTTTGGTCTTGGATTTTACCCCAAAATGCCTCGTACCATTTAGAGAGAACACACTACATATAAGCACATCCCTTTCTCCACACCCAGGCGATGTGGGATTGAGCACCCTGTAGCTTACCAGTGTGGTAACTCAATCCAGTGTCTCTTCTTGCACCCGCCCATATCACACCCGCTCACGAGGATCACTACAATTCACCCCCTACGAGGCCCGATTTTCTCGTCGGCACACTTATGACTGGGTTAAGGCTTTGATTAGTGACCTTTGTGGGTGGGTGTGATGTGGGTGGGTGCAAGAAGAGACACTGGACTGAGTAGGAGTGACCACGGATCAGATTAGATTATGCATAATCCTAATCTGATCTGCAGATTACGGATTGGCGAAAATCCAATCCGATCCGATCCGATCCGTGGCAATCCACCAATCCGATCCAATCTATGACCCGATCCGATCCAATCCGTGATTGAACGGATCGGATCGAATTGACGGATTGGCCTAGTACTCCTATTTGAATTTTTTTTTTCTACTTCAAAATTTCCAAAAAAAAAATTGTCCAACAAACACAACACTTTTTAAATGAACACAATTGTTAAATAAACAAATATAATATATATTGAGTTTTTAGGTTTACCCATGTAAGTATGTAGCATATTATATTATTATACATATAATTACTAATTATTTATATAAATATATTGCTACGGATTGCCATGGATTGGATTGCGGATTGGATCGAATTTTTGACCCTCCAATCCGCAATCTGATCCGTGGCTAACGGATTTTAATTTTTTAATCCGCCACCAATCCATTAGCTAACGGATCGGATCGGATTCGTCTGGATTGGATCGGATCGGATTTGCGGATTTTTTGTGCACCCCTAGGACTGAGCTACCACACTGGTATGCTATATGGTTATAACAACTCGCTCCACCACATGGTATGATATTATCCGTTTTGGGCCTAGCCCGCACGGTTTTGTTCTTGAGTTTTACCCCAAAAGGCCTCATACCATTTGGAGAGAGCACACCACATATATAGCACATCCTCTTTCCACACCCAGGCGATGTGGGATTGGGCACCCTTGGGGACAAGAGGGGACAAACACACCTCTTCCACACAACCAAGGTATTTACAATAGCTGTAATACTCCGCTCCAACACATGGTATGATATTGTTTGCTTTGGACTTGAGCCCGCACGATTTTGCTCTTGGGTTTTACCCCAAAAGGCCTCATACCATTTGGAGAGAGCATACTACATATATAGCACATCCTCTTTCCACACCCAGGCAATGTGGGATTGAACACCTATAGCCTACCAGTGTAGTAGCTCGCCTAGTATCTCGCACCCGCCCACATCACACCCGCCCACAAGGGTCACAACAATCCACCCCCCTAGGAGGCCCGACGTCCCCGTCAGCACACTTCCAGCTGGGTCAGGCTCTGATACCATTTGTAATACCCTGCTCCAACACATGGTATGATATTGTCCGCTTTGGGCCTGAGCCAGTACGGTTTTGCTCTTGGCTTTTACCCTAAAAGGCCTCATACCATTTGGAGAGAGCACACCACATATATAGTACATCCCCATTCCACACCCAAACGATGTGGGATTGAGCACTCTATAGCCTGCCAGTGTGGTAGCTCGCCCAATGTCTCGCACCTGCCCACATCACACCCGCCCATAAGGGTTACCACAATGGTGCTCAATCTCACATCGCCTGGGTGTGGAAAAGGAGATGTGCTTATATGTAGTGTATTCTCTCCAAATGGTATGAGACCTTTTACGGTAAAATTCAAGAACAAAACCGTGAGGGCTTAGGCCCAAAGCGGACAATATCATACCATCAGGTGGAGCGGGGTGTTACAGTTGGTATTAGAGCCTAAATCCAACCGAAAGTGTGCCGACGAAGACGTTGGGCCTTGTAGGAAGGTGGATTGTAGTGATCATTGTGGGTGAGTGCAAGAAGAGATACTGGGCTGAGCTACCACACTGGGAGGCTACAAGGTGCTCAATCCCATATCGCCTGGGTGTGGAGAAGAGGATGTGCTTATATGTAGTGTGTTCTCTCCAAATGGTATGGAGCCTTTTGGGGGTAAAACCCAAGAACAAAACCCTACAGGCTTAAGCCCAAAGTGGGCAATATCATACCATTAGGTGGAGGGGGGTGTTGCACTCCACTCTGACAAGAACTTGATGCGGAACGCCTTAGACTTACTCTTGCGGCTCTCTCGTCACTTACACCCACTCCACTTTGACAAGAAATTGATAGGGAATCTGTCTCCTTCATAGTGCAATTATTTTCTCATTCCTCACCAACAAACAGTTGTAGAAGAAACTAAATGATCCAGTATCTTGATCAATAAGAAATCTTTCCTCACCAACAAACAGTTGTAGAAGAAACCAAACGATCCGGCATTTTGATAAATTAAAAATCTTTGAAGTATCGAATGATTGATTAAGCAAAAAGAGAGACACACCAGTATCTTGATCAATAAGAAAATTTTGAAGTATCGAATGATTGATTAAGCAAAAAGAGAGACACAACCTAAATCATTCATCGTCTATGTATGTGTGTGATATCTCAAAGAAATATAAACAAAGAATTAATGAAGAATTCTCTGCTCTAAAAATATCTGTATGTTTTCTCTCTCTAAAATATGAATTTTTATTTATATTAAAATTTTAATGAGAGAGAAATCATATGAGGCTTTTATAGATTTTAAAAACTGTAATTTTTTTTTTTGAAAATTAAGTTAAAAATCAATTGGAAACAAGTCCCAACATTTTAGAAATTTTCATATTTCAATTCTGGTCGAAATAGGAATGTTGCAGAGCCAAAATGCCAAACCAGGAGGCTTGGACCAGTCCAGTCCATTCCTGGACGTGTTTAGGGCTCTGTCCTGCAAGGTTTGAAGTCCCGAGACTTCATGGACCAGTCCAGGTTTGAGCTGGACCGGTCCAACTTTGAGAAGTTTGAAAAATTAATCCAAAAATCATAATTTTCAAGGTCGAAACCTCCTATTTCGAAATATGTGTTCTCACCACTTTACCTGGACTACGTGACTTTCATACTTGATCAATGATATCCACATACAATTAAAATCACTCGAAAACTTCAAATGATTAAAACCATGTTCAATGTCTTCTTTCAAAGTGCCAAGCTTTTATGCCTTTGAAGATCATCACATGTTTGATGTAAAACACTATGGTCACTCTGAGATTTTAATATTTTAATTACATGATCAATTATAAGAATAAAAATAAAAGATTACAACTCGATCATGTTTAATTTTGACATCGAAGATTACCAATTACAAAAATACACATCACAAAATATTAGTAATCGTTAAATGCAAGATAGAGAAATTGCTTTAAAATTGTAACGAGAGGCCACAGTCACTACAACAAATTTTGCTTTTTGCCACGAAATTTTTAGGGACAAAGCCAAATTTGTGGCAAAAGATGGTCATTTGCGACAAATTATGAATTTGTTGCCTAATTTTAATTTTTTTGCAACAAACTTATAAATTCGTCGGCAATATTTTATTTTTTGCAACAAAATACAAGTTTGTCCCAAAATGTACCGTTTCAGGCGACAATAAATTATTTGTTGCAAAATTTCATCGCAAAAAAATTGTATTTAGGAACAAAAATTTTTTTTGTTGCATAAGTTATACTTTAGGAACAAAAACTTCGTCGCAAAAAAATTAGCTTCAGGGACAAAAAAACTTGTCTCAAATTCTGGAGTTTTTGCGACAAATTTTTGGTTTGTCGCCAATGTGATATTTGTGCGACTAAAACACGGTTTGTTGCAAAAAAGTTGCACTTCTAGGGACAAACTATTTGTCGCAAAATAATGAATTTTATGGACAAAATATGTTTGTCGCAAATTCTTTAGTTTTTGCTACAAATCTTGGATTTGTCGCCAATGTAATATTTTATGCAACAAAAACAAGCTTTGTTGCAAATATATATATATATATATATATATATATATATATATATATATATATATATCTTTAGGGACAAAATACTTTGTCCCAAATTCTTTAGTTTTTGGGACAAATTTGTGTTTGTCATTGAATGTCTAGTTTTTTGAGATTGCGAATGTTGATTTATACTAATTACTATAATTTAATGCTTTAGACAACAAAAAATTAATTTTTTTAATAAAATTTATAAATTTAGTATTAAAATTTTTTTTTTAAAATTTTTTTTTTTTTAGCATAATAAGTGTCTGTCAACTATAGATAAGTAAATAATAACTTTACAACTACATTTATAAGTAATTAAAATAATTAAACTTTACAAACTCTACAAATATTATATTTTTCAATTCACTAAAAATTTGTAAATGATAAATTATAACGACCAATGGTATATATATATATATATATATATATATATATTAATGAAAATGACGTCAAGGCCTTGCTCACTTAGTTTAGTGACATAAGCTACTACCGATATCAAATTTATTGAGATTTACGGAACCAATATAATACATGTATATATATATTAATGAAAATTAGTTTTTTAGAGATTGATTAAGGTGTCTATCAAGTACTATTTCGTATAGTCTCAATATGAAATAGAGTTAATTCACACCACAGAACATTATAAATTAAGTTGAAAAACGGTCATACGTAGTTGTAATAAGTTCTCCATTAAGGTACCTACACATTCTTTGATCCAAGTTATGTTTCAACTAATAATTCTCCCTCAAATGCTATTGTTGACACAAAGGTTTCAATCCATAGTTAATTTAATGATTTTGATAATAACAACCTATTAATGTGAAATAATTAACAATTTATTTAATTGTTGTTATTCATAGATATATCATATTGATAGAAGCACTCAAAGGCTCATGTAGACTATTGGATGATGATTATGTAGCACAAAGGTTCAACACATGGGTAGTATAGGTAGGCGTGTGCTAGGACATGAATTGTAAAGATGTAAATGTATCTTGTACATTGAAAGATCATGTCTATGACACTTTTAATTGTATTGGGGCCAAAATATCACACATGGACCCTGGGATAACTTGACCCCTGAACTCATAATGAAATATCTCTTAAGGGCAAAATGGTCTTTTGAATTTTAGACAACCACCCTTCAACTTAGATGAAATATCTCTTAATGATAAAATAGTCTTTTGACTATAATATAGTCAATATGTGCTATACAAACTCATATTTTTATAATGCAAGTGACTAAAACATCAAGGAGATGTCTCCATTAGGGGTGTACAAAAAATTCGTGAATCCGATCTGATCTATGTAGATCAGATCGAATTAGATGACTAACGGATCAGTAGCAAATTTAGAAAATAAGAATCCGTAAGCCACAGATTAGATTACAATCCGTGGTAATCCCTTACAATTTATAATATTTATTATATATATATATAATAATATCTTATAACTCTTAATAATATTATTATAATATCTTATATCTTTTAGGTTAAAAATTGTTATTGGGGCCTAATTAAAAAATAATTAATATGGGTTATTTAGATTAAGTTTAATCCGTCAATCCGATCCGATCCAATCCGTTGTTTCACGAATCAGATTGAGTCTTTCTCACAGATCGGATCGGATTGCATATTTATCAATCCGTAGACCGTGGATCGGATTAGGATTATACCCAATCCGTAGACCGCGAATCGGATGAGGATTATTTCTAATCCGATCTGTGGTCACCCTTAGTCTCCATGGTCTAAGGACTTAGAATTTCAAATGCATTATAATGACATACGTTTATTATTATAGACATGAGTCTTATCCATAGCAAGTGGCCTGGAGCAATTGTAATATAGTTTAAGAAAGACAAGACGCCTTAGGTTAAACGTCTATTGTGCATATAGCCTTATCCTTTGCCTCGTTTGGAAATAAATATGTAGAATAGCATCTTTTGACTTTGGGATAGACTCTTATGGTTCCAGAATTTCAAATGACCAAAAGTGAGAAAACTCAAGGCCAATGAAATAGATGTCTTTCACTTTCAGATAGACGTCTATGTCTTCACACATAGTGCAACATATTTATGTATATATATAAATCATAAAATTATTTTATGAACTGTTCAATTATATATTAATTAATCACCTTGAATTAGTATTGATCAAGATCGAGATGATTTTTAGTGAAATTAATTACTTATTACTAAGTTGATATATACAATGATTAATTCTAAATCTTATAACATTATAATTACTATTACATGTAAGTAAAATTATGCTGTTTTGGTCACATAACCTTCTTCATCATCAATTTCTTAGTATGTAAAAAAATTGATAAAACTACCTATTGCCATTGATGTGAGATGATTTTAGAAGAATTAATTAGTTAAAAAAAAAGTTCTAAGAGACCTAAAAAAAATATATTATAAGAGACCCAATACCTCTATCATCAACAAAAAATAAAAATAAAAAGTTCAAGTTCAAGTCGTATCTCATCAACTTAATTTGTCTGAGTTAAAATTAATAAATTATTATTAATAGAGAAATTGTAGATCTTAAAAAAAGAAGATGATAATTTAATAATAATAAATATAAAAATAACAATTTGTTAGTATATAAATAGATGAAATTATTTTTACCTAGCTCGCTCTGAATTTATTGGGAAAAGGACATCAAACGCTGTCGTTTTCTTGTTGCAAGCTTTCGTTTTGTATTTCTTCCCTTCTCTCTATCTCAATTGCTAAACCCAACTATCTGCTCTCTTCGTATTTTGATCTTGACAGAACTCAAACCCATGTTTCTACTATGGAATCGACACTTCTCAATATCTCTTGCCTCCCTACATTTCAATCTTTAAAACCCTAGACTAACGACAGAAGACGATTCAGCTACTTCGACGACCGGAATTGTTTAAGCTCACAACCGTGATTAGCTAAGTTTCATCACCATAAACCATCGAAGTTGCTGCTAGGTTTGAATTTTGTAAGTAAAAAAATCAGAATGTTCTGTTTCTTGAGGGTTTTATGTTTGAATCATATGTTTTTAGGGAACTTCTCATTCATCATAACAAAGCGTCTATCTACGTTTCCTCCAGACCCAACTTATCATAGCTTACATATTTCTCTCTCTCGCATCTCCATATGTGTGTAGATTTTGTAATGCCAAAACCATATGTTATGTGTAAATATTTTGCAATTTTAAAGAAATTGGGAATTTTTGGTTTTGGAAGGTAGGGCTTTCTTGTAAGGAAGAGAACCCTCCTTTTGTAGTAGTATATTATTATCAATTTGATTGCATTCTCAATTTAAGTTGAAGTGGAACTTCTTTTGAATTTCCTCAAATGTGTCAATTGTTGTTGAAGTTAATCAAGGAAGACTAAGAAAATCAGCAGGCAAAAATCAATTTGTTTTGTAATTGGTGATGCATTGTAGTGATTATTTTTCTGGGTCTCTATTCGAATTGTCTAGTAATAGTTTTACACTTCCTTCAGTTTACAGATAGATGATTCCAGTCATTTGTGCTGGTATTGCATCAGAAAAAATATGCCTTGAATAACTACTGTTGGTTTTAAAAATGAAGAAATAAAAAAATAAAAGTTTC
Organism: Cornus controversa; assembly: GCA_026545225.1. Taxonomy (NCBI): domain Eukaryota; kingdom Viridiplantae; phylum Streptophyta; class Magnoliopsida; order Cornales; family Cornaceae; genus Cornus; species Cornus controversa. The sequence continues at coordinate 35,765,924 of CM048845.1, read as the reverse complement.
ATTCCCTGCTTATTTCTTGTACCCATGTTATACCCACTTATTGAGTTCACTAATTGCATTATTTCAGGTTAGAGGTGGCTAGCTATGGGGAACATATACATATACTAATGACTTGGACCTTGTTGCTGGTATGAACTATTATGATTAAGAGTTTATAGTTTGTGTTGAGTCCACGATTTATTGTTCCATAAGAGACTTTAACTATATTTTGTACAAATAAACTACACATGCATTAATCATTAAGGACATGCACTTGTTACATTTTGGTTGCATAACAACATTCTGTCTAGATACTGTTAATAGGTAAAGTAGGTTTTAACTAAGAGTTGGTTGTAATATCGGACTTTGACTCAATACTTTGGACCTTGATGGTGCCGTTAATTCTTCATACTTTTTGAATCTTCAAATTCAAGACCCCAAAACACTTGTTATGTTGTTTTCATTTTAAAACTATTACATACTAAACTTTGGTCATAGCCTAAATGGAGGAAATTTGTGGCTAGAGCATGGTTTATATATATATATTGTGTTATGGAAGGCAAGCTATGAAATTGATTTGTATGATGCAAGTGGCTTCCTCTTTTTCTTGCATACTGATTTGAGCTAGTATTTTCTTTCTTCTAATCAATTTTAATTTTGATAGTCATGTGGTTCGTTTGGGCATGGCAGAGAGTATCTAATCAATTTTAATTTTGATAGTCCTGTGGTTCGTTTGGGCATTAGCCACAATGAAGGCAGATATTTGTGGATCTTTTTTGTTGTTATTAATACTATTATGTGCTTGAATATTTATCAGGATACACCTTGGATGAAGAGGTGATAGGAGCTGAAAAGGAAAGCATAAAAATTGGGTAGAGAATGGGAGGATGTTGGAAAAAAAAGGAAGTGAGATGAGATGTAAGAGGTCTATGAAAATATTTTTGAAAAAAGGAAAAAGAAAAGTGAAGAAAAGAGAAAGAAAGAGGGGACATGAGATGGAAACTAATAATGCAAAAAAAAAAAAAAAGACCAAAAAGTAAAAGGAAAAAAATGTAGGGGAGCCAAGATGAAAAAAATAAAGAAAATACATTATTGAGATTTTATAAATAAAAAAAACTTAGGAATGGATGGGGGAAAATAATGTCCTAAAAACCTCTTACTCTGTTGAAAAAGTCAAACCACAGTTCAACTGTTCAAGACTCTTTGTCTGCTTATTGTTAGTTCATTAGGTAATAATAAATCTGCTTCTCTCTGCCCCTCCCTCTCTCTCACTCTCTCTTTCACACACACACTGAATCAAATGTGTGTTGAAGCTCTCTCCCTCCTGGCTTGAAGGTGTGTATTTGTGTAATTGTTAGGCACTAAGTTCTATCTTGCATGTTCATTTTCTTATGAAATAAATTAAATAAATTTGTATGTGATTCAAAATAATTTTGTGACATGTATCTTTTGTGGAACTCTTAAGAAAGCATTATTACAAAAATTAACAAGGAAGTTGGTTGTTGGAGTGAATTTTACATTATCCTTTCACTGGTTGTGTTTACTCAATCCAGTTGCATTGTGTTTAGTCAATCCAGTTGCATTTGTGGTGGATTTCATACAATTCCTATGTTTTAACAGTAATATTTCTAATTTTTTTCTTCTACTTTCATTCCATTTGCATTTGTTCTGCATTTAGTTCTAGAACATTGGTATCTCCTTAGTTTTATTTTCCAACTTGCATTTTATAAATAAATGGCAGATATACCTTAGAAAACATGAATCAATTAGAGTGATTTTCCATTTATAATAGTTTTGACCGGTTGTCCTCTGGGTTGTTGTCCTGTTTTTTTTTTTCCTCTACAAAAGATTTTGTCTATTTCTTTTTATGAGGGATTATATGCAATAGTTTAGATCATTGTGGGTAAGTGAAAATAAGAATGCATTCTCATCATTTTTATAAAGAATGCTTTGTCGTAACTATTTTACTTTTTTTTCCATTGTAGGCACATAATGCTAACAACCAATCATGGCTCAATGCTTCACCAAGTCTCCCTTCTACTGAAAATGTTTAAAGGGTAGATTGTGAGTTACTCCATTATCATGATTTTTTCTTAGTTTATAATGAGATATTTCCAACGGCTCCATTTCTCTTTCTAATTCCATTATACTAAAAATATTATTTATTTACTTGCAACTCGACCTTTGAAATAAGTTGGACGATAAATTTTTTTTGGTTCGTGACACTTAAGGTAAATATTCTAACATCTAATGAGTTTAACTGAAATAGAAATTAGATCTAAGTCTCGCATCTAAGATGCAATTTTTATTTCTTTATTTTAATTTATTCCCTCTCCTATTGCTGATTTGGTGGATTGAATAAAGAGGATCTTGGTCATTATTGTTTAATTAATATGGATTCTAAAAATTTGTAATTTTACTATTCAAAAGTATTGCATTGATTCAGATAATGTAAATGAACTAATCCCTATAGGATTATAGAAAGTATAAAAATCCTGAACAACTGTGTAATATGGTATTCGTGTGTTTCTTATATAAGTTGGGCCCAAGGCCAATTAATATTATAAAATGAAGACCTAACCTACTTAATTAAATTTTTTAATCAAGACAAGTATGTCATAAATAACATTTCTATTTTCTCTAGACCAATCATGCTCACATCTCTCAACTCACAACCCGATGCTCACACTCTACCCATAAAACAATGTTCCAAAGACTATACTGATCACCCGATTCCACTCTTTTCAATCACATGTATTATGAATTACTTCCAATTTCAATTTGCCTCTTGAGAATTCTAGGTTGCAGCTTTTTCTACCATTATTATTTTATGAGAAATCAGATTTTATTATATACTTCTAAGTGCTTTATGCATATTGTGAAGTGAATACAATTTTAAATGTTAGGAAATATCTACTAGATTTAATACTCGAATTTGCATCATTACACTTGTCAGGTTTGTGTCATGTATATGGGTGGAAAAGTGTTATTTAAGGGTTATACAAATGCTTCTAAATTGTTCTCAACCTTTCTCTTCAGATTAATGCTATATTTGAATATGAACTCTTCTAAACTTGGAGGACACGGCTATACCTATGTTGTGCCTTTAACCTTTCTCTTGTGTCACCATAAAAGAATCACTCCACAATGTGCTTTGTCCATTAAAAAGAAAAAAATTTGTTATTTTTGTATTACAAAATTTGGAATTACAATCATTTTCTTAAGTGTGTTTATACTACTAAGAATTGCTTGTTTCAATACTGGAATACTATAATTTAATAATTTTAAATGTAAATTTGTCTTGACAATAAATGTTTAAGAATTGCTTGTTTCAATTTGAGTTCTTTGTTAGTTTTCTTCCATTTGGTTTTTAGCTGTAAGTTAAATAATGATTTTTCTTTTTTTGGTAGTGATTAATTTAAGAGTACTTGTTCAACCTGTGATAGGAAAAAATCAATGGATCGGAATTGGATTCAAAATAGAAATAAGTGCTCCACTGAGTACATACAAGGGGTGAAAAGTTTTATGAACTTGGCACAAAATCATATGGATTCACTGGGGCAAACTCATTGTCCATGTCGTAATTGTTCTAATGTCTTGTTTCAACTTTTAGACAATGTCGAAGAGCACCTATTTGTTTATGGCTTTGACAGAACCTACATAAAATGGGTACATCATGGTGAGAATATGTTGGATGATGAGGTGGAATTGTATGACAATGATGATTATACAAAAAATAATGAAGCGGAGGAACCTGATTTTATGCAGCATATATTGGAAGATGTACACGCAGGAACATATATGCGTGATTATTGGGGGGAAGCATCTGACAATAATAGTTCATACGTTCGAGAAGGTCAAACATCTAGTAGTCCTGATTCAAATAAATTTGCAAGATTATTAAGAGAGATGCAATGTGAACTTTATCCTGGATGTAAGAATCTTTCAAAGCTGTCTTTCTTGATTAAATTGCTTCATATAAAGGTACTAAATGGTTGGACAATATAATCTTTCGATATGGTGCTTCAATTGTTCAAGGATGCACTTCCAGATGATAAGACACTGCCAAAGTCTCACTATGGGGCTAGAAAAATAATGCGGGAGTTAGTCCTTGGATACAAGTCAATACATGCATGTAAAAATGATTGTATGTTATTTTGGAAGGATCACAAAGAAGATAAACATTGCTTGGTTTGTGGGGAAACCAGATATAAGTTTGAGGAAGATCAAGGAAAGAAGAAAAAGATTCCTCAAAAGGTCTTGCGGTACTTTCCACTCAGACCAAGACTGCAAAGATTGTTTATGTGTAGAAAAATAGCCACCGATATGGTGTGGCACAAAGCGAAGCGTGTTGATGACGGTATACTGAGGCATCTGGCAGATTCTGAAGCTTGGAAGGATTTTGACAAGCAACATGATTGGTTTTCCAAGGATCCTCGAAATGTTCGTCTTGCATTAGCAACTGATGGGTTCAATCCGTTTGGAAATATGTCCAATTCCTATAGTATGTGGCCTGTAGTTTTGATGGTGTACAATTTACCACCTTGGATGTGCATGAAAGATCCTTTTTTCATGATGTCGTTACTCATCCTTGGACCAAGATCACCTGGAAATAAGATAGATGTCTATTTATTGCCTCTTATTGATGAACTAAAGGAGTTGTGGGAAGAAGGGGTAGATACATTTGATGCTTCAAAAAAATAGATTTTTCGAATGCACGCAACATTATTATGGACAATAAATGACTTCCCTGCATTTGCTATGTTGTCAGCTGGATGACAAAAAGGAAATGGCATGTCCAGTTTGTAATAAGGAAACAAGTTTTTTTTCACTAAAGAATGGAAAGAAGATCTGTTACATGTGCCATCGTCGCTTTTTACCGAGTGATCATAGTTGGCGAAAAAATAAGCAAGCATTCGATGGAAAGCAAGAGCACAGACAAAAGCCTAATGAACTATCTGGTGATGATTTATTGGAACAATTAAACAAAGTCAATGTTGTGTCATTTGGTGAAGGACCTAATAGCCTAAAGAGGAAGCGTCATGATTATGAACTCAATTGGACAAAGAAGAGCATTTTATTTGAATTGCCTTACTGGAGAACACTTAAATTACGACACAATTTAGATGTCATGCACATTGAGAAGAATATATGTGACAGTGTGATTGGAACATTGTTGGATATAGACGGGAAAACAAAAGACACCATCAAGGCCCGCCTGGATCTGAAGGAAATGGGTATTAAGAAGGAACTACATCTAATTCAAGATGGAGACAAATTCACAATGCCACATGCATGCTACCAGATTTCATCAACTGACAAAAAGGGATTTTATGAATGGTTGAAATCAATTAAGTTCCCAGATGGGTATGCATCAAATATCTCTTATTGCATGAATGTTAGAGATTGCAAGTTATCGGGAATGAAAAGCCATGATTGTCATGTTCTTTTACAATGTTTTCTCCCTATAGGAATACGCGGGTACCTTCGTAACGATGTGTGCACTGCCTTAACTGAGCTTAGTTTCTTTTTCAAGAAATTATGTTCAAGGACATTGGAGTTGGATGATTTAAAGCAAATGGAAAAAGGCATCGTCATTATACTATGCAAGATGGAATGAATATTCCCCCCCGCCTTCTTTGACATAATGGTCCACTTAACAATCCACCTTCCTCGTGAGGCGATCCTTGTTGGACCAGTACCATTTCAGTGGATGTATCCAATAGAAAGGTGATATTTTTTTTTGATAAGGTTAGTAGAACCACACACGCACACTGCCTCTACTGAGGCTTGAACCCTAGACATCCCTTTGAGAAGCCAAGGCCTTTATGCCACTAGACCAATTGGTCTTTGGCAATAGAAAGGTGATGTTGTCTTACTTATAATTTTATATTCATATATAGTTGCAATCATTATAGTGATTTGCATGTATCTGTGTATTGACAAAAAAATATATTAAATTTTTATAGGTTCTTATACACTTTAAAGAAGACTATTCGGAATACTGCCAAACCGGAGGGATCGATTGTTGAGGCATATGTTGATAAAGAATGCCTAACTTTTTACTCTATGTATCTTGAAGGCGTTGAGACAAGATTCACTAGAGATGAACGAAATGACGATGGCAGTCAAGGGAATAAGCGGGAGGGTCTTTATGTTTTCAGACAAGATGTACGTACGTTGGGAGCCTCAACCTATTATCAGATGCCTTTGATTGATCTTGATAAGGCTCAAATGTACATCTTGAATAATTGCGATGAAGTATTGCCTTATGTGAAGTACGTAAATACTATAACAATATTTTAAATTCATGTGTAGTGTTTTTGTAGTCATTTTATTTTTTAAGTTCTAATTTTATGTACTTTATGTGAAGTGAGCACATACAACATATCAAGAGCCATGGCTTTACTAATGTGCAAGAGAGACATGAACAACAATTTCCTCGATGGTGTGAGCACCATGTAAGTGTTTCATAGGGTTCAAAAATTATTATTTTACTTTTTTATTAATTTTAATATAATTTTGTCAATAGATGAAACAATTGCATGAGCAGAAGGCTCCAGAAGCTACGGACCAACTATATTTCTTAGCTTGTGGTCCTAATTCACTAGTGACCCAACATTCAAGATGCATTGTTAATGGTATTAGGTTTCACACAACCGACCGTGACAAGCATCGTAGAACACAAAACAGTGGGGTGTGTAGAGACCGTGACCAATTTTGGCCAGTTTACCGATTTTTCATCATTTTCGCGATAAATGCATTTTGAATGATGATATGGATGTTTCGAAAGTGAAAAACATGTTTGGAAGGTTAATTTGAGGTTTATAAGTTTTTGGAAGATTTAGAGAAGTTTGAATTTTTGGTCAAACTTGGGCTGCGGGAAAACCCTAATTTTCTTCGAATTGGATTAGGACTTTATCTCCTAATTGGATTAGGACTTTATGTATTCTCTTGGGGTATAAAGAGGTGAATTGGTGGCTGTTTTGAGGAGGAGGAAAGAAGTGGAGGCCAGGGCAGAGAAGACAGAGACAATCCGGGTTTTATTTATTTATTATGTTTTTTATTTTGTTATCTTCTTCTTCTACTATGTGTAACTAAACTCCTCAACTAGGGTTGAGGAGGAAACCTCCATTAATGAAGTGAAGTTCTTTTGTTCATTAATTAATTCCCATGTGTGTGATTTAATTGCTTATGATTTTTTCTTCTTGTGATTAATTATTTTATTATTCTTTCACCATTTATATCATGTATATGTGGTAGTTAGAAAGTATTATAATTAATCTGAGCTTGGGTTTGTATTTCTTAAAAGTGATAATCTTTGATCTTATGTTTTTCATTAAATTGGATACATAGGATGCTTAGAATTTTACACTAGTAAAGCGAAGGAAAATCTACCTTTTTAATATATTTTTCATAGTGCTTTATTGTTAAATCTTGAGTAAGCAATAGATTGATTTCTTGATTGCTACTCCAAATTTGGGAATTAATAAATGAATATTAGAAGCTTCATGAATTTAATGGTGGTAGAATCCGAAACCTTAGTTATTTTCTCTATTTGATTTTAATTGTGTTATTTTATTTGCATGTTAGTTTAATCTATCTCAAATCAACCAAATTTTGTTTAAACTAGATTAGTTTTAAATTAATTTGAATTTGTGTTAGTTTTTCTTCTCAAAGCATTCCCTTGGGTTCGACCTCGTTCTTGCCGAACTATACTTTAATAGATTCGTACACTTGCGAGTTATTTAACAATTTTAAAACAACATCAAGTTTTTGGCGCCGTTGCCGGGGATTGCAAACAAGAAAACTAATCAAATTTCGATTGATTTAATTCTTCTACTAGTTATAATTTAGTTTTTTTTTTCTTTCTTTTGTTTTATTATTTTTAAAAAGAAAAAAAAAATCTTTCCAATTTTAATTATTTGTTCTAGGTTTTTTTTTTTTTAAAAAAAAAAAACTTTTTCTTTATTATTATAGTTTAGTTTTAGTTTTAGTTTTAGTTATTTTATTTTTATTATTATTTTTCTTAGTTTAGTTTTAGTTTTATTTTATTGTTATTGTTTTACCTGATACTTTTTGAATTCTATAGGTGGTATTGTTGAAAATTGTCTTTTTCGCATGTTCTTGGGCACTACTTTGGAATCCAAGTAAGTACATTTTTTTTTTCTTTTCGTTTATTTATATTTTTATTTTCTTAGATTAAGAAAACATAGATTTTTGTTTTAGGTTGATAATTTTTGCATGAGAAGTTTAGGATAGAATAACTTAGAAATAGCCTTAAGGTCACACTTTCTTCAAGTTTATTTTTTTATTTTTTTCTCTCTATTTAAAAAAAAAAAAAAAAAAGAAAGATCACACACTCACTCACTTTTTATTTTTTATTTTACTTTTGTTTTTATGGTGTGTTTTGTTTGTGCATTTTAATTTAGCATTCTTGCATTAAAATTTTAGTAAGGGCACAAACCCCCAACAAGATAAGGATTGGATTTCATCACCAATTCCTTGCCCAACTAGGTTAAAAATCTCCTTGCATTTGTCTATTCCAAGCCAAATTTAGTTTAAATTTAAAATCAAGTAAACATTGGCCATAGGAATTCACATAGCTTATAGGACCCTCTTGGACAGAGTTAACTTTTGGTAACTCCAGTGAGCACCTTCCAACTTCACAATGTCTAGGAAAGTTCTGAGGAGATTGGTTTTTAAGTGGGACCATTTGTGACCCCTCCAATCTATCTTAGAAACTTTCCTGGTTGTATTGTTGGTGGGGCTTAACTGGTAATCCTCTAGTTCTTCTGAAAGGGAGTAGAAGCTGTCTAACTAGGTAAGAATTATTTTGGAACTAGTCTAGATAATTCTTTAGGAAAATAAAAAATAAAAAAAAATTAAAATAGAAATGACTAACCTTGAATTAAATTTGAAAAAAAAAAAAAATTTTGCTTGTTTATTTGGTTGGTGTTTTTGTGAGTCATTTTAGTGTATGTTAGGTCGTTGATCACTGAGTCCAGAATTGCTTCCATTAGATCTTGAGATTGAGAGAACCTTTCGAAAGGGTGTGAAAAATTCTAGTGTTAGAGATCCTTCTTTACCCAAGATGGCAGATCCCGTTGAAACTAAATCCCTTAAGGACTATTACACTCCCGTGCAGATTACAAACCCGTCTTGCATTGTGTTACCTGCTACCCAACAGGGACATTTTGAGATAGGGGCGGCGGTAATTAATTTACTGCCCACTTTTAGAGGTCTTAGTTCTGATGACCCATACCTCCATGTTAAGAAATTTCTAGAGATTTGCTCCACACTACAATTTCAACATATTTCTGAGGAGTCAATTAAATTGCGGTTATTTCCATTCTCTTTGAAAGAGAAAGCAAAATCTTGGTTATACTCACTCGAACCCGCGTCTGTCAATTCATGGAATGGGTTATGCACCAAATTTCTTACCAAGTTCTTTCCCATGCACAAAACTAACTCCCTTCGTCGAAATATCATGCAATTTACTCAAAAAGAGGGTGAAAAGTTTTACATATGTTGGGAGAAATTTAACGATCTTCTCCTTAAGTGTCCCCATCATGGTTTTGCCAAGTGGCAATTAGTTCAATTCTTTTATGAGGGATTGTCACCCTATAATCGTCAATTAATTGAGTCACGAGGTGGGGTAGAATTTATGTCTAAGAATGAGGATGAAGCATGGAAATTTCTTGATGCATTGTCAAAGAACTCTCAACAATGGGAGTACTCAGGGAGGGTTGAAAGGAGTGGTCTATCAATGTTCTCAGAACCCAAAAAGGGAGGAATCTATGAGGTCCGAGAGGATACCGATTTGAGTGCGAGGATAGCTAGTCTAACTAGAAAAGTGGAGGCTATAGAGATGAGTAAAGGAAGTAATTCATCTATTTGTGCAGTTAGTGAGATGTGTCAATTATGTGAGAGTTTTTCTCATACAGCTAAAACTAGTCCATCTATTGCATCTTTTCATGAGTGTATAGCCGAACAAGCCAATACACTCAATTCCTATAAGAAACCATTTGACAGCCCCTATTTTGACACATACAATCCTAATTGGAGGAATTACCTTGATTTTTCTTGGAGGCAAGACCAACCTTGGAACAACCAAGGGGTGCAACCTATGCAACCCCAAGGGCAACCACAATTTTCATATCCTTCCAAGTCCCAAAATGCCCCTCCGTATGTTCCCCCGCCTCAACAAAGACTAACTTTAGAGGATACTCTCCAACAGTTCATGCAACAGACCAGTCAGTCAATTTCTAAGTTAGAAATACAAATAGGTCAATTAGCCACTGTTGTAGGAGAGAGGGAGAAGGGAAAGTTTCCTAGTCAACCTGTACCTAACCCAAAGGGTCAGTTTCATATTTGTAACTCATCCACTTCTGATTCACATGAGCAGGTTCACTCTATCACAACTCTAAGATCAGGTAAACAAGTTGATAATGGAGTCCAAATGTCTATACATAATGAGAAAATTGAAAATGACCATATTAGCAGTTTAGGAAGGGAGGATAAAATTACATCTGAAGTTGAGTCAGAAATTCAAGTCCCTAGTCTTGACCTACCATCTCCAATAAGTCCACTAGTTAGAAACTTTGTTCCTACTGCACCATATCCTCAAAGACTTCAAAAGCCTAAGAAGGGGAATCACTATAATGAGATTATGGAAGTGTTTAAACAAGTCAAAATTAATATTCCATTTCTCGATGCAATTCAACAGATCCCCTCTTATGGAAAATTTTTAAAGGACTTGTGTACGGTCAAACGTGGCTTGAATGTGCACAAGAAAGCCTTCCTAACTGAGCAAGTTAGCTCAATTATCCAACATCGCACTCCACCTAAATTTAAAGATCCTGGATGTCCTACGATTTCATGTACCATAGGTGATCAAAAAATTGAGCAAGCTTTGCTTGACTTGGGTGCGAGTGTCAACTTGTTACCTTATTCTGTTTACGAGCAACTAGGTCTTGGTGAGTTGAAACCCACGAAGGTGGTACTCCAATTAGCAGATCACTCAGTTAAGGTACCTCGTGGTGTTATTGAGGATGTGCTTATTCAGGTTGATAAATTCTTCTTCCCTGTAGACTTTATTGTCTTAGACACTCAACCTGTAGCTAATCCTACTAGCCAGATTTCTGTCATCTTAGGTCGTCCATTCCTAGCCACTTCAAATGCTCTAATCAACTGTAGGAATGGTGTTGTAAAACTCTCTTTTGGAAATATGTCGGTTAAGCTTAATGTTTTTAACGTAAACCGACAACCACCAGACTCTGAGGATATTTGTGAGGTAAATTTAATAGAGAGTCTAGATCAGGATACTTTTATTTATGCTAGTTATAAGGACCCTTTAGAGGCAAGCCTAACTAATTTTGTCTGTAATTTTGATATTGATAGTGCTTGTAAAGATGTGAATGCTTTATTGGATGTGAATGTTTCATTGAATTTAGTCCATTTTATCAACACCAAAAAGTGGAATGCCAAGATGGAAAGCCTAGGTATAGGTTGAGTTATAGTCCATTTTTATCATCATTGTACATTATTCGTTTTAGGATTTTTAGGACTTGTGTCTTTTTATTTTTTAGTTTGTGTCAATTGTTTTTTTTTTTTCTTTCATTTTGTGTATTTAATTTTTTTTTTAAAAAAGAAAAAAAAATTCATAATGGTCCGTTATAGCCTCCCATTCTCTGACTATGTATGTAGTACCAATTCTACAATTTGTGATATGATTGATAAAGTTGATGATTTTCGTTTATTAAAGTCTGGTTTCGATACCCAATACTGTCGAGATTGCTTCAACACAGTATGACTTTAATAAAGAAAGGCAACCCCTTTATACTCTATACGTTAGCGTATCTGGATAATCAATATCTTATCACATGTACATCTTAAAAAATTGGGACCCACCAGTTCAGAGAATGGAGAGCAAAGTAGTTCCCGTGATTTTCACGTAAAGATTAGGTTTAAAAAAAAAAAAAAATTTACTTTCTGTTTCATATTTATTTTCACCCATATTATTTTACTTGGTCGTTGGAGTATAGTCGTTGTTTTGACAGGATGTAGCATCCAAGTTTGGGGGAGTGGCCTCATTACCTTCATGCTATTAGTTTGCTCTATTTTCTTGCCACTACTCCCGTTTTCTGGTAATATTGTTCTAACCCTTCTCTATGCTTTGATTGGATGTACATTGAGGACAATGCACAGTTTAAGTTTGGGGGTAAGGTGATGCCTTTTATGTACTTTATTGAAGTGGGGGAAATTTTTATGAAATTTTTCTTGTTCTAGGACTTTTTGGTTACATTATTTTCTTAGTTTTTTATTTATTTTCTTTTGTTTTATTTTTAGATAGGATGTTTTGACATTTTTCAAGAGATTAATACTCTATGTAGGTGCTTAACTTGCAATTTTTGAGTATGTTTTAAATTTTTAGAAACTATGGTTTGAATTAGTGGTTTAAATCATTATTTGCATTGACATGCCTTGGGGTGATTGGTTTTAGTTTCCTCACATGCATAGGCACACTAGCAAAATCTTATGGGGTATAGACTTTGGCTTTGAGTTGTTGGATTACATATACTTGATATTAATTGGTATCCCTTGAGAATAAGTACCGATGATGTGATTTACATGATTTCAATGAAAAAAAAAAAAGAATATGTGATGAATAGAAAATCAATTTGATCCTTTTCATGAGTAACCGGGCCTCTATGCCTTAGGAAGCACGGAGTGTTCGCGTCAAAAGTGAAAGGGTGAGAAAAGATGACCATTGGTTGTCTTGATTTGTAGCTTGACTGATTCGAGTAATTAGGTTCTTCGGGGTGTCTTAACACCTAGTGCCCTAAAGCCATCTGGTTTGGGAGTCATTGACTGAAAGCTTGGTACATGGGTCTTTCAGAAAGCTTAATAGATCAAGACATTGCACAACCAATAAAGCAATAAAAAAAAATGAAAAAAAAATATATGAAAAAGTCATGTATTCATGTCTGGAAGTATGATTTCAATAAGGGGAGCTAGTGAGTTGAAGGAGTATGTGTCTTAATATATTCGGAGCTGGGTAATGCCACATGAGAGGATTGCTAGTTCACTTTTCACGAGGGAGCTAGAATTGGTTACTTTGAGATATGTTGATGTGAATTATGTGTGGAGACCATTACTTTGAATTATAGGATTTGAAAATTTGAAATTATTCTTGAATGCAAGTTTGTAACTATATATTGTAATCTTCTTTTTTATTAATGTTTAAACAGAAATTTTGAATGTTTGTGGGTAACATTTTTGGAAACCCTCACGAGACTATAACTCGTCCACTAGGGGGAACCTAGGGGTTCAAAGACTTGTTGCATATGCTAAATGCAATCGTTTCTCCCACGAAAGAGGAGTTGGGTAGTTTAGTTTGTGTTTAGTTAGTTTCCTTTGTTTTAGTTTTATTTTGTTCTATTGCTAAGGGACTAGCAATATGTAAGTTTGGGGGTGTGATGGGCGTTGAATGTTACGCATTCTAGCCTCTTAATTTGCATATTTTATTCTCTTAGTGATAGGTTATATGTGATTTTACTCTGTTTTTGTATTTTCTGTCTTTTTCAAGGCCTTAATGATTATTTCAGATAAAACCATGATTTTGGGCTTTTAAAGATGATATCCAAGAAGGTTATATGAAGCCTACATCTAATGGGTCCATTCAACTCCATATTTCAACTCAAATCAGCCCAAGGAAGAGGTTCTAGAGAATTACAACTGCTTAAGAATATTACGGGCCTGAAGCCCAATTCTACACTTAATCCAGTTTTAATCCCGTTTTGAAAAGTGGACTGAAAACCTTCTTTTCGAGCGTCAATTCGACTTAATTCCCGCGAAGGTTAAACGAAATTCGATTCTGGACACTTTTGTATTTCACATAAATTTCGTGAATCGAACTTCTACTGGGTCAAAACTTGAGCCAAAAGTCAGTAGAAAAATCTACCTATTTTGGGCTGCGGGAAAACCCTAATTTTCTTCTAATTGGATTAGGACTTTATCTCCTAATTGGATTAGGACTTTATGTATTCTCTTGGGGTATAAAGAGGTGAATTGGTGGCTGTTTTGTGGAGGAGGAAAGAAGTGGAGGCCAGGGCAGAGAAGACAGAGACAATCCGGGTTTTATTTATTTATTATGTCTTTTATTTTGTTATCTTCTTCTTCTACTATGTGTAACTAAACTCCTCAACTAGGGTTGAGGAGGAAACCTCCATTAATGAAGTGAAGTTCTTTTGTTCATTAATTAATTCCCATGTGTGTGATTTAATTGCTTATGATTTTTTCTTCTTGTGATTAATTATTTTATTATTCTTTCACCATTTATATCATGTATATGTGGTAGTTAGAAAGTATTATAATTAATCTGAGCTTGGGTTTGTATTTCTTAAAAGTGATAATCTTTGATCTTATGTTTTACATTAAATTGGATACATAGGATGCTTAGAATTTTACACTAGTAAAGCGAAGGAAAATCTACCTTTTTAATATATTTTTCATAGTGCTTTATTGTTAAATCTTGAGTAAGCAATAGATTGATTTCTTGATTGCTACTCCAAATTTGGGAATTAATAAATGAATATTAGAAGCTTCATGAATTTAATGGTGGTAGAATCCGAAACCTTAGTTATTTTCTCTATTTGATTTTAATTGTGTTATTTTATTTGCATGTTAGTTTAATCTATCTCAAATCAACCAAATTTTGTTTAAACTAGATTAGTTTTAAATTAATTTGAATTTGTGTTAGTTTTTCTTCTCAAAGCATTCCCTTGGGTTCGACCTCGTTCTTGCCGAACTATACTTTAATAGATTCGTACACTTGCGAGTTATTTAACAATTTTAAGACAACATCAGTTGGAACCTTTCATTTATCTTATGGATCATGTGTGAGGAGTTCTAGGATGATAGAAGGTGGATTGGGCTCCAAATGAACCATGTATAGGGTTGTTGGAGGTCTCGTGGGGAGCATTTCGATCATGCGAAATGCCTATTTCGCACAATCGAAACCCCCATTTCGATCGGGTGAAGGGGTGATGATTTATGATGATTTTTAGGGTCCAAACAAGAGGAATTTCGATCAATCGAAACCCCCATTTCGATCAATCAAAATATTGCAGGTCTGAGGTCTTGAGAGTGTGAAATCTTCGCACAATCGAGATTTATTTCGATCAATCGAAATCCCATTTTCGATCAATCGAAATTACTATTCACAGCATTTTTCAAAACTTTATTTTGATGTAATTTCTTCGTTTTAGATCAGAATTGAGTGTGGTTTTTTTTGAACTTGAGTATTTTTGAATTCTCTATCCAATGGTATAGGTATCACTTTCATATTTCAAACATAGTAAGTTTTGAGGCTTAAAAGTGAGTGTTTCTCAAAGGTGTGGGCAAGTAAATTTCCACTAAGGTGTGTGATTCGATATAGGGCCCATGGGTGTTGGTTAAGATGGAGTTGTATGTATTTATATGTAAGAATTAAGTTAAGCTTCTACGGTGAATGAGGGTCTATGGGGCTAAATAGACAGTTTAACCTCCGGTTCTCTAGGACTCAGAAATCGAAGTGTTATACATGGTATCAAACCTCGATACTATGGTGTAAGTGTGGTTAAGATCATTCACGGGGTTGAGTGAACAGGTTCACACTCGGGATTCGGGGTCGGTCCGGGGGAGTCCTGGCGGTCCAGGTTTCGGGGCGTGACAGGGTGGTTGTGAAAGGAGAACATGATTCCAAAGAAATTAATTTCTACGGTATTCTTGTAGATGTTATGGTGTTCAAATATTTGGGAGGAAACAAAGTCTACCTCTTCAAGTGTGATTGGTGGAATGTTGGCAACCAAAGAATGGGGATACATTCAGATGGTAACATCACGAGCGTAAATCTTTCTAGTAGGTGGTACAAGGATGATCCTTATGCATTAGCATGTCAAGCTGAGCAAGTATTTTATATGAAAGACCCTAAGTTTGGTAATAATTGGCATGTTGTGCAAAGGGTAGCACCTAGGAATTTGTATCAAGTTGCAGAGATGTCATTGGTAGATGAAGATAAAGAAATAAACGATGATGCTGATTCATATGAAGTTGAAGATTCAGGATACATTGACACAACTGTCCAATATGGTGATCTAGAGTTGGACCCATTGCATAGAGAAGATGTCGAGCCAACATACATTGATGCGACTGATGTTTTGCCAAACAACACAACTGTTGACCAAATAAATAATGATTTCATTAATGATGATGAGAGTGAGGATGAAGATGATACATTGATTGATTAGTGTGATGACGAGGAAGATGTAGAATTACTATCCTTTGAAAATGACGAGGAAGATGAAGAATTGTTATTCACTGATAATGAAAGTGATATGGATTGAGGTATAAAGGCTATTTTAATTCATGTTTTGGTTGTCCTTTCTTTCATCATTTAAATGTTTATATTAAATGAATGGGGTCATTCAAATTCAAGGGGACAACTAAATTTGCTACTTTATATAATTATCTACTTTATGCTAATGCATTAATATTTTCTTGGAGAAATTATCTTTATTGTGGAGTTGTAAACCATTTAGAGTGTTGAGCAAAGCTTAGACAATAATAAAATTTCTACAAACTAGTGACTAATATTATTTTATACTTCACATGATTTATTATCTTTCTAGTATCGACTTGATCCCTCTCAGCCTGATGATGAATAACTGGATCATAGTTTTTTTTTATTATTTTATTTGTACCCTAATGCCATTATAAGTCAAGCTGCATTGTGTCTTCCTTTATATCTCTACTCTTAATGTTGTATTTTGTGATGCTTCTCTGTGCAGGTGTCTAATGAATGGCCTGGCTTGCCTGCTGGTGTAAAATCTGATCCATCTACTATAGAGCTTTTGGAACATTTAGCAGCAAAATGTGGAGTGAGAAACTCAAAATCTCACATGTTTATTGATGAATTCATCCCAACACTTGAGAATGAACAAGGAATTTGCTACACCTATCCTGAAAATCTTCCTAGTGAGGTCACTCCCAATTCGTAGATTTTTATATGTGGTTTTTCACTATTAGTAGTGGCCACTGGGCCTTATCTATGGGGGCCACAAATGAAAGCTAGGGGCATTTTTACAATTAGTGAAGATTTTACACATAATAATACAAATATATGGCAGTGGCCACCACTGGGCCTTATCTAGCTCGGTCCCTGAATGCTCTTCAGTAATTTTATATGTGCTTGGCATGAGCTATCGTAGTGGCCAATGCGTATTTTAAATCAAGTTATGCTAATGAGTCTTTTACTCTTTTTTATGATCTTAGGTTGATTTAGATATGTTTTATGAGTTAATTTATTTAATTTCTAACTTTGAAGCAAAAAAACTAAAAATATACCTTTAGTGCGTACATCGACACACATTATGAGAAAAAATGGTCAATAAGAAACACAGACACAGATCGTTTTTGCTTTATCTTTTGAATTATTGAAACTCCTTTTCATAATAGTGATAGAGTTCTAAAGAGATTCATTTGAGACATATCAAACTCTAAGACAAGAAGGATACTATGAATCAAATAAATATAAAGAGGATTAAACTTGTTATTTGAACAAGACACTAGGCTTTTATGTATAATCCCAAAATTACTACAAAATAAACATAGTTACTTAGCTCGGGCTATATCAAGCCACTAGGAGTGAAGTTAGCTTCTCATAGGAATGGTTGAAGCCTCCCTTCCCTCCTTAGCTTCTCTCCCTCTCAATACATTTCAGTGCAGGAGCTACTGAATTCCAGTAGCTCTTTCTGTCGCTCAATATGCCTGGATGTGTATGAATATGATTGTATATGTCTTCCCCAGCCTTTTGTCTGAATCATTTTTTTATATAACCCCAAGTGGTGCACCAGACCAAACCTTATCACCATTTTCCTCTTCTTTTTTCTTCTTTTATTCATTTCTCTCCCACTTCTCTTGTTTTGTTCCTATCCTTACTTCCCAGCCGACACTTCTTTTCTTATTTCTTTCTTATCCGACTACCTGCCACATGATATATATATATATATATATATAATGTGTTATTTATTGTGTTATTTGTTGAGTGGCTATGAGAGAAAATGGAGACGAGAAGGATAACTTGGAGGGCATTCAGGTAGTGCTTGGATGGTGGTGGGCAGGATAGGGCATGGCATGGGTTTTGGCAGGTTGTGGTGAGTGGAAGATGGTGCAAGTTATGGTGCATTGATGAATGGTGATGATGATGGAGAGATGTGGGTATGTTGGGTTCGGGTGTGTGGTGAAGAAAATGGGTTTGCTTTTGGGTCTTGTGGGTGAAGGTTAGGGCATAGAGGTGGTGGATTCGATTGTTGTTGGAAGAAATGAGTCTGCTGCCATGGGGAGATAGGTTGGATGAGGTTGGTTATATGTGGGCTGTGCCGTTGGTGACAGCCATGGTCTTTGACAGTGGGTTCACGGCTGCTTGGGTATATATATATATATTCTCTCTCTCCCAATTTCTTTCTCACCCTCTTTCTCTTCCCACCCTCGGCAGTGACTCCTCTACTCTTCTCTTCTCACCTTCTTTTTTCTTCTTTCTTTTCTTTCTTTTCTTTTTCTCCACTTCTCACAGCACTCACATCTCTCTCATTTCTTTCTTTTTCCCAACCAATTTTTCTTTCTCACCCACTCTCTCTTCATTGTGAATGGCTTTTGCTGATGGTGAGGATTTGTATTTGGTGCTTCATGAATTGGATGGCACAACAATGGTGCTCGGCTGACTGGATTAGGCTTGGTAGGTTAGGTTAGGTGCTAGGTGATGTGGCACACTTGGGTAATGGAAGAAGGTAGGTAAGGTAGGCTGGCTTGGTTGATAGTTGGCAGTCGGTGGCAGCAGGTGGTCGCGTGGGTGTGGCTGGCGGTGGATTGTGTGGTGGTGTTTTGTGGTGTTGCGGGCTATTTGGATGGTGGTGAAGCTGCCATTTGGCTTATGGTTGATTAATATTGGGTTTTGTTTGGCTAAGGTGAGGTGGTCTAAGTTTGTGTTGGCTTTAGGTGATGCTAGTGGTTGCTTCGTGAGGTTCACAATTAAGGTAGTGTTTGGTAGTTTAGGTGAAGGTTGGTTGGTGATGAATGGAATGAAGTTGTGTGCATGGATGGAATGTGTTGTTTTGCATTGCATGGGCTGAATGGTGTTGAGTTAGGTAATGAGTTTACTGTATTGGTAAGTGGTTAAGTAGCCATGGTTCACGGCTGGGCAGTGGGTGCGGTGTTGGTGTTGAGCTCAGTTACCATGAGTTTGTGGGTTTGGCTAATAGGTGAAAATGCTTGGGTCATCAATGGTGGGCTAGGTTTGATTAATGCATGGGCTGGATATGATAGTGGGTTTGTGGATGGATGAAATGGGTTGAAGTAAAATGAAAATGGGTTTCAGATGTGGGCTTGGGCAGTGTGCTGCCATGTGTGTGCATGTGTATATGTATATAATATATAAATATATATAACTATATATATATAATATATATAAATATTTATATAGAAATATATAAGAGTATATTATATGTATACACAATTGAAATTATCTCCGATCCGGAACTCTGTATCCTTGGACAGATAAACATTTGGACACCAATTTGAATCTTCATTTCACGAAGACATTGTTGTAGTGCTAAGTAACATGAATTAATTAAATTTATGGAAAAATGCATAAAAACAATAAAAATACAAAAATAATATAAAAACTATAATATAAACATAATTAAGGAATTAACATATATAATTAAAGAAGCAAACGCTTGTCAGGTGTACATCTTTTTTTCTTTATTAGGAGAGTAAACTTAATTGAATGACATTGTGTAAGTAGAAATAAGATAGGTGCAACACCGTAGATTGTTTATCACTTTAGCTATATTTGATTAAATTTCTTTACTATTCTTCTTGTGCAATCCTCCAACTCCATTTATATGTGTTATAATAGTTGGATCGTTTTAGCTTTAACTTTTGAATTATTGAAACTCCTTTTCATAATAGTAATAGAGTTCAAAACAGAAATATAGAAGGTAGTGTCATATATATATGATGATTATCATTATAGAATGATATGTTTATATGCAACTGAACTAATCATATTTTTTCTCTCCTTTTTTTGCAGGTTGCATGTGGTTGGGATTAGCTTTTTGGATCTCCTTTTTGTTGGCGTCTCATTGACTATCTTTTTTTTTGTTCTTTTATTTATGGGTCTAGGTTAAACTCACTTTTGTACTTTCTATTTTACATGGGATTAGATTTATGGATCTCCTATCTTTCTATTGTTGTATATAATTAAATTATTCTCTGTGTATGAATCTCCTTTTGATCCTTTATTTAGAATATGTACGGACCTTTGGACATATATGATAGAATATTTTAGTTTTTAATTTGTAAAATATTAGTTTGGATAATTTGTGATTGATGCTTTATAGAATTTGTAAAATTTTAGGTTTGATTGGAATGTTTGATATACATTACGGGAAAAAGATTGCTGAAAATAAAAAATAATAATTTATTTTTGCAAAAAGCAATTTTGTCGCTAAAAAAAATGGTGACAAACAACATTTGTTGCTAAATAACTACATTTGTGACAAAGTTAGTTTTGTCTCAAATTGTTTTGTTTTTAGGGACAATACATATTTTGTTGCAAATTGTTTTATTTTTAGGGACAAAGTGTATTTTGTTGCAAATTGTTTAATATTTAGCGACAAATCAAATTTTGTTGCAAATTGTTTTATTTTTTTTTAGAGACAGTCTATTTTGTTGCCAATTGTTTTAGATTTAGTTACAAACCCAATTTTGTCGCAAATTGTTCAATATTTAGCGACAAAATAACATTTGTCGCAGATTGCTATATATTTAGCGACAAAATAATATTTGTCGCAGATTGCTATATATTTAGCGACAAAAGTCCTTGGGATTGGGTTGTGATAAGCGACAAATTTTTGGAGAAATAGTGACAAATAATTTGTCGCTAATTGTGACATCTTTAGTGACAAGTGTATTTTTGTTGCAAAATATGATATTTTTTGCAACAAAAGTTTTTTGTGGCATAAAACCTTTTGTGATGGGCTTTAGGGGACAACCTCGCGACAAAATTTTTCTGTCCCTAAAAGCTTTTTGCGACAAATTTGGTATGTTTATAGACAAATATTTTTGTTGCAAAACAACAAATTTCTTGTAGTGAGTTGACATGCAAACTACAAAAAAAAAAAAAAAAAAGTCCTCAGGACAATATAAAAAATTAAACAGAGGAATTTCCAGTACCATGGATTTGTTAAGAGCCATATAGAAGGGCTCTTGAAGGAATATGTATCAGTAGGGAAACATGGTTCTACACTCCATCTTCAAGTCGAACAAATTCAAGTTTCATGAGCCATATTTTAGATTTGAATATATCTCTAAGAATACAAAAATTATCTTATGTGAAAAAGATGCAATTCCCTCTGGATGAAGAAATGAATAGCATATAATCCCCCAAGTTGTCTACCTCAACCCCACTGAGAAATGTCCCAATCTAGTCTAAGTATCTCAAACCTTTTTGTTCTCAGAAGAGGCATAAAACCAATTAGCTCTAGTAGTGGTATCAATGCGCCAACGTGACAATTTTATATCGTTTGCGCAACTTCACATTGCTTATATAATAATTTTACATTGTTTACGCAACAATATCTCATCGCTCATTTATAAGCAGTGTATTGTGTTGCGTAATCAACATAGGACGTAAACACAGGATCCCAACTGAAGGTGATCCTGATTAATCAAGAACAGGGTGACCATAGTATCTGCTTTAGAGATTTTTTTTTTTCGGTGAATATCTGCTTTATAGATCTCTGATGATGGGATAGACAGAATAGCATCAACTGTAATTCATCCAAGAAAAAAAATATTTTTCTTATGCTTGGTGGATTGCATTTTGGATTCTAACCTTTATTTGAAGGAAATTCATCCTTGAAAGTTGATGGAGAGCGCTTATTTGAAATATATGAGAAGTCAAATGAGTCATTTAATAAACCTTACAATTCAATAATGAAATAAAGAGAGCTCTCGTGATAGCATTATACACCAAGTGCTGAGAGGGGTAAACTGGACCCAAATCTTAGAATCAGCGTTGTATTGCACCATTTTCAATAATGCTATATGCGTTTACATTATGGTATGACGTATAACATATCAGAATTACAGGGGAAATTGATTGAGATATGCACAGGTGCAGTAAAAGAGATGGACTGGACTCCCGGGCCATATTTTCTTTGGATTTGATATATCACATGACGTTAAATGCAGACTAAATAAACTACCAATTTGAACTTAAGTAGCTTCCTCTCAATTATAGTGGTTGTTATGAAGCTATACACAAGGACATGCTCTATAGTTTATTACCTAAGATATATGAATCTTCAAAGATCTCTTCTTGCATTGGAACAGAGGGCCATTTATGGATAGAGTTCCACAATAATGTATTCTATTAAAAGGGTTGCTGGTCTTATTATGTTTTTCTTAGGAAGATATTCTGCATAATTGAACAGAGTATTGTAGATGATATACTGCAAGGACAAATATATGTACATCAGTTTGTGATTTCATGCAACCATAAATTTAGAACAATAATAACTGAAATTAATACAGTGTACAACTTTGAGAAATATGAAATACAATATACATACTATTTATTACAATCCACATTGAACTGAAAACAGAGCAGCAGAAACATCCACCAAAGGTAAAAAAGCTTTTTAAGACAGAAGCAAGAGGTTCAATTTAAGCATCAGACTAGGAAATATCCAACTCGCCCCAGCTATCTTGAGGCACACCCAAGGCTTTCCACACAGCTTTTGAGGCATCAACAATGTTATTAGAACAAGGAGGCTGATAATCATGGTCTCCATCACATCCCATAGTAGAGTCACACTCGTCAACGACCATGGCATTTACACTCTGCCCATTCGCACTAATGGTGATGTTGTTGAGGCACCTTCCTCCTCTCTTATGCCATCTAGTTAATAGTGCAACAACTGGTGTGTCATCAGAGTGGTAGTTGTTATCACATTCTGATGCTCCGCTACCATCTCCATCCTTCTGAAAACTGTTGAGAGTGAGAACCGCCTTAGTATTACTCGAAACTGTTGGTGAACACTTCTAAGTTGTGTAAAGTTTGCCTTGCACACAACATTCAGAGTCATTCTCTTGGTTGCATTGTCCGGGAGGAGGTTTTCTACCTCTAATTTTGCCACTTGGTCTACAAAATTGAGCTTCAGCTTCTAGGCAATTGGTAACAAGGAGAACAAGCAATATGAGAAGTGGTGCTCTTAGGCTGAAGTTCTTCATTTTGCTCTCTCTCTGGTTGTGTTGTGTTGTGAGGCTTGATGCCGAGAAGGATTATAGTGTTGGGCTATATATAAGATCTGGTGGAGGGGCGGTCTGGTCATTTAGGAGAAAGATTAGAGTGATGATTGTACCTGTGTTTGTAAGGAAAATAACAATAAAGGCTTCAAAATTTTATGCTATCTGACTTTTGAGTTAAATTATGATTCAAAACTGACGCAGAACGGAAGTATAAGGGGTTACCAGCGTAAACCCCAAGAACAAAAACTGGAATCCACCAGCACAATTAATTGTAAACCAAAGTAAAACTTTATTGATAAATTGATTACCCTCTGCCCTATGGCAGTACATATATTTATAATAGAGAAATCATAATCCTAACAGGACTAGGAAACCTAAAAATAAAGGAAACTTGTAGAAATTCTAATCCTAACAGGAAAAGAAAATCTATTTCCAAAGGAAATGAAAAAAGGAAAGAAAACACTAAAACAATAAAGGAAACTTGTAGAAATTCTAATCCTAACAGGAAAAGAAAATCTATTTCCAAAGGAAATGAAAAAGGAAAGAAAACACTAAAACAATAAAGGAAACTTATTATAATAGTTATTTTGACAACCGAGCGAAAAGTTATGCCCGTTTCTTCGGACCAATGCATTTTGCCAATTTTCGGTCAATCTCTTCTTCAAACTCCAAAGCCAATTGTCCTACATCAATCTTTCCCACCTGCGAAGAACTCGACCTTGAGTTGTAATCCGGATAAAGCGGAACATCATCACTAAACTCATAAAGGTTAGCTACATTGAAAGTACGAGATATGTTCATATCAGCAGGCAAGTCAATCACATAGGCGTTGTCATTGATCTTCTTGATCACCTTGTACGGCCCATACTTCCTTGGCTTCAACTTGTTATAGGAACCAACTGGGAACCTTTCCTTACGCAGAAACACCATAACCTGATCACCCTCAGTGAACAATTTCTCACGTCTTTTCACATCTGCTGCAGCTTTATACTTCGCATTCTTCTCCTCTAACCGCGCCTTTACTTCAGCCTGAACATTGCGAACTTGCTCAGCCAGGTTCTCAGCAGCAACACTTGTTCTAGTGACCTTGGGAAGACGTGTCAGGTCTAACGCATGCTTAGGAGGCTGTCGATACACTAAAACAAAAGGAGATTTACCAGTAGCAGTGTGAACTGCATTGTTATACGCAAATTCAGCTTGTGCCAGAACTAAATCCCACTGTTTAGGCTTGTCACCACAAATGCACCGAATTAAATTCCCCAGTGTTCAATTCAGATTTTCAGTCTGCCCATCGGTCTGCGGGTGCGCAGTGCTACTGAACTTTAGAGTAGTATCCATCCGCCGCCACAACGTAACCCAAAAATGGCTAAGAAATTTCGAATCCCTATCAGAGGTTATAGACTGAGGAACTCCATGTAAACGGACCACCTCACGAAAGAACAGTTGAGCCACATGTGACGCATCAGATGTCTTCCGACAAGGGATAAAATGTCCCATCTTAGAGAACCTGTCAACCACAACAAACACAGAGTCTACTCCACGCTGAGTTCGTGGAAGACCCAAAACAAAATCCATCGATAAATCCTCCCATATGGCATTCGGTACAGGTAGAGGCATGTAAAGACCTGTATTCTGAGCCTGCCCCTTAGAAGTCTGACAAACATAACACTTGCGAACAAGGTTACCCACGTCGCATTTTAACTGAGGCTAGTAATACCGCTCGGCTATCCCACTGATAGTCTTGTCACGCCCCAAGTGACCACTCAAACCTCCACCATGTAACTCTCGAATCAGCTTCTCCCTCAAAGAGCTCCGAGGAATACATAACTGATTACCACGGAACAAGTACCCTTCGACCAAATGGAATTCTCCCTCTGTCTGTCTAAGACCACATTTTTCCCATACCTCAGCGAAATCTTCATCCTTAGAATACAACTCTTTCAAGAACTCAAACCCAATAATCTCTTGCTGCATAGTGATCAGTAAACTCGCGCGTCGACTTAATGCATCTGCCACCTTATTCAGAATCCCAGATTTGTGTTTCAGCACATAAGGAAACTTCTGCATATAGGTCGCCCACCGAGCATGCATATTACTTAGACTCCTCTGACTGTTTAGATACTTCAAAGCTTGGTGATCAGTGTAAAGAATAAATTCTCGCTGAATCAGATAGTGCTCCCAATGCTTCAGAGCACGGACAATAGCATAAAATTCTTGGTCATAGGTACTCCACTTTCGGCGTGCATCACTAAGTTTCTCACTGAAAAATGCCACTGGTCTCTTCTCTTGTGACAGAACTACTCCAATCCCATTTCCACTAGCATCACACTCCACCTCAAATAGTTTCTCAAAACTGGGTAAAGCCAAAACAGGAGTAGTGCACAGTTTTTCTTTAATGACTGCAAAAGTTGTGTCGGCATCTTCACCCCACTGAAACTTACCCTTCTTTAAGCACTCTGTAATAGGAGCCACAATACTGCTGAAGTCCCTAATAAATCGACGATAAAACGTCACCAACCCATGGAAACTCCTCACCTCTCCTACTGTCTTTGGTGTAGGCCAATCACGAATGGTTCTCACCTTTTCATCATCAACCATTATTCCCTCCGAACTAACCACATACCCAAGGAATAACAATCTTTCTGTCAGCCAACTACATTTTTTAAAGTTGATAAACAGCTTATTTTCGGACAACACCTCTAACACAGCTTGTAGATGCTCCATATGATCTTTCTCACTCTGACTGTAAATTAGTATGTCATCAAAATAGACGACTACATATTTTCCAATGAAAGGTCACAATACCTGGTTCATAAGCCGCATAAAAGTACTAGGCGTGTTGGACAATCCGAAAGGCATAACCAACCACTCGTAGAGTCCATCCTTTGTTTTGAAAGCCGTCTTCCATTCGTCACCAGGTTTGACTCGAATTTGATGGTATCCACTTCGCAGGTCGATCTTTGAGAATAACTTCGAACCCTCCAACATATCTAGCATGTCATCCAATCTCGGGATTGGAAAGCTGTATCTGACAGTTATCTTGTTGATCGTGTGACTATCAACACACATCCTCCAACTGCCATCTTTCTTTGGGACTAGTAACGCGGGAACAGCGCAAGGACTCATGCTCTCTCAAATGAACCCTTTTTGCAACAATTCTTCCACTTTAGCCTGTAAAATCTGATTCTCCTTGGGACTCATCCGATAGTGTGGCAAATTTGGTAAGCTTGCTCTCGGAACTAAATCAATATGGTGCTGAATATCTCTTAACGGTGGAAGATTATTTGGTAACTCTTCAGACACCAACTCACTGAATTCGGTCAACAAGGACTGCACCTCCTCGGGTAACACAATTCTCTGCTCTTCCTTGCCTTCTATCACTAGAGCTCGCACAACCACAACATGTACCTCCTGTGCCTCCTTAACTTCAGATTCCAACTCAGTTATTGACGTGACTAAAGAGACTAAGGACTGCTCTTCTACTGTGGCTTTAGTTGAGCCACCACCGGAACTCTGCTTCAGAACCATTGCAATCTTCCTGCCATCCCAACTATAAACACAAACATTATCGCGCCCCCTGTAGGTGATATCCACATCAAACTGCCATGGTCATCCCAATAACACGTGACTAGCATCCATGTCGACTACATCGCAGACCACCTCATCTCGGTAATGCTGCCCGATTGAAATAGAAACTTTACACACCTCCGTCACGTTCGCTTTAGGCCCCTTCTGAATCCACCCAATCGCATACGGCTTTGGATATTTTTTTGCCTGCAGCTTCAGGTGTTCCACTAATTTTCTAGACACAAAATTCTCACAACTTCCACTGTCAACAATTAAATCACAGACTTTGCCCTGGACACTGCAGCAAGCCTTAAAAATATTGTTTCTTTGTGAGAACTCCTCCAGCTTCGTTGAACACATGACTCGCTGAATCACACAGTTGACAT
This sequence comes from Cornus controversa, assembly GCA_026545225.1. Lineage (NCBI taxonomy): Eukaryota > Viridiplantae > Streptophyta > Magnoliopsida > Cornales > Cornaceae > Cornus > Cornus controversa. The sequence continues at coordinate 35,738,634 of CM048845.1, read as the reverse complement.
GCTCTCCCTGTTTCTCCGCAATTTCTGCACCATCCAGGAATTCGTCAATGCCTACTCCTTCTTCAACATCCTCGTCGTTTTCCCCAATATCCACGAAATTCACTGGTTTTCTGGCTGGACATTCATTTGAACGATGGCCTGGTTGGCCGCACCTGTAGCACTTCAAACCGCCTCTTTTAGCATATGGGTTTGGCGCCATCCGTGGGGCTTCCTTCATAGCTGCTGCTGTTGGACGCGTCCCAGCATGGTTATTACTAGAAGACGAACCCCTTTGAGTTTGATCTGTAGCTATTTGAGACTGATAATTCTGCCCATCGCCTGGTAGAAATCTGCTCCTGTTTGCAACTGCATTGGACGTCCCAGCCGTGTCCTTCTTGTAGTAGGAAAATCGATTGGATGCCTTCTCCATTAACTCTGCTTTCAAGGCCATGTTTTGCGCCTCATCCACTGTCCAGACAACTTGCAGTCCAATTTTGTCTCGAATGGTAGACTTCAATCCTGCTAAGTATCTGAAAACCTGCTGTCCCTCAATCTCATTCAGGTTGTTACGAACTGACAGCTTGGTCCACTCCTCAGTATAATCCGCAACAGTCCTATTACCCTGCACACAATTCTGGTAATTCTGGAAAATAAATTGCTCATAATCTGGAGGTAAAAACCTGCTCATCAGAAGTTGTTTCATTCTCCTCCAGGTTCGTATAGGAGCCTTACCTTGTCGTCGCCTATCGTTTTGCAACTTCTCCTACCAAACAGCAGCCCCACTTCTCAACTTATACGCCACCATCTTGACTTGTCGATCCTCCGTAACTTCAGTCATCTCAAAAAACCTCTCAACCTCAAAAATCCAGTCCAGAAATTCTTCAATTTGCAATTTACCATGGAACAGCGGTATGTCTGCGCGTATTCTATAGTCAGGTTAATTTTGGTTTCGATTTTGTTGACGAATCCTTTGGTGACCTGCAACGTCCTCATCAGAGTCTTCATCACTCAAATCTTCAAACTGCTCGTGTCTCGCCACTCTAGGCGGATGTCCACCTCCGGGGCAGCCAAGGGCAACTCCCTCGACTCTAACTCTGTTGACAGGGGCTTGAGCGTTACCAATAGGGATGTCGGGATTAGGCTGCCGCTCCATCAGTTGTTGTAACGTGGCCGTCAACCTCTCCATCGCCTGTCGCTGCTTGTTAATCACTTCCCATATATCTGCATCCTTACGACCAGCGTCGCCAGGGTTAACTCCTCCGTCTTCGTTGTTGACCATCGTACAAGGCAAATCCTCAGGCTCTGATACCACTTGACGTAGAACGGAAGTATAAGGGGTTACCAGCGTAAACCCTAAGAACAAAAATTGGAATCCACCAGCACAATTAATTGTAAACCAAAGTAAAACTTTATTGATAAATTGATTACCCTCTGCCCTATGGCAGTACATATATTTATAATAGAGAAATCATAATCCTAACAGGACTAGGAAACCTAAAAATAAAGGAAACTTGTAGAAATTCTAATCCTAACAGGAAAAGAAAATCTATTTCCAAAGGAAATGAAAAAAGGAAAGAAAACACTAAAACAATAAAGGAAACTTGTAGAAATTCTAATCCTAATAGGAAAAGAAAATCTATTTCCAAAGGAAACGAAAAATGAAAGAAAACACTAAAACAATAAAGGAAACTTATTATAATAGTTATTTTGACAATCGAGCGAAAAGTTATGCCCGTTTCTTCGGACCAATGCGTTTTGCCAATTTTCAGTCAATCTCTTCTTCAAACTCCAAAGCCAATTGTCCTACATCAAAAACCCCATTCTCAATTATCATTCGCGGTAGATTTATGTACATAAAATATGAAGTTACTTGCATTAATGGTTGTGGGATTGTGTTTTTTAATTTTTATGTGGAATAATAATAATAAAAATAATTTTGTTATAGTACTATTAATTCTTTTGCGAAGAACTTGTTTAGTGTCATGACTTGAGGGAAAAAAGTGCCCACATCTTTCTTACTCTAAATAGTTTGTTGTTCATTGATAACCCTCTAGTTGGCTGCGTCCGATTGTAACTTTTGAAGGATGTATTCTTGTATCTTCTACACTAACTTCCAATCTAAAATCTGCAAGTGTTGGTTTCTTTAGAATTGTAACATTATATTAATCAAATGTTATTCCTGAGGTATCACTTCACATGCCATTTAATCATGATATTTATATATTAAAGTTTTTGGTTCAAGTACAAATATGATTTTGATGTAATTGGAGAAAAATTGAACATGGTTGAGCAATTTTAGTGTTTCTAACTAAATAGTGAAAAAAATAATAGAAAAAATTATGACTGTGAGGAGGTTGTTAGTAGCAGTATGATATTGATGGGACCAGTAGGGACTTTCAGCTAGTTTAGCCGTGATATTAAAAGGGTGTGATTTAACATAGCACTAAATAATATTATGAGTGCTCAGCTCAATTTATTTTTCTGATGGCAAGAATTCGCGGAATATTATTATTTATTTTTCTTGTGTTGTTTCTGAATGCCATCATAGCTTGCCGTCCACACGGTCACAAAAGCAGTTTCTATCCAAGTTGTTGTGGCTGAATGGCTGTGAATCGGTCTATACCAAGTAGCTGTGTCCCATGATTCAAAGTACCCGCAACAGTACATCATCGTACTTTTAGTTCCCATCCAATCGTCTAATCACGCTATCTTTACCTTTGACCAACTCATTTGATTCCGACTTCGTGCAAAATTTCAGTTTTCTCCAATATCTCATCATTTACTAAAACTGCTTTTTGGTCCAAAGCTTTGTAGGAGAAATATAAATTGAAAATGAGGATGGGAAAATATTAGTTGTTATCTTCCGTAATCACAAAAGTATTGTGACCGACTTCGTGCAAATTTTGAGTTTTCTCCAATATCTCATCATTTACTAAAACTGCTTTTTGGTCCAAAGCTAATCACAAAAGTATTGTGAGCCATTCTAACATGCAATTGTAGTGGGATGTAAAGAAGTGCTTGTTTCATGTGTAAAATAAAAATGAAAAAAATGAATTGCATTAATCTCTCATAAGCTTTGTTATAATTACACAAACTTCTATTATTTGAAGAATTACATTGATCTCATTTTTGTCTAATTCTGTTAACGGAATATGTAATTTTATAAGTTTGTTATTGAAATTTGGATGAAATTGAGTTTTCTTCTTCTTATTCCTGATCATCTGTCATGGTCATTTTTGTTGTTCCTCATCTTTGTTTTATTACTTTATTTATCATAAATATGGTTGAGTCACATTCATGCTTGAATGTTGATGGGGAGTGCTTATTGCAGCCAGCCCTCTACAGGTAACTTTTTCCCCAATTGCTTTGGCTTCTATACCACTGTGGTGATCCTCTTCTGAATTTCTCTCACTTTATTTATTTAAAAGAGTATTTGTTGGAAATTTTGGCATTTAACTACAAATATGTTATTGTAAGATGGGTATTTAGTTCGAAAAAATGAGGTGAATGACCACTAGGGCAAGATGTACATAAACTTTCGGAGTAATTCTCTTGGTTGCATTGTCCGGGAGGAGGTTTCCTACCCCTAATCTTGCCACTTGGTCTACAAACTTGAGCTTCAGCTTCTAGGAAAATGGGTAGCAAGTAGAACAAGCAATATGAGAAGTGGTGCTCCGAAGCTGAAGTTCTTCATTCTACTCTCTCTCTCGCTCTAGTTGTGTTGTGAATTGTGATGCTTGATGCCAAGCAGTATTCAAGTGTTGGACTATATATAAGATGTCGTGGAGGGGCAGTCTGGTCATTTAGAAGGAAGCTTAGAGTGATAATTGTACAGGTGTTTGCAGGAAAAGAACAATAAAGGCTTCAAAATTTTAGAATAGCAATTTGTTACTACAGGCAACTCTAAATACTCACGGCCAACAAAACTGCTATCAACATTTGAATTAAATTATGATTCAATAACCCATTCTAAATAATTATTTAGTGCAGAGATTTATCTACTTATAATATGGAATCACTTGCAGGTTGTGGAATCATGATTTGTATGTGCTGCATTGGCTGTCTCAGATTCAAACTTGAGAATGTCATATTGTATCTTTTACACTAATTTCCAAACTAAGATTCTGCAAGTGTGGAAGGTAAATTTTGTTCACAACTTACCACTTGGTTTCCATCCATTTATTCTAAAATATTGAGGCAGGACTAGATTGTTGCTTGACTACTACAAGGTACAACATTAGATTAGAACACTGTTATATTCTATAGCAAGCCAGTACCATTTGGAGTAATTAATCTTTTGGAGGAATTAAGATGCCATGATAGCTGTGTCACTTAAAAGGGCGAAAATTTTGCACGGTGAAGGGATACTGTCACAAACATCATCCTTTTAAGATGCATCTAATCAGTTAGGACAAATCATAAGATCACAACTCTATCAAGCTATGCATCAGTTACCAAACTCGACAGCTGAATTTCATTTAACAAGAAAAAGAGAGTAATGCAAGAGGGATTGGAAGATGAAACCAGCATACAAGCTAATCTAAGACTCCACTATTTTAATTTCAAAAAGCATCCACATATTTGATATGCAGTTCAAGAGATACAGGATAATGCTACCTCCACAAAGATTAAAATTTTGGATTTTATGTTGCAAGCACAAAAGGTCCAGTGTTATCTCCAGGTTCTGCTAGGCAATGTTGTCACTTGAAGAATCATGTCCCCAACATCTGTACCAATGACAAAAATAAGTAAGATCAAATAATTCATATGAAAACAAATAGATGATGGAAGACATCTCAGAAATGGAATTGCAATTTCGATGATGGGCCGGCGGTGTTATTTACTCTTATCGCTCAACCAACTCTTGTGAGTAGAGTGATTGAAGAGCAGAGGAGGGATAGTGAGGTTGAGGCTATTCGCACACGGATTTCGGGTGACAAAGTGGTGGAAGGATGGATAGTTCATTCAGATGAGAGCATGAAATTTCAAGGAAAGATGTTCGTTCCCTTAGCTTGTCGAGATGAGATTTTGAAATTATTTTGATTTAAGTTTCAAACTTTAAATATTCTATAATAAATATTATTGTTGTGATATTGTAAACAAAGGGAGATTTGGACTACCGATTGGAGGGTCCAACTGTTACCCGAAGATCTAGCACACAAGCTCGCAATATATCCTCCAGAATCTGTATAGTACGCTCGAACTGACCAGACGTCTGAGGATGAAAAGCAGTACTAAAGTGAAGGTCCGTATCAAGTGCTACCTGAAAACTCTACCAAAATTGAGATGTAAATCGCGGGTCCTCTCCTATCCAATCCAAAATCTCAAATGGTCCGATGAATCGTGGTGCTAGCTTGCCATTACAACCGAACCTCATCAAACATCTTCGTGGTGAGACCTTCAAAAAGACATGATCCCCCACCTCAAATACCAAAGGTCACTGCCTTCTATTGGCATAACTTTTCTGACGACTCTGAGCCGTAAGCAATCTCTGCCGAATTACCTTGATCTTTTCCATAGTTTCCCGAACTAAATCTGGTCTCAAAGAAATTGTCTCTCTAACCATAGTCCAACAAACAGGTGACCTACATGGTCTACCATAAAAAGCCTCAAATGGAGCCATCTCAATACTAGCTTGATAGCTATTATTGTATGCGAACTCCACCAATGGCACACACTATGGACTTTGTGACGGGACTTCCAAGGTCGAGGAAGGGTCACGACGCAGTTTGGGTTGTCATGGATAGACTGACGAAAGTGGCTCATTTTATTTCCATTAAAATGACTACTGATGTGGATACTCTTAGTAGATTGTATATTGAGCAGATCCTTAGACTTCATGGTGTGCCAGTTTTTATTGTTTCATCATTTATTACTTTAAATGTATTTTAAATGATATTTAATATGTTTTGAATGCGGGGAACATGTTTAGAAGGTTGTAATATGATTTTGGAAAGTTTTGAAAACTTTTGAAAAAGTTTGATTTTTTGGTCAATGGGAGCCCCGGGATGAGGTTAAGTGAGTCCGGGAATTCCAGAAAAATTTTGAAAATTTTTATTTTTGAGTATGAATTAAATGAAATGTTTAGAGTATTAAGGAAGTGATTTCGAGTCCAACGGAGTTTTCAAGAATTAATTCGGAGGTCGGGAGGGTATGTTAAGTGGCCCGGGGACAAAACAGTCTTTTCGCGCCCCTAGGAGTGAAGTAAATATCCCAAGGTCTGGAATATTTTATATTTACAGATCTCAATCTCTCTCTAAATTCACCACTTCATCTCTCTCCCTTCTCTCTAGATTCTAGGTCACTTGATGTGTGATTTGGAAGATCCCGAAGAAGGAAAGTGTGTAGAGGGCGTTGAGGGGTTCGGTTTGAACCGATCAAAGTCTCCATTTTGTGAATTTGAGAAAGTTGGAATTTCTCAAAGTTGGATTCAAAGCATAGGATTTGAGGTAGGGGTGCTAGACTCATCTTTACTTTGATTATATAGGTCACATATTTGTGACATGAAAGATAAGTTGAGATTTTTTGAGTTTAGGGTTTTGTGTATATGTATTTATATATAAAAATATGATTTATGCATATGTATATGTCTAACATGCTAATTAAGACTCATACGTGTTGCATACTTGATACTGAGACTATATATGCTAATTGTTGAAATTGTGTTCATTTGGTGAAAATGCATAAATCTGAGTTTTTTTATAGAATGATGCATGAAAGATATGATTTTCTTAAAAAATACATAAACATGAGGTGAGTGAAATAACATTGTGACATGTTTGATTTGAGGAAGAAAATGCATTGATTTGATAAAATGCATTTCATTGTGTGGGATATGTGCATTATGTGATAAAATGCATTATGTGACGAGTTTTGGGGCAGGAGTGTAAGAAATTAAGATAAGGGCATGGATCCCTAGGGTGAAAGATCTAAAACTTGGCCAAGCGGGTGTCGCATCCGTCGGAATAGTGAATCGAAAAGCGTAAGCAGAGTTTGGGTGCCAATGGGACCCTTACTATTGATTTGATTTGAGCGCCCCTTTGATTTGATTTTTGGACTTATGTGGCGTGAGTATATATTTTAATTGTGACTTGCTCATTTTGCTTCATGTATGTATACATTGGAATGTGAAGCATCACGCATGATTTACAAAACGTGATTGTTTATGAGTAAAAAGCATGGATAATTGTCATATAGATTTTAATGATTTCATATGCATCTATGCATTTGGTGGATCATTCCTACTGAGCCGCAGTGGTGCTCACCCCCTATATATAACTTTTTTTCAGATCAGGTACCAATGGAGGACGAGCCATGATTAGCTCAATGGACCTTGTTGAGTTTCTTTTGAACTTTTGGATCTTTTGATATGTATGTAGATGTCCATGCCGTTTTGTGGCATATGGACTCTTTTGGGAAATGTTATTCTTAAAGTTGGACAACATATGTCCATGATTAGCTATCGTGACAAACGAGGGAGAGGAAGTATGGGAAAAATCAGAAAGAAGGGAAAAGTTACCTGTCATATGATTGGAGGCCCCTTAATCAATAATCCAAGATGTACTGGATGAGGAAAGAAGACAAGTATTACCTAAACCGAACAAAGTGGTTGTGGAGGTGGATGGAAAACTGATGCGTTTTGATAATTGAATCATAATCTACCATGAGAATAAAAACATGTTCCTCAGTTGTGGAGTTAGAGTTCTCCCCCTTTTAGGTCATCTCTGCTAGAATTACAGAGAACAACTTTCTATTTTTTTTTTTTTGAGACCTAAGGTTCTAGGTCATTCTTCCAAAAAAGAATAGAGAAACATAATATATAGAGAAAGAATAGAGAAAGTAAGAAAGAATAAATTGAGAAAGAAAAAAGGAAGAAGAAAAAAAGCTTCTTACATTATATCTTCAACGTGGACTTTGATGCTCTGATACTGTAATACCCCAGAAATTTGGACGACAATTATTTTAAAGAAATTTGAATTGCTTTATATTATTATTATTATTATTTTATTTTTATTATTAGTAATTCATGTGAAATGCATTGTCTCTATATTTTATCGTTTTATGTGAGTTGATTTTCCTTAATATGCATTTTATCATTTCATGTGAATTGATAAGTTTGAATGTTATCATTTTATGTGGATTGTTATATTTTATAGATTCCAATCATTTCATGTAAACTTCTCTGTTTATTTATTTATTTTTATCATTTTATGTGAATTGTTATTTATTATATGTTGTTTATTTAAATCTTTTAAATGCTTTGGTTTGGGCTAGGGAGGAATTTGGGCTGCAATGATTGGGCTAAGATTATGTTTAAAATGTTGGGCCAGGGTTATAATTATATTATTATTGCTTGTATTATTATTATTTTGATTTTATTTAGTTTTAGAAAAATCAATAATAGAATAATAATTAAGGAAAAAGAAGACATTAGGGTTTTTGCCGTTGCTTTACGCACAGAACTGAGGGAGTAAACGAAAGAGAGAAGGGAGTGACGATCGGGTGAACAAGTTGATTCGTCAAAGAGCAAGTTTGATTCTTCTCTTCCCCTTTGAATCCGTATGCATAGTCTAGGTTTAAGAATTTGGTTTATATTGAAAATCTGTTTATAATTGTATTTTGTTTGGTTGCTTCTTGTGGATAAATTTCGTGGGAATTTATTATGCTAAATTGTATATAGGAGTATAGATATATATATATATATAGGAATATATGCATATATATATTTCATATATGTGTAAATTGTATAGCAATCGATTTATGCATGAATTTAGGGTGCAAAAATATGTTAATTCGTAAGCCTTCTCTGTTGTGATTATCTACAAAACAACCCTTGATCTTTAAATAAATAGATCGTGAGAAATTTGAGTTGAAATTTTTAAATTTTGCGAAGAACCCTAGAACTTGTGAATTAGGGATTTTTTATTCGGACAATTTTTGATGGGGCTTTTTGTACCAATGGGTAGAGGGGATCAAGAGGAGAAGAACGGTACAAAAATCAGGCTGAACGGAGGTCAGACGAAGCCGAAATCAGGGCTGAAAAATCCCCCAGCGCGCTGCCTGCGCGCTAGGGAAGACAGCTGTAATACCCCGCTCCAACACATGGTATGATATTGTCCGCTTTGGGCCATAGCCCGCACGGTTTTGCTATTGGGTTTACCCCAAAAGGCCTCATACCATTTGAAGAGAATATACTACATATAAGCACATCCCCTTTTCCACACCCAGGCGATGTGGGATTGAGCACCCTGTACCCTGTCAGTGTGGTAGCTCAGCCCAGTGTCTATCTTCGCACCCGCCCACTCACACCCGTCCACAAGGGTTACTACAATCCACCCCCCTACGAGGCCCGACGCCCTCGTCGGCACACTTACTTCCGGCTGGGTTCAGGCTCTGATACCAACTGTAATACCCCGCTCCAACACATGGTATGATATTGTCCGCTTTGGGCCTGAGCCCGCACGGTTTTGCTCTTGGGTTTTACCCCAAAAGGCCTCATACCATTTGAAGAGAACATACTACATATAAGTACATCCCCTTTTCCACACCCAGGCGATGTGGGATTGAGCACCTTGTACCCTGTTAGTGTGGTAGCTCAGCCCAGTGTCTGTCTATGCACCTGCCCACTCACACCCGTCCACAAGGGTTACCCACTCACACCCGTCCACAAGGGTTACTACAATCCACCCCCCTATGAGGCCCGACGTCCTCGTCGGCACACTTCTTCCAGCTGGGTTCAGGCTCTGATACCAATTGTAATACCCCGCTCCAACACATGGTATGATATTGTCCGCTTTGGGCCATAGCCCGCACGGTTTTGCTATTGGGTTTACCCCAAAAGGCCTCATACCATTTGAAGAGAACATACTACATATAAGCGCATCCCCTTTTCCACACCCAGGCGATGTGGGATTGAGCACCCTGTACCCTGTCAGTGTAGTAGCTCAGCCCAGTGTCTGTCTATGCACCCGCCCACTGACAGGGTACAGGGTGCTCAATCCCACATCGCCTGGGTGTGGAAAAGGGAATGCGCTTATATGTAGTATGTTCTCTTCAAATGGTATGAGGCCTTTTGGGGTAAATCCCAAGAGCAAAACCGTGCGGGCTCAGGCCCAAAGCGGACAATATCATACCATGTGTTGGAGCGGGGTATTACAATTGGTATCAGAGCCTGAACCCAGCCGGAAGTAAGTGTGCCGACAAGGGCGTCGGGCCTCGTAGGGGGGTGGATTGTAGTAACCCTTGTGGACGGGTGTGAGTGGGCGGGTGCATAGACAGACACTGGGCTGAGCTACCACACTAACAGGGTACAAGGTGCTCAATCCCACATCGCTTGGGTGTGGAAAAGGGGATGCGCTTATATGTAGTATGTTCTCTTCAAATGGTATGAGGCCTTTTGGGGTAAATCCCAAGAGCAAAACCGTGCGGGCTCAGGCCCAAAGCGGACAATATCATACCATGTGTTGGAGCGGGGTATTACACAGCCGTGGGGGTGCGTGCCACCGGCGCCGGCACCACTAGCATGCAAAATCATTTAAATTTCATAATTAAATGCATACAAATTTCTAGCAACATGTCTATACAATTATCATAATTAATTCTCACAAATTTTATCAACAGAAAAAAAAAACAAACAATTATATACAAATCTTCAAAGTAAACACAATCCTCAAACCTAGACTATGCATACAGATTCAAAGGGGAAGAGAAGAATCAAACTTGCCTCTTTGACGATTCAAACACTCGTTCACCCGAACTCCTTCTCTCTTTCGTTTATTCTCCTGATTTTTGTGCGTAATGCAAACGGCAGAAACCCTAGTTTCTATTATCTTTTGTCCTAATCATTTTTATTCTATTATTATTATTATATTTTCTAAAAACTAAATAACTAAAAATAATAATAATAATAACCATAATAATATAACTATAACCATGGCCCAACAACTTAAGCATATCCTTAGCCCAACCATTCCAGCCCAGATTCCTCCCTAGCCCAATTCAAAGCATTTAAAATATTTAAATCAAATAATAGACAATCAATAAACAATTAATATAAATTGATAAAAATAAAAATAGAGCAATTCACATGAAATGAAATAATTTATAAAGACAACCAATTCACATAAAATAATAATTGTATAAAGACCTAACAATTCACATGACATGATAAAATGCATATAAAGGCATTCCACATGAATTGAAAAATAATAATAATAATAATATAAAGAAATTTAAATTCTTTAAAATAATAGACGTCCAAATTTTTCGGGGTATTACATTCTTCCCCCCTAAAAAAAAGGAATTCCGTCCTCGGAATTCAGTTCATACCCAAAAGAAAACTCTGGATTCTTTGCTTTCATTTCATCCTCCTTTTTCCAAGTGGACTCCACCTAATTGTGGTGACTCCACTGAACCCGAACTAAAGGAATAGTCTTAAGATAAGGGAATTGATTCCTATGGTTATGAATACAGTACAGTTACTCTACATATGTTGGATCTAGCTGCAACTCAATCTCCCCAACCTCAATGTGCTGATCAATAACATCCTCCTTACGAAATTTTTATAACATAGACACATAAAAGATATGATACACCCTGTGCATTGTGTTTAGTAACATCACTATATACGTTACTGTCCCGATCCTATCAGTAATCATGAAAGGAGCCAAAAAAAAATCAGGTGACAACCTCCCTTTTTTTTTTTTCCAAACCACATTACTCCCTTCATGGGAGAAACCTAGAATAGAACCTGATCCCCCACCTTGAACTCTAGTGCACGAGTTCTTTAGTCAACATAACTTTTCTATCTACTCTGTGCAGTCCGCATACGGTCTCTAATAAATACAACTATTTCTGACTTGTCCTTTATGAACTCAGGACCCAAAAATCTATTCTCGCTAACTTCCAACCAGTAACCCAACGATCTACATGTCGTCCGTACAGAGCCTTAAATGGTGTCATACCAATAGTCTTTTGATAACTATTATTATAGACAAACTCAACTAGCAGCAAGTAATTCTCTCAATTACCCTTGAAGTTAAGTACACATGCTCACAAAATACCCTCCAAAATTTGATTAACCCTCTCAGTCTGACCATCGGTCTGAGGGTAATTAGTTGTACTGAGGTGCAGAGCTGTACCCATTGCCTGCTGAAAACCCTCCTAAATCCCTGAAATAAAATTCAGATCTCTATCTGATATAATGGACAAAGGCACACCATGAAGCTTCATTATCTCTACCATGTAAAGCTTCGCATACTACTCTAAGGTGTAACTCAAGCGTACGGCAAGAAATGTGATAATTTCGTCAGCCTGTCCACTATCACCCAAATAACATCATGGTTTCGCTGTGAGGTGGGAAGTCCCACATTGAAATCCATAGAGAGGCTTTCCCACTTCCACTCCCGTATAGGCAATGGTTGCAAAGACTCCGGTGGTCTCTGGTGATCAATCTTGATCATCTGACCACTGTTGCACTTAGAGACAAATATAGTTATGTCCCTCTTCATGCCCGCCTACCAAAACTGTCATTTCATGTCTTGGTACATCTTATCCGCTCTCAAGCGTACCAAAAACTGAGAACTGTAGTCCTCACTCATCATGCCCGCCTCCATCTGTACCCACTGTATAAAATGGTACCTATCCAGATTTCAACTCAGCCACCTTCTTTACACACTATGGGTCAGTAAGCTGATCTGAAATTACCCTCCAAATGATAGTAGGTGTGACCACTACACATGCTACAAAAATATCAGCTAAATCATCAATATTTTTCCTGTGAGAACATATACTACAACCTCTTATGGTCGTTGAACAAAAGTCTTTCCCAAGAGATAATGTCACCAGGTCCTCATGGCATAGTCCACAAGCACCCCAGACCCTACAATGACGCATCGGTACATACCAAGTACTCAAAGCCACTCTAAAGGGTAGCTAGAATAGGTGCAGTTGTCAACCTGTTCTTCAACTTATCAAACGCCATCTAACAAGAATAATTAGAACCGAAAAGCACACCCTTTTTAGGTAAATGGGTAAGAGGGCTAGCACTCTTGGAAAAGCCCTTAATGAACCTACAACAATAACCAACTAACCCCAAAAACTACGAATCTCCGTGGGTGAGCTAGGTTGCCCCCACTCCATATCGCGGACACCTTGTTTGGATTAACCGCTATCCCTTCTCATATACTATATCACCCAAGAACTTCACCTCCCTCTGCCAGGAATCACACTTCTCAAACTTTGCATACAACTGACTATCTCTTAGTGTCTACAAAATGATACAAAGATGTCTGGCATGTTCCTCCTTTGACCTATAAGTAGGCCCGGTGCCTGACGCTATGTAAATTACAAAGTCTATCTCACGACTCGGTGGTAGTTCCAGAATTTCCTAAAACACATCCTGAAAGTCTCGCACCACTGGAATGAGATCCATAAAAACTGTATTTCCTTCTAGAGACTCCTCAATATTAAAGAATGAGCAAGTTCTAGACCCTTCATTTGATTACGGTATAGCAACCAAATACACCTCCTGACCCGATATAACAAAAGAATTGCCTGATCATGGCAATTGACATGGACATAATAATTCGATAACCAATCCATCCTGACTATAATATCATATGAATTCATGTCTAGGAACAATAGGTCCACTAAGAACCTGAGATTGCCAGTGCCTATAGTGACTTGACTACAACGTGCCCGTAATACTGTACTAACTCCTAATGGTGTAGTTATAGTAAGTTGAGAACTACACGACTGAGTAAGTATACCTGATATCCTAACAAACGACTGAGACACAAAAGAGTGAGATGCCCAATATCAAATAAGAACACAATCAAAGTTACCCTTTATCGGAACCCTACCCTCAATCACCTGAGAAGTCTGCTCATCATATGGCATGATGTTATAGACTCTCCCATAGTTCATCTATTGAATAGATTGCCCTGCTATTTCTATTTTTTTTTCCACTATCTGGCTAGCGGAGTATCTATCATTTCGTTTCTCCCCTATCATTTCCTATAATCCCTCCTTATTTGATAGTGCTGCAATGCAGCATTAACCGCCTGAGTGTAAGTGGAATAAGCTAGATTACCCACAATGACCTGTTGAGTAGTCTAAATCAATCCCTTCACAAAATAGTTCACTTTCTTCTCTTCAGTGTTCACCTCCTCAGGTGCAACAAAGATAAATTGGAGAACTCCTATTCCAACCCTGTGATTGTCCTGTCCTTCTTCTGTAAGTCCAGGAGTTCCCTTATGTGAAAGAGTTTTTCATCCTTCCCAACTGTTAGACTGTTCCACTGGTAATGGAACATGCGCCATTTGTAGTGGTTGCTGTGGTGGCTGCAGATTCTAAAGAGCAGTCGCCACTCCTGTAGCTATAACCTAAACTACCATGGCTGCCAAATCGAGAGGAAGTTCAACCTTTCCATCCTGAACACTATCCTGACCTTAGTTGTGATTCGCCTTCCTCCCCCTACGGGGTGACATCTACATAAGACCCCAATAGTAGACTAAGATGTATAGAGTACAATGAATCCTATACTTAGATTCTATTTATCAGAATACGCAATGCGGAAGATACCCTACGACGGACCCTACAGACCCGAGAATACTTGAACCTGGAATGCTCTGATACCAAATGAAATACCCCCTAAAAATTTCGCACATGAGGTGGCCAGTCTCATACACAAAACCTGAGGAATATTAACCACTGATAGCAACAAGCATAGATGCAAAAGAAAGAAATAGAATAATTGCTAAAAGCTGAACAGAAATCCCATTGAACTGAAATAATTGATAAATAAATAAATATATTCTGGTAATACAATTTGGAAGTCCTGTAACCCAAGGACCCCTTAACCAGAAAGAACAAAAGTTTTTAAATTCTAAAATTAATACCAACAATCAAAGTCTCAAAAGTTCATAGTATGACTCTTGATGAAGACAAGTTCCTACCCTGTAACTGATGAGATGAGACGTCTGCTACAACCAAACCCTAAAACTCTATCCTCACGGTGGAACCTGTCTGAAACCTGAAATATCAATCCAGTGGGTTAAACCCACGAGCAAGTTCTATCTACTACATCCCAATCAGAGAACCAATATACATACCCTCAGTATAAGGGACACAAAATAAGTCTATAGATTTAACCTACAAGTTATTCTTTTACCCAGTTTCGTGTTTCCAAAACAACAGGTCAATATTTATAATATTCCACCCAAACCCTTATTATGCAAACGTGAACACATTCCTTACGTTCAGCAGAAATAAACATAATATAAAATAATATCAAGTTTAAGCAATCCTAACATGCCATCATTTAATCTTTTGATACCTGAATAGGTATAGATATATACATACTAGTCATTTCCTATTTAGCTCATGTTTTCAGAAGTAAAATCATCTTATACATTGTTCCAACACACCCTTATCATCCAACAATGAACATATTCTTTAAGTTCAAAATAAAGAAAACATGTGCATACACATATAGATACCTTATTAGATATGGGCGATCCTGACACGGCAAATAAATTGTATAGATACCTTATTAGGTATGGGCGATCCTAACACGCCAAATAAAATGTATAGATACCTTATTAGGTATGGGCGATCCTGACACGCCGGGCAATCCTGATATGCCAAATAAAATGCATAGATCCCTTATTAGGTATGGGCGATCCTGACACGCCGGGCAATCCTTACATGCCAAAATAAAATGCATAGATACATTCCAATATGCAATATAAAATAACAAGGTGCATTATGATTTAAATTTGCACAACCGTTATTTCAAATCATCCAACATGAAATTATCATCATAAGACAAATCGTTCACAAGTAGACTATAATCAAGTATTTGATGGGCATTTATATCCTTAAAGGAAAATATATTCAAATAAACCAAATAACTCAAGCATCCATTATAGAAGCAATTTCCCAACTTAACCTCCAATGCACTCAATTCTACGAGGGAGTTTAAACCTAACTTTTATCTAGGTTTCTGGGCCTATTCCACTTCTCAGAACCCTATTAAATCATTCTGGAATTTTCTAGAATTTTTGAAATATTTTCAACAAATAAAAGAAGGTGAAAACCCAACTTTTAGACACTTTAAAAATTCATTGAACACTAAGGGAAGCTCATTTCGAGATGAAAATTTAAAACTAAGTTTATTTAGCCTCCAGAAAGTTTCAGTAAAAATTTGGGAATTTTTGGAACTTCATAAGTATTTTCTAAAATTAAAGAAGGTGAAAAATCCAGTTTTTAGACATTTTAAAAATTAATTTAAAGACAATGGTAAATCATTTTGACATGAAATTTAAACCCCAAGCTCCTCAAGCTCCCAGGAGGTTGACATAAAAATTTGGAAATTTTTAGAATTCTAAAAGTATTTTTAAAAAATAATTTTCAAGTTTTTCCAAAAATTTTAAAAATTCAAAACAAATAATAAAATAATTCGGAATGGGCCCATATTGGACCCAGAGGTGGGCCCCCGAGAGTGGGCCCCAAAAATATTTTTTCGGCCATCGGCGCCGGCGGCACGCGCCCCCACGCGCCGGCGGCCGGGTGGCCCCCCTTTTCTTTTTTTTTTTCTTTTCTTTTTCTTTCCTTCTTCTTCCCCACCTGAAGCTTCACGCTCCCAACAATGGAGGAAAACTTCCCGATCACTTTTCGATCACTTCCGGGCACCGAATCGCGTATATAAATATACCATTGAACTCGTATCGATCTAAGCTACGCATTGATACCAAAATTATCCCCTCTCGCGGACTAAATAAAAAACACCCAATTTCAAGTTTCGAAAATCTAAAATTTTAAACTCAATTTCCCGTCAATCTACCCAACGGTTCATAACGAAACTTTCAAGGATTGTTCTAGGAAGTAAGATCTACCTTTTAATCGGAACAAAATCCCTCAAAAATGATAAACAAAGTAGACCCAAATTTCATGTTTATATATATATATACCCGCCTATACAATCATATATATATGTATATACATATGCAAAAATACTCTAAAACAGTACCAAAACTCCAAAATCCTAATGTTTAATTCACAGAATTATTCTTAGCATGCAAAATCATTTAAATTTCATAATTAAATGCATACAAATTTCTAGCAACATGTCTATACAATTATCATAATTAATTCTCACAAATTTTATCAACAGAAAAAAAAACAAACAATTATATACAAATCTTCAAAGTAAACACAATCCTCAAACCTAGACTATGCATACAGATTCAAAGGGGAAGAGAAGAATCAAACTTGCCTCTTTGACGATTCAAATACTCGTTCACCCGAACTCCTTCTCTCTTTCGTTTATTCTCCTGATTTTTGTGCGTAATGCAAACGGCAGAAACCCTAGTTTCTATTATCTTTTGTCCTAATCATTTTTATTCTATTATTATTATTATATTTTCTAAAAATTAAATAACTAAAAATAATAATAATAATAACCATAATAATATAACTATAACCATGGCCCAACAACTTAAGCATATCCTTAGCCCAACCATTCCAGCCCAGATTCCTCCCTAGCCCAATTCAAAGCATTTAAAATATTTAAATCAAATAATACACAATCAATAAACAATTAATATAAATTGATAAAAATAAAAATAGAGCAATTCACATGAAATGAAATAATTTATAAAGACAACCAATTCACATAAAATAATAATTGTATAAAGACCTAACAATTCACATGACATGATAAAATGCATATAAAGGCATTCCACATGAATTGAAAAATAATAATAATAATAATATAAAGAAATTTAAATTCTTTAAAATAATAGACCTCCAAATTTTTCGGGGTATTACATTCTTCCCCCCTAAAAAAAAGGAATTTCGTCCTCGGAATTCAGTTCATACCCAAAGAAAACTCTGGATTCTTTGCTTTCATTTCATCCTCCTTTTTCCAAGTGGACTCCACCTAATTGTGGTGACTCCACTGAACCCGAACTAAAGGAATAGTCTTAAGATAAGGGAATTGATTCCTATGGTTATGAATACAGTACAGTTACTCTACATATGTTGGATCTAGCTGCAACTCAATCTCCCCAACCTCAATGTGCTGATCAATAACATCCTCCTTACGAAATTTTTATAACATAGACACATAAAAGATATGATACACCCTGTGCATTGTGTTTAGTAACATCACTATATACGTTACTGTCCCGATCCTATTAGTAATCATGAAAGGAGCCAAAAAAAAATGAGGTGACAACCTCCCTTTTTTTTTTTTTTTTTCCAAACCACATTACTCCCTTCATGAGAGAAACCTAGAATAGAACCTGATCCCCCACCTTGAACTCTAAGGGGCCCTTGGGTTACAGGACTTCCAAATTGTATTACCGGACATATACTTGTTTAGTTAGCGGTTATTTTAATTCAGAGGAACTTTCTTTTCTGCTTTTAAAAAATTGTTCATTATATCTTTTGTATTCTATGCTTGTTGCTACCAGTTGTATGTATCTTCCAGGTTTTGTGTATGAGACTGGCCATCTCATGCGCGAAATTTTCTGGGGGGTATTTCAGATACCATGTCAAGAATATAGGCTAAGTGTAATACCCCGGAAAATTTAGGTGTCAATTTAATCTCTTTACATTATTACTTTATTTTATTAATTCATGTTAAATGTTTTTTTTTTTTATATAAATTATCATTGTAGGTGAGTTGCTTGTCTTTTATACATGCATATTGTCAGTTTATGTGAATTGGTATCAATTGTGTGTTATTTTATTTAAATGTTTTGGGTTGGGCTAGGGAGGAATTTGGGCTAGGATGAGTGGGCTAAGGTTATGTTTAAAATGATGGGCCTAGGGTTGTAATAATATTTTTATTGCTATTGTTAGTATTATTAATTTGATTTTTTTAATTAGTTTGAGGAAAATAAATAAAAGAATAATTAAAACAAAAAGGAAAAGAAAAGAAGAAGAAATTAGGGTTTGCCGTTGTTTTACGCACAGAACTAAAAGAGAGTAAACGAAAGAGAGAAGAGAGTGACGATCGGGTGAACAAGTTGATTCGTCAGGAAAAAGGCAAGTTTGATTCTTCTCTTTCCCTTTGAATCCGTATGCATAGTCTAGGTTTGAGGATTGTGTTTATTTTGGAAATTTGTATATAATTGTATGTTGTTTTCTCTGTTGATAAATTTTGTGAGAATTAATTATGCTAATTGTATAAACATGTTGCTAGAAATTTGTATGCATTTATTTATGAAATTAAATGATTTTGCATGCTAAGAATAATTCTGTGAATTAAACATTAGCATTTTGGAGTTTTGGTACTGTTTTAGAGTATTTTTGCATATGTATATACATGTATATATGATTGTATAGGCGGGTGTATATATATACGAACATGAAAATTGGGTCTACTGTGTTTATCATTTTTGAGGGATTTTGTTCCGATTAAAAGGTAGATATTACTTCCTAGAACAATCCTTGAAAGTTTCGTTATGAACCGTTGGGTAGATTGACGGAAAATTGAGTTTAAAATTTTAGATTTTCGAAACTTGAAATTGGGCGTTTTTGATTTAGTCCGCGAGAGGGGATAATTTTGGTACCAATACGTAGCTTAGATCGATACGAGTTCAATGGTATATTCATATGCGCGATTCGGTGCTCGGAAGTGATCGGAAAGTGATCGGGAAGCTCGGCCTCCATTGTTGGCCGCTGGAGCTTCAGCCGGGGAAGAAGGAAGAAGAAAGAAAAAAAAAAAAAAAAAAAAAAGAAAAGAAAAGAAAAAAAAAAAAAAGAGGGGGGCCACGCGTTCGCCGGCGCGTGGGGGCGCGTGCCGCCGGCGCCGGTGGCCGGGAAATTGTTTTCGGGCCCCACTCGCGGGGCCCTACCTCTGGGTCCAATATGGGCCCATTCCGAATTGTTTTGATATTTATTTTGTATTTTTGAAACTTTTGGGAAAACTTGAAAATCTGAAAAAAATCATTTTTAAAAAATACTTTTATAATTCTAAAAATTCCAAAAATTTTATGTCAACTTCCTGGGAGCTTAAGGGGCTTGGAGTTTAAATTTCATAGCAAAATGTTTTACCATTGTCTTTAAATTAATTTTTAAAGTGTCTAAAAAATTGGTTTTTTCAGCCTCTTTAATTTTAGAAAATAGTTAGAAATTTCCAAAAATTCCGAAAATTTTACTGTAGCTCTATAGGGGCTAAATACACTTGGGTTTAAAGTTTCAACTCAAAATAATCTTTCCTTGCTGTTCAATTGATTTTTAAAGTGTCTAAAAGTTGGATTTTTCACTTTCTGTAATTTTAGAAAATACTTTTATAATTCCAAAAATTCCCAAATTTTTACTGTAATTCTCTGGAGGATAAATACATTTGGGTTTAAATTTTCAACACAAAATAATCTTTCCTTGCTGCTCAATTGATTTTTAAAGTGTCTAAAAGTTGGATTTTTCACTTTCTGTAATTTTAGAAAATACTTCTGAAATTCCAAAAATTCCCAAAATTTTTCTGTAACTGTTTAGAGATTAAATGACCTTGGGTTTAAATTTTCATCTCGAATTGAGCTTCCCTTGGTGTTCAATTAATTTTTAAAGTGCCTAAAAGTTGGATTTTCACCTTCTTTGGTTTATTAAAAATGTTTTTAAATTACAAAAAATTCCAGAATGTTTTCTTAGTGTTCTTAGAAGTGAAATAGGCCCAGAAACCTAGATAAGAGTAAGTTTAGATCCCCTCGGAGATTTGAGGGCATTGGAGGTTGGTTTGGGGAATTGTTTCCTCTAATGGATGTTAAATTATTTTGATTTAATCGATTGTGTTTATTATATATATAAATGCACATGGGATACTTGATTATAGTCTACTTGTGAACGATTTGTCTTATGATGATAATTTCGTGTTGGATGATTTGAAATAACGTTTGTGCAAATTTAAATCATAATGCACCTTGTTATTTTATATTGCATATTGGAATGTATCTATGCATTTTATTTTGGCATGTAAGGATTGCCCGGCGTGTCAGGATCGCCTATACCTAATAAGGTATCTATGTATTTTATTTGGCATGTAAGGATTGCCCGGCGTGTCAGGATCGCATATACCTAATAAGGTATCTATGTATTTTATTTGGCATGTAAGGATTGCCCGGCGTGTCAGGATCGCCCATACCTAATAAGGTATCTATGCATTTTATTTGGCATGTCAGGATTGCCCGGCGTGTCAGGATCGCCCATACCTAATAAGGTATCTATACATTTTATTTGGCGTGTTAGGATCGCCCATACCTAATAAGGTATCTATACATTTTATTTGGCGTGTCAGGATCGCCCATATCTAATAAGGTATCTATATGTGTATGCACATGTTTTCTTTATTTTGAACTTAAAGAATGTGTTCATTGTTGGATGATAAGGGTGTGTTGGAACAATGTATAAGATGATTCTACTTTTGAAAACATGAGCTAAATAGGAAATGACTAGTATGTATATATCTATACCTATTAAGGTATCAAAAGATTAAATGATGGCATGTTAGGATTGCTTAAACTTGATATTATTTTATATTATGTTTATTTCTGCTGAACGTAAGGAACGTGTTCACGTTTGCATAATAAGGGTTTGGGTGGAATATTATAAATATTGACTGTTGTTTTGGAAACACGAAACTGGGTAAAAGAATAACTTGTAGGTTAAATCTATAGACTTATTTTATGTCCCTTATACTGAGGGTATGTATATTGGTTCTCTGATTGGGATGTAGTAGATAGAACTTGCTCGTGGGTTTAACCCACTGTGTTGATATTTCAGGTTTCAAACAGGTTCCACCGCGAGGATAGAGTTTTAGGGTTTGGTTGTAGCAGACGTCTCATCTCATCAGTTACAGGGTAGGAACTTGTCTTCTTCAAGAGTCATACTATGAACTTTTGAGACTTTGGTTGTTGGTATTAATTTTAGAATTTAAAAATTTTTGTTCTTTCTGGTTAAGGGGTCCTTAGGTTACGGGACTTCCAAATTGTATTACCAGAATATATGTATTTATTTATCAATTATTTCAGTTCAATGGGATTTCTGTTCAGCTTTTAGCAATTATTCTATTTCTTTCTTTTGCATCTATGCTTGTTGCTATCAGTGGTTAATATTCCTCAGGTTTTGTGTATGAGACTGGCCACCTCATGCGCGAAATTTTCTGGGGGGTATTTCATTTGGTATCAGAGCATTCCAGGTTCAAGTATTCTCGGGTCTGTAGGGTCCGTCGTAGGGTATCTTCCGCGTTGCGTATTCTGATAAATAGAATCTAAGTATAGGATTCATTGTACTCTATACATCTTAGTCTACTATTGGGGTCTTATGTAGATGTCACCCCGTAGGGGGAGGAAGGCGAACCACAACTAAGGTCATGATAGTGTTCAGGATGGAAAGGTTGAACTTCCTCTCGATTTGGCAGCCATGGTAGTTTAGGTTATAGCTACAGGAGTGGCGACTGCTCTTTAGAATCTGCAGCCACCACAGCAACCACTACAAATGGCACATGTTCCATTACCAGTGGAACAGTCTAACAGTTGGGAAGGATGCAAAACTCTTTCACATAAGGGAATTCCTGGACTTACAGAAGAAGGACAGGACAATCGCAGGGTCGGTATAGGAGTTCTCCAATTTATCTTTGTTGCACCTGAGGAGGTGAACACTGAAGAGAAGAAAGTGAACTATTTTGTGAAGGGATTGATTTAGACTACTCAACAGGTCATTGTGGGTAATCTAGCTTATTCCACTTACACTCAGGCGATTAATGCTGCATTGCAGCACTATCAAATAAGGAGGGATTATAGGAAATGATAGGGGAGGAATGAAATGATAGATACTCCGCTAGCCAGATAGTGGAAAGAAAAATATAAATAGCAGGACAATCTATTCAATAGATGAACTATGGGAGGGTCTATAACATCATGCCATATGATGAGCAGACTTCTCAGGCGATTGAAGGTAGGGTTCCGATAAAGGTTAACTTTGATCGTGTTCTTATTTGAGACTGAGGCATATCACTCTTTTGTATCTTAGTCGTTTGTTAGGATATCGGGTATACTTACTCAGTCGTATAGTTCTCCACTTACTATAAATACACCATTGGGAGTTAGTACAGTATTACGAGAACGCTGTAGTCAAGTCACTATAGGCGTTGGCAATCTCAGGTTTTTGGCAGACCTATTGGTTCTAGACATGAATTCATATGATGTCATACTCGAGATGGATTTGTTATCGCATTATCATGCCCATGTCAATTGCCATGATTAGGTATTTCTTTTTGTTATACCGAGTCGGGAGGTGTATTTGGTTGCTATACCGAAATCAATTGAAGGGTCTAGAACTCGCTTATTCTTTAATAGTAAGGAGTCTCCGGAGGGAAATAAGGTTTCTACGGATCCCATTCCAGTGGTACGAGACTTTCAGGATGTGTTTTAGGAAATTCCAAGACTACTACCGAGTCGTGGTATAGACTTTGTAATTTACCTAGCTTCAGGCACCGGGCCTACTTCTAGGTCAGAGGAGGATCATGCCAGACATCTTTGTATCATTTAGTAGAAACTGAGAGATCACCAGTTGTAGGCAAAGTTTGAGAAGTATGATTTCTGGCAGAGGGAGGTGAAGTTTTTGGGTCATATAGTATTTGAGAAAGGATAGCGGTAGATCAAAGCAAGGTGTCCGCGATATGGAGTGGGGGCAACCTACCTCACCCATGGTGATTCGTAGTTTTCTGGGGTAGTTGGTTATTGTTGTAGGTTCAGTCGGGGTTTTTCGAAGATTGTTAGCCATCTCACCCATGTACCTAAAAAAAAAAAAAAAAAAGGGTGTGCCTTTCGTTTCTAATGATTCTTGTTAGACGACATTTGATGAGTTAAAGAATAGGTTAACAACTGCACCTGTTCTAGCTACCCTTTAGTGTGGCATTGAGTACTTGGTATGTACCGATGCGTCATTGCAAGGTCTGGAGTGTGTGTGGACTCTGCCATGAGGACCTGGTGACATTATCTCTTGGGAAAGACTTTTGTTCAACGACCATAAGAGGTTGCAGTATATGTTCTCACAGGAAAAATGTTGATGATTTAGCTGATATTTTTGTACCATGTGTAGTGGTCACACCTACTATCATTTGGAGGGTAATTTCAAATCAGCTTACTGACCCGTAGTATGTAAAGAAGGTGGCTGAGCTAAAATCTGGATAGGTACCATTTTATACAATGGGTACAGATGGAGGCGAGCATGATGAGTGAGACCTACAGTTCTCAGTTTTTGGTACGCTTGAGAGGGGATAAGATGTACCAAGACATGAAATGACAGTTTTGGTGGGCAGGCATGAAGAGGGACATAACTATATTTGTCTCTAAGTGCAGCAGTGGTCAGATGATCAAGATTGATCACTAGAGACCGCCGGAGGCTTTGCAACCACTGCCTATACCGGAGTGGAAGTGGGAGAGCCTCTCTATGGATTTCAATGTGGGACTTCCCACCTCACAACGAAACCATGATGTTATTTGGGTGATAGTGGACAGGCTGACGAAATTATCACATTTCTTGCCGTACGCTTGAGTTACACCTTAAAGTAGTATGCAAAGCTTTACATTGTAGAAATAGTGAAGCTTCATGGTGTGTCTTTGTCCATTATATCGGATAGAGATCCGAGTTTTATTTTAGGGTTTTAGGAGAGCTTTCAGCAAGTAATGGATACAGCTCTGCACCTCAGTACAACTAATTACCCTCAGACCGATGGTTAGACTGAGAGGGTTAATCAGATTCTGGAGGGTATTTTGTGAGCATGTGTACTTAACTTCAAGGGTAATTGAGAGAATTACTTGCTGCTAGTTGAGTTTGTCTATAATAATAGTTATCAAAAGACTATTGGTATGGCATCATTTAAAGCTCTGTACAGACGACTTGTATATCGTTGGGTTACTGGTTGGAAGTTAGAGATAATAGGTTTTTGGGTCCTGAGTTCATCAAGGACACGTCAGAAATAGTTGTCCTTATTAGAGACCATATGCGGACTGCACAGAGCAGATAGAAAAGTTATGCTGACCAAAGAACTCGTACACTAGAGTTCAAGGTGGGGGATCAGGTTCTATTCACGGTTTCTCCCATGAAGGGAGTAATGTGGTTTGAAAAAAAAAAAAAAGGGGGGAGGTTGTCACCTCATTTTTTTTGCTCCTTTTATGATTACTGATAGGATCGGGACAGTAACGTATATAGTGATGTTACTAAACACAATGCACAGGGTGTATCATATCTTTTATGTGTCTATGTTATAGAAATTCCGAAAGGAGCATGTTATTGATTAGCACATTGAGGTTGGCGAGATTGAGTTGGAGCTAGATCCAACATATGTAGAGTAACTGTACTGTACTCATAACCATAAGAATCAATTCCCTCATCTTAAGACTATTCCTTTAGTTCGGGTTCAGTGGAGTCACCACAATTAGGTGGAGTCCACTTGGAAAAAGGAGGACGAAATGAAAGCAAGGAATCCAGAGTTTTCTTTTGGGTATAAGCTGAATTCCGAGGACGGAATTCCTCTTTTTAGGGGGGAAGAATGTAATACCCCGGAAAATTTAGGTGTCAATTTAATCTCTTTACATTATTACTTTATTTTATTAATTCATGTTAAATGTTTTTTTTTTTATATAAATTATCATTGTAGGTGAGTTGCTTGTCTTTTATACATGCATATTGTCAGTTTATGTGAATTGGTATCAATTGTGTGTTATTTTATTTAAATGTTTTGGGTTGGGCTAGGGAGGAATTTGGGCTAGGATGAGTGGGCTAAGGTTATGTTTAAAATGATGGGCCTAGGGTTGTAATAATATTTTTATTGCTATTGTTAGTATTATTAATTTGATTTTTTTAATTAGTTTGAGGAAAATAAATAAAAGAATAATTAAAACAAAAAGGAAAAGAAAAGAAGAAGAAATTAGGGTTTGCCGTTGTTTTACGCACAGAACTAAAAGAGAGTAAACGAAAGAGAGAAGAGAGTGACGATCGGGTGAACAAGTTGATTCGTCAGGAAAAAGGCAAGTTTGATTCTTCTCTTTCCCTTTGAATCCGTATGCATAGTCTAGGTTTGAGGATTGTGTTTATTTTGGAAATTTGTATATAATTGTATGTTGTTTTCTCTGTTGATAAATTTTGTGAGAATTAATTATGCTAATTGTATAAACATGTTGCTAGAAATTTGTATGCATTTATTTATGAAATTAAATGATTTTGCATGCTAAGAATAATTCTGTGAATTAAACATTAGCATTTTGGAGTTTTGGTACTGTTTTAGAGTATTTTTGCATATGTATATACATGTATATATGATTGTATAGGCGGGTGTATATATATACGAACATGAAAATTGGGTCTACTGTGTTTATCATTTTTGAGGGATTTTGTTCCGATTAAAAGGTAGATATTACTTCCTAGAACAATCCTTGAAAGTTTCGTTATGAACCGTTGGGTAGATTGACGGAAAATTGAGTTTAAAATTTTAGATTTTCGAAACTTGAAATTGGGCGTTTTTGATTTAGTCCGCGAGAGGGGATAATTTTGGTACCAATACGTAGCTTAGATCGATACGAGTTCAATGGTATATTCATATGCGCGATTCGGTGCTCGGAAGTGATCGGAAAGTGATCGGGAAGCTCGGCCTCCATTGTTGGCCGCTGGAGCTTCAGCCGGGGAAGAAGGAAGAAGAAAGAAAAAAAAAAAAAAAAAAAAAAGAAAAGAAAAGAAAAAAAAAAAAAAAAGAGGGGGGCCACGCGTTCGCCGGCGCGTGGGGGCGCGTGCCGCCGGCGCCGGTGGCCGGGAAATTGTTTTCGGGCCCCACTCGCGGGGCCCTACCTCTGGGTCCAATATGGGCCCATTCCGAATTGTTTTGATATTTATTTTGTATTTTTGAAACTTTTGGGAAAACTTGAAAATCTGAAAAAAATCATTTTTAAAAAATACTTTTATAATTCTAAAAATTCCAAAAATTTTATGTCAACTTCCTGGGAGCTTAAGGGGCTTGGAGTTTAAATTTCATAGCAAAATGTTTTACCATTGTCTTTAAATTAATTTTTAAAGTGTCTAAAAAATTGGTTTTTTCAGCCTCTTTAATTTTAGAAAATAGTTAGAAATTTCCAAAAATTCCGAAAATTTTACTGTAGCTCTATAGAGGCTAAATACACTTGGGTTTAAAGTTTCAACTCAAAATAATCTTTCCTTGCTGTTCAATTGATTTTTAAAGTGTCTAAAAGTTGGATTTTTCACTTTCTGTAATTTTAGAAAATACTTTTATAATTCCAAAAATTCCCAAATTTTTACTGTAATTCTCTGGAGGATAAATACATTTGGGTTTAAATTTTCAACACAAAATAATCTTTCCTTGCTGCTCAATTGATTTTTAAAGTGTCTAAAAGTTGGATTTTTCACTTTCTGTAATTTTAGAAAATACTTCTGAAATTCCAAAAATTCCCAAAATTTTTCTGTAACTGTTTAGAGATTAAATGACCTTGGGTTTAAATTTTCATCTCGAATTGAGCTTCCCTTGGTGTTCAATTAATTTTTAAAGTGCCTAAAAGTTGGATTTTCACCTTCTTTGGTTTATTAAAAATGTTTTTAAATTACAAAAAATTCCAGAATGTTTTCTTAGTGTTCTTAGAAGTGAAATAGGCCCAGAAACCTAGATAAGAGTAAGTTTAGATCCCCTCGGAGATTTGAGGGCATTGGAGGTTGGTTTGGGGAATTGTTTCCTCTAATGGATGTTAAATTATTTTGATTTAATCGATTGTGTTTATTATATATATAAATGCACATGGGATACTTGATTATAGTCTACTTGTGAACGATTTGTCTTATGATGATAATTTCGTGTTGGATGATTTGAAATAACGTTTGTGCAAATTTAAATCATAATGCACCTTGTTATTTTATATTGCATATTGGAATGTATCTATGCATTTTATTTTGGCATGTAAGGATTGCCCGGCGTGTCAGGATCGCCTATACCTAATAAGGTATCTATGTATTTTATTTGGCATGTAAGGATTGCCCGGCGTGTCAGGATCGCATATACCTAATAAGGTATCTATGTATTTTATTTGGCATGTAAGGATTGCCCGGCGTGTCAGGATCGCCCATACCTAATAAGGTATCTATGCATTTTATTTGGCATGTCAGGATTGCCCGGCGTGTCAGGATCGCCCATACCTAATAAGGTATCTATACATTTTATTTGGCGTGTTAGGATCGCCCATACCTAATAAGGTATCTATACATTTTATTTGGCGTGTCAGGATCGCCCATATCTAATAAGGTATCTATATGTGTATGCACATGTTTTCTTTATTTTGAACTTAAAGAATGTGTTCATTGTTGGATGATAAGGGTGTGTTGGAACAATGTATAAGATGATTCTACTTTTGAAAACATGAGCTAAATAGGAAATGACTAGTATGTATATATCTATACCTATTAAGGTATCAAAAGATTAAATGATGGCATGTTAGGATTGCTTAAACTTGATATTATTTTATATTATGTTTATTTCTGCTGAACGTAAGGAACGTGTTCACGTTTGCATAATAAGGGTTTGGGTGGAATATTATAAATATTGACTGTTGTTTTGGAAACACGAAACTGGGTAAAAGAATAACTTGTAGGTTAAATCTATAGACTTATTTTATGTCCCTTATACTGAGGGTATGTATATTGGTTCTCTGATTGGGATGTAGTAGATAGAACTTGCTCGTGGGTTTAACCCACTGTGTTGATATTTCAGGTTTCAAACAGGTTCCACCGCGAGGATAGAGTTTTAGGGTTTGGTTGTAGCAGACGTCTCATCTCATCAGTTACAGGGTAGGAACTTGTCTTCTTCAAGAGTCATACTATGAACTTTTGAGACTTTGGTTGTTGGTATTAATTTTAGAATTTAAAAATTTTTGTTCTTTCTGGTTAAGGGGTCCTTAGGTTACGGGACTTCCAAATTGTATTACCAGAATATATGTATTTATTTATCAATTATTTCAGTTCAATGGGATTTCTGTTCAGCTTTTAGCAATTATTCTATTTCTTTCTTTTGCATCTATGCTTGTTGCTATCAGTGGTTAATATTCCTCAGGTTTTGTGTATGAGACTGGCCACCTCATGCGCGAAATTTTTTGGGGGGTATTTCACTAAGTTGAGAGAAAAATCTTAGAGAGAGAGGAGAGAAATAGACAGTTTTATTATATATTCAAAGAGTGACTACAATCTGAATTTATAATGATCTAGATAATAAAATAAGAAAAACAACAATATATGAAAAAGAGTGTTATATGGAAAGCAGTGATTCTGCCCTTAATTAAGGAATAGTTGACTGACTATAGATATATTCTATTCATGACAAGAAGATTGGGAGGGAAAGGATAGTGAGTTAAGTATTACTTTCATAATTTCGAAACTGCCCTCAATAATTAGAAAGAGAAAATTGTTATTCCACTCATATTCCATTAAATATAAAAGGGTATAATAGTAATTCGGTTGTTATCCTTTATTTTCTTTTCTTTTCTCTTTCCTATCTTATCCAAATAAGGATATTATCCTATTTTTTTTCTTTTCTCTCGTGTTTATCTAAACATAAATAGAGGTTGGTTGTTATCCTTCTTTCTTCTTTTTTCTTCCCTATCTTCTCCAAATAAGGATATTATCCTTTTTTTTTCTTTTCTCTCGTGTATTCAAATATAAATAGAGGTTATTACTATCATCTCCTTTCTTTTCTCTTCTCTCATAACTAAAGTTATCCTCTTTCTTTTTTTCTCTCCTGTCTATCCAAACATAGCCTTATTTTCACTAGACATTAAATAGGTGGACTAAATTTTTTACAGATTTTCCAAGAGTCGACCGACCTATAACAATATGCCCTATTTTTCATTCTTACCAATAGACTTGTAAACGAATCGAATTCGGACCAGATCAGATCTGATCCGATACGAACCCGATAAGGAATATAGGCAATCCGATCCGATAATCCGATGTATTATATATAATTAAATTAATATCCGATTTGTTATTAATCGGATATCCGATTCGATAATCCGATCCGAAAAAATTAAATTTTTTTTAAAAAAAATAATAATTTCAAAAGAGATTGACAAATAATGAGTAAGAAAAAAATAGGGAAAAAAATTAAAATATAAAGAAAAAAGTAGTAGAAATGTAAGTATCTGACTTTTTATTAAAGAAAAAACTATAATGAAAGATAAAATAAATAGAAGGAAAAATAAGAAGGAAATAATGATAAAAATATTTAAATAGTATGTAAATATTATATGTTATAAATATTAGGTAATATATTTAAAATAAATTATATATTAAATTATTTTGAATCGGATTATTATCGGATCGGATGAACCATAATTTATATTCAATTTGTTTAATTAACGGATTATTGGATTCAAATCAATAACGGATTGAATGACCAATTCATATTCTAGGCTGAAATTCGGATTCGGATCAAAATCCGATCCAGCAGGTCTACTTACCAATCGTCTGCCCCTTTATGTTGCTGAAGCGGCCTCTCTCTCTCTCTCTGTATATATTATATATATATATATATATATATATATATATATATATATATATTTCATAGCAGCGACGCCGGAGCCCTCTGTATCTTTGCAGCGATGCCGGAGCCCTCTCTCATGGCAGAAATGCCGGAGTCCTCTCTCATGGCAGCGATGGCTTCTTCTGTTGACGATGTAGTTTTTGCTAAGGCGTCTGATGAAGCTCTCTTGCGAGATGACATGGTGGAGTCCTCGTTTCTTCCCCCCCTCCCCTATATATACGGAGTGTATATATATTTTTCGCTTAAATCTGTTGATGTATGTATTTGTATGTTGAATCGCTGGTGTTTTATATCTATATCCCCAATTTTGATATATTATATTAAGCTTGACATTTTTCATAGCAAAAAAATAAAACTACCTTTTTCAATCTTATACCTTGAAACTTATAAAAGCTCCACTTGAATTTTGAGGAAGAAAAATATTCAAGCGTGGGGTTTCAAAGCACCATGGAGATGTGTCATTGGCGGAAAGACGCCATTTTTATCCTTAGATTCCAAGACGAAAAGAATTTTTTTTTTTTTAGTCTTGAAATCAAAATAGGACCATTTTGTTAAATTATATAAAGCTTGAGCTTTTGTGGTTCTTTTTTCTAAGAAAGGCGGCCTCACCCATGTTGGAATCTTGTCTATATATATATATATATATATATATATATATATATATATATATAGATATATATATATATATATAGATATATATTGTTCTTAGTTTTTTAATTTATTTCCTAGCTAGTCCATGTTTATTGTACTTCATATTACCCTGATCTAGACTATGGTAAATCTTAGTTCTTTCCCTCTTGTTTAAATGGTCTGTACATTTGATATTTTAGTTTCTGATCTGCCTATTGTGTTATTTCATCGGATTATTTGTGTCCTCGATGCTGATATTGTTCTAACAATGATAGGATCAGACTTGTTGCATCTCCATAGATGAAAATCGAATCAAGAATATCATTGCTGAAGATGACAAAGATGAATTCACTACCTTTTTAGAGAGATCATTGGTGAAAGTTTCTGGCAAGTCAATTAAATTGAGTTTTGGTGAATTTGAAGTATGTGCGTATAAACTTTTGGCATGGATTTGTTATTATCGGGCTGTCCATTGCGGCACTGCATTGGTGGAAGGAAAGGCGGGTCTGAAATTAGATCTTAATGTTCCAATCAACGGTGGTGGAGCTTATCCACTGCATGAAACAACTTCTTCTTTATCTGCTCCCTTAATTGAATTATTTCTTCGCCATGGAGCTCAGGCTGATGTTCGATGCCATATTCTTGGCTCAGAGCATAGTGGGATGCTGCTGCCTCTCCAAGTAGCACTTGAAAGTGTAGTAAGGTAAAAATATCCTTTCCTTTCTTGCTTCTTTCCGGGCTAGTTTAGATAATAGGGAGAGAAATGAAAAGATAAGATAAGTTATAATGCTACGTTTGATACGTAATAATGGAATGAAATGAACATTCCATTAAGGTGAGAATTGAATAAGAATGGAATGGAATGGAATGGAATGATCATTCTCATTCTATTGTTTGGTTTCAAACATAAAATGATACAGGAATGGAATGATGATTACATTATTTTTAATAACTAAATTTTTTTTTTAATATTTATTGGAAATGGAATGATCATTCCATAGGTTGAGTAGTGGAATGAATTTTCATTCTTTTTCACTCCAAAGGAATGACGCGGAATGGTCATTTTCCCTTTTATTTTTTTTATCAAACAAAGGAATGGATCAAAAAATGTAATATTGACATTTCATTCCATTCCATTGTTGTGTACCAAACGCAGCATAAGAGAAAAGAAAAGAAAGGATAACATGTATTCATGTTTGGATAAATTATGAAAGAAAAGAAATGATATCATTATTGTTTGGATGAGTTAAATAAAAGAAAAGAAAGAAAGCATTTTAAACAATTTACTATTATACCTTTTTGTATTTATGTCTTTTAAGAATTTTCTTTTAAAATGTTGAGGTAATTTTAGGTATTATGAAAATATCACTTAACTTGCTATCCTCTTTCCCAGTCTTGTCATTTTTAGAAGGAGAGCAAGTGAGAGATTTGGAGGGATAAGCTATCCCTCCAAATTCCCTGCCCTTTCTTTTCTTTTCTTTTATTTCCAAATCATTCAATCCAAACAAAACGTTTGTGGTGTTATTATATAATTTTAATATATAGATCTTATGAAAGTAAGTCTGTTTATTATTATAAATTTTCATTTTTCCTTGCATTTTTTCTTTTCATTTGTGGTGTTATTAGATATAATAAAAATCTCATCCAGTGGAATCATCGAAAATCATCTATGTTCCAGTTGATCATCATACTTTGCCTTCCTGGAATGGTTTGTCTTTTTATTAAAGTTAGTTTAGTTGCAGATTATTGCAGAATCTTATTCATATATAATAATATAAATGAATGTGTGAGTGTTTTGTTTTTGAAACCTGTGGCAGAAAGAAGCCTTGGAGGCTAACAGATTACTTTCATGGAACACAAAAATGATCAAGGAGGTATCTCGCTATTATGCCAAGAATCTCAGAGTCATTGAACTGGCCGTTCTACTAATGGTAGCTGGGGATAAGTTTAACCATAGAGATCGTCCACCTATCATGAAAACAAATAAAAAGATCAAGGATTCAAATGGTTTTGATTCATTTAAATGGTACATGTATTTGAAGTCCATCAATGTCGAAAATTTGCTCGGGTGCTCAGAAAAGGAGGCTTGTCTTTGACATCCAAAGACACTGATTTAAGTGACACTACAAGAAATTAAGGTTTTAGAGACAGTCTTTTAAGGACAGGCCAAAAACCGTCACTAAAAGTCCTATTTTTAGGGACGGTAACCCTTTACCGTCACTATAGCACACCCTTTAAGGACGGTACAAAAAACCGTCACTAAAAGTCCTATTTTTTAGGGACAGTAACACTTTGCCGTCACTATTGCACACCCTTTAAGGACGGTACAATAAATACCGTCACTAAATGCTGAGAAGTTTTCGTCACCAAAATTTTCCGCGGGAAATATCGCGCCATAACTTTCCTTACAGCGCCATACTCTTTCATTATTCTTAATATGTTCTTCAGTGACTATTGAGAGAACTAGTATCTTCAGAGAGCTTTAGTGATAGGGCTTTGTTTCATTCTTCAAAGATCTTCAGAGAAAAGCGTAACCCCGTTCGATTTCATCTTTCAAGTCATTTGATATATATATATATATATATATATATATATATATATATATATATATATATATATCAAAACCCTCTTCGTTCTTATTCAGGTTTCACCTCTTCGATCTCTTCCATCTTCAAAGTTATTTAATTATTTTGATTTTTTTGGATCTTTCGCTGGTTTTTTTGATGTGATGATGCGAATACGTGTGTTTAGGGTTTGCAAATTGCAACTTAGAGAGAGACTCTGCTTGAAGCCCTGAAAGTTGTAAACGAAGATAGCCCTAACCCGCAAACCCCAATCTCTCTCTTACATCTATCGTGAAGCCCTAGATTTCTCTCTTTTGTATCCATCGGATCCCTTTCTATCTCTATCGAAGCCCCAATGTCTCACTCTCTGTGAAGTTACTTCCCTCTCTCGGTTCAATCTCTCACTCGCAATCCATTTGCAGAGCTCTTCTGACAAGCAATGGAGCCCTAATTGAACGAATTTACAAGGTATTAATTTCTTTCTCTCTATATCTCTCTTGCTATATATACATATTTGTTTGTATCTCTCTCTCTCACACACACATAAACATAAACGCTTAACCCAAGAACTGAACGAACCAGACTTCTATTGTAGGGGTTGGTTATTTTATTTATTTATTTTTTGATAAGTGGTTGGTTAAGTTTTTTTGGAGGTTCAGTTCAGCTCTCATTTGAAAATTTGGAGAACCGATGAGGTCGTTTGGTTTTCATTTGATTGGTCTGGTTACCTGAACAGGCTGAACGGCTGAACCAACCAAGAACTGATACCCCTTAGATACTTCAAATTTAATATTATATGTAGAATCATTTCCCACATGTTTAATTGTTGATATAGGGAGCCCACTTTTTGCTATCTGGTTGATTTGGGTGTGACCTCATAATAAAATCATGCATAGTTTTTTTTTTATATATAGTAGATGTTGAATGAGAGATCATTGACTAATTTTATGCTTACTATGAAAATTCTTTTAACCCAAAACCCAATCTGTTCCCCTGGCTTAACTGGATCTATTTGGTGAATTCTTCAAATGGTTGGGCCAGTTTTGATTCCATTTTTTGTGGATCAAACTAGGTCATTTCAATTTTGGGTTTGGTGCCAACCTCACCAAACTACCCTGAGTGAACCCTATTGTTAACATTGGATTTGTATTACATGGATAGCTTTTGGTAACTGATGCAATACTCTGTTTACAAGTAACGTAATACAAATCTCAGGTTGTGTTAAAGATTTTGTGATTTGATTGACGTAGTTGTTCTATATCTTTTATATGTGGCTGTAGTAATGTTGTAATGTGATGATGTTGTTTGATGTAAATCCACAATCATAATACAACAGAATTCACAGGGTTGGGATGATTTGCTGGTTGTTATAATGTTATTACCGTTATTCTTTTTTTTTTTTGCTTCCTGTTATTAGTTTTACTTCAAGTTCGAAAATATGGTGGCTTGTCTTACAGTAATTGGTAGGTAAAACTGTCCGTTTGTCCATGATGGTATTGTCATTCTAAATGCAGTCAAACGTTAACCTTGTAGGAAATGTTTATCATTTATGTTGAATTTTTGGGCCCTTCACAAGTGTCGCTTTTCTCCCCTTTTGGTGTTTGTATTGGGAATAATTTTTAAAGGTGTAATTGATAGTTTTCATTGAAACTTCATCTCTTTTCTCAAGGATAATGTCTAATTATATATTATAAGGTTTAATTGTTTAGTTTTAAACCTTTGATAGTTGTTGAGTGCTGTAGTGTCTTATAATGAAATGACTAATGTTTGCAGGTAGGTAGGTAGGGAGAGAGAGATAGAGCAGGTGTCTATACTTGTTTAGTTTTCCATCAATAAATATTTGATGCCTTTTTGGATTAGTTATTCAATATCTATGGTTGGCCTCCCTTTGTTTCTTGTTGCCTCTAGCTTGCTTTTTCGACTAGGCATGGACATTGTGGTTACACTAGATATCTTTCAAAGCTCTAATCTGGTTGTGCTGACTACATCATGTGGGTTCATGTGGATATCCTTTTTGTGTGTTAGAATTTCTCTGGATAATATCGAGTTGTATGCAATTTGATGTGATTTTTGCAAGTGTCACTTGCTATCACTGTATATGATAATCCTTTTATCTTGACTCATGGTGGTTGTGTTTGTTTTGCACTAAAAAGTGACTCGTATGAGATCTTGTATATGTTGAAGATGAGAGCCTTGTCAATATAGTACAAAACAAGTAGCTTACTTTAAAAATAATATGAACTTCTGGCACTTGTCCATTGTAGTTAACAAAATGGATTCCCAATGGATCAACCTTTCAGTAATCTATTTCCACATTCCATTATAGTTAACAAGCTACAATTCATAGTCCAATAGATATGGAAGCATCAATTAACATCTAAGCACAGTTCACATTATATAGGACCATAATTTTTTAGACAGAACATTCAGGAAAATATTTTCTTAGACACAAACCCGACCTTTCTTGACAAAATATTTGCCACTTCAAGTTTCAAGTAGGATAATGTAGATGACAATATTAAATTATTAGCATTCAAGAAGACAAAACAAGAACAAAACTAGCATCTTGTGTCAAAACTTTATTGATTATTCTTGGTAAGTATGTATATTTTGATACTTGACACCCTTATCTGTTTGTTGATAACTGACAATTTGACACTCTTATCTCTGTCCACAAAGGCATGGCTTTATGATCATGCTAGATATGTAATGCCACAGATTCAGCGGTTATGTCATCCACAATTTAATTTTTCAATCCTAGATAGTAATTAAGGGGGAAAAAGTCCCAGATGGTAGTGTACTTCTACACAGTTCTAAATACCCAAACAGTAAATAATTCTTGATCAGGTGGCTTGATTAGTCTTAAAGAGCTGCAAAGATTTTCTATGCAATCATATAATTTAGATACATGCTATGCTTGTGTGAGAACAGCTCTCTCTTTTTCCGAAACCTAAATCATAGTAAACAATTTCAGCACCTTTTTTTTTTGGAAGTAAAATTTCAGCACATTACACCATTCAACTCTAATATTTCATCATAACCTGAGCTAGTGTACTAGGAGATGGTATTATGCAATCAAATTGATTGTTGAACCAGAACAACTGTTGGGACTAAAAGTTCATGCATACAGAATTACAGATGAACTGAAGTATACAAATAAACACCAACACCCCATGCTCATGTACAAAAATTTAGATACATGCTATGCTTGTGTGAGAACAACTTTTTCTTTCTTCGAAACCTAAATTATAGTAAATACTGTCAACACATAAACTAATTACTAAGTCAATAATTAATAAACTAATTATTAACCCACTTTGTTTGATTAAAAAATTAAAAAAAAAAAACAGCAACCACCTTAATGGATAAAGGAGAACAACATAATACTTCATTATTTATAATATATATACATGTGTGTACATATAAACAAGGAAACAAATCCCAACTAGTCTAATAAATGCAGAGGTCTCAGCCTCTCAATCACGTGATAAATTCTGGGCTTTGGAAAGCTCCATTTGCTTGATGTCAATTGTCCTTTTTTTGGGCTTTTGTTTCTGTTTTATTGTAAAAACAAATGTCCATGTTATTGTTATTTGCATTACTTTCCTTTCTCTTTTTATCATAGATCATATATTAGTTGTATCTATAAATTTGACAAAGGTTGTTTTTAGTCGTAATTGCATTTCATTTTGTCTTACTTGCAGTTGATTGATACGTGTGGGGACTAAGATAGATCAGTCATTGCGTGGAATTCCATCTGCTTGCTCAAGGCAAATAAACACTTTCAAGTATGTTTTCCAGACCCAAAATTTACATGTATTTTATTTTATGTGTGTTACTAAAGAGTAAAGAGTAAAGATATGAAACATGCCTTGTTCACCTCCCATAATGTCCAATTTGAGCATTAGCGACGGTTTTTGGACTTTTAGTGACGGATTTGACCGTCACTAAAACCCTGATTTCTTGTAGTGAAAGTATGTTTATACATGTCTTTACAAGTAATTGATGATTATTTTATTTTATTTTTGCATAATGTAATTGAACAAGCAATTATCAAGGATTGGGCATGTGGATTTTGCATTCTTGAATGGGATAGGACCACCCATCTAATATGAAAGAAGTCGAAAGAGTAATTATACATACATATTCAACATATGCATCAAATGAATTTTATTTATAATTAATATTAGTTTTTAAATTTTCAGACATGGATAAGTCTTGGATTCATCATCACACTAGGGGTAGCCGAGAGTATTTTAAAGGCATACAAGACTTTATTCAGGTTGCTAGTCGTCATACAGACACGGTCGGTAGGACCCGTTGTCCATGTCGTTATTGCAAAAACTTGACATTTTATCCAATTAAAGTGGTTGAGAAGCATCTCTTGAGGGATGGGATGGATAAGGAGTATACCAAGTGGATATATCACGGAGAGGCTCATCAAAGCAGCAATAATGTTAATACCGAACCTAATGTTAATGGGGAAAATGTCTATGATGAAGATGGAAATATTGATAATGTATTTGAGTTGTTAGATAATGTACAGATGGGAACTTTCACTAATGCAGAACAAGAAGGTTTGCCTGAAACTAATGTGGGAGGAGGAAGTTTTGATAAATTGTTAGAGGATGCACAATGTGAATTGTGGCCAGGTTGTCGGAAATACTCTAAGTTGTCAGGGATATTAAAGTTGTTCCATTTGAAGGTTATGAACCGATGGAGCAACAAATCTTTTGACATGTTGCTTGAAGTGATGAAGGATATGCTTCCTGACAATAACACATTGCCAAAGTCCCATTACGAGACTAAAAGTTTGTTGCATGATTTAGGTCTCGGATATGATTGTATCCATGCATGTAAAAATGACTGTACTCTATTCTGGAAGGAAAATGAAGGTAAAGAAAATTGTCCACAGTGTGGTGAGCCGAGGTATAAACCCCACGAAGGTAAAGGGAAAAAAATCCCTCAAAAGGTTCTTCGGCACTTTCCTTTGAAATCAAGGCTTCAACGGTTGTTTATGTCAACAGATACAGCCTTAGACATGCGGTGGCATAAGGAGAAACGTGTGAAAGAGACAAATGAGTTAAGACATCCAGCTGATTCAAAAGTTTGGGAGGATTTTGACAATAAGCATAGTTGGTTTGCCGTCAATCCTCGTAATGTTTGTCTTGGATTAGCAACTGATGGATTCAATCCATTTGGTGACATGAGTAATGCCTATAGTATGTGGCCTGTGATGATTGTGCCCTACAATTTGCCACCTTGGATATGTATGAAGGAACCATATGTGTTTATGTCATTGCTTATTCCTGGTCCAAGATCGCCTGGTAATGACATTGATGTGTATCTGCGACCATTGGTTGATGAGTTAAAAGAATTATGGACAGATGGTGTGATGACTTATGATGCCTACAGTAAATGTAACTTTAACATGCATGCAGCAATGATTTGGACCATAAATGACTTTCCCGCTTATGCAATGGTATCCGGATGGATGACAAAAGGTTATCTTGCATGTCCAAATTGTAACAAAGAAACGTGTTCCTGTTATTTGAGTCACGGACGAAAGATATGTTATTTGGGAGGTCGTAGGTTTTTGTCGTCCGATCATGCTTATAGGAAGCGTTACAAGCAATTTGATGGCAAGAAAGAAGACAGAGTGCCACCAAAGCAACTGATATGTTGTTTTTGCCCTCTATTTATTTTGGTTTTGTTTTTCTCTTCTTTTTCATCATTGATTAGGTTCCAAACTTGCATCACCTATAAAACAATGAAAACAGCAAAAGGGAAAATTATTTCAAGTGAACTAACTCTAGTGAATGTTCCTTTGTTGTGACATGTACTAAGTGATTGCAAAAGTTGCCCAACTGAGCTAGTATTGGAAAGCTCAAGTGCTCCTTTACAGGGAAAAAAACAGTCAGGTATCATTGGTTGATTTTTTTCTTCTTATTCAAGTACTTAAAGTTGCTTCGTTTCATTTTCTAGAAAAGGAGAAAAGTAAAAAGAATTTGTAGAAATATTTTTTTTCTAACTTTTGTTTTCCTTGTATAGAGGAGCCAACAGAATAGATATCTACAAAGGAGGATGCTTCCATGCCATTGTACCCACAATCAGGAATAAATGTAAGAAATTAAAAAAATTATTTTTTATGGCTTATTTTTCTTGATTTAGTCTTTTAATTATTGTTCGAATTGTTTTCTTTGAGAATTTATATTGTGCCATAAGGAATGATTTTTTCTTTTTAACCATTTTATATTGTTTCTTTTGCAAAAAATATAGTTTTAAAGATATTGAAAAGAAAGGGTAGATGCCAAATTATACCTATATCTTTGATAAATTTATTGACAACGATAGGTACTTTTTTTGGTCAAAATTTTAGGTTATGAAAATGTAATCTTATGTATTTTTCTCTGCCAAAGAACAAAAGTTATAGATAATATTAGAAATGATAGAATTCGAAATGATCACGTTTGGGAGATAGTTGGAGTGCCACCAATTGGAGATAAAATAGGTTAAGATGGTTTGGACATGTGAAAGAAGATTTTTAAATGCACCGGTTAAAAAAAGTGACATAGTCCAAATTGAGAGTAATGCTAGAAAAAGAGGAAGACTAAAGTTAATGTGAGTAGAGTTAGTAAAGAAATATATGATAGCATGTGGATTGACTGAGGATACGCAAGATTCATGTAGCCGACCGCAAGTAATTGGTCAGGCTTGGTGGTGGTGGTGGTTGTTTTGGGGCTACCAAGGAATTGGTTGCGTACTCTTCTTAGGGCATCCACTATGGGTTAGCTAAATTTGGTTCTCCAAATTTGAATTTTAGCTAGTCATCTTAGCATCTTAGCTAGCAACATTATCATGTCAGAATCTCTAAATTTTGACTCCACAACAGATTCTCTAGATTTTCACTATCCGCACAATTAAATAATCTTACACAATTAAATTAATCTATAATTTTATACATATACATATATATGTTAAATTTTTTTATACTTTTTTAATTTAAAAAATTCATAATTTTTTCGTTTTAAGTCAAAAAATAGTCTATATCGTACTCAAATTAAAGCTCTCAAAATTATCTTTCTAACAGAATTAATTTCATCAAAAAATTTAATTTGTAGTGAAAGTTATCGACATTTAAGTAAATGATACATATATATATATATATATATATATATATATATATATATATGGTACAGATTTCTATAAAAGTAAAAACAAAAAAATAATAAAAAAATGCATTTAGTTCGCTTACTCGTTTGCTGAATCCAGCGCAGGTATAGGGGAAACTCTAATGGGTCCCATGTTTTTAGCTAATCCATTATTTAGGTACAATAGTGTTTGGTTCCCGGGCCTTGTGTCTGACGAACTCGGTGCTGGTGCTCTTAGTTTTGAAATTTGGAATTTTTTGCATATTGACATAACACCTTTGTTTATTTCGAGCAGAAGACAACATTTTCCATGCCAAATGACTACTGTAGCTTTACCCAGACAAGCATCATACGTGGGTCTTCAGTCTTAACTTATGTTGTCCGACCATTGCAAATACCCTGGAATGAAAAAGCGAGTTTCCATTCTGGGTGTCCAAAAGCAATGGAAGTTCGAGTGAGAGAAAATTTCATTGGGAAAAGGCAGCAGTATGCTCCAAGTGTTTCTTCAATCAAGCAATGGGTTTCCATTGCAACAGTGGTCAAGAGGGGCATAAGACGCTTATAACTTTCTCAAAACGTGTGTAAACATTTTCTAATCTTTCTACTTGTTATAGATTTTTGGTTTTCTTAACGTCGCTGATCTTTCTTCTGTTTAATCATTTCTCTAGATGTGTTGCTTTGATTTGCTTACCTAGTTGTCCTTGTTAATCAAATAAGAGACGCTCATCTGATATAGATTTTGGGTTCGAGACTTGAAAGCAACCTCTCAAAAAATGAGAGTAAGTCTAACTGACATCTATCTCTCTGAGATCCCGCTCAAACACGAGCATTGTGGGGTACGGACTT
This sequence comes from Cornus controversa, assembly GCA_026545225.1. Lineage (NCBI taxonomy): Eukaryota > Viridiplantae > Streptophyta > Magnoliopsida > Cornales > Cornaceae > Cornus > Cornus controversa. Next base: position 35,696,866 of record CM048845.1, on the reverse strand, counting down.
TTTTATCTTTATCATATAATTCATATTAGTACCTTTCTTCCTTGCATATAAGGTGGAATCTCCTCCTTCCAGCAAGCTATACAGCTTATAAGATGATGTGTATCTTGTTATGATTGGACCGTGTGAAAATGAGTTAATAGATTTGAAATCAGTTTGACCGATTATTTTGTTTTTCTATTTAATTTTTTTAATTGTATTGTTTAATTTAAAATATATATTTTTCATTTTTTTTTTCAATTTCCTTGTTTAGTTTTAAATATTATAAAGAATATTATAAAGAATGTGTCTTTTAGTATGATTACGTGTCTCCTGTATGGAGGCCAGTATTATTAATTTTGTATTTTTTTTACATGATGCCATTTTCTTGTATTTTCTTTTAATATGGAAAATTCTAGTCCAGTTGTTGCTTTATTTTTTCTTGATTATGAGTAGATAAAATACCTTTCCTTTCTGAAGTTGATTTACTGCTCTAATCATAAATTTATTAGGATTTTGGTGAGAAGGAAAGTGAAAATTTTGAAAAAAAGTAGGATTTCCTAACTGTTTGATTCCGGCGAAAATTACTTTGACTTTATAAATCAGTTTCCTATTATGCCCCAAGTAGAACACTCTTAGTCATTTTACCTTTCTATTATGCCTAGGGCTGCAACTCGGGTGGGTTAAAGGTACAACTCGGGCTCAACCCTACATATGAAATGTTCAACTCTAACTCAACCCTAACCTTACTTTCAACCCTAACTACTCAACCCTAGCCCAACCCATCCTTAAATTTTTTAACTCGGGTTTGCAACTCGGGTTGAAATTTCGGGTTAGAAAGTCGGGTTAATTCGGGTTATCTATATCTCTAATCTCCATATTGAAAATTTAAAGTGATCTTTAATAAGTTTCATATTATATTACTCCTAAACACACACAAAATTAAGAACTTAATGCAAATTTCTAAAAAATGACCAACAAATTTTTAGGAAATTAATTATCCAAAGTGTTAACATACAATAAATTAAGCTTTAAATAAAGGAAGTTGAAAAGAAAAAGGTTATCATAATTTGAATATTATATATAATATATTTAAAATAAAAAAATATGTATAAAAATAATATTACAATTCGGGTTCGGGTTGGGCTCGGGTTGTTGACACCTCAACCCTAACTCAACCCTAATTAAGTTCGGGTTGAGGTTTTTCAACCCAAGCTCAACCCTAATTGTAAAAATAGTTGCCCAAGCTCATAAAAAATCGGGTTGGGCTCGGGTTGAATTCGGGTTGCCCAACCCAAGTTGCACCCCTAATTATGCCCCGAGTGTTCAATAATAGTAATGTAGCTTTGCTATTATAACACAATATCCTGAAAAATAATAATAGTGGTAGAATGAACCACGCCATCATCCTTGTCTAATATCCATAGTTGTAGAATGCCTTATGCTACCCAACAAACCACGCCATCATCCTACTCTAATATCCATACAATGAGTTTAAAATAGCAAAAAATAGCAATGACTTTCGCCTAAAAAATATTGAAATATTCCAACAAAATTTCGTGCATGAGATGGTTAGTCTCATACACAAAAAATGAGGGATACTAACAACTGATAGCAAATAAGCATAGAATACAATGACAAAAGAAAAAGAATTATAAATGCTGAAAGGAAAGTCTAACTGAAATGAATAATCATGTTAAATAACATTGTATTATTCTAATTGATACAACTTGAAAGTCCGGTAACCACGGACCCCTTAACAAAAAAAAAAACATAAAAGTAAAATTTTATAAACAGATTTAAGTCCCTACACTAAAGTATGGTAAGGAATGGATGATTGTCACGCTCTACGAACTCTACACGCAAATCTTCAGGTAGAAACTGTCTGGAACCTGAAATATCAACAAAGTGGGTTAAACCCACAAGCAAATTCTCTCTACTACAACCCAATTAGAGAACCGGTAAACATAGCCTCTATATGAGGATAGTAAAGATATATAGATATAATTATACCATTTAGTCATTAAATCTCCTATCTTAGAAGTAACTAGAATTATGTTCTGAACTAATTCATCCATTATCATAATAAAGATAAAACAAATTTCTAAGTTCAAACCATAGACAATCCTAACATGCCTTCTTCCATATATTCTACAAATGCCTTACAAGGTATTAGGCAAACCTATCCTACCTTCACCGATAATCTTTTTCCAAGATAACAAATTTATGTTTATATACAATTAAAGATAACCCACTAGCTCATAAATATATATTCCCAATTAACTTTGTGACCCAAGAATAGAGCCGCCCCACACCCTACACTAACACATCAGTTATCTTAATGCAAGTGCAGACTAGTTTTAAGTTTACACAAAAAACAATAGTAACATGCTCGAATATGTAACGAGAAACGTTCTTACTAGATATTAGGCAATCCTGACATGCTCCAAATAAAATATAAAGATACCATATTAGGTGTTTGGCGATTCCGACACACCTTGGCAATCCCAACATGCCAAATATAATGCATAGATATCTTATTAGGTATTAGGCGATCCTGACCCGCCTGGCAATCCTTACATGCCAAATAAAATGCATAAATACCATCTCAATATGAAACACAAGATAAACAAGATGCATTATGATTTTAATTTGCACAAACAAAGTAATTCAAATTATTCGACATGAAATTATCACCATAAGACAAATCGTTCACAAGTAAACTATAATCAAGTATTTAATGGGCATTTATATCCTTAAAGGAAAATACATTCAAGTAAATCAAATAACACAATTTAACCACTTTAGAGGCAAATACCCAATCCAACCCCCAATGCACTCAAATCTACGAGGGAGTCTAAACCTAACTCTTATCTAGGTTTCTGGGCCTATTCTACTTCTAAGAACCCTATTAAATCATTCTGGAATTTTCTAGAATTTTTGAGAATTTTAAAAAATAATTTTCTAGCAAAAAGAAAAATAAAACATAATTCGAGGCATACGTTTACAACTAACACAATCACAAGGGATACTCATCTTCACATGAAAATTAAAACCTAGGTGCATTTTAATTCTATAAATTTACCTAAATTTTTTAAAATTTTAAAATATTTTCTAAAATAAAAGAAGGTGAAAATCTAACTTTTAGACACTTTAAAAATTAATTGAACAATAAGGGAAGATTATTTTGAGTTAAAAATTTAAACCCAAGTGTATTTAGCCTCCAGAAAGTTACATTAAAAATTTTGAAAATTTTAAAAATTTCTAAGTATTTTCTAAAATTAAAGAAGTTGAAAAACTCAGCTTTTAGACACTTTAAAAATTAATTTAAAGACAATGGTAAATCATTTTGACATGAAATTTAAACTCCAAGCTCCTTAAGCTCCCAGGAAGTTGACATAAAATTTTGAGAATTTTTAGAATTATAAAAGTATTTTTAAAAAAATTATTTTTTTGAATTTTCAAGTTTTTCCAAAAATTTCAAAAATTCAAAACAAATACCAAAATAATTCGGAATGGGCCCATATCGAACCCAGATGTGGGCTCCTGTGAATGGAGCTCAAAAATACTTTTTTGGCCACCGGCGCCGGTGGTACGCGCCCCCACGCGCCGGTGGAACGCGTGACCACCTTTTTTTTTTCTTTTTCTTTTTTTTTTCTTTCTTCTTCCTGAAGGTCCACGCAACAACAATGGTGGAGAAACCTCTCAATCACTTCCGGGCACTGAATCACGCATATGAATATACCGTTGAACTCGTATTGATCTAAGCTACGCATTGGTTCCAAAATCATCCCCTCTCGTGGCCTAAATAAAAAACATCCAATTTCAAGTTTCAAAAATTTAAAATTTCAAACTCAATTTTCCGTCAATCTACCCAACGGTTCACAACCAAACTTTCAAGGATTATTCTAGGAAGTAAGATCTACCTTTTAATCGGAACAAAAACGTTCAAAAATGATGAATACAGTAAATCCAATTTCATGTTAATATATATATATATATATATGTATATATACCCGCCTATACAGTCATATATACATGTATATATATATCCAAAAATATCCTAAAACAGTACCAAAACTCCAAAATCTTCATGTTTAATTCACATAAATATTCTTAGCATGCAAAATCATTTAGTTTCATAATTAATTGCATACAAATTTCTAACAACATGTCTATACAGTTAATATATATATTATACATATATTCCAGCAACATGTATATACCAATAATATATATGTATACAGATTCAAAGGGGAAGAGAAGAGTTCGAACTTGCCTTGTGATATTGAGCAAAAATTACTTTTTTTCTCTTTTCCTGGCGTCTGCCGTTTTCTCCCTATTTGTGCGTAGGAATCCTTTATGCATAGAAACTACTGAACCCCCTAATTTCTTTTCTCTTATTTTATATTCCTAAATAATTAAACTAATAAATATAAATATTTAACCCAACTATATATAAATATATATATATAGCCCAGCCCAGTTGCCTAGCCCAACCTAATAAAAATAATAATAAAACAAAAATAAAGAAAATGCAGCCCAAACCAACATATTTTTATTTAAGAGGAACAAACTATATTTAAAACAAATATTTAACACACAATTAAACTTAATCAACACTTAGCAACAATTCAAACATCCACATTAAACATATAAAAACAGGCATTGACAAAATTAATTAAAGCATTTAAATAATTAAAAACTCGATCAAATAAAAAAAAACCCAATTTAGATATCCTCAAATTACGGGGTATTACAAATATTATGAAGCCTTATTTTAAAGATAAATAATTTAAAAATAAATATAAAAAATTATATTTATTATTTTTAATAATTCATCATTTTACTATATATAGATATATATATATATATATATATATATGTATATATTTGTTAGAAATAAATTTACACAATTAGGTATAAAGAGGATTCTTCTAACTCAAATTTATTTATTTTTCTATTTGAAATCACAAGGATAAATTTTTTCTTTTCACTTTCCTGTTATCCAAAATAACAAAAAAAGTTTTTCCCACAACTTTCTTAAAAAAATTTCATGCTAACCAAATGCATGCGGCGGCAACTAAAAATTCCTTTCCTTCACTTTTCTTTCACTTTCACTTTTTACCCTAGTTCCCTCTAACCAAACAGACCCTTAGTATTTTTTTTTTTTGCTCTTTTTTTATTTCGTGTGGAAAGTGAGTTTTTTTTTTTTTGGAGAATATATATATATATTTATGTTTGTGGAAATTGAGTACATGCCTATGATATTGTTTTAGTTGATGAGAATAGGACAAATTGGAGATTTGGAGAGAAGTGTTAGAACTAAAAGGGTAGAAATAATATTGGTACAAAAAAAAGTAAACACTTTCATTATTGAGGTTCAATTACTCATAATGAGAGAGAAATTGGAGATGACCTTAATCATAAAATTAAGGCAGGATAGGTTAAATAGAGGAGTGCATCAAGTATATTGTGTTAAACATGTATCCCCTTTCGATTGAAATGGAAGTTGTATCTGTTATGTTGTGGCTTGAACTTTGTCTCGGCACGACTCGAGTTTAACTCAAAAAATAGGATTTGTGTGGCTTGCATGTTTTGAACCCTATTTAGATATTGTAGCCCAATATATAAGGGCATCTAAGGTTTGGAATGATATTATGAGAAAACATTGAAAATTGCAGCGTGAGAGAGCGAGAGGGTTTGAGATTGAAACTTGTAATATCTTGATTTTTGCATAGTGAAAACTTTCGCTGAATCTATGCTGTGAGTGTATGCACTATTAGAATTGTATTCCTTTCAGGCAATTAGATTGGGGGTTAATGACATTTAATTTTATCTTAATTGAAACCAAGGATTGAGAAATGTTTTACATACTTTTATGACGTGGTGTGTTGGGTAATGCAGGTTGTGCATCACAAGATGTCCATTGATTAATATAGTGATTTAAGATATATATATATATATATATGATAGGTCTTCATGTTGTAAATATATTTAAATCAAAAGTTTATTGTATAATAAATGTTCATATTCAGTGGTAGATGTTGGACGCTCTAACCAAAGTAAAGAATTAAACGGATCACTATGAGTTTATTAAAATAATTACGAGTGTCATCGTAATAATTGTTACTCATCTTTGTCATGACGAATGACTCTCAAGCATGAGGTGTCATGACAAATGACTCTCAAGCATGAGGGTATGGATGGACCTTAACATTAATTGGTAGTCACTTTGATTTAGTCGATTGACCCTTAAGGGTCCTTGCCCGAGTACTTTGGGTGACTATTTAATTAATGGCATTTGGGCATGTACTTAGTATTACATCTATGATATATTGTTTATTTTGGCTTTATTAGTTTGATCATGATTATCGAGATCTCTCGTGGTTTGATAAAATGATTTGTATATATTTATTTATTAAATAAATTATTTTATCAAAAAAATTTTCTTATGTGATCAAATGAGTAATAATTAAGGAGACGAAATAAAAGGTCAATTAAGTAATTGGAGGATGACTGTTATTTATCAAATATATCATTGAGCATAGAGGGGTCTCGTATAATTGGCTTCACTATTTTACCATTCTAGATTGGAGTATTTTCAATTGCATTTATATAGTGGAGTTAAATGTAATTTAATGGACTACTTGAATTATGAGTCAAAGGGGTTTGATCGGGTCAACTATTAATTCATTTAACCCTCAAAGAAAATTGACCCAACAGATCCTCACCTCTAGCCCAAGTGTTGATTTGCAAGCTAAGGGGTGACTTAAGCAAATAGAGTGTACGACACGCTATAAGCATTATAAGGATTAATAGAGTTGTTAAAGACACTCTAATTTGTAAAGAATATATGTAGCATATGAGTCTTGTAGTGAGACTAACCTATTCACATCATTTACCCCAAATGGTTAGAGAGATGAAAGACTCTCTACACTATAATTGTAGACACCCTATTTTGGCCTTACATGTTCACACAAATTTATATGAGGACTAAGACTCACAATTAACCGAAAGATTCGGCTGATAAAAAAAAACACTTCATCACTATGTCCAGAATACGTAAAAATTGAGGAAAACACCTCAAATCAACCACATCTCACTTTTCCAAACACCACATCAACGGGAGGGGTAAAATGGCCATTTTGCACCCTTAATGCACATCTATAAATCTGGCCATTCGATTGGAAATTGGATTTCACCATTGCCTCTTGAAAATTACAAAGACCTTAGGATGGACACATGATCACTCTAGAAATCGATCCTCAACCCTAAAACCTTTGGATCACCTAGGATCACGTCAGCTTGTGGTCTTGATCTCTCAAATCATCTTAGGATTAAAATCGTAATTTTGCACCAAAGAAAATTCGATCGTCCAATCGATGATCCGGTTTCACCATTGTGCTCAAAATGTCTAAATATATTGGGATTAACCGAGATCTCAAGGTATTGCAATCTCGTCACTCAGATCATTATAGGGGCATAATTATAATTTTACACTTGAGCAAATTTGATCGTCCAATCAATGATCCAATTTCACCATTGGGCTCAAAATGTCCAAAAACCTTGGGATTAATTATGATTGCATCATATTGTGATTCCGATAACTTAGATCATCACAGGAGCAAAATCGTTATGTTGAACCTAAGCAAATCCAACCGTTCGATCGATGATCCAATTTCAAAATTACGTCTGAAATATTCCAAAACCTTGGGATCACCCAAGATCTCACAGTAATGCAGTCCAATTGCTTAAACCACTATAGGGGCAAAATTATAATTTTGTATCCAAGAAAATTCAACTGTTCAATCGATGATCTGATTTCACCATTATGTTTGTCACATCCTAAAACCTTGGGATCAATCAAAATTGCATCATAACGCTACCACGAAACCTTAACGATCAAAGAAACTAACTTTCAATCCCACATTCATGACTAGTTTGGAACATCTCAAAGCCTCAAGGAAGCCCAGTATCGCTCTAGAAAGTGATCCCAAACCTTCAATCATCACAAGGGTAAAATTGTTATTTTGTACTGAATGCCTCACCAACACGTTTGTAGCGTGCCAAAACCTTAGGAACACTTGGTCTCACATCGTAATATGACTCTGAAGTCTTGATCTCACCAGGGGCAAAATTGCCTAAGACAAATCCAATGGTCAAATCAACGATCTGACTGCACCATGACGCTTGACATACCTAACCTAGGGTAGGTCCTGCAGTCACATCATGATGAGGTTCTGATTTATTCCATCAAATGGAAGGCATAATGCCCTGGACAATTCCGACTGCCAACTCACATATTTGTCCCCACAATTACGTTCAAAACATTCAAAAACCCTAGGATCGACCAAAGAGCAAGCTTTTGACCTTCGATCACCAAAAGGGTAAAATTATAATTTCACAATGAGATCAGGTTCTCGAGTCACAAATCCAACCCCACCATGGCGTCCGAGATGTTCAAAAACTTAAAGTGGGCCTTCAGATTGATCATAGGGCAACAATGACCAAAAAATCATTTTCCACCACCGATGACATGACGACACATTATCACAAATAAGCACAAAATTCACCTGAATTGCCAATATGGCGACATATCATCACAAACAAACACAAATTCACTTGGAAACATATCTTGTTTTTCTTTTATCCCACATTGCTTGCAAATAGAAACCTCACCTCTTTCCCACCACTATACCTTGAATGACTGTGTAAAAAGGAGAATGTTCTTTGTAATGTGAAAAAAAATGTCTTGGAAAATGTAGAATAATGACTTTCTTGTAGTTTTTTTTTAACTCTTGAGAAGATTCGACAGAATGGGTAGATAGGTGTCATTAGGGTAAGAATTTTGTTTCTATCCCTAATATGGAGTGTAAGAAGACATAGGAAACCTAAACAGATAATTTGCAATCTTGTCATGAATTTGGACCTTTATTGCTTTTTTTTTTTTTTTTTTTTCTTTGACAAAAATAATTGTGCTTGGCTGAGCCATGCATGCTGAATTTTGATCCTTATGTTGATCGTGATTAATTATTATCAATTAAAATTACCACTCGCAATAGCACGAATCCTAGTAAGATAGGGTCAAAGTGAGGGTGTCAAACCACATAGATTGTTGTTACGTTTGTATTGAATTTTTAGGATTAATTCTAATTAAATTAAAGGAAAGAGATTGCTAATTTTTATTTCTAATTAACTAAATAAAGCAAGTAAACTAGAAGCAAGAAAAACTGTAAAGTGGAGATAAGATGAGATAAATCTAGGGTTTGTGACTTCACCACTAACCTCACAATCAATGGTCAATTAAACTAATTATGAGAAATTATATCATACATAAGTAGTTTCAATGGCTACAAGCTCACTTTCAACTGTCAAGGGGATAATATATAATTAAAGCTAAGTCATGGACTATTTTCAATTGACATGCACCATCTACCTATCTACTCTACTCTAGGGTGTAGTGTGGTCCATTTCTCTAGGCATAATCATTCAATTAATACCATTGTGTACTAATCACAAAAAATAAAAGAGATTGAATTCAATCACAATAACTAAGTATCTAAGACAAAATAAGAAATCATTGAAACTGAATATAAATTTTATTGCTCAATTATTTAATAATATAATCCTCTAAATTACACAATCTATGCATGAATATAAAAATCCCCAATAATTAGAACAATTAAACCATTGATGCTTAGGTAGGGCTACATCAAAACCCTAGTGGAAGAACTATCCGCTCATGGTAGAAGAAGACACTTCAATGGTTAAGGAAGAAGACATCATCTCCATGGAAGCAGTTTTACGCCTTGTTCTCCAATATTTCTTCACTCCAAAAGATCTTTAAACCTTTAGAAAAAGGTCCCCAAAACATTCTCAATTTGTCACTTTTATTTGCCAAGAGAACATGAAGTGTCCCAACCTAATTAGGAGAGATTTAAGGTTTTCCCACAGCCTCCAAACAAGTGAATTTTTCTACTGAACTTTGGCCCAACATTTGATGACCTAGAAGTCTGATTCATGAAATTTTGTAAAGTACAAAAAGATCCAGAATCGAATTTCGTTCATCCTATATGAGATTTGGGCTGTTTTGACAAGATTTACTATTTTCTCCTTCTCTTGAGTCCCTTCTATGCAAAATTGATGTGGCTTGTGTTGTGTAAAGCATGAGGACTAGTATGTGTAAATGTTTGAAGTTGAGAGCATGAATACCTTAATGTGTGTACATGTGAAATTATGTGAAATGATGAATATGTATACGGTTATATGTTGAGGTGCCAATATAAAATGCATACTAGTTATGTGTAACAAGTGTATGCATTGAGTAAAGCATGAGTAAAGTATGCTAAGTTTGAGATTGTAGGCGTATGTGACATAATATGCATGTTTTGCACATGTATGTACTATATGTGGTATAAGGTTATGTGAGGCATGCTAGACATTTATTTAGCATTGATGAGCATGAATGAAGCATGAAAATAACATTCTATGTATATAAGTACCCATTCTTGTGTCTTGTGTTGAATGAATGTGAAGTTGTTGACGTGGCATGTAGTGTAACAACATGCATTCCATATAGGTCAGTGTCGAGTCGACACTTAGGAGGGTTGGGGTATTCCTACTGAGCCACAGTGGTGCTCACCCCGCTCCCCCAAACATTTTTACAAGTAAGGCAATTATGGACGGACGAAAAAGGATTTACGTGGTCACTTGGAGCTCATTAGAGCATTTTGGTGTATTTTGAGGTTTTGAGGGTGAAATATGTATTTGACTATCCATGCCAGCATGTGGCATGTGGATTATATTGAGTTATAGTTACATTCACATTATATGTAACTTGTATATTCATTTGGACCTTGTATGTATAACAAATGATGTTGGTGTGTGGATATTGTGAATGTATGTAATGATATATGCATTTTGATAAAAAAAAAAAATATATGAGGATGGTGAGATCATAATGATCCAAATGTGTGATTTGGAGTATGTGTGTGATGATATCTCATGTATAGATGATCTTAATGTTGAGGGAATGGTCCTAGGTGGTTAGAATGAGATTTGGACCCAAAATTCACAAAATGTGAGGTTGCAGGAAATTCTGCAGAGTGCAATTTCGATTGTGCGAAATGGTAATTTCGCACAATCGAAATTTCCTGATGTGTTCGAACTTCAAACGGGCATAACTCTTTCGTTTTAGATCAGAATTGAGTGGTTTTTTTAAAATTGTGTATTTTTGGATTCTCTATCTAATGGTGTGAGTTACAAGTTCAAGTTCCAGTCATTATAGGAGTTGAGTCTCGGGATTGAGTGGTTCATATATTTAGGAAGTTGGTAACCCTTGAGAAATGTACTAGTGTGAGTAGTTGGACCTTATGAATGATGTTATAGCATTCTTTTGATGTTTGAGAGGTTGTATAAATGTATGTGGATGAGTTGGGTTGCTAGAGTGGATTGTGGTGCATGAGACGAACTAAGGGCAAAAGTGCAAAAATATAGACAGAAGGCACTTTGATCGTGCGAAATGACCATTTCGCATGATCGAAGTTTTCGATTGTGCAAAATGGCTGTTTCGCATAATTGAGAAAATACAGGCTTTTAAGGATGAAAAAGTCCAGAGAAGGTTGATATTTCGATACTACTTTGCAAGTATCTCGATTGTGAGAAACACTTCGATCATGTGAAAGGCAGGTTTCGCAGAATCGAAGTTTCGATTGTGCGAAATGCACTTTTCGATTGTGTGAAAATGCTGACTAGTAGTTAGTGTGGTGCAAGCGTGGCCATGTGTGGGACTTAGCTAGGGTTGATGTTGGGGGCATGCGTAGACATACGTGTGTAGGTATTTAAGCTCCCGCAAGTGTAAGGTGTTGATGTGAGGTGATGGTGAGGTGAAAACACAGTTCACCCTTAATTTTCGGAGAACAAAAATCGGGGCGTGACAACATGGTATCAAAGCATGGTACCACAGTGAGATTGGAAAGATGAGACAATGATGTGACAATCCAATCACCCTTGGTTTCCGGAGAACGGAATTCGGGGGCGTGACATGAATGAAAAAATAAAAATATATTATCTATGGTCCATTTAACCAAACCTAATAATACTGGGCCTCATTTTTTTAAAATAAAATTTACTAACTAAATGTCCAATTCTTCTCTTTGGATTTTCTCTGTGATTTCTCTTTTTTTTTTTTCTTCTTTTTTCTTCATGGCTCATTCTCTCTCATTTTCTTCTTCTTTCTTCACGACCAAATAGTAGCAAGCAACAACTATTTTCTGTGGAGGTTGTGGTCCCCCAAAGTCCAATTCGTCTCCTAGGTAAGTTTCTCTCCCATTTCTAGTTATATACATTTAGTGTTCGATGCATCATCTGTTTCACTTTCACTCCAAAATTGGAAGCCTCTTATTGTATATATCATGCCCTATGGGAAAAAATTATTTTTTTGGGCAAAAACCATCTCTTTCACTTAATTGGTAATTGCAATTTTTTAAAAAGAAAGAAAAGATGAAATTATATTGTTTAGGCACAAGTGATTGGAAAATTAGAAATAAAATCAGTATGTTTGATTTTTCATAACTGTATATATCACCTGATAGAGTATTTGATTCCAATTGTGACACGAATGAATATGAAAATTGAGACTAACGTGATATGGATAAAAATGATACTTTGACCAGGACTTTTCTCTCCCCAAATAAGTCTGGAGAATTGAAGAGTCAATCTCCTACTAGAACATGTTCCCATTTGACTACTATAAATACAAAGATGGTCCATGTACCAGGTACGCAATTAATACCGTCTGAGTTCCTTTACATCTTTTAAAACTCTTCCGATTTATGATTTGATCGTCAGAGCGTCATCGGCTAGTACCGCGCCGGTGCCCTTTCGATTACCCTTTGTTTGTCTTTTTACAGGTTGGCGTTTGACCAGTCCAGAATTAGATTTGTTCTTCATCGTCACCTTTTGTGGAAATTCTTCATTCGGAGCCATACTCTAGCAAATAATCATAATTTCAAAGAGCAAAATTTAAATTAATAATAATCTTGCATTCAAATTCTGTTTTAAAAAGGAACGAATTAACGAAATATTATAATTTTTCCACAAAAGTATATGAGTATTAAATATTATATTCATGACCTTCTCGTGTTGCCTTCATGATTCATCTTTCGTCCTAGCTAGTACACAACTAAACATTATTTTTCTTTCTTTCTTTTTTTTTGACCGGTACAATCTCAATCCTACTCAACATTCAATCATTGAACATAATTAATTATTTAACTGTTGCCATCAAAGCTTTGACATTTATTCTTTTTTTATATTACTTCTTTTATTAGGTTGTTAGTTGTTTATATATTCTTAGTGCGATGAGATGCTTAATTAGAATTCTCTGATTCAAATTCTTGACTGCCTCGGTCAGTCGGCTTGTGTCTTCATGGTTAGTAATTGAAAGCATAATTATTTAAAGGTATGTTTTTGGTTTTTTGCTGTTTCTCATGTAGCCTATGTTGCTTTTCTTTTTTTGGCCCTTAATATTTTTAATTTGTTATTATAGTGGAATTTTCTTATAAAATATTATATAGGTGCATATTTACTCTCTTAGCAGACTTGTCCTGGTTGTAAAAGGAAATTTTGAGTTATGTCTATTAAAAATATGAATTCGGGTATGAAAAAAGAAAAAAAGAATGAATAAATTTCAATATAAATATATTTTATGTGTTTATCGTCTCATTTTAATAAAAAAGGTTGCATTATTATAAAATTTATGCACGTGAGAAATCCTATATATAAGGGGTTTCACATTTAAAAATTCACCTAAGACTCGTCAAAATTTTGTGAATCTCATGGCCGGACATTAATCTTAGGCTTCCCGAATTACCTCATAACATACTTAGCATTACTTACTTGCATAATTAGACTACCAACTACCTCTGGATCACAATGTCAAATTAAGTCCTTTCGATATAGAAGTTTGCCATAACAAGTTTTCCACAGCTTAACATAATTAGTCGCCAAAAAAATAAAAAAACTGAAGCCAATTGGTTTCGTTAAATAAATAGATACTAATAAGTGCAACCAAAATGGCGCCTAGATTAGGCCAAGTATTAAAAGGTTTTGCAGAAGTTATAAATGAATGAAGTTTCTTAATTGTTTTATCTGAAAAATTGACCAAAATATTTAAAAATCAAGATAAATAAAGAAATTATTGAAAATTTTGATTTTATTTCTTTAGGAAAATCAAACAAATTGTATAGATAAAGAGAATTTAAAAGTTTAAATAGCCAGCCCATAAGAAGCAGCCCAGACAAGGAAAAAACCCAAGCCCATTAACTCAACTAGAATTCAAAAGAAAAAACTAACCATTCAAAGCTATCTCCCGCGATCACATTTGATTGGGATTTCGAGGAGAGATTCCAAAGAGGAATTAGGATAGGGGTGACCACAGTTTGAATTAGGCATTATTGTAATCTAATCCGAAAGAAGAATTAGGATAGGGGTGACCACGATTCGGATTAGACATTATCATATTTACGGTTTGAGAAAGAAAAAAAACCAAACTAAACCATGAGAAATCATAATCCAAATCAAACTGTTAAAAAAGGATTGGTTTAACAGATTGAGCTTTTCTAAATCTTCGAATAATTTAAAGAGTTATTCACCTAAGCGGATATAAATAAGTAGTATATGATTAAACCAAATTGTTCATACAAACCCATAAAAAGTGAAAACTAATGTAAAATCATAAAGTCAAATTTTTTATTTCCAAAAACACTTCAAGGTAATATGAAATTGTCTTAAATCTTAACAAGAGGTGAAAAAATTTACAGGCGAAGTGATGTAGATTGGGAAATAAATACTAATAATAACCAAAAATAGGTTTCTTTAAGAAAACTAGTTGGGAAAGGATCACAGTTTCAAGAAAAGAGGGAACTAAATAATCCAAAAAAACTCTAATTAATTTAAACTCATCATATCCATCACAACCAAATTGAACAAAGAGAACACTCATAATTTTATTGGTTTAGAGTTAATAATATATAATATATTATGTAATAGTTACAGTTTGACCATGGTTCGATTTTGTTATTTTAGGACTAAATCCACAAACCGAGCCGTGAACTACGGATTCTAAAATATGAAATTCATAATCTGTGAAAATAAAAAACCAAACCAAACCAAGCAGTGTGGATCGTTTCAGATTGTCAGTTTGACGTATAAAATGAACACCCTACATCAGGAGATTATGGCTCTCCTCCAAGCTACTGTATCTTTAAGCTTAGCACCCAAAAAGCTTTCCTATATACAATGGAATCAACAATTCTGCTAAGAACAGAGGATTGTGAATGGGAAGAACCTTTGAATATTCTTGAATTCCTTTCCAACTAAATGTGGTAGACTGAGGCAGCAAGGGCAAGTTTATTGATGGTAGAGTCTGAATAAAAAAAGTCCACTTATTAATTGAGTACACAAAACACAAATACTCAGAAATACAAAACACAAATACTCAGATATAATTAATAAGAAATTATTATGCAGATGATCACCTATAACAACTTATTAAATAAGATATTAGTATGCAAATGATCACATTCAACCACTCTTATAATAAATTAATAATACCTTCACATTTTCTTTTTGTTTCCTAAAATAACATTAATAGTGCAAAAAGAAAGAAAAAAGAACAAAAAGAGTTTATAATACTAAACAAGTATATAAAACTTAAGAAATTAATTGTTGCATCTACAATCACATTTTCAAGCTACTAGTACACAAAAAAGAGCAAGTGATATATATATATACACACACACACATACATATATCTAAGTTTGCATTATACTCGATGATAAGAAGAAATAGAAATTTTTGATAATTTTAAACAATGAGGAATTACTATCTCAAGCAAAGAATCTGTTTAATCCATGTAATAAAATTATGTGAACTGCGAGAACATGGTACCTCTCATTAGTGTGTGTCAATATATAATCTCCTAGCTTCTTGAATCAGAACATGGTAACTCTGCATACTTGAATTATGTCTGCGCTAATCTGCTGTTGGAAATACAATGTCAAAGTAAAAACACTACAACTAAGTATTTTAGAGCATACTTTATGGTCATCATTAGCATTTAGATAATAGGATAACAAAAACAAATCAACCAAATTCAAAACAAGAGGTTTCTTTAAATGAGGCATGCTAGTACATAGTATAATGGCTAAATATTAAAGCAAGTTTGAAATTTTGAATAATAGATTCAGATTGGATATCTAAATTGACTATAGATTTATTTCTCAATTTATCCACTTTCTTTTTTTACAAAATTCACAGGAATTTTTGATAATTTTAGTTAACCAATGAATTTGTTTACGTTAAGAATATGTTGCTCCAGCAAAGAATTTGTTTAATCCATTAAATCAAATGAAGTGAACATCTTGCAAAGTCAGAGCATGATAGAAGACAGCAAAAACAGGCAAACAATTAAGGAGAAGACTTTGGAAATTATATACATGTAAAATGCACAATATAACAATACATATGTATATTTAGACCCTGTTTGGATTGACTTTTGAAATGTGACTTTCGATTTTTCAAGCTCAAAAGTCATTTTGAAGAGTGTTTAGATTGGTAAGGGTGAAAATTTTCAGAATCCAAAAAGAACGTTCAAAGGAAGGCGGTGGATTCCAACTTCTTCAGTTAGTTTCTGCTTCTCTTTTTCTTTTGTATAAAAGTCGAAGTAAAAGTTATGTCAAACAAGACGTTAATATAATATTAAGAAGAAGAAGTTACCTTTTGTAACATGAATTACCACCACGTGCCATATGCTGATGTTCACTTAATTGCCTTGTTCTGACTTCACATCCACAGCCAGCTCATCATTCATGAATCAATCCTCCCCAAGTCTCACATCTTGTATGTGTTGTATCTTATACCAATCCTCCCCCCTTGGCTTCTCACATCTCCTTTTGAGTTGTTTACCACATCCATCAATAAACAAAGTTGTGAGATTGGTTAGGCTTTGAATACTATCTGGAAGTGACTCAACCTTGGGGCAATCCCAAATCGCCAATTGTTGAAGAGATGCAAGATTTCCCAACCAGTCAGGCAACGATGTTATCAATGGACATTCCATGATCCTTAGAGATTGTAGTGCAGGGACATGCTGTATGGCCTCCGGCAAAACCACCATCTTGGGATTATAAAAAATGTCCAGATTTCTAAGGGAATGGAGGTGTTTAATACCCTCCGGCAGAGAAACGAGCTCCGGGCATCCCTCAACAGCCAAATTCTCAAGGGCTTTGAGGTGTTGCAATCCCTCAGACAAGGACTTCAACTTTTCACAGTAACAAATATCTAAAGAACGGAGAGAGTTGAGGCCTTGTAATCCTTGTTCTGGCAATGACTCAAGCTTACCACATCGCTCGATAAGCAGTGACTCAAGAGCACTGAGGTTTGACAACTCAATGGGCAACCGTACGAGTTTGGCAAAAGAAGTAACCTTCAGTTCCTGAAGAGCAGTGAGGTCTCGCAGCATCCCTTCTGGAAAGGTGCGTCGCTTATTATTTCTTGAAATTGCAAGAGAGGTAATACAACTCAGATTTGAGATGGAACTTAATAAGACATTACTACACCCCTCTAGTTGTAAATCTTTGAGTAACGGAAGGTATGACAATTTCAATTTACGACAATCTCGAATGGACAACTGGGATAGACAAGGGAATGCGTCTTTCTCTTCCTCTCTTGACAACCTTTCTAGACATGGCAACTTTGAAATCTCAACCTTCTCCAAAGAAGGGAATTTCCTTACTGGAGTAGATCCGCCATGGTTGGAATTTTCATCATCTATGTACTTCACATGTTTCATTTCACTTATCTGAAGACGTTTCAGGAAGCGCAATTGACCATATGGTGGAAGTTTTTTACAATTTCCACAACCAATGAGTGATAAACTAACTAAATTTTGAAGCACTACTGGCATCATCCAATGTGGAAAAGAGGTACCTGCATAATTTTCTATGATCAACTCTTTGATATTTGGGTGTGGTTCAAGAGCTTCTAGCACCTGTTTAGCATTTTCTTGCAATGAGGACTCTGGTTCACCTTCAATTTTCCAACACAAACCCAAGCTATAGAGGTTTTGTTTTCTGATTAAGTTGGCTTCTTTAGCATCCAACCAATTTTCCACTCTATCCAGATGTTTAATACGTAATTTTCCTCCAAGGTTCAAGCCTTCCAGCTCACCCAAATGAAAACCACTCCTCCTATCCACAATAAAAAGATTTAATGTCTTGAGGCAGATTAAGTGCCCAATTTTTGGAGCCATCTCTGTTAGTTTATCACAATCTTCCATACATAAATGTCGAAGATTGGTCAAGCGTCTCATCTGATTGGGTAACCTCTGAAGCTTCCTACAATTGTTCAAGTTTAAGGTCTGCAAATTTATTAGGGTACATAATGACTCCGGGAGTGTCGTCAACCCATCATTACCGAAAAGATTCAAGTACCTTAAATGGATTAAATTGCCAATTGAAGATGGCAGCTCAACTATAAAAGCTTCACTTGCATCCAGAACTCGCAAGGCACTAAATTTCATAAAGGCACTAAATTTCATGAAGTCATGAAAAAATGCTTTCACAAATACAGTTCTCAAGGATTCAACATTTTTTAATGCTTTAAAGTCATAAAAGGATGAGAAATGACGGACACTCCTATTTGGTTTATTATTTGACCTTCCATCCTCCATCACATAACATTCATCTTCCATAATAGATTGAGCAAGATCGTGAACAAGGTCATGCATCTTGAAGCTTTGAATATTGCCAAAATCATCATTCTCTACCTCTTGGAAGAAAGATCTCCGATGCAACTCTTTCCATATCACATTACCAGTAGCTTCCAACTCCATTCCATTAGATGAAATGAAATTATTAGCCATCCATAAATGAATTATAAGATCCTTGTCGATTCTAGAATCCTTTTTAAACATGGCGCAATAAGCAAAACATTGTCTACATTGTAATGGAAGATTATGGTAACTTAATCTTAATGCAGGCATTATGGAGCACTCATCATCTTGTGGTAAACTCCAAATTTTGCTTTCTTTAACATGAACCCACTCACTTTCTTCATTTTTGAAGCGCATTAAGCTTCCTAGAGCCTTTGCAGCTAAAGCCACACCCCCACACTTCTTCACAATCTCTCTACCAATCGCCACAAGGTTTAGATGCTCTTCTCCCTCGTGCTTAAATGCTTGTTGCTTGAACACTGACCAACAATCATCTTCCGACAAACTCGACAAACGATATACAGGGAGCGTTCCCATAATTGAAGCCACATTTTCGAGACGAGTAGTGACAATAACTGAAGCACCCTTTGATCCATATGCTAGTACACATTTTAACTTCTCCCACTTCTGTTGGTCCTCATTCCACACATCATCCAAAACAAGCAAATATCTTTTTCCATTCAACTTATCTTGAAGCTTTCTTTGGAGATGATCTAGGTTTGAGTCTCTAGAAGATGTCCCTATAATTGATTCTATGACCCTCTTCACTTCAAAATCTTCTGAAACACAAACCCAAATTCTCAGCTCAAAATGCTTAATTACCCTCTCATCATTGAACACTTGTTGGGCAAGCGTTGTCTTTCCGAGCCCTCCAATACCAATAATAGGAAGGATGGAAAGATTCTCAAAGTCTCTTGCATGCTTCACCAGCTGTTCAATAATACTTTCTTTATCCTTTTCTCTTCCATACACTTGATCTTCAGTTAAAACAGAGCTGGTTTCGCGCCATTCAGGGATGCCAACTCGATTCGCCACAACCACCTCATCCAAATGAAATTTCATCCGCTCATCAGCAATTTCGTTCAACTTGTCATTAATCTCCTTTATTTTATTCCCAATCATGTAACGAAACAAAACATTGTCTAAAGGAGAATAACAAGATAAGAAACAGTGACGCACCTTATGAAGAGATCCATAGTTTTGGCCTTTAGACTCCTTCAATCGAGCAGCTTCAGTTGCACACTTGTCCAGGACATCATCTATATCATAAACTGCTTGTTTCAGCTTCCGCAACCAAATTTTGATTGGCTTGCTTTGCAGTTGCTTGAGCTCAGCATCTTCAAGAACTGCCCTGATTGTGGTGAGTTTGCTAGAAAGCTTTTCCATCTCCTCATCAACGCCCCACAGCAATCCAATCTCCCTTTGGATCAAAGAGTTCAAATTCTCAAGCACAACTTGAAGAAGTGCCTCCGCCATAGTCACCGAATTATTGCTGAGCAGATCAGAGAGAGAGAGAGAGAGAGAGTTAGTTGTATATGCTTTCAAAATAACTTGGAAAGAAAGAAGGAAGTAGTATTATTGTTCTTATAGATTAAAATACTGTCACGGGACCTATCTATATCCCCCACCAACCAATATTTGGGCATGTGTGATTTCCAAGCTATGTATTAATCCAATCACAGGATATGAGTGACCGAGCTAGCAAGTCTATATGGGTGATGCTATCAGCCCCCGCTCATGGCAATTGCAAAGAAGAGACTCAGCTTGGTGAAAAGTCTTCCTCTATTATGAAATTTTGAATTCATATTCTATTATGAAATTGTGACTTCATTCCATCCAGAAGAAAACCAATATACAATTTTATATTAGGTAGATGTAGATTGAAATGTTAGAATGGAGATTGTTTATAAAACCAACTCCAAGTTGTCCATAAAGTAATTTCATCCCTATTTCTTTTCCAATTATTTCCTCTGGTATGCACTGCCTTTAACATTTTAAACGGCAATAAGACGAACAAGTTGATAAAATATGATAAATCAAATAAAGAAGTGATGTTGTGGCCTTGTTTTTGCAAATGGTGTGGGCTTGCCTAATAGAAAGACATAGGCCCATAGAGCAAAAGATGTAATCGGAGTCAAAGAAAGTAACAGAAATTCGGAGAGAATGAGCGTTGCTGATGATGAGCTCAATTGCAATCTCTCTAGTCTTTACTAAGACATTGTGGGATCGGACAGATCAAGTTTTGAGTCAAGTTGTTGCCAAATGTGACAAACACATGCTGCTGGAGCCAATTTCGACATGGAATTTCAGCTTTGTGTTTATTTGGATTTCAGCTTCTAATACATTGGATGAACTCTGAGCTTCACAAGGGTATAGGTTAAACCCCTTAGTTGTAAAAGCTTCCTCCAGCACCATCTGACTTGCTGAGGTGTGTCTTAATATTATTCTGATGATTGAAACATTTTGTACTGATGATCGAACTGGTTTGATGTTATGTGAAACTTGATGGAGTTGTTACTTTGGCTGACTCAAGCAAGCCATGCAACATTTGAATGAAGTGAAACCAAGAATATTTGTTGTGAATGAATGAGGCAGTGGAACAAGTTGCCTTGCATTTGAAGCTTGTATGTCTATGGCTAACATGGGTTAATTTTGTAAATGCTCAATAGGTTCAATTTATTCATTTAATAGTTTATGTAATGTTTTAATTTTTACATATGAGCTATTTATCTGCTGCAATCACTGATATTTAATAATCTGGTAGTTGTTTTTCCCCATCTTATTTGTGATTAGGAAATATAAATGGTGCTGCATATCCCCATCATAAGCGGTATCACGTTATATCATATTTCATCACGTGTGAGCTGTTGGAGAATATCAGTTTAGAGTGATTTAAGCCTTAATGATTTATATTAGACTACTGTACCAGATATTATGAAAATTAATATGCTGTTTTAATCTGAAGTGACTTTGAAATCCATTTCTAAGAAAAAATAATAATAATAATAATAAAAATAAAGGTTATGTTAAGAATAGGAAATCAATACATTTCAAAGTGAATTCAAGCAAACATATTGATAGTCAATTGGTAAATGAAAAACCTCTAGAAAGCTGATTGAAGTTGGTCATGAAAACCCTCACAAGTCCAAGCTGAGCCCCTGCCTAAGCAGCCTCTGCTTCTAATGTTCTGATGCTTGTAATCTTTCCCATTGGCTCCAACAGTTTGGCTTTCGACTCTGAATCTGCAACAGACAACTAATGGACTGTATAAGGCCAAACTTCAATTGCCCATGCCTTATTATCAGAGTTCTCTAAGACCAAACCCACATAATTAATGAGCAGCTTTTACTAGTACAAAAACAATAAAAATTACATACTTCTAAAATGGACAAATATTATTGGAGTGGGTTCTGTCATTGATATCATGTCATCTATAATCACATTTTCAAGCTACTAGTACACAAAAAATGTGCAAGTCGTGGATATATATATATACACACACATATTATACATATACTTAAAAGTATGCATTACTCTCGACGATAAGAAGAAATATAATTCTCTTTTACATGATTTACCCGCCATATTAAGACTGCATATGACAGTAACAAGGAACCGAAAACACATTGCAGGCCAGATGCATTATCTTCTGAATTTTTGCAATTCCCTTTTTCACAAAATTCATAAAAAAATTTGATAATTTTAAACAATGAGGAATTACTATCTCAAGCAAAGAATTTTTTTAATCCATCTAATCAAATTATGTGAACATCATGTAGACTGAGAACATGGTGTAATACCCGTAATTTTGAGGTCATTGAATTTTAATATAAATGTTTTATATTTATTTTTCTTTTTATTTGCTTTATTGGTTGAATTAAATTTGTGTGAGTGCTTTGAATTGCTTTATTGGTTGAATTAAATTCCTTAGAGTGCTTTAAATATTTTGGTGTAGTTTACTTTATTTTATTTGGACTGTGTCTTTGTATTTTTCCTTTATTTTAATTTTGGATTGGGTTGGAGAGGAATCTGGGTTGAGTTGGGCTGGAATGGTTGTGCTAGGTGTATACTTATTTTTTATGAGTTAGGGTTTATTTTTATTATATTTATATTTTTATTATTTTGGAGTTTATTTAGTTTTTTAGAAAAAAAAAATAAAAGAAAAGAAAAGAGGGTAGGGTTTCTGTCGTTTACATGCGCATAGACTAAAAGAACATAGACGCAAGAGAGAAGGGAGAGAATGAGTGATTCGTATGGACGAGTTTTGGTCGACAAAAAAGCAAGTTCGAACTATTCTCTTTCCCTTTGAATTTGTAGACATATATATTAATTGTATATACATGTTGCTGGAATTTTTTTTATGCCTTTAATTATGAAATTAAATGATTTTGCATGCTAGGAATGATTTTGTGAATTAAACATGAAGATTTTGGGGTTTTGGTACTACTTTAGGGTATTTTTGCATATGTATATACGTGTATATATGACTGCATAGGCGAGTGTATATATATATTGTAATACCCCGCTCCAACACATGGTATGATATTGTCCGCTTTGGGCCTGAGCCCGCACGGTTTTGCTCTTGGGTTTACCCCAAAAGGCCTCATACCATTTGAAGAGAACATACTACATATAAGCACATCCCCTTTTCCACACCCAGGCGATGTGGGATTAAGCACCTTGTACCCTGTCAGTGTGGTAGCTCAGCCCAGTGTCTGTCTATGCACCCGCCCACTCACACCCGTCCACAAGGGTTACTACAATCCACCCCCCTACGAGGCCCGACGTCCTCGTCGGCACACTTCCGACTGGGTTCAGGCTCTGATACCAACTGTAATACCCCGCTCCAACACATGGTATGATATTGAGAAGCAACAAAACAAAATACAATTATAAACAAATTTTCAATATAACCCAAATTCTTAAACCTAGACTATGCATACGGATTCAAAGGGGAAGAGAAGAATCAAACTTGCCTCTTTGACGAATCAACTTGTTCACCCGATCATCACTCCCTTCTCTCTTTCGTTTACTCCCTCAGTTCTGTGCGTAAAGCAACGGCAAAAACCCTAATTTCTTCTTTTTCCTTTTTGTCTTAATTATTATTCTATTATTGATTTTTCTAAAACTAAATAAAATCAAAATAATAATAATACAAGCAATAATAATATAATTATAACCCTGGCCCAACATTTTAAACATAATCTTAGCCCAATCATTCCAGCCCAAATTCCTCCCTAGCCCAAACCAAAGCATTTAAAAGATTTAAATAAACAACACATAATAAATAACAATTCACATAAAATGATGAAAATAAATAAATAAACAGAGAAGTTTACATGAAATGATTGGAATCTATAAAATATAACAATCCACATAAAATGATAACATTCAAACTTATCAATTCACATGAAATGATAAAATGCATATAAAGGAAAATCAACTCACATAAAACGATAAAATATAGAGACAATGCATTTCACATGAATTAATAATAATAAAAAATAAAATAATAATAATAATAATAATATAAAGCAATTCAAATCTCTTTAAAATAATTGCCGTCCAAATTTTCGGGGTATTACATATATATACACGAACATGAAATTGGGTTTCCTGTATTCATCATTTTTTAGGGTTTTTGTTCCGATCAATAGGTAGATCTTGCTTCCTAGAACAATCCTTGAAATTTTGGTTGCGAACCGTTGGGTAGATTGACGAGAATTTGAGTTTGAAATTTTAGATTTTTAAAACTTGAAATTGGGCGTTTTTTACTTACGCCGAGAGAGGGGGTGATTTTGGTACCAATGTGTAGCTTAAATTGAGACGAATGGAATGGTATATTCATATGCGCGATTCGGTGCTTGGAAGTGGCCGAAAAATGATCTCGAAGTCCGGACTCCATTGTTGATCATAAAAGCTACAGGTGAGGAAAATAAAAACATATAAATAAATAAAAAATTAAGATTCCGTTGTGGTTAAAGTAGCATAAAAAGTGTGCCTCAAAACTAAATTTTTATTTCCTTTTATTTTGAAAATATTTTAAAATTTTTAGAAAATTCTAAAATAATTTAGATAACCTTTTAGGGATAGAATATACTTGGGTTTTAAATTTCAAGTGGAAATGAGTTTCCCTCATGATTTAATTGGTTTTAAAAGTATGCCTCAAAATTGGGTTTTATTTTCTTTTATTTGAAAAATATTTTTTAAATTTCAGAAAAATTTTAAAAAATTCTAGAATGATTAAATAAGGTTCTTAGGAACAAAATAGACCCAGAAACCTAGATTAGAGCTAGGTTTAGACTCCCTCAATGATTTAGGTACATTGGAGATTTGGTTGTGTGCTTGCTCATATAATTGGTGGTTGTATTATTTTCTTTCCTTAATTGTATTCTTTGAACTCATAACTATTCATGATATTTGATATTAGTTTAATTGTGTATGAGTTATTTTATTGTGTTGTGTGCTTGCTCATATAATTAGTGGTTGTATTATTTTCTTTCCTTAATTGTATTCTTTGAACTCATAACTGTTCATGATATTTGATATTAGTTTAATTGTGTGAGTTATTTTATTGTGGTAATTGAACTTCTGTTAGATTAAATGTGATAAGTAGGTTAGGCCTTTTGTTTTGGTTTAATAGGTTAATTGTAGAGGCATGTAAGAATTGTCAGGGGGATGTTAGGATTGCCAATATCTATTAAGGTATCAAAGTTTAAGGGGGCATGTAAGGTTTGTCAAGGGGCATGTCAGGATTGTCAATACCTATTAAGGTATCCAAGGATAGTATAGGTGGCATGTCAGGATTGCTTAGGTTTAATAGAATACTTGCTTTTGTGCCTTTGGTTTGAACTTAAATAAAAGGTTCTAAGTTTGTATGGTAGGGGTTAGTTTGGGAACAATATAAAAGATGACTTTCATTTTTGGAGACATTAACTAGGTAAGGAAATGACTTGTGTATACCTGTTTTTTTTGTATCCCTCATATAGAGGGTATGTTTACTGGTTCTCTGGTTGGGATGTTGTAGAGAGGACTTACTCGTGGGTTTAACCCACTTTGATGACATTTCAAGTCCCAGGCTCGTTCCACCCCGAGGATAGTGTTTGGGTTGGTTGATTGTGGCAAGCATCTCTCCTCATCAATTTTCAGAGTAGAACCTATTCTCTTCTTCATGTTCAGATTTTGAACTCTTTTGAGACTTTGGTTTTCGGTTATTTAATTTAGAGTAATAGCTCTTGTTCCTTCTGATTAAGGGGTTCTTGGGTAATAGGACTTCCAAGTTGTACTACCAGACACGTACTTTATTTATGCAATATTTTATTATTATTTCAAATGGACTTTCTATTCTGCTTTAAAATTAATTTTTTTTATTTCTGTCTTTGTATTCTATACTTGTTACTATCAATTGTAAGTATCTCTCAGGTTTTGTGTGTGAGACTGGCCACCTCATGCGTAAAATTTTGTAGGGGGTATTTCAGTTGGTATTAGAGCATTCCAGGTTCAAGTATTCTCGGGTCCTTAGGGTCTATCATACGGTAATTTCTGTGTTGCGTATTCTGATAAATAGCTTCTAGGTATAAGATTCATTGTACTCTATACGTCTTAGTCTATTATTGGTATTGATTCCTTTTCTTTTCGTCTATTCAGATGCCACCCCATATGAGGAGGAGTGTGAACCAACATTAAGTTCAGGATAATGTTCAAGGTGGAAATGCTGAACTTCTTCCCGATTTGCCAGCCATTATTGCTCAGGCTGTAGCTACAGGAGTAGCGACTGCTCTTCAGAATCAACAGCTACCACAGCAACCACCGCAGTTGGCGCATGTTCCATTACTGGTGGAGTAGCCAAATACCTGGGATAGGAGGAATGGAAATGGTGGGAGGCAATTTGACAGGGGTAGTTACCTAGGGCAGTAGCTGTAGAAGAGGAATAGAGCTAATGGTGATGCTCAGAGAGGGGAAGCCTATACTCACAGGAGGCATAATGGGGTACAGCAGGCAAGTCAGGTTTAATCACAGAAAACCAGCTAAGGAGGCCCGTTGGTGTATTCAGAGGACATTGTTACGGGTGTAGTGAGCTTGGGCATTCAGATAAATATTGCCATAACACAAATCAGGGACAACTTGGTCAACAAGGACAGAGGCAACAACCACCTTTGCCGGTACCACAAGTTCCACGGATTCACACTTAGCATCGTCCAGCTTTACCCGCACCACCACCGCCCGCGGGGCAATTTGGTCAACGGATGCATTATAGGAGGGTCTACAACGTCATGCTATATGAGATGCAGGCTCCTCAAGTGATTGAAGGTATGTTTCTGATCAATGTTAGATTCGGTCGTATTTTATTTGATAATGGTGTATCTCATTCCTTTGTATCTAGAACATTTGTTAGCTTATCTGGTATAGACATTTAGTCATATAGTTCTCCACCTGCTATAGCTACACCATTAGAAGTTAGTACAGTTTTACGGGAACGCTGTAGTCAGGTCACTATAGGCGTTGGCAGACTCAGGTTCTTGGTGGACTATTGGTCCTAGATATGAATTCATATGATGTAATATTCGGGATGGATCGGTTATCGCATTATCATGCCCATGTCAATTGCCATTATATGGCAATTATTTTTGCTATATCAGGTTAGGAGATGTGTTTGGTTGCTATGTCGTAATCAAATTGAGGGTCTAGTACTCACCCATTATTTATTAGTGAGGAGTTTCTGGAGGGAAATACAATTTCTAAGGATCCTATTCCAGTGGTGCAAGACTTTCAGGATGTGTTTTAGGAAATTTAAGGACTACCACCGAGTAATGAGATAGACTTTGTAATTTACTTAGCTTCAGGCACCAGACCTACTTCTAGGTCAGAGGAGGACCATGCCAGACATCTTTGTATCATTTTGCAAACACTGAGAGATCACCAGTTGTATGAAAAGTTTGAGAAGTGTGATTTCTAGCAGAGGGAGGTGAAGTTCTTGTGTCACGTAGAATCTGAGAAAGGGATAGTAGTTGATCCAAGTAAAGTGTCAGCAGTTTTGGAGTGGGGACAACCTACCTCACCTTCAAAGATTCGTAGCTTTCTTGGTTGGCTGGTTATTATCGTCAATTTATTCAGGGCTTCTCTAAGAATGCTGGCCCGCTCACCCATCTCAGTAAAAAGGGTATGTCTTTTATTTGGGATGACTCTTGTCAGGCAGCGTTTGACTAGTTGAAGAGCAGATTGACGACTGCACCTGTTCTAGCTACTCCTCGGAGCGTCATTGAGTACTTGGTATTCACTGTTGCGTCATTGTAGGGTTTGGGATGTGTGTTGATGCAGGAGGAGAGGCCGATATCTTATGCTTCATGTAAGCTTAAGCCTCACAAGCTTAATTACCCAACTTATAATTTGGAGTTGGCAGTCGTGGCTTTGCTTTGAGGATTTGGAGGCATTACCTCTTGGGTCAGACCTTCAGCTTGTTCAACGACCACAAGAGTTTGCAGTATCTATTCTTACAGAATTAGCTGAGTATGAGACAGCGCAAGTGGTTAGAGTTCGTGAAAGATTATCATTTTTCCATTCCATACCACCCAGGGAAAGAGAACGTAGTAGCTGATGCACTTAGTCGCCGACCCTATGCCAGTCTTTCTGCCCTATTCAAAGCATAGTGGAATGACTTGAGTAGCGTTGATGCCTATGTAGCATGTGTAGTGATTACACCTGCTATCATTCGTAGAGTAGTTACAGATCAGTTTACTGACTTGCAGTGTATAAAAAGTGCGGCTGAGTTAAAATTGGGAGAGGTACCGTTCTATGTAGTGGATACAGATGGAGGATTGAGGTAAAAGGGGTGATTAGTGGTCCCTCACAATGACAACTTGAGGAGGGCAGTGATGAGTGAGGCCCACAGTTTTCAGTTTTTGGTACACCGGGAGGGGATAAGATGTACCAAGACACAAAATGACAGTTTTGATGGCTAGGTATAAAGAGGGACATTGTTATATTTGTCTCTAAGTGTAGCACATGTCAAATGATCAAGATTGATCTCCAGAGACCACCGGGATCTTTGTAGCCATTGCCTATATCGGAGTGAAAATGAGAGAGCATTTCTATGGATTGTTTTATGGGACTTCTCACCCCATAGCGGAATCATGATGCTATTTGGGTGATAGTAGACAGGTTAACAAAATCAACCCATTTCTTGCCCATACGCTCAAGTTACACCTCAGAGCAATACGCGAAGCTTTATATTATAGAGATAGTGAAGCTTCATGGTATGCCTTTGTCCATTATATCAGATAGGGAATCGAATTTTGTTTTAAGGTTTTGGGAGAGTTTTCAGCAAGCGATTGGTATAGCTCTACATCTCAGTACAACCTATCACTTTCAGACCGATGGTCAGACTAAGAGGGTTAATCAGATTTTGGATGATATGTTGTGAGCTATGTGTATTCGGCTTCAAGGGTAATTCGGAGAGTTACTTGCCACTAGATGAGTTTGCCTATAACAATAGTTATCAAAAGACTATTGGGATGACACCATTTGAGGCTCTGTATGGGCACTCATGTAGGTCGCCGATATGTTGGTTAGATGTTGGAGAGAACAGATTCTTGGATCTTGAATTCATCAAGGACACCTCCGAAAAAGTTTCTCTTATTAGAGACCGTATGATCACTACGTAGAGTAGACAGAAAAGTTATACTAACCGAAGAACTCGAGCATTAGAGTTCAAGGTGGGGATCAGGTTTTACTCAAGGTTTCTCCCATGAAGGGAGTGATACAGTTTAGGAGAAAAGAGAAGTTGACACCTCATTTTATAGGTCCTTTTATGATTATCGACAGGGTTGGGGTGGTAGCGTATAGATTGGCATTACCAGACATGATGCACAGGGTGCACAATATCTTTCATGTCTCTATGCTATAGAAATTCCATAGAAATGAGGATACTTACCAGCACATTGAGGTTGGAGAGATTGAGTTGCAGCCAGATGCAACATATGTGGAGCAACCTTATTGTATTCTTAATCGTAGGGACCGGGTTCTTCATTCTAAGACCATTCCATTAGTTCGTGTTCAATGAAGCCACCACAATGAGGCGGAGTTTACTTGGGAAAGGGAGGATGAGATAAAGGCAAAATATCCAAAGCTTTCTATTTCAGGCATGGGGTGAATTCCGAGGACGAAATTCATCTTTTTAGGGGGTAAGAATGTAATACCCCGTAATTTTGAGGTCATTGAATTTTAATCTAAATGCTTTATATTTATTTATTTATTTTTCTTTTTATCTGCTTTATTTGTTGAATTAAATTTATGTGAGTGCTTTGAATTGCTTCATTGATTGGATTAAATTCCTTGGAGTGCTTTAAATATTTTGGTGTAGTTTACTTTATTTGATTTAATTTTATTTGGACTAGGTCTTTGTATTTTTTCTTTATTTTAATTTTGGATTGGGCTAGGGAGGGATCTGGATTGAGTTGGACTGGAATGGTTGGGCTAGGTGTATACTTATTTTTGATGGGCTAGGGTTTATTTTTTTATATTTTTATTTTTATTATTTTGGAGTTTATTTAGTTTTCTAAAAAAAAAAATTAAAAGAAAAGAAAAGAGGGTAGGGTTTCTGTAGTTTACACGCACAAAGACTAAAAGAACATAGATGCAAGAGAGAAGAGAGAGAAGGAGCGATTCGTAGGGACGTGTTTTGGTCGACAAAAAGGCAAGTTCAAACTCTTCTCTTCCCCTTTGAATCTGTAGACATATATATTAATTGTATATACATGTTGCTAGAAATTTTTTTATGCATTTAATTATGAAATTAAATGATTTTGCATGCTAAGAATGATTCTGTGAATTAAACATGAAGATTCTGGGGTTTTGGTACTACTTTAGGTTATTTTGCATATGTATATACATGTATATATGATTATATAGGCAGTGTATGTGTGTGTGTGTGTGTGTGTGTATATATATATATATATATATATATATATATATATATGAACGAACATGAAATTGGGTTTACTTTATTCATCAGTTTTGAGGGTTTTTGGGCGTTTTTTATTTAGGTCGGGAGAGGGGGTGATTTTGGTACCAATTCGTAGCTTAGATCGAGACGAGTGGAATGGTATATTCTTATGCGCAATTCGATGCCCGGAAGTGGCCAAAAAATGATCGGAAAGTTCGGACTCCATTGTTGATCGTAAAAGCTATAGGTGAGGAAAAGAAAACAAAAAAAATAAAAAATAAAATAAGGAAGAAAGAGAAGGGGGCAGCGCCCCCCACGCACACCGCTGGCGCGTGGGGGCACATGTTGTCGGCACCGGCACTGGGGATAGCGGCAGGGGGCCCCACTTGTCGGGGCCCACCTCTGGACCCACTTTGGGCCCAGTTCGGGGTATTTTTATTTTTTTTATTTTTATTTCAAAATTAATTTTTAAATTAGAGGAAAACTAATTTTTAAAATTGTTTTTAAATTCCAGAAAATTCTAAAAAAATTTGGAAAATCTTTTGGGGACAGAATGCACTTGGGTTTTAAATTTCAAGTCAAAATGAGGTTCCCTTGTGGTTAAAGTAACATAAAAAGTGTGCCTCAAAACTAGATTTTTATTTCCTTTTATTTTGGAAATATTTTAAAATTTTCAAAAAATTCTAAAAAAAATTAGGTAATCTT
This sequence comes from Cornus controversa, assembly GCA_026545225.1. Lineage (NCBI taxonomy): Eukaryota > Viridiplantae > Streptophyta > Magnoliopsida > Cornales > Cornaceae > Cornus > Cornus controversa. The sequence goes on along the minus strand of CM048845.1, from coordinate 35,665,466 downwards.
TTAGGGAATGAATACACTTGGGTTTTAAATTTCAAGTAGAAATGAGCATCCCTCATGCTTTAATTGGTTTTAAAAGTATGCCTCAAAATTGGGTTTTATTTTCTTTTATTTGGAAAATATTTTTTAAATTTCTGAAAAATTTTAAAAAATTTCAAAATGATTAAATAGGGTTCTTATGAATAGAATAGACCCGAAAACATAGATTAGAGCTAGGTTTAGACTCCCTCAATGATTTAAGTAAATTGGAGATTTGGTTGTGTGCTTGCTCATATAATTGGTGGTTGTATTATTTTCCTTCCTTAATTGTATTATTTGAACTCATAATTGTTCATGCTATTTGATATTAGTTTAATTATATATGAGTTATTTTATTGTGGTGATTGAACTTCTGTTAGATTAAATTAATATGCTAAGTAGGTTAGGTATTTTGTTTTGGTTTAATAGGTTAGTTATAGAGGCATGTAAGGATTGTCAAGGGGCATGTTAGGATTGCCAATACCTATTAAAGTATCTAAGGTTAGGGGGGGCATGTAAGGATTGCCAAGGGGCATGTTAGGATTGCCAATACCTATTAAGGATTATATAGGTGGCATGTCAGGATTGCCAAGGTTTAATAGAATACTTGCTTTTGTGCCTTTGGTTTGAACTTAAAGAATAGGTTCTAAGTTTGTATGATAGGGGTTAGTTTGGGAACATTATAAAAGACGACTTTTATTTTGGAGACATGAATTAGGTAAGGAAATGACTTGTGTATACTTGTTTTTTTTGTATCCCTCATATAGAGGGTACGTTTACCCGTTCTCTGGTTGGGATGTAGTAGAACGGACTTGCTCGTGAGTTTAACCCACTTTGTTGATATTTCAGGTCCTAGGCCGGTTTCACCGCAAAGATAATGTTTGGGTTGGTTGGTTGTAATTGGCATCTCTCCTCATCAGTTTTTAAAGTAAGAACCTATTCTCTTCTTCATGTTCAGATTTTGAATTCTTTTGAGACTTTGGTTTTCAATTATTTAAGTTAGAGTAATAGCTCTTGTTCCTTCTGGTTAAGGGGTCCTTGGGTTACGGGACTTTCAAGTTGTACTATCAGACACATACTTTATTTATGCAATATTTTGTTATTATTTCAGATGAACTTTCTATTATGCTTTAAAATTATTATTTTTTATTTCTGTCTTTATATTTTATGCTTGTTCCTATCAGTTGTAAGTATCTCTCAGGTTTTGTGTGTGTGACTGGCCACCTCATGTGCAAAATTTTGTAGGGGGTATTTCACATGGTACCTCTCATTCGTGTGTGTTATGATATAATCCCCTGGCTTCTTGAATCAGAACATGGTAACTCTGCCATACTTGAATTACATCTATGCTAATCTGCTGTTGGGAATACAATGTCAAAGTAAAAACACTTTTAATATAGAAGTCACTACAAGTAGGTATTTTAGAGCTAAACAGACTTTATCCTCATCATTAGCATTTAGATAATAGGATAGTAAAAACAAATCAACCAAATTCAAAACAAGAGGTTTCTTTAAACGAGGCATGTTAGTACATAGTATAGGTGCAACCAAAAATGGCACCTAAATTGACCTGGCAAAGTATTAAAATGTTCTGCAAAATTGGAAAAATGAATGTGTACTTTTATTGAATTATCTAAAAATTGAACCAAAATGGTTAAAAATCAAGTTGAATGAATAATAATAATTGAACTGATTTGTTATAGTAATGACTGAATATTAAAGCGAGTTTGAAATTTTGAATAATAGATTCAGATTGGATATCTAAATTGACTATAGATTTATGATATCTCAATTTCCATTCTACTTTCTCAAATTTGGGTCCCATATCCGCCCATCCTTGCTAGCCGGAACTCCATAATGGTCCAGAACCCATTTTTGATTTAATAATGGGCAACTTTGATTATAGAAAATAACAAAGAGAAAAGCAAGCGATATAAACCTATTTATTATTCTACTTAAACATCTAATTGATTTTCCCTTTTAATTTCTCGCTATTTTTTTCAAGAACATAAAAATTATAGAATACAAGAAAGCATTACTATGCAAATGATCACATAGATCCTCTCTTATAACAATACGCTTCATAATTTTCCTTTTGTTTTGTAAAAAGAACATAATAGTGTGAAATGGAAAAATAAAAGAAGAGAAAAGCTTATAATAACGAACGAGTATATACAAGCTTAAGAAACTGTTTTTGTGCACTATTTTCAAAGTTCTCTAAAGACATCAATATTTCAAGATAGCGGGCACCTTCAGTAATAACAAAAATGAAATTACATACCTCCACAGTACACAAATTATATTGAAGAAATGACACGAAATCACGAGCTCTTATTTTTTTAATGAATCAATAATAGTTTATTTGCCACATGCATAGTACTAAAATCTTTTGCCATATTGGAAAGATGAATCTGCATTTACTTTTAATAAATCATCTGAAAATTGAACCAAAGTACTTGAGATGGAGAATAGATTTGGGTTGAATATCTAAATTCATTATAAACTTATTATTAGTATATATATTAGTATATTTTACGTTTATCCTTTTCCATATCCAATTAGGATTCCTCTGATTGGAGACTTACCATGTATAGGATAACTTTCTCTCCACTCTTTCCTTCTCCAATATATATGCTCTCACATTATATTATTTCACATACCATTTATTAATATAATTCAGAGATATTTCTCTCTTTTTTTCCTCTTATTTCTAACATGGTATCAGAGTTAGGGTTTTAAAACCCTCCTTTTCTTCTTCCGCTTAATTGTTCTCATCATCCAAAGAGAACCTTCTTTTATTTGGTGCCAAAAATCTATCTTCTGGAACTTGTTTTCTTCTTTTGAATATATCAGATCGAAGCCCTCGACAAAATGATCAAGATACCGCAAGATTTAACCCAAACAGAGCCTTAACATGCTCCCACGCGTCGCTAGAGCCCTCTGGCTCTTTTTCGGCACTGCCAAGCGCTTCCACGTGCGAGCAAATAATGTGCCATGTCATCTGCCACATCATCGCTGACTCAGCATACAGTGCCACGCCATCTGTCACGTAGACATCCACGTCATCTGACATATCATCACTGACTCATCTGACACGTTAGATTGTTGCCTCATCATATTTCACGTCAGTTGCCACGTCAGTTTTTCTTGCTTAGTGACTGCCACGCCAACAACTAAAAAAATAATCTAGCCCTACCTTGCGGGAAATTTCGCACTGATTCCAATTTTTCAGTCGGTTTTGTCATTTGGACTTTCTAAATGGCTCAAAATGAGATTTTTCACCCCAAACTGAGATTTCAGTCTGGGTCTTCACTTCACAGATATTCTTCTTTTTGGCCTTCACTCAATAGACATTCTTCTTATTTTCATTACAATGGTGGTAACAAACAGTGAGGATAGTCGTTTCATCACAAAACTAGTGAACGTTTCTGCAGATACTGTCGCAAATCAGGGCATACAATTGAGAAGTGTTTCAAACTTACTGGACCTCGCAATGCTGCAGCTATAGCTACCACAGAGACAATGTCATCTCATCCTTCTCCTTCTACACCAATTACTACTCCTTCTGAGGCATCCCCATTTACATTTTCTGATGTTGATCTGGAGGCAATTCTCAACCAAGTTCTATCCAAGCAATCAGGTTCAAGCTCATCTAACTCTACTTTCTCAACCGTGCCAGGTACACCTAATTTATGATTTTTGGACTCTGCTTGCTGCAATCATATGACACCTGACCATACTTTGCTCACTACTTAGACTCCTACATCTCATGCCCCTATTATTCACACAGCTAATGGTTCCACTATGGCCATTAGTCACATAGGCACTGTCTCTCAGTCAAAATTTTCTATTCCCAATGTTTATCTTGTTCCCAATCTTTCTTTTAATCTTTTGTCTGTTGGTCAATTAACTGAGCTATGTTTAAATCTAACATTTTTCCTCTATTGGCTGTGTTGTACAGGATCCCTAGACAGGTCAGATCATTGGGACAAGCTGTAAGACAAAGCGCCTATTTGAGCTTTCTTCCTTACATCTACCTACTTCATCTATCACAATTGCATCTATATGCTCGCATTGTATATTATTTCACATACCATTCATTAACATAATTCAGAGATATTTCTCTCATTTTTTTCCTCTTATTTCTAACATTTATAAAATCAAGTTGATTAAATACTAATTAAAAATTGATTTGATAGAAAAATGCTGCATATATTAGGACTAAAAAGACACACACACACACACACATAATATAATATTAAGAAGAAGAAGTTACCTTTTGTAACATGAACTGCCACCACGTGCTGTATGATGATGTTCACTTAATTGTCTCATGCCTTGTTGTGACTTCACAGCTAGCTCATCATTCATGTACGAAGAGCTAGGTACTGGCGCTTGTAATCTTTATCATTGGCTCCACAGTTTGTAATTTGTGCTAACCTTTACCACACAATTATACAAACATTTGGTATGTGTTGTATCTTATACCAATCCTCCCCCTTTTCTTTCTCGCATCTCCTTTTGAGTTGTTCACCACGTTTCCAAATTTCCAAATTTGTGAGATTTCTTAGGCTTTGAATGTTGTCCAGAAGTGACACAACCTTGAGGCAATTCCAAATCTCCAACAGTTGAAGAGATGCAAGATTTCCCAACCAGTGGAGAACTTGATTTCCTATCTTTTACATCAAATTTCTTTGATCATTGTGAATAGTGGAAGCGTGAATGGGTTGTATGATGCGTTATATATATATATATATATATATATATATATATATGTGTGTGTGTGTGTGTGTGTGTGTGTGTGTGTGTATAATGGCTGCCATGAGAGACAAGAGAGAGCACGACTCCATCTTTTAATATTTTTTAATAAAAAAAATGGTTACTAATTACACACTCTCACTAAATTTATAAAGAATATAAATGAAAGATATTTTTTTGAAAAATATTGAAACAACCTGGATATTTAAAAAATTAAAGATACTTTTACAAATACTAGTTTAAATACACGTGCGAAATCATTCAGCAGACAATTCCATCCATAAATCTACATTTTACCAATTACTTCTTAATCTATAAATTTAGATTTTACCATCCTTATACCTAAAAGAAATTAAATTATTATAAGTTAATTTTTTATCACCACAATTCATCTATACATCACCACCTTTAATTTTATATTTGATCATTCTTAAATCTACATTTCACCACCCTTATAAATAAAAAAAACTTTTATTATTATAAGTTAATGTTCTGATACCACAATTCATCTATATCTCAACACCTTTATATCTATATTTCACCACTCTTAAATCTACATTTTACTACCCTTATAACTAAAAAAACCTTGCATTATTATAAGTTAATATTTTGTCACCACAATTCATCTATACCTCACTACATTTAAATTTATATTCTACTACATTCAAATCTACATTTCACCTCCCTTATAACTAAAAAAATTTGCATTATTATATGTTAATATTCTGTCACCACAATTCATCTATACCTCACCACCTTTAAATCTATATTTCACTACCTTTAAATCTACATTTCACCACCCTTAAACCTTAAATCTACATCTCACCACCCTTGTAAAGGTTAAATGGTTCATTTTAAGTGTGCTCACTTGAATAGTTCATTATACAACTTCAAATGTTTAATATATGTTCAAATGTGCTAAAATGTTTAATTGTATGTTCATTGAATGTTTAAGGGTGTCAGGAAAAAAAATTAAGCTTAATTGTATCATGATATCAATTGAAGATTTTTGTGCGTTTAAGGTTGGTACAAGGGTATTGAAACACAAATTAACTGTGTTGAAAAAAAAAATTAACTTGGATTAATTCAAGATTTTGTAGGTATGAGAGTGGTGAAATATGGATTTAAAGGTGGTGAAGGTAGGTTTAAGCGTACCTTTAAATTCACATTTCATGACCTTTATGCTTATAAAATATTTTTAGATTTATTTTTTTTACCAATACAATTAATTTAGATTTCATCACTCTTAAACTATCTCTACTATCCTTCAATTCACATTTTACATTTTAATTTTAGTGTAAAAATCAAGAAACCCTCTTCTACTATAAAACAATTCTCAAATAACCCCTCACTAAATAAAACACCCCTTAAACTACCAATTTCTCTCATGCAAGAACAAATGGTAACTGCTATGTTAGTTTTCATTTGAAATTACTAAAACATCCTTTGTTTCTTTAATAAATTGAAAATAGAAAAAAAAAAGGAATATGGTAAAATGACGCATGTGCCCTTGAGGGACACGACATCGTGTAACATGGATAAAAATAAATTGTACTATTCTCTTTCCCTCTCTACATTTCGTCTCTATTTCTTTTTTTCCTTTCTTTTTCTCTCTCTTCCCTCGCTGCCCGAACTGATGGGAAAAAATCCATTTGAATTTTATTTAGCATGAACTAGCCATTTGGCATCCGTAAATGATAGGATTTAAGGTACTATTTATTCTACAAATACATTTTCTCTATTTTCATGTAAATACAAAATATACAAAACGAATCACCTCCAGTAATCCACAAACCATGAAATATGAATTTTCATCATACTAAATTCCAGTTCAAGTCCAAGGATGGATTTTCGATCATTTCACAATACGACGTCATCACAAACAACTCGATCAACAGATACATCACTGTAAAAATCAAATTTCTCCCATCAAATTAGGGTTTCGTTTGGTGGTAATTGGGTAATTTGTGTTTATCATTTGAAAAGAAAAGAAAAGAAAAGTTGATTTGCTTTGTAATTTGTAGTCGGCTTCAACTATAGTATGTTCATTGATTGTTTCAATAGCTGATATTAAGGTTCCTACAAGAAACTCTGTGAATCTTGTTGATCGGACATGGAGCTGGTATTTGATCGACGGTGAAGATCAAGTGGATTTGGCCATTCGGTTGATATCAAACACATTCAAATTATGATATCCTAAATGGGCCCAAAATCAACGCTGGAGAGGTTCATGTTCGGATATAAAGAGTTTCCCCCTTGTTAATAGATTTGCTTCACGAGTGCTTTTTGAAATTTATTTAGTCAGATATTTTTAATTTTTAATTATCAATCTTTCAGAGAAGGATTCTCATGGTTATACCATTTATTTCTTTCTTTTCTTTGATTATGTCCGAATTCACCTTCTTCTTTTTTTGTGGATTGTCTTTGATGGTTAAGGTAATTTGGGTTTTTTATGCTTGCGCTCTCTCTCTCTCTCTCTCTCTGGGTTTGTTTGTTAAATTGATATTGGGTGAAAGCATTCCCTCTTACCCTTTTGGTATTCTGGTAAGATGGATTATGGAAACTATAATACTGGAAAAATGTGTGATTTGGATTGTTAATTCCGGTAGGATGCAACATAGTATGAAGTCAATAAGTTGAAGTTAAACAAATTGCAGTTTCTTCCGATCCTAATGTTATGCTGTATTTTGTCAAATTGCAGACCAAAGTACGGTGTGAGATGAATCGGCTTGAAGTCCTATTGTATGATATGATTTTCAGTAACAACTGGGGTTCGAGGTTTAGACAATCCTTGTATCTGTTAATTTCATTTCATCATTGTAGATGTTAATTATGTGTCAAGTGTATCATGTTGTAAAATTAATTTCTAAATGTCATTTTATTATATGAAATTTTTTATATATTGTGTGATCATAAATTATGAATGATTATCTATATATATATATATATATATATATATAATCCCAACAATCTAAAAGGAAGAGTCTCTTTCTGTATGTGTGTGTGTGTGTGATGATGAATTGCTCTGTAATATATGATGAATTTTTCAATTTGCTTTTGTGCTCCAATGATAAATTACTTTATAATATACACAATATATATATATATATATAGAGAGAGAGAGAGAGATGGAAAAGGAAAGAAATAGAACACACAAGTTATATTCAAAGGGGTATTTCTGTCCATTACACAAGGGTAAATGAGTAAATTTATTACTCAAAAGGATTAAGTTAGAAGTCAAAGGGTATTAAGGTCATTTCACCGTGAAAAAATGTTATGACACGGTGTACTTTTGATACGAAGGTGTGTCAGTGATATACGGAACAAACCTTAGGAGGTGTTTGTGACGAAATTTCACAAAGTTGTATTTGTGTGAAATAAGGTCAAACCTCAGGGTGTTAGTGATATTTACCAATAATTATTTAAACATTATAATGCAGAGTATGTGACGTGCAGACACCAAATTAATCACCGTTTCTTTTAACGGAAAACTAACGAGAAGGGGGTGATTTGATCACTTTTATAGTCTAGGAGGTAAATTGAAAAATATGAATAGTAGAGCGGGATTTTTTATTTTTACCATTAATTTAACACAGGAATAAATGTGTATAAAATGTATTAATAGTATGTTAATATTATATAATACTAACATTATAATATATATTAATATAATATTTGGAAGGAGTTCAAGAAATGTAATATTATAATATAATATTGGAAGGTAGTTCAGTGTAGAAAAGTTAAAAATATATCTATATTACATTTAAACTTGGTATAATAAGACAAAAAAGTTAATCAGATGTTCAAAAGTGATTAAAAATAACATTCATGTGACTCGAAATGTCTTTGTCTATCTACAGTTCAAAATAATCTTATTTAACGGTCGCAATTAAGAGTACATGATAGTTTCATATGCATGGACATACACTAGTAATATAATATATCACACTATTATAACTGTAGACACATAAATTTTGTGATGGTCTAATCTCCGTCTGATTGGTCAACAAGTCAAACACTCTTGGTCAATTAAATTCTACGATTACGAGTCTTGTCAATGGACATATGTCAAAATCCTGAAGGTTCAGATCCTTTAAAAAAATTTGTGACAATTCAAATTTAAATTTGAATATACTTCCATATAAAAAGAGGCAAAATCTCTTTATTTATGGAAGTTGGCACAAATTAATGGGGAGTTACCAAATTAAATCCCTATCCTTTCGTCTATAAATACAAGGTCACCCTACACATTTGGAGACATATAGAGACAGAGAGATCAAGAGAACACAAAAGCTCTGCCGAATCTCTGCTCGACAAACAACAAAGTTCTAAAGATGAAGAACATAAAGCATGACACATAAGTGTCGTTCTTCTTCTAAGACCTTCAACCATCGAAGAATTTGAAGACGAAGAACAACAAGCACACTACACAAGTGTCGTTCTTCTTCTAAGGCCTTCAACCATTGAAGAATCTAAAAACAAAGAACATCAAGCACGCCACACAAGTGTCGTCCTTCTTCGAATACCTTCATTCCACTGTTCGAGATCAAGTTCTATTGGCCCTCGACCAGAAATCCCATCAAGCCTTCCTCAATCTTGAAGATTTGAAAAAAGCTCATCACTATCAGTTCAATAACAAGCTTTTGAAGGCCTTGCACCAAACATCAAGGAGATTAAATCAGAGGAAGATTCTTTGTTGTAAAAGAATCGACTATAGAGAATTGTACTCGTTTTTCTGAAATTAATAAAATTGATTATTTGTTACTCATTTTTGTTCCTAGATTTTCAGACACAAAATTTGTGTGTACAAATTTCTGGCACGCCCGGTGGGACCTCTCTACCTCTCATCTCTATCTCCTTAATCAATTTATCAACGATTTTCTTTACTTGCATCGATGGCCCCCAAGAAGGTTCAACTTGGTCAAGGCTTAAAAAATGTTGTCAAGAACGTTGTCACCGCAACAATCAACAACTCTCTCATTAAGGACACTAAGAATGTTATGGCTCTATCAAGTGGTAGCAGCACCTCTACTAGACCAACAACTCGTAGCAAAACAAAAGCATCTGCTTCTCCAGCACAGAAACAAAGTATGGCAGATGTCAACTCGAACAAGCCTGCAAGTGCAAAAGCTCATCTTTCATTTATCACTCTCGAGTCCTTGAGGATGATGAACTTCAACAACACAAGTCTTGAAGAATTTCCTCCAGTTTTTGAAGGCTCTTGTTTGAAAGACATGTCACCGCACTCGTCTCGCTCTATGTCGAATTCTAATTCGAGTATGGGATCGCATTCAGTTTCCTCCCCTGGATCCTCGAGAGAGTTGATTTCTCTAAGGTACTTAGATTCCCAGACATAATCACAATCAACCAACATACAAGTTATAATGACTGATACAGCATCAGTAGAGGAGCAACTTGCGACCATAGCTGGCGCTATTGAAAAGCTCACCAAAATCGTTAAAGAAAAAGACTTGCAGATTGCTTCCCTTATGAATATGTTGGAAGCTCAGAAATCTAAGGAGTCAAGCCAAGAACTCTCACACCCTCCCGGTTTCACACCACAAAGGGCCACAGCAAACAAAGCTCACCATGCAAGCACATCCGAGCAAAAGGCAAATCATCCTAGTTTTGCTCCCTCTATCGCTTCGTTGTTTGTTCAACAACTTCAAGACATGATCACCAACATGATCAGGTCACAGTATGGTGGTATTTCTCAAAGCTCGCCCTTGTATTCGAAGCCTTACACAAGACGAATTGATAACATGAGGATGCCAGCTGGGTATCAACCTCCTAAGCTTCAACAATTCGATGGAAAGGGCAACCCTAAACAACATGTTGCTCATTTTGTGGAGACCTGCAATAACACTGGCACCAACAAGGACCTCTTCAATAGTACTTGTAGAATAGAAAGCATGCTAAAACTCACTATCACTAAACAAATGAAAGACGAGCTTGTGGTCGACTATATCAACTGCTGGTGAGCTTTAAGTCTCAGCAGTCAAAATGTGTATGCAAGGCATGCACTGGGAGCTTCTCTACATTTACAAGGAATCAAGCCTCGTACATTTGAAGAACTGGTTACTCGTGCCCATGATATGGAACTCAACATAACAAGTAGTGGTGCAAAGGCTTTTGCCTTTCCCAATATGTCTAACAACTGTCTTAAAGATGAAAGAATTGAGTCTGAAGAAGAAGACAAAATACTTATTAACTCGAATGATGAAATAGATACATCTTATGTTATAAGTATCGTCTCTAATGAATTGTATCAAGAAACACATCATGTTATTTCAGTGCCTTCATCTAAAAGTTTTCAATTACATAAGGCATTGAATCAAGAAAACCTTGGTAAAAGACTGGACAGACATGGGGCAAACCCTCTATACAAAGCTCATTCTCAACTCTCTCATATGAAATACCATTGGTAAAGGAGTAAGATTCACACATGTTCTTTAAAAAAACCTACACATTTTCTTAAACTTCAAAATAAGAAAAAAGTCTCAAAAAGGGAACAAGAAAAAACAAGGCATAACCAAAGTGACAAATCGAAAGGATTTGCATCAAAGAAGCATTATAAAGGTAATTCTTCAAGTTCTCCTCAAACAACTTCAAATAGAAAGGATCAAAAAATTGTGCTTACTTGGAGGCCAAAAAAGAATGCTCAAGAAGGGAATGATTCTAAAAAGATCTCATAAGAATCAATGTCTGGAAAAATACAAATGGCAGCTCAAGTAATTCCTTCCCAACATGTTGTCAACAAGCACCAAGGTAAGAGTCTAAAACTACAAAATGAAGAACAATAACAAAATCGTCTACAATCCCAGAGGGAACGAGAGGCTTAAAAAATCAAAAGACTAGAGGAAAGAAAAGTGTGGGGACCGAAGCCCAAAGATACTGTCTAGATTGAATCTCGCAGCAGAATGAAAGCATAGTGGGTGAGGTTCAATCCGCCTACATGGACCATGACAAATGAAATACCTCTCCCTTCAGGGTGGGGAGACGAGTTCGATGGAGATATTTCTTCTTAAGTTTAAGAAGAGTACAATGAAGAAACAAAGCAAGAAATTTTTTTTCAAATTGACGCCGAGTTGGTTCACACTTTTCAACGCAAGTTTGGATTGCTTTTGAATCTTGCAGAGTTAAAGAATAATCAAAGACGGAGTGCTCCCCGATACGAGCTCAAACTGTTAAAAAAAAACTCTTTGACACGAGTATAAACTGTCTAGCAAAAATAAATAAATAAAATAATAATAATAATAAAAACATAACAAAAACTTCTTGACACGAGTATTAACTGTTTGCATGAAAAAAAAAAGTGGGGATAACATGTAGGAAATTAAAGGTGTAATTTTGCCTCCATGCTTCAAACAAACAAATAAACAAATTTGCATTAAATATAGTTTTAAGATAATGGTGGTGGTTCTAGCCAAGCATTGTTTCCAAGACTGGTGCATAAGAGCGCAATTGTGCACACCACCGGATTTGCCTCCAAGACTGGTGCACAAGAGCGTAATTGTGCACACAACCGAATTTCGCCTCCAAAACTGGTGCACAAGAGCGTAATTGTGTACACAGTCGAATTCGTCTTCGTGACTGGTGCACAAGAGTGCAATTGTGCACATAGTCACAATCTTCAAAATGCAGAAGAACAAGCACATTTGCACAAACTATCAAATCACGCCTCTGGGAGTGGTGCACAAGAGCGCAATTGTACACAAAGTCAGAGACTTCGAAGATAGTCACACAAATGCACTTGTGCAAGCAACTTTCCAAAAGGGGTTCTCAAAAAAATCTTGAAAATTTGAACCATGTTTTATATGAATACCTCAAGCAATAGAAAAAAAAAAAAAAAGGCTAGTGGGGAGGCAATAGAAGGAAGAGAAAGGAAAAAAAAAAAAGGATGAAAAAAAAAAGAAAGAAGGGAAAAAAAGAGAGAAGGCAGGTGGCGGTAAGGAGAGAAAGTAAGAAAGAAAAAAAAAAGAAGAAGAAGAAAAAAAGAGTATAAAAAGAAAAGAGAAAGAAGGAAAAAAAAAAGAAAAAAAGAAAAGAAGGTAGGGAGAGAAAGAAAGAAAGAAGAAGAAAAATAAAAGAGAACGCAGGGGGCAGTAGGGAGAGAAAGAAAAAAAAAAGAAAAAGAAGAAAAAAAATGCAGAAGAACTTACAATTGTTAGGTGTGAATTTCTTCCAAGTTTCTTTTGGTAGCAGTTTGAGGGACTTCTCTCGAGTATTCTTAGTTCGTGGGACTTCTCTCAATTATTCTCTTATGTGAAGGGTCTGAAGTGTATGCTACACATATATATAATGGTGGATTAGACTTATTTGACATAGGATTCTCAACTCTCCAATTCTGTTTGGACAAGAAAAAAAATATCCTACTTGTAATAGGATTCTCAAGACTCCAATTCTGTTTGGACAAGGAAAAAAAATTCCTATTTGTAATAGGATTCTCAAGACTCCAATTTTGTTTGCATATGAAAATAAAATTTCCTATTTATAATACGATTCTCAAGACTCCAATTCTGTTTGGACAAGAAAAAAAATCCTATTTGTAATAGGATTCTCAAGACTCCAATTCTGTTTGGACGAGAAAAAAAATTCTATTTGTAATAGGATTCTCAAGTCTTCAATTCTGTTTGAAAAAAAATGTCTTTTTCAGGACACCAATTCAACTTGACAAAGAAGATATCCTATTTGCAATTGGATTTTCAAAAAAAAAAAAAACTTTGCAAAAATTAAATACTTCAAGTCCCGCTTTAGATACGTGACAAGCTCGATATAGTGTGAGACTTGAAGTGAGGGCAATTTGTAGACACATAAATTTTGTGAAGGTCTAATCACCGTTCAATTGGTCAACAAGTCAAATACTCTTGGTCAATTAAATTCTACGATTGCAGGTCCCGTCAACGAACACCTGTCAAAATCCTGAAAGTTCAGGTCCATTAAAAAAATATGTGACAATTCAAATTTAAATTTGAATATACTTCCACAAAAAAAAGAGGCAATATCTCTTTATTTATGGAAATTGACACAAATTAATGGTGAGTTACCAAATTAAACCCCCACCCTTTCACCTATAAATAAAAGGTCACCGTACACATTCGGGGACCCACAAAGACAGAGAGATCAAGAGAACACAAAAGCTCTTCCGAACCTCTGCCTCGACCAACAACGACGTTCTAAAGACGAAGAACATTAAGCACACCAGACAAGTGCCATTCTACTTCAAAGACTTTAAATCCTCGAAGAATCTGATGACGAAGAACAACAAGTACGCCACACAAATGTCGTTCTTCTTCTAAGACCTTCAACCATTGAAGAATCTGAAGACGAAGAACAACAAGTGCCGTTCTTCTTCTAAGACCTTCGACCATCGAAGAATCTGAAGACGAAGAACAACAAGCATGCCACACAAGTGTCGTTCTTCTTCTAAGACCTTCGACCATCAAATAATCTAAAAATGAAGAACATCAAACATGCCACAAAAGTGTCGTTCTTCTTCAAAGACCTTCAATCCACTATTCGAGATCAAGTTCTATCAACCCTCAATCGAAAATCCCATCAAGCCTTCCTCAATCTTGAAGATTTGAAGAAAGCTCATCACTATCGGTTCAAGAACAAGCTTTTGAAGCCCTGCACCAAACATCAAGGAGATTAAATTAGAGGAAGATTCTTTGTTGTAAAAGAATCGACCATAGAGAATTGTCCTCATTTTTCTAAAATTAATAAAATTGATTATTTGTTACTCATTTTCGTTACATGATTTTCGGACACGAAATTTGTGTGTACAAATTTTTTGTAGACACATAAATTTTGTGATGGTCTAATCACCATCTGATTGGTCAATAAGTCGAACACTCTTGGTCAATTAAATTCTACGATTGCGAGTCCCGTCACGGACACGTGTCAAAATCTTGAAGGTTCAGGTCCTTTAAAAAAATATGTGACAATTCAAATTTAAATTTGAATATACTTCCATATAAAAAGAGCCAAAATATCTTTATTTATGGAAGTTGGCACCAATTAATGGGGAGTTACCAAATTAAACCCCACCCTTTCGCTTATAAATACAAGGTCATCCTACACATTCGGGGACACACAGAGACAGAGAGATCAAGAGAACACAAAAACTCTGCCAAACCTCTGCCTCTACCAACAACGAAGTTCTGAAGATGAAGAACATCAAGCACTTCACACGAGTGTCTTTCTACTTCAAAGACTTTAAATCCTAGAAGAATCTGATGACGAAGAACAACAACCACGCCACACAAGTGTCGTTCTTCTTCTAAGACCTTCAATCATCGAAGAATCTGAAGACGAAGAACAACAAGCACGCCACACAAGTGCCATTCTTTTTCTGAGACCTTCAACTATTGAAGAATCTGAAGATGAAGAACAACAAGCACACCACACAAGTGTCGTTCTTCTTTTAAGACCTTTAACCATCAAAGAATTTGAAAACGAAGAACATCAAGCACACCACACAAGTTCCCTTCTTCTTCAAAGACCTTCAATCAACTGTTCGAGATCAAGTTCTATCGGCCCTCGATTGAAAATTCCATCAAGCCTTCCTCATCTTGAAGATTTGAAGAAAGCTCATCACTACCTGTTCAAGAACAAGTTTTTGAAGCCCTTGCACCAAACATCAAGGAGATTAAATCAGAGAAAGATTCTTTGTTGTAAAAGAATCGACCACATAGAATTGTACTCAATTTTTTGAAATAAATAAAATTGATTATTTGTTACTCATTTTCATTCCTAGATTTTCGAACACGAAATTTGTGTATACAATAACATGAAGAGATAATATAATATTAATGTAGTACACTATTATAACAGGAAGGGGAAAGAATGAGTCGGTCAAAAAATTTTCTTTATTAAAATAAAAGAGAGTATTCGGGTAGGGGTAGGGCCAGGGATTTTGATTCAATCAATAGACCACCTAATTGCAAGGAAGTTGCACATGCTTGGCTTATTGCACAGAGTTGAGCTTGTTTTACATTCTTCGTGTTTGTTGAGATGCAAAATTACTAATATTCTTTATTAGAGAGGCAATATTGTACTCCCCTTTTATATGTTTGCACTCCATTATTTTTAAAAAATGACAAGAATGTCCCTAACTCATTAATACATCATCTCTTATTTTATAATATTATATCTATCCTTTATACTATAAATTTTAACTTTTTTTACTTTAGTATTTTTTTTTGGGTCCCATCAAAAGTGATAAAAAAAATTTTGGTCCATTCAAAAGAGTCAATTTATTCAACAGAGGAACTTTTTTTGTAGGGGTCTTGTCAAAAGAGATAACTTTTATTTGGTATCTTTTGTTTTGGTAATATACTCAATAGAGATAATATTTTTTTTGGGGTCCTTTTTTGTCGAGCAGGGGAGGAGATAGTTTATTCAATAGAGATCACTTTTTTGGGGTACTTTTTTTTCAATTCCTGTCAAAAGTGATAATTTATTCAAAATAGATAACTTTTTTTTCCGGTCAAAACAGATGATTTATTCAATATAGATAACTTTTTTTGGGTTGTCTTAAAAGATAACTTATTCAAAAGAGATAACCCTTTTTTGGGTATTTTTTTGGATCAGATCAAAAGAGACCAAAAAAAATAAAAATTGGAGACACAGATGGGATATTCGAAAGGATAGTTGTGTAATTTAAAAAATAATAATCATTGACTTGTGAAGTTATGGTTAAAAGTGTCATTTCATTTAAGATAAAAGTGCAAACGTAGAGAAATAGAGTAGGAATATTGCCTCTTTTTTTATTATTATTTAATAGATATTTTTTAAATAAGAAAACCCTATAATTAGGGAGATCATAATCATTCCAAAAATTAATTCTAAAGTTTAAAGAACATAATTTTTGTCTTATAACTGATTGTAGGACAGTTTGTGCCATGGGCGGATTTACTCGTGGGAGTAGGAGGTGCCATGGCCCTTTCAAAGTTTGGAACAGTTTCCATGGAATATGTACCCTATGAATAAAAAAACAAAAAATGTAAAAGATTTAATTTTGGATCCTCTCTGTTAGCCTCAAGCTCTCATCCAAAGGCATTTGGGTAATTTTAATAACCACAAATATTGTACTGAAGATCTAATGATTCTGCCTTAGTGTGCTAATCAACAAGTAATTAAGTTTGAAAGTCCAATCTTGACTTAGCGGATACTTCTATATACATTTTTTGATAATATTTTAGGATTGTTGCCAAAAACAAGAAAACAAAAGAACAAAAAATATTTTACATGTAAAATATAAAAAATATTACATCAATCCTAAAATATTAAGTCATTCCCACCTACTCACCTAAAAAAATAAAACTTCATTCCCACCATTTCAACTAAAATTTTCATAGTATAGGGTAATCCTAGTCTAGGTTATAAAAGAACTTAAGTAGGCTTAAAGGGTTAACAAGGAAAATTATTATGAAGTTAATTACTAGTGGAACGATGACTTTGACTCGATAATTCCAAAACATATTTCACTTTAACTTCGAAGATAAATCTCTTGTTCATTTCATCTTTTTTCCATTTTAATGACTATTCTGTTACTATAAGTAGAACGACTGAAGTGGAAACAAGTTAGGCATTCGGTGTAGAGAGTCCTTCACCAGATGTAGAGATAATACATGGACGGTATAAGGCTCGCTCAAATGTGAGCCCAATGTGATTTTGTTAACTCTCTCATGTTGTGTTGTACTGCCCTTTTTGTTTAATTTATTTGTGCAGAAATACGTAATGTCTTTTTATTTGTCAAAAAATATATGAGAAGTAAACAATTAAAAATAATATTTTATTCATCACATACAATTGAAATAAATAAATTTTAAATTTTTTTATGAATTACATTTTATATAAAAATTATTAAAAAATTAATGTAGAGACCAACCATACCAAAAGACTAGGCTTTTTGGAATTGTGGCTCTCCACAATTCAGTTGTAGAGAGCCAATGTAGAGAGCATTGCCCTTACATACTTTTACCTTAGTTATAGATAGTTGACAAGAAACATTTAAGATGAGATTTCATGGTGTATAATATTTGTCGAAGATAATTGTTTTAGTCAATAAGAATAGGGAATACTTTGATACTAAATTGAAAGTTTCAATGGAATCTTTACCTATGTAATGCATTTTTTTAGATTGTTTGGTCAATTAATTTTATAAGAACTTTTGAAACAAAACTTTAATTATATTATTAAGCAATAGAATTTTGAAAAATGACGTAGCAATTATTTGATTTAGTTTTCTGAAATAGTTATCAAGGATTCGAAAAGTTGAAAATTACTCGCAGAGAATTATATAAAAAAGTCATTATCTAAAAACATACCTGTTTAAATGAGTTTTTATAATAAAAAAAAATATCAAAAATTTGTCAATCAAACAATTTGTTTTCTGTTTTTCAATTTTCATTTCTCTGAAAATGGAAAACTGAAACCAACATTTCTAATTTTTGTTAGGGTAAATTACTCTGACCTCTCTTGCGGTTTGACTTAATTATCCTCAAATTAAAGTTTTTGCAAAACTACTCTGATACCTCTGTTGGATTAATGATCTGTTAAACAAAATCACATCTAATATATAATTGCAAGAGCACCGTCAAGTTATAATACTTTTGTGCAAAAATAACCTCAAATTCTAATTGTTTGGTTGAGATTAACATGTGTGTGTGTGTATATATATATATATATATATTTAATGATGACATTCACTAGTTTTATTAATGAAATTTCACTGTAAATTTCAAAATAAATATGGCGAATTAGCACCACAGAGTATTGTGGGAAGAAGTGTACTAGAGAGGATATTCATATACTATTTTTGACACTATCAAAGTTAAGAAGGTCCTGAGTTGAATACCTTCTTCCTCAACGAAGCGACGACCTCTCTCTTATGATCGGTCAATGGGGACAGAGTTCGGCTTGTTTTTTGCCCTTGACACAAGTTGTCTTTGGCAAACTCATCCTAGCTCCAGTAGCTTCAGAAGCCTTATCAGAAATGGCTCTCAAAGTCTCAGAATCAAGCAATAGGGAAGAAGTGGGGCGTTTACTCCACACCTTCTCCTTTAGGGTGGCCAACCGAGCTTTAATCTCCAAACAAGGGAGCAGGTCCCTAACTGCACCAACGTAAGTATGGATATGATTAAAGAGCAGAACATCACATATTTCACAGTTGCAATGAAGATCAAGAAGAGAATCAAAGAAAGGAATACCTAATCTACCAAACTTTTGAGAGATCGGATACTTGTTAGAGGATGAAACCTTTCATCACCCCCCCCCCCACGACCATAAGCTGTGCCATCTAGCCCTTATCCAAAGTAGGATGACCGGAGCATAGCGATCTTCCTGGTCGGGGATAGAAATGAAAGTGATCCCTCTCATTCTTCGTGGAACAGACTTGATAACAACTAAGGAGGTCGTCAAACCCTAATTCGAGCCCTCGAGTGTGGTTAAGGGCAAGAACACTGGAGATCACCTTGAAGAAATTAGGATTCACTTGGAATACCCCCTACAATCTCACGCGTGAGGTGGCTAGTCTCACACATAAAACATAAGGGATACCTACAACTGATAGCATACAAGCATAGAATACAAGGACAAAAAAAAAAGAATTATAAATGCTAAAAGGAAAGTCTAACTAAAATAATAAATAATGTTAAATAAACATAATACGAGTCTGAACGATATAACTTGAAAGTCCCGTAACTCAAGGACCCTTAACCAAAAAAATATCATAAAAGTAAATACGTTATCAAAAGATCTAAGTCCCTACACCGAAGTTTGGTAATGAATAGATGACTGCCACGCTCTATGAACTCAAGACTCTATCCTCATGGTGGAACTAGCTTGGGACTTGAAATATCAATAAAGTGGGTTAAACCCATGAGCAAGTTTCCTCTACTACCACCCAACAGAGGACCAATAAACATACCCTCTATACGAGGGACCAATAAAAACATGTAGATATAATATACCATTTTATCATCTAATCTCTATCTAAGAAATAATTAGAACTATGTTCTGAACCAACCCATTCATTATCACAATAAAGGTAGAACAAATTTCTAAGTTTGAACAAGTGGCAATCCTAAAATGCCTAAACATATAACTAAATTTCTTATTAAGTATTAGGCAATCTTGACATGCCTATACCCATATTTTATGAATACCTTATTAGGTATTGGGCAATCTGGACATCCCTCCAATTATAATGTACAGATACCTTATTAGGTATTAGGCAATCCTGACATGCCTCCAAATATAATGTACAGATACCTTATTAGGTATTAGGCAATCCTGACATGCCTCCAAATATAATGTACAGATACCTTATTAGGTATTAGGCAATCCTGACATACCTCCAAATATAATATACAGATACCTTATTAGGTATTAGGCAATTCTGACATGCCTGACAATCCTGACATGCCTCCCTTATTAACATTGAATACCTTATTAGGTATTTGGAAATCCTGACATGCCTCCATATTAATTTTAAATTAATAATCTAACATATACTTAAAAGTATGCTAATTAATATCATTAAAATCCTATCGCCACATTAAATAATTAAACAAATAACGTAACAAAACATGCCATGAAAGTAAACGTGTTTATAATACTCCCATATACTGATTTAAATATCGTATAATTAATCAAGTACGTTTATGATAGCAAAGAAACAATTAAAGAAAAAGAAGTAATTAATTAAAAAGAAAAATCCCACAAAATCCTACATTTCAATTTAAACATCATATATATCTAAACCTAGCTCTAGCCTAGGTTTCCGTGTATAAACTATCTTTAAAAGTTTTATTAAAATTTTCGGAAATTTTTTGAAATTTTTCAGTAATTTAAAATATGATAAAAATTCCAACTTTAAATTACATTTTTTTGTGCTAAATCTACAACTGGGAGAATTTATCTCATCTTGAAATTAAAGTCCCATGTATTTTCTCGAATTTAAAAGTAATTTAAAAATATTTTTCCTATTTTTTCAATTTAAAAATGATTTAAAAGAAATATTTAAATATTCTAGACTGGGCCCAGTGGTTGGGCTTGGCGGGTGGGACCGGACCACCACTTTTCAGGTCCCTGCCGGCCACCAAAGGCGGCCTCACGGTCACCACATGCCGGCAGCACGCGTGGGCATCTTGTGGCCCCTGTTCTTATTCTCCAAGAAGCGCCCCTGTTTGCTAGTTTTTCTAGCCGTGCGCAACAGGCCTTTCGGGCCATTTTTCGGCTGCTTAGCCGCCTCCAACCAACCCAAAATTTATGCCAAACAACTGCTCTTAGTTTCAATTTCATTCTGGAACAAAAACTTCACCAATACGAACCTAAATCGAAAAATCTCCAATTATAAAGTCTTAAGGTTCTTACTGCAAACTCCATATTTCATCAACTTTCACAGCAAACCCCACCATTAGGAACAAGAATCATTCAACAAACTCAACCAATATGATCGAATAGAAAGTTTTCATCAACACTTTAGTTTTCGCCTGCTCATCCGAATTTACATGATTATATAGAGCATACTTACATATATATATATATGTGTGTGTGTGTGTGTGTGTGTGTGTGTGTGTGTGTGTGTACACGTATAAACTTACATAGTAACTCAAACAAAACAAAAAAACCTTATTTGGACATTATTGCACATATATATTCAACCGAAAAATCTACACATATATATATTCAACTGAAAATTTATACTGCATAGCTATTTATATAGATCATATATCTATGCATGAATACCCATAACTATATGAAAAGGGTTGTGCACTACATGTAACAATTCAGTCTCATTCCAAAAAATTCCATAAAATAACCGTATTGATAACACCTCATCAATAACCAAAAATTATATATATATATACATACTATGTATATAAGCACAAAGGGAAAGTAAAGAGATTGAACTTGCCTTATGATTTTGAGCAAAATCACCTTTTCTCCCTTTTTTGGCGTCTACCGTTCTCTCCCAGTCTGTGCGTAGAAACTCTCTGTGCGTAAGAACTACTGAACCCTAATTTTTATTTTCTCTTTATTCTAATATTTTCTTTTCTAGAATTACTAGAATAATTCCTAAATAATTAATTTAATAAATAAAATATATATTTAGCCCACCTATAAATAAATAAATATAAATATATATATAACCCAACCCAAAAGTCTAGCCCATCCTAAAAATAATTAAAATAAAAGGGAATGAAGCCCAAAAACCCACATATTTTATTTAAAATAAAATTCTACATTAAAAGCAAATATTTCACAAACATTTAAAGTCAATCAATACTTAGCACCAATTAATCAACCATCTATATTAAACCAAAACAAAGAACAGGCATTCACAAATACTACCTAAAACATTTAAAACACCACAAGATGAACAATTTAAATAATTAAAAACTCAAATTAAATATCCTCAAATTACGGGGTATTACATCACTTAAAGAGGGGCTAGGTTCATCTGACAAAGGACAATGTAATAGAAAGGATGAAGCAAAAATCAGAGTGCAGGGAAGTGTTTTGCTGAGAAAAGCATTTCGTTCTCACCCAACCCCTGTCCAATCTAAAAATTCTAGTCGAAAGGATAATTCCTAAGGGTCATATCGTTGAGAACATCCCAATCTATCTTAAGTCTCCCTAAACTCACTGGAACCCTAACTACATCAGCATAGTCTATGTCCTTCGAACCAGTTTCAAAAGACGCACCGCCCCCTGAAGTCGCTGGCTCGGAAGAGGGACTAGTAGCTGGGTTAGCAAAGATCGAAGGATCTCGCAGAAGGTTAAAATCATTTTCACTCTCATTCAGAAAGTCATTGACGGACTGGTAAGCCTCCATTGGCCCAAAATCGTCCACTATCTCTACCCGTTTTGCCTTACCTATGCCAAACAGTGAAAGAATGCAAAGCAAGAGAGTACTGACCTTAAAAATCAAGAAGAAATGAAAACCAGATCTGGAAGGGATTTGCCAGAAGTAAACAGCACCAGGAAATGACCACAGAAAGAATGAAGAGATGTGGCATTTAAAACCCTGACACTTCGGCGGCCGCCAAAGGTCCGAAATCCAAGAGTCTAAAAACGTATCGCCGTCCATCATAAACCCTTTCAAATTTTGTAACTGAGATTTGAAAAGAGTTTTGGGACAAAGTGTAGAGAAAAAAATTCCCCCACTAAGTAGGGATGATACGTGTAAATTCTAGCTCGGAGGGCACTGGGATGCCATGTCACCAAGAGAAATTCACCTTCCAAGTCAGCAGACACCTGTCAGCCCAAATCATGGAAACAAAATTGCTCGCTCAATCAATGCATAAAATTAAACATTGATCGTGGCAATATTTACTAGAAAAAATCACGCCCACCAACAATCGTGGAATAATTTTAGGCAAAACATATGTAATGGAATAGACAATAAAAGAAATGAAAATGAAAAAATAAAGGAGGGGACTTTTTTGAAAAAGAGAAGAAAAATCTTTCTAAGTGTAAGGTCAATTTTTTTTGCACTTACAGTTTGGATCTATTGCAATTGAAGACATTTTGCAAAGAAAGCTACCCTCTAGAGTTAATGAAAATTGGAAAACAAATTGCCACAAAATGTGGAGGACTACCTCTTGCAATTGTTGTGATATCTGGAGTTCTGGCAAAATAAGACAAGACACTGGAATGGTGAGTGACCCAGAGCAATACATGAATACGCTAGAAGACTTTAGAGGAAGTGGCAGAGGATTACTTGATGGATCTAATTGATAGGAGTTTTGTAATTGTTTCAAACAAAAGGTCTAATGGTGAAATCAAAGCGTGTTGTGTACACAATCTTTTGCGTGACTTGTGCCTCAAAAAAGCTCAAGTGGAAAATTTCCTTCATCAGGTTTCCATAAAAGATCACAAAGATAATTTATTTCAGCAAATTTTTGATAAGGTTCAAGAAGGGGTATTCATTGAGCAGATCTTTGGAAAAGCTCAGGAAGAGAAATTACATCAACACATTTTCGAAAATGTTCAGGAAGAGAATATTTTTCAACTGATTTTTGGATCTTCTTCTTCAAGAACTATCTTAAATAAACATCATCGTATGTGCATACATCCTAACCATGCCAATTTTACTTCTTTGAAACATATTCCTTTTAAGTTCAAATTCTGCTCTATCTTGTCCTTTGGTCATTTAAATTCATGTGATAACTTAGATCTAATCAATGTGCAATTTATTAATCAAAATTTCACACTTCTTAGGGTTTTGGATTTATCATCCATCCAAATTCCTTCATTTCCTGAGAGAATGACACAATTGGTTGTTTTGAGGTATTTAGCATTGCATGTTGAAGAGCAAAATATTTCCCTGCCACCAATATCCAACCTCCGGAATCTACAAACTCTTATTCTTCAACGCTCAAAAGGTTTGTTAGTTTAATTAGATGATATCTAGAAGATAGTTGAGGCATCTGTATACTAAACGGCTTATTGAGTTCTCTAGTATACCCAAAGATGGCCATGCTTTCTTATTGGATAACCTACAAACAGTAGGAAAACTGCATCTTCATAGTGGAGAGGAGCAAGCCTTGAAATGGATTCCCAATCTTAGAAAACAAAAATGTTATATTACGAAGACATTGAATGGGGATGATCATTTTCCTAGACTAGACATTCTGATCCACCTTGAAACATTGAATATAATATCCAGTGACTGCAAAAGGTTTTTCCATCTGGATAATTTCCCCCGAAGTCTCAAAAGCCTAACTTTATCATATGTCAGTTTAAGTTGGGAAGAAATGTCGACCCTTGGGATGTCACCCAACCTTGAGGTTCTAAAATTATTAGATGAGGCATTTGAGGGTCCAAGATGGGACACTAGTGATGTGGAGTTTTTGGAAACTCAGATTCTTGAAGTTTCAAGGCTTGGATATTGGCCAATGGAATGCTTCCAATAATCACTTCCCCTGCCTTCAACAGTTGGTATTAGAGGAATGTGTAGCACTTGAGGAGATCCTATCTAGTTTAGGAGATATATCTACACTAGAAATTATTCAACTGTGGTGTTGTAGTCGCTCTGTTGAAAACTCTAAGAGGCAAACTCAAGAAGAACAAAGGAGCATGGGAAATGATGGACTAAAGATCCAAATCCTTGTATGCAGCTAGAATTCTAAGATGGTTATCTCAGAGGATTTGTGTAATACCCCACTCCAACACATGGTATGATATTTTCCACTTTGGGCCTGAGCCCGCACGGTTTTGCTCTTAAATTTTACCCCAAAAAGCCTCATACCATTTGAAGAGAACATACTACATATAAGCACATCCCCTTTTCCATACCCCAGGCGATGTGGGATTGAGCACCTTGTACCCTGTTAGTGTGGTAGCTCAGCCTAGTGTCTGTCTTTGCACCCGCCCACTCACACCCGTCCATAAGGGTTACTACAATCCACCCCCTACGAGCCCCGACGTCCTTGTCGACACACTTTCGGCTGGGTTCAGGCTCTGATACAAACTGTAATACCCCACTCCAATACATGGTATGATATATATTATTCGCTTTGGGCCTGAGCCTGCATTGTTTTGCTCTTGGGTTTTACTCCAAAAGGACTCATACCATTTAAAGATAACATATTACATATAAGCACATCCCCTTTTCTACACCCAGGTCATGTGGGATTGAATACCCTGTACCCTGTCAGTGTGGTAACTCAGCCCAGTGTCTGCCTTTTCACCCGCCTACTCACACCTGTCCACGAGGGTTACTACAATATAGGGCTTTTTGCACCAAAGGTTAGACGGGATCAAGGGGAGAAGATCGGTACAAAAATGGCGGTGAACGGTGGTTGGGAGTCGCTAGAAAACACACCGAAAAAACCCCCAGTGCGCAGCCATACACGCTAGGGAAGATGACCCCAGCCAGTGCGTGACCCCCACACGCGCCGCCGGCGCGTGTGGGCACGTGCGGCCAGTGCCGGTGGTTGAAAAATCATTTTTGCCCCCAACTCGGGGGGGTCCAACTAGCGGGGGCCCACCTTGGGGTCCAATATGGGCCCATTCCGAATTATTTTGATATTTATTTTGTATTTTTGAAGATTTTGGAAAAACTTGAAAATCTGAAAAATCATTTTTTTTTAAATAATTCTATGCTTCCAAAAATTCCTAAATTTTTATTATAACTTCTTGGATGTTCAATGAACTTAGGTTTAAATTTTCATGTTGAAATGCGCTCCCCTTGTAGTTCAATTGATTTTTAAAATGTCCAAAAGTTGGGTTTTTCATCTTCTATTATTTTAGAAAATACTTTTATAATTCCAAATATTCCTAAAATTTTATGTCAACTCTCTGGGAGATTAAGGAGCTTGGTTTTTAAATTTCATGTCTAAATGATTTACCCTTGTCATGAAATTAATTTTTAAAGTGTCTAAAAAGTTGGTTTTTCACTTTCTTTTATTTTAGAAAATACTTTTATAATTCCAAAACTTTCAAAATTTTTACTGTAACTTTCTATAGGTTAAATTCACTTGGGTTTAAATTTTCAACTCGAAATGAGCTTCCCTTGAAGTTTGTTTGAGTTTTTAAAGTGTCTAAAAGTTGGGTTTTCACCTTCTTTTATTTTTAGAAAATATTTTAAAATTCCAAAAAATTCTAAAACACATCAGGTAACTTTATAGGGTTAAAATTCACTTGGGTTTTAAATTTTAGGTGGAAATGAGTTTCCCTTGTGGTTTTATCGATTTTAAAGTATGCCTCAAAATTTATGTTTTATTTTATTTTGCTGGAAAAATATTTTCTTAAATTCTCAAAAAACAAATTCTGAAAAATTCCAGAATGTTTAATTTGGGTTCTTATAAGCAGAATAGGCCCGAGAACTAAGTTCGAGTTAGGTTTTGACTCCCTTGAAGGTTTGGATAAATTGGAGGTTTGATTGGGTATTTGCTTCTAAAGTGGTTAAGTGGGTTATTTGATTTACTTGAATGTATTTTTTCTTTAAAGATATAAATGCCCATGAAATACTTGATTATAGTTTACTTGTGAATGATTTGTCTTATGGTCATAATTTCATATCGGATAATTTGAATTACTTGGTTTGTGCAAATTAAAATCATAATGCACCTTGTTTATTGTATGTTTCATAATGGAAATGCTTATATATATTTTATTTGGCATGTAAGGATTGCCCGACGGGACAGGATCACCCATACCTAATAAGGTATTTATACATTTTATTTGGCATGTAAGGATTGCCCGGCGTGTCAGGATCGTCCATACCTAATAAGGTATCTAAACATTTTCTTTGTCATGTAATGATTGCCCGGCATGTCAGGATCACTCATACCTAATAAGGTATCTATTCATTTTATTTGGCATGTAAGGATTGTCTGGCATGTCAAGATCGCCCATACCTAATAAGGTATCTAAACATTTTATTTGGCTTGTAAGGATTGCCAGTCGTGTCAAGATTACCCGGCGTGTCAGGATTGCCCATACCTAATAAGGCATCTGTACATTTTATTTGGTATGTCAGGATTGCCTGGCGTGTTAGGATCATCCATACCTAATAAGGTATCTATGCATTATACTTGGCATGTCAGGATTGCCTAGATTTAATAAAATGCATGCATATGTTTCTTTATTTGGAACTTAAAGAATGTGTTCATTGTTGAATCATAAAGGTTTGTTGGGACAATGTATAAGATGATTTTGATTTCTGAAAACATGAACTAGGTATGGAATGACCAGTATATATATACATATACCTATTAAGGTATCAAAGGATAAAATGGTGGCATGTTAGGATTGCTTAAACTTGATAGTATTTCATGTTATGTTTATTTCTGCTGAACATAAGAGATGTGTTAACTTTTGTAAAATAAGGATTTGGATGGAACATTAAATAATGACTGTTGTTTTGGAAACATGAAACTGGATAAAAGAATAACTTGTATGTTAAATCTATGGATTTCTTTTATGTCCCTTATAATGAGGGTATATATATTGGTTCTCTGATTGGGATGTAGTAGATAGAACTTGCTCGTGGGTTTAACCCACTTTGTTAAATTTTCAGGTTTCAGACAGGTTTCACTGCGCGGATAGAGTTTTAGGGTTGGTTGTGGCAGACATCTCTTCTCATCGGTCACAGGGTAGAAACCTATCATCTTATTCAAGAGTCAAACTATGAACTCGTTTGGAGATTTTGATTGTTAGTTTTAAATTAGAGTCTTAAACTTTTGTTTATTATGATTAAGGGGTCCTTAGGTTACGGGACTTCCAAATTGTATTACCAGACATATAATTATTATTTTACCAATTATTTCAATTCAGTGGGATTTTTTGTTCAGCTTTTATAATTTATTTTACTGTCTTTTGTATTCTATGCTTGTTGCTACCAGTTGTATGTATCTCTCAGGTTTTGTGTATGAGACTGACCACCTCATGCGTGAAATTTTCTAGGGCTATTACATTTGGTATCAGAGCATTCCAGGTTTAAATATTCTCGAGTCTGTAGGGTCTGTCGTTGGGTATCTTCCGCGTTGCGTATTCTGATAAATAGAATCTAAGTAGAGGATTCATTGTACTATATACATCTTAGTGTATTATTGGGGCTTATTTAGATGTCACCCCATAGGAGGAGGAAGGCGAACCACAACTAAGGTCAAGATAATGTTCAGGATGAAAATGTTAAACTTTCTCTCAATTTGGTAGTCATGATCGCTTAGGCTGTAGCTATAAGAGTGGCGACTGCTCTTTAGAATCAGCAGCCACCGCAAATGGCGCATATTCCATTACCAGTGGAATAGCCTAACAGTTGGGAAAGATTCAAAACTCTTTCACATGAGGGAATTCCTAGAGTTACAGAAGAAGGACGGGACAATTGCAGGGTCAGTGCAGGAGTTCACCAATTTATCTTTTTGCACCTGAGGAGGTGACCACTGAAGAGAAGAAGGTGAGCTATTTTGTGAAGGGATTGACTTAGACTACTCGATAGGTCATTGTGGGTAATCTATCTTATTCCACTTACACTCAGGTGGTTGATGCTGCGTTGCAGCACTGTCAAATAAGGAAGGATTATAGGAAAGAATAGGGGAGAAACGAAATGATAAATACTCCGCTAGCCAGATAGTGGAAAATAAAAATGGAAATAGCTGGGCAATCTGTTTAATAGATGAACTATGGGAAGGTCTACAACATCATGTTATATGATGTGCAGGCTTCTCAGGCGATTGAGGGTAGGGTTTCGAATTTGATACTGGGGCTTCTCACTCTTTTGTGTCTCAGTCGTTTGTTAGGATATTAGGTATAGTTACTCAATCGTGTAGTTCTCCACTTACTGTAACTACACCATTGGGAGTTAGTACAGTATTATGGGAACGCAGTAGTCAAGTCACTATAGGCGTTGGCAGTCTCAGGTTCTTGGCAGACCTATTGGTCCTAGACATGAATTCATATGATGTCATACTTAGGATGGATTTGTTATCGCATTATCATGCCCATGTCAATTGCCATGATTAGGCAATTTTTTTTGTTATACCAAGTCAGGAGGTATATTTGGTTGCTATACCGTAATCAAATGAAGGGTCTAGAACTCGCTTATTCTTTATTAGTGAGGAGTCTCCGGAGGGAAATATAGTTTCTATGGATCCCATTCCAGTGGTGCGAGACTTTTAGGATGTGCTTTAGGAAATTTCAGGACTACCACCAAGTCGTGAGATAGACTTTGTAATTTACGTAGCTTCAGGCACCAGACCTACTTCTAGGTCAGAGGAGGATCATGCCAGACATCTTTGTATCATTGTGTAGACATTGAGAGATCACCAGTTATATGCAAAGTTTGAGAAGTGTGATTTCTGGCAGATGGAAGTGAAGTTTTTCGGCCATATGGTATCTGAGAAGGGATAACGGTTGATCTAAGCAGGGTGTCCGCGGTATTTGAGTGGGGGCAACCTACCTTACCCATAGAGAATTGTAGTTTCTGGGGTTAGCTAGTTATTGTTGTAGGTTCATTCAAGGCTTCTTCAAGATTGCTAGCCCTTTCACCTATTTAACTAAAAAGGGTATGTCTTTCGTTTGGGATGATTCTTATTAGGCAGCATTTGATGAGTTGAAGAGTAGGTTGATAATTGCACCTGTCCTAGCTACTCATTAGAGTGGCATTGAGTACTTAGTATTCACCAATGCATCATTATAGGGTCTGGAGTGTGTGTTGATGCAGGAGGAGAGGCCGATATCTTATGCTTCACATAAGCTTAAGCTTCATTTGCTTAATTACCTGACTCGTGACTTGGAGTTGGCAGTCGTGGTTTTTACTTAGAGGATTTGGAGGCATTACCTCTTGGGTGAGACCTACATATTATTTAGCAACCATAAGAGGTTGCAATATATATTCTCACATGAAAAACGTTAATGATTTAGCTGATACTTTTATAGCCTGTGTAGTGGTCATACCTTCTATCATTTGAAGGGTAATTTTAGATCAGCTTATTAATCCATAATACGTAGAGAAGGTGGCTGAGTTAAAATATGGATAGGTGTCGTTTTATACAGTGGGTATAGATAGAGGAGGGCATGATGAGTGAGGCCTACAGTTCTCAGTTTTCGGTACTTCTGGGAGGGGATAAGATGTATCAAGACATGAAACGATAGTTTTGGTGGGCAAGCACGAAGAGGGACATAGCTATTTGTCTCTAAGTGCAGCACTTGTCAGATGAACAAGATTGATCACTAGAGACAGCCGGAGTCTTTGCAACCACTGCCTATACCGGAGTGGAAGTGGGACAGCATCTCTATGGATTTCAATGTGGGGCTTCTCACCTCATAGCAAAACTATGATGTTATTTGGGTGATAGTGGACAAGCTGACGAAATCAGCACATTTCTTGCCCGTACGCTCGAGTTACACCTCAGAGTAGTATGTGAAGCTTTACCTTGCAGAACTAATGAAGCTTTATGGTATGCCTTTGTCCATTATATCGGATAGAGATCCGAATTTTGTTTCAGAGATTTGGGAGAGCTTTCAACAGCCAATGGGTACAGCTCTACACCTCAGTACAGCCTATCACCCTCAAACCGATGGTTAGACTGAGAGGGTTAATCTGATTATTGGAGGATATGTTGCGAGCATGTGTACTCGACTTCAAAGGTAATTGGGAGAGTTGCTTACCACTAGTTGAGTTTGCCTATAACAATAGTTATCAAAAGACTATTGGTATGACACTATTTGAGGCTCTGTACGGATGACCATGTAGATAGCCGGTTTGCTAGTTGGAAGTTGGAGAGAATAGGTTTTGGGTCTTGAGTTCATTAAGGACACGTCAGAAAAAGTTATCCTTATTAGAGACCGTATGCGGACTGCGCAGAGCAGGCAGAAGAGTTATGCTGACCGAAGAACTCGTGCACTAGAGTTCAAGGTGGGGGATCAGGTTCTACTCAAAGTTTCCCCCATAAAGGGAGTTATGCAGTTTGGAAGGAAAGGGAAGCTGACATCTCATTTTGTAGGTCCCTTTAGGATTACCGACAGAGTTGGAGAGGTACCGTATAGATTGGCGTTACCAGACACGATGCACAGGGTGCACAATATTTTTTATGTTTCTATGCTACAGAAGTTCCTTAGAGATGTGGATACTTACTAGCACATTGAGGTAGGAGATATTGAGTTGCAGCCAGATGCAACATATGTGGAGCAGCCTTACTGTATTCTTGACCGTAGGGATTAAGCCCTTCGTTCTAAGACCATTCCGTTAGTTCGAGTTTAGTGGAGCCACCACAATAAGGAAGAGTCCACTTGGGAAAGAGAGGATAAAATAAAAGCAAAGTATCCAGAACTTTTTCCATCAGGTATGAGTTGAATTCCGAGGACGGAATTCCTCTTTTTAGGGGGGAAGAATGTAATACCCCAAAAATTTAGATGTCAATTATTTTAAAGAATTTGAATTGCTTTATATTATTATTATTATTTTTTTATTTTATTATTATTAATTCATGTGAAATGCCTTGTCTTTATATTTTATCATTTTATATGAGTTGCTTTTCCTTTATATGCATTTTAGCATTTCATGTGAATTGATAAGTTTGATTATTATCATTTTATGTGAATTGTTTATGTTTATAGATTCCAAATTATTTCATGTCAATTTCTCAGTTTGTATTTTTACCATTTTATGTGAATTATTTATTGATTATATATTATTTGATTTAAATCTTTTAAATGCTTTGGATTGGGCTAGGGAGGAATCTGGGCTGGAATGGTTGGGCTAGGGATATGCTTAAGTTGATGGGCCAGGATTATGGTTATAGTATTTTTATTATTATTTTTTTAGTTTATTTAGTTTTTAGAAAAATAATAATAGAATAAAAATAATTAAGAAAAAAAGAAAATAAGAAACTAGGGTTTCTGTCGTTTGCTTACGCTCAGAAACCAAGAGAGTGAACGAAAGAGAGAAAGTGAAGGAACGATCGGACGAACGAGTTGTTGAATCGTCAAAGAGGCAAGTTTGATTCTTCTCTTCCCCTTTGAATCCGTATGCATAGTCTAGGTTTGAGGATTATCTTTATATTGAAAATTTGTATATAATTTTTTTTTTTTTCTGTTGCTGTTGATAAATTGTGAGAAAAATTATGCTAACTGTATATAGGAGTATAGATTTATATATGTATGAATATATGCATATATATATATTTAATGTATGTTTTTAATGGAAAGAAATTCATTCATGCATGAATTTGGGATGGAAAGGGGTGTTAATTTTTAAACTTTTTAAGTTGCTAATGTCCAGTAAACGGCCCTTGATCTTTAGAAAAATAAATCGTGAGAAATTTGAGTTTAAATTTTTTGAATTTTGCGAAGAACCCTAGAACTTGTGAATTGAGGGTTTTTTATTCAGACCATTTTTTATAGGGCTTTTTACACCAAAGGTTAGAGGGGATCAAGGGGAGAAGATCAGTACAAAAATGGGGCTGACGGAGGTCGGGAGTCGTCGGAAAATGCACCGAAAAAACCCCAGCGCACTGGGGAAGATGACCCCAGCTAGCGCGTGACCCCCACACACGCCACCGGCGCGTGGGGGCACGTGCGGCCAGCGCTGGCCACGGCTGGTAGTCAAAAAATTATTTTTGGGCCCCACTCGCGGGGGCCCACCTCTGGGTCCAATATGGGCTCATTCCGAATTGTTTTGATATTTATTTTGTATTTTTGAAAGTTTTGGAAAAACTTGAAAATTTGAAAACTCATTTTTTTTAAATACTTCTATGCTTCTAAAAATTCCTAAATTTTTATTGTAACTTCCTGGTTGTTCAATGAACTTAGGTTTAAATTTTCATGTTGAAATAAGCTCCCCTTGTAGTTCAATTGATTTTTAAAGTGTCCAAAAGTTGAGTTCACCTTCTTTTATTTTAGAAATTACTTTTATAATTACCAAAATTCCTAAAATTTTATGTCAACTCCTTGGGTGTTTAAGGAGCTTGGGTTTTAAATTTCATGTTGAAATAATTTACCCTTGTCTTGAAATTAATTTTTAAATTGTCTAAAAAGTGGGTTTTTCACATTCTTTTATTTTAGAAAATACTTTTATAATTCTACAAATTTCCAAATTTTTACTGTAACTTTATGGAGGTTAGATTCACTTGGGTTTAAATTTTCAACTTGAAATGAGCTTCCCTTGGAGTTCGTTTGATTTTTTAAATTGTCTAAAAGTTGGGTTTCACCTTCTTTTATTTTTAGAAAATATTTTAAAATTTCAAAAAATTCTAAACAAATCCAGATAACTTTATAGGGTTAAAATCCAGCTGGATTTTAAATTTTAGGTGTAAATGAGTTTCCCTTGTGGTTTTATTGATTTTAAAGTATGCCTCAAAATTTATGTTTTATTTTATTTTGCTGGAAAAATATTTTCTTAAATTCTAAAAAAAAAAAATTCAGAAAATTCCAGAATGTTTAATTAGGGTTCTTAGAAGCATAATAGGCCCGATAACTAAATTCGAGTTAGGTTTTGACTCCCTTTAAGGTTTGGATAAATTGGAGGTTTGATTGGGTATTTGCTTCTAAAGTGGTTATTTGTGTTATTTGATTTACTTGAATGTATTTTTCCTTTAAAGATATAAATGTTCATGAAATACTTGATTATAGTTTACTTATGAACGATTTGTCTTATGGTGATAATTTCATATCGGATAATTTAAATTACTTGTTTTGTGCAAATTAAAATCATAATGCACCTTGCTTATTGTATGTTTCATATTGGAAATGCATCTATATATTTTATTTGGCATGTAAGGATTGCCTGGCGTGTCAGGATCGTCCATACCTAATAAGGTATCTATACATTTTATTTGGCTTGTAAGGATTGTCCAGCATGTCAGGATCGCCCATACCTAATAAGGTATCTATGCATTTTATTTGGCATGTAAGGATTGCCCGACGTGTCAGGATCGCCCATACCTAATAAGGTATCTAAACATTTTATTTGACATGTAAGGATTGCCCGGCGTGTTAGGATTGCCCGACGTGTTAGGATCTTCCATACCTAATAAGGTATCTAAATATTTTATTTGACATGTAAGGATTTCCCGGCGTGTTAGGATTGCCCGACGTGTTAGGATCTTCCATACCTAATAAGGTATCTATACATTTTATTTGGCATGTCAGGATTGTCCGGCGTGTCATGATCGCCCATACCTAATAAGGTATCTATACATTGTACTTGGCATGTCAGGATTGCCTAGATTTAATAAAATGCATGCACATGTTTCTTTATTTGGAACTTAAAGAATGTGAAATACCCCCCAGAAAAATTTCGCGCATGAGGTGGCCAGTCTCATACACAAAACCTGAGGGATACTAACAACTGATAGCAAACAAGCATGGAATACAATGACAAAAGAAAAAGAATTATAAATGCTGAAAGGAAAGTCTAACTGAAATGAATAATCATATTAAATAACATTGTATTATTTTGATTGATATAACTTGGAAGTCCAGTAACCCACGGACCCCTTAACCAAACAAAAAAATATAAAAGTAAAACTTTATGAACCGATTTAAGTCCCTACACTAAAGTATGGTAAGGAATGAATGATTGTCAAGCTCTACGAACTCCACACGCAAATCTCCTGGTAAAAACTGTCTGGAACCTGAAATATCAACAAAGTGGGTTAAACCCACGAGCAAATTCTCTCTACTACAACCCAATCAGAGAACCGATAAACATATCCTCTATATGAGGACAGTAAAATCATATAGATATAATTATACCGTTTAGTCATTAAATCTCCTATCTTAGAAGTAACTAGAACTATGTTCTGAACTAACCCATCCATTATCACAATACAGATAAAACAAATTTCTAAGTTCAAATCATAGACAATCCTAACATGCCTTCTTCCATATATTCTACAAATGCCTTACAAGGTATTAGGCATACCTATCCTGCCTCCATCAATAATCATTTCTTAAGACAACAAATTTATGTTTATTTACAACTACAAATAATCCACTACCCAATTAACCCTATGACCCAAGAATAGAGCCGACACACACCCTACACTAACACATCAGTTATCTTAATGTAAGTGCAGACTAGTTTTAAGTTTACACAAGAAATAATCGTAACACGCTCGAATATATAACGAGAAACGTTCTTACTAGATATTAGGCAATCCTGACATGCTCCAAATAAAATATAAAGATACCATATTAGGTGTTAGGCGATCCCGACACGCCTTGGCAATCCCAACATCCAAATATAATGCATAGATACCTTATTAGGTATTAGGCGATCCTGACACGCCTTGGCAATCCCAACATGCCAAATAAAATGCATTGATACCTTATTAGGTATGGGCGATCCTGACACGCCTAGCAATCCTTACATGCCAAAATAAAATGCATAAATACCTTATTAGGTATGGGCGATCCTGACACGCCGGGCAATCCTTACATGCCAAAATAAAATGCATAGATACCTTATTAGGTATGGGCGATCCTGACACGCCGGGCAATCCTTACACGCCAAAATAAAATGCATAGATACCTTATTAGGTATGGGCGATCCTGACACGCCTGGCAATCCTTACACGCCAAAATAAAATGCATAGATACCTTATTAGGTATGGGCGATCCTGACACGCCGGACAATCCTTAGATGCCAAAATAAAATGCATAGATACCTTATTAGGTATGGGCGATCCTAACACGCCTGGCAATCCTTACATGCCAAATAAAATGTATAGATGCATTCCCAATATGAAACATAAAATAAACAAGGTGCATTATAATCTTAATTTGCACAAACAAAGTAATTCAAATTATCCGACATGAAATTATCACCCTAACACAATCGTTCACAAGTAAACTATAATCAAGTATTTAATGGGCATTTATTTCCTTAAAGCAAAATACATTCAAGTAAATCAAATAACACAATTTAATCACTTTAGAAGCAAACACCTAATCCAACCCCCAATACACTCAAATCTATGAGGGAATCTAAACCAAAATCTTATCTAGGTTTTTGGGTCTTTTCTCCTTCTAATAACCCTATTAAATCATTCTGGAAATTTTCTAGAATTTTACAAAATATTTTCAACAAATAAAAGAAGGTGAAAACTCAACTTTTAGACACTTTAAAAATTCATTGAACCCTAAGGGAAGCTCTTTTCAAGCTGAAAATTTAAACCCAAGTTTATTTAACCTCCAGAAAGTTAGCACAAAAATTTGGGAATTTTTGGAATTACAAAAGTATTTTCTAAAATTACAGAAAGTGAAAAACCCAACTTTTGGACACTTTAAAAATCAATTAAACAACAAGGGAAGATCATTTTGAGTTGAAAATTTAAACCCAAGTGTATTTAGCCTTCAGAAAGTTACAGTAATCCCCTCTCGTGGACTAAATCAAAAATGCCCAATTTCAAGTTTCAAAAATCTAAAATTTCAAACTCAATTTCCCGTCAATCTACCCAACGATTCATAACCAAACTTTCAAGGATTGTTCTAAGAAGTAAAATCTACCTTTTAATTGGAACAAAAATGTTCAAAAATGATGAATACAGTAAACCCAATTTCATGTTAATATATATACGTATATATATATATACCCGCCTATACAGTCATATATACATGTATAAACATATGCCAAAATATCCTAAAACAGTACTAAAACTCCAAAATCTTCATGTTTAATTCACAGAATTATTTCTAGCATGCAAAATCATTTAATTTCAAAATTAAATGCATACAAATTTCTAGCAACATGTCTATACAATTAATATATATATTATACATATATTTCAACATGTATATACAAAATTATATATGTATACAGATTCAAAGGGGAAGAGAAGAGTTCGAACTTGCCTTGTGATGTTGAGCAAAAATCACTTTTCTTCTCTTTTCGTGGCGTCTACCGTTTTCTCCCTATTTGTACGTAGGAATTCTTTGTGCGTAGAAACTACTGAATCCTAATTTCTTTTCTCTTATTTAATATTCCTAAATAATTAAACTAATAAATATAAAATATTTAGCCCAACTATATATATATATATAGCCTAACCCAGCAGCCTAGCCCATCCTAATAATAATAAAAATAATTAAAACAAGAATAAAGAAAATGCAGCCCAAACCAACATATTTTTATTTAATAGAAAAAAAAAACTCTATTTAAAACAAATATTTAACACACAATTAAACACAATCAACACTTAGCAACAATTCAAACATCCACATTAACAGGCATTGACAAAATTAATTAAAGCATTTAAATAATTAAAAACTCCATCAAATAAATAAAAACCCAATTTAGATATCCTCAAATTACGGGGTATTACAGAATGTCTTCATTGTTGAATGATAAGGGTTTGTTGGGACAATGTATAAGATGATTTTGATTTCTGAAACATAAACTAGGTATGAATGACCAGTATGTATATACCTATACCTATTAATGTATCAAAGGATAAAATGGTGACATGTTAGGATTGCTTAAACTTGATAGTATTTCATATTATGTTTATTTCTGTTGAACTTAAGAGATGTGTTCACTTTTGCATAATTAGGATTTGGATGGAACATTAAATAATGATTGTTGTTTTGGAAACATGAAACTGGATAAAAAAAAATAACTTGTATGTTAAATCTATGAATTTCTTTTGTGTCCCTTATACTGAGGGTATGTATATTAGTTCTCTGATTGGGATGTAGTAGATAGAACTTGCTCGTGGGTTTAACCCACTTTGTTGATATTTCAAGTTTCAGACAGGTTCCACTGCGAGGATAGAGTTTTAGGATTGGTTGTGGCAGACATCTCTTCTCATCGGTCACAGGGTAGAAACCTATCATCTTATTCAAGAGTCAAACTATGAACTCGTTTGGAGATTTTGGTTGTTAGTTTTAAATTAGAGTCTTAAACTTTTGTTTATTATGATTAAGGGGTCCTTGAGTTACGGGACTTCCAAATTGTATTCCCAGACATATAATTATTAGTTTACCAGTTATGTCAATTTAGTGGGATTTTCTATTGAGCTTTTAAAATTTGTTTTACTGTCTTTTGTATTATATGTTTGTTGCTACCAGTTGTATGTATATTTCAGGTTTTGTGTATGAGACTAGCCACCTCAGGCATGAAATTTTCTGGGGGTATTAAATTTTGGCCACTTAAATAAGGTTCTAATAATAGTAAGATCTCTCTCTTTCTCTTTCATTCTTTTTGAATTTTTGGCTGTGAATTAAATTCTATCTTCACCTTTGTATTTCATACTTTGTTTTTTACATATTCCATTAGCATCATTGTTGTACTAATTAATCTTTATTATTCATGTGTTTCTTGTATTACTAGATCATTAACAAATCTTAAAATATGGACAGGTTTACCACACACAGGATCAATCTAAAGGAGCATTTCAATGGTTTGGTCAAATTTGGACTGATATACATTATAGTGGCAGGTAATGATCTCAAAAACAAACATATATTTATTTTTAGATAAAACTATGATTTGTGTATACTTTGTTTATAGCTCTTTTGAGAATTTTATGTAATATATTGCATGAGCTAGTTTTTGGTGAATATATCTGGTTTTTGTTGTGATTCTGGTGGGCACATGCTGCAATTTTGATATTTAGCTCTGTTTGTTTTCTCAAACTACTCACAACAATAATTTGCAATGTTCCATTTTTAGTTGGCTCTAATAATTAATACTTAATAATTCTATCCCTCTCTTCAGATTTAGGGGCTATCCTTTTCATGCAAGGTTCGTAGGAAGTCCATGATCTTAATTCGTTTTCACATGTGATTCATATTATTTATTTTTTGTTTTAGTTTTTTCTTCTTTATCCTCTCCTCTGTGTTTCCATTCTATTACCTTCCTCTTTTTCATCTGTTCCCTCAGACTCTGTTACTTTTTGTCCTTTCTCTGTCCCATTCTTGGTGGATGTCTTTTACTTGTTTTTTATTCTTTTAGTCCTCCTTTCTTCAATTACTCGTGTCTTACCACATCCTTCTCATTTCTTCCCCAGTTTAACATCATTATTCTGTTCCTTCCTCTCAGTTCTTTCTTTGCTCTCCTTCCAGAGTGGTGGGCCGTTGTTTATAGGATTACAGATTCACTTTGTCATCAAATTCAAAATTTCACACTCGCCAAGGAGGAGTGGAGGCAGTGGAACTACATAATAAAGACATGAAGCTTTGTATTCAAGTGTGTGAAAAGAGCCCATTTGGTGAAGTGGTACCGTGAATGCCTTTATATTAGGAGTCTTCGTGATGCATTGGGAAAAGTTTGAGAATGTGAGAAAGATCTATGGTTATTCAAGTTGGGTATGAATGATTTTCAGTTTGTCTTTCACTGGGAGTTGAACTTAAGAAAGACTGATGTTGGAGGTTTCTGAGTTTTGAAAACCATCATGGCAAAGAAATTTGGAGTGTCAAAATATGGATATGTAATGTTGTGGATCCAATCACAAGTTTTTTGTCTTGAATACATCATGGAAAAGTGGGATTAAAGATTGCCAAAAGTTTCACCAGGCTTGAAAAGATAGAAATTAGAGATAGGGAAACTAAAGGGAGTTGCTCTATCTGAATTAGAGTGGGATTTCATGTTTATAAAGCTATTTGCATAGGTAAAAGATTGAAATTGGTGGAAGGATATAAATTAAGGGCCTGTTTTCTAATGAGAAAACTTTCCTTCTTTTGTTATCATTGTGGAAAACTAGGTGTCTGGGACATGTTTCTAAAATCACCTCAGATTTGGAGGAGAGGGATTTTCTCTGTTAAAGATGATTTCTGAAGAACAGACTAAAGTCATACAAAATGAATGAGATATATGAGGAGTATATATAAGAAAGGATATTTTATAGTGTGGAAGTCTAAAGGAAGCAAGATAGACAAAGAGTACAGTATTGAGGGTATTCCAGTATATGTATCTTCTGCAAGAGAAACTGTGCAAAGGAAATGATTGGCTGAAGATCCACACAGACGAGGAATCCCTTCAAAAGTTTCTCAAAGATTTATCGAAAAGGAAACGCAACTCCAATGATGAGCAGCTGAAACAACTCGTCTCTACTGTTGACTGTCTATTGAAGAAGATGCTGGAAGCTTATGAGACGAAACGCATACACAAGGAAGGACCAAATCTAATTGTTTTATGAGGAGATGCAATTCCTTGGAAAGTTCCTCAAAGATTCATCGGAAGAGCAGCGCAATGAGAATAAAGAGTAGTTTAAAAAAATCAGAGAGGTGGCTTACAAAGTTGAACATATCATCATCGATTCGTTTCTAATCTTGCAGAAAGATACATATCATCATCGATTCTTTACTGATGAATTGCCTGACGTCCTCAGGTTGTCCAGGAAGATGGTTCGTCAGGCTCGAGATATCTATCATGACTCTGAAACTGTCACAGAGGGCATATATTTTTTCAAGGATTTAAGAAAAGAGGTGATAGACCTTCTCTCATTGTTTGAGTCTCAATTGGCGATTGATGAGAAAATTGGTGATCGTTTTGGCGATGTCATAGAAGATATTAAGCATAGCAGGATAGAGCTGATGCAAATTTATGAGGAATGGACAAAAGTTCCGCAAAGTAGTGAGATGAGTAGAAGACTGATTAGCACATGGCTTGAATCTGAGATGCCTCCTGATGAATTCCGTTCCTCTTCAAATTGTCCAAAATGATGGTCTTTCGGACTGAAAGAATTCGGGAATTCTTTAACAGTCTTTCTTCTTATAAAAAAGACGTGAAGTGGCCTGAGTTTCACATCAGTAGGGACATTTGTCTCCTCATGACTTCGTTCCAAGAGATGCTCAACCTACATCAGGGAATAACATGTTTACTTTCATGTTCTGAAGTGGTAATCCAGCAGACCAAGGAAAAGGTGATGGCGATTCATGAGAAGGCATTAGGAGATGAAAACAAAGAAGATGACAGTTTTTTTCCAATTCTGATGGTTTATGAATTTGTTTCCTGTTTCAATTGGTTTGAAGATTGGTTTTATCAACGTCTTAATAATCCTCATGCTACACATATATCTTTATTCAATTTGGAGATGAAAACAAAGGAGATGACAAATTTTTATGAAAGCTTTTTTATTCCCACATGTTTTTATTGCAAAGCTTATAAGATATGTCGTGGTTTTGGGAGTATCACGTAAGAAATTAAGTCTATTAAAACAGAGGTGAAGGAGATTTATGAGTCGAAGAAACTGTATGGCATCAGCCGCATCATAGGTGGCGGACTACTACAATTTGGAAAGTCTTCCCATGGAACTTCACCAAAACCAATAGGCCCATAGTACAGGAAGACAGAGTTGTTGGTCTCGATGAAGAAAGAGAGCTGCTTATCCAAGAACCTGAAAAGTAGCTTAAAGTGCACATCCATCATTGGGATGCTTGAACTCGGTAAGACAACTCTCGCCAAAAAGATTTACAATGATCCATACATTGAACATCTCTTCTGTATTCGTGCATGGATCTATGTGTCTCGAGTATATCAAAAGAGGGATTTGTTGCTTGCCAGTTTTAGCTCCACCTTCCAGTCTATAGATGATATTTGTGAAATGAGTGACGAAAAGTTAGGTGGAGTGCTGTACAAATCCTTAAAGGGTAAGAAGAATCTCATTAACAAGGATGATATATGGAATGCAGAGCCTTGGGATGATTTGAAAAGATATTTTCCGAATCACAACAATGGCAGTAGAATGTAGCCAAGATGTGGCTGTGGCTTTGCATGCTAAACTTCACCGTTTGCGCTTTCTAAATGAAGATGAAAATTGGGATCTATTGCAATTGAAGACATTTCGCAAAGAAAACGGCCCTCTAGAGTTGATGGAAATTGGAAAACAAATTGCCAGAAAATGTCAAGGACTACCCCTTGCAGTTGTTGTGATATCTGAACTTCTGCCAAAACAAGACAAGTCACTAGAATGGTGGAAACATGTTGCTGAAATTGTAGGCTCATACATGATGAGTGATCCAGAGCAATACTGACACACACGTGAAAGCATGCTTCCTCTATCTTGGAGCATTTCCAGTACGAAAATTGATCTGGTTATGGGTCGCTGAGGGATTTATAAAACAAAATGCACAGAAGACTTTGGAGGAAGTGGCAGAAGATTACTTGATGGATCTAATTGATAGAAGTCTTGTAACTGCTTTGAAGAAAAGGTCTAATGGTGAAATCAAAGAGTGCTATGTACATGATCTCCTGCATGACTTGTGCCTGAGAAAAGCTCAAGAAGAGAATTTCTTCATAAGATTTCCTCAAGAGGTGACAATTTACTTCAGCGAATTTCCAATAACGTCCAAGAAGATGAATTCTTTGAGCAGGTCTTTGGAGAAGCTCATGAAGAGAATTTACAGCAGCAAATTTCTGAAAAAGTTCAGCAAAATATATTTCAGCAGATTTTTTAATATTCTTCTTCAAGTACTATCTTAAATAAAGATCGTCTCATATGCATACATCCTGACCTTGTCAATTTCACTCTTTTGAAACATTATCTGTTTGCGTCCAAAGTCTGCTCTATCATATCCTTTGGTCGTTCAAATCTGTTGGGTAACTTCAATGAAATGGGTGCGTCATTCATTTATCAGTATTCCATACTACTTAGGGTTTTGGATTTATCATCCATCCAACTTGCTTTATTCCTCAAGAAATAACATAATTGATTCTTTTGAGGTACTTTATCAGTGCATGTTGAAGGGAAAAAGATTTCCCTGCCATCAATATCCAACTTCTGCTACCTAGAAACCCTTATTCTTTAAGGCTCAAAAGGTTTGTTAGTTTTACCATATGATATCTGGAAGATGGTGCAGTTATACCCAACGGCTTATTCAATTCTCTAGAATACCAAATTATGGTCATGCTTTCTTATTGGGATAACCTTCAAACAGCAGGCAAACTGCATCTCTATAGTGGAGAGGAGCAGGCCTTGAAATGGATTCCCAATCTCAGAAAACTAAAATGCTATGTTAGGAAAAGGTTGTATGGGGAAGTCTCAGAAGCCTAACTTTATCATATGTCGTCGGTCTAAGTTGGGAGGAAATGTCGACCCTTGGGATGTTAACCAACCTTGAGGTTCTCAAATTATTAGATGGTGCATTTGAGGGTCCAAGATGGGACACTAGTGATGGGGCCGGAGTTTCGCAAACTCAGATACTTGAAGTTTCAAAGCTTGGATATTGGCCAATGGAATGCTTCCTGCAATCAATTTCCCTACCTTCAACAATTGGTATTAGAGGGATGTTTAAGACTTGAGGAGATCCCATCTAGTTTGGGAGATATACCTACACTAGAGATGATTCAACTGTGGTGTTGTAGTCACTCTACTGAAAACTCTGCCAAGCAAATTCAAGAAGAACAGAGGGGCATGGGAAATGATGGGCTAAAGATCCAAATCTTTTCACGCAGATGGAATCCTAAGATGGTGATCTCAGAGGATTTGGCCACTTAAATAATGTTCTAATAATACTAAGATTTCCCTATTTTTCTTTCTTTCTTTTTGAATTTTTGGCTGTGAATTCAATTCCCTCTTCACCTTTGTATTTTAAACTTGGTGTATTATATATTTTGATTAGCAGTCATTATTGTGCTAACTAATCTTGTATTAATCATGTGTTTTGTGCTTTACTAGATCATGGACAAATCTCAAAATATGGAGAGGATTACCACACGAAGAATAAATCTAAAGGAGCATTTCAGTGTTTTGGTCTGATTTGGACTCGTACATTACAAGGGCAGGTAGTGATCTGGAAAACAAACAAATATTATTTTTTGATAAAATTATGTTTTGTGTATACTTTGTTTATAGCTGCTTTTAGAATTGTATGGGATATATTGCATCTCCTAAATGAAGTTACATATTTATGCATCTATGGATGAGAGTCCAAGAACTGCATTTACTAAATTTATTAGATGAAAAATACAAGCAAGCTGGTTTTTGGTGAATATATCTAGTTTTTGGTGAACATATTTATGCATCCATGGTTTTTGATGAAAAGTACAAGCAAGCTGCAATATTGATATTTAGCTCTGCATTTATGTTCAAATAGATTGTTTTCTCGAACTACTCACAACAACAATCTACAATGTTGGAATTTTTTAGTCGACTCTCTAATAATTAGTACTTAATAATTCTATCCCT
Organism: Cornus controversa; assembly: GCA_026545225.1. Taxonomy (NCBI): domain Eukaryota; kingdom Viridiplantae; phylum Streptophyta; class Magnoliopsida; order Cornales; family Cornaceae; genus Cornus; species Cornus controversa. Next base: position 35,621,100 of record CM048845.1, on the reverse strand, counting down.
CTTGCTTCGGCATTCGAGGTTACCCGTTTCATGCAAGGTTGCACAGAAAGTCCGTGATCTTAATTCATCTTCACATGTGATTCATATTATTTATTTTTGTTTTAGATTGTTCTTCTTTATGTTCTCCTTTGTAATTCCATTCTATTACCTTCCTCTTATTCATCTGTTTCCTCATACTCTGATGCCTTTTATCCTTTCTTTGTCCCATTCTTGTGGATTTCTTTTACTTGTTTTTTTTATCATTTTGTCTGTCTTACCACATCCTTCACTTTTCTTCCTTGGTTTTACATCATTATTTTGTTCCTAACTCTCAGTTCTTTCTTTGCTCTCCTTCTGGAGTGGTGGGTAATTATTGTTTATCGGATTACTGATTCACTCCGTCAACAAATTCAAAATTTCGTCCTCACGTGGAGGAAGAAGGAGGTTTTGTATTCAAGTGTGTTAAAGGAGCCTTTTTGGTAAAATGGTATAACCATGAAAGGTGGTATATTAGGGGTCTTTGAATACATCATGGAAGAAGTGGGATTAAAGATTGCCTTAAGTTTCACCAGGTTTGAAAAGATAGAAATTTGAGATAGAGAAATTAAAGGGGATTAGAGTGGGAATTCATGTTCACAAAAGTTTTTGCAAGGGTAAAAGACTGAAATTGGTGCAAGGAAGAAAATGATGGCCTGTGTTCTTATGAAAAACTTCCTTTCTTTTGTTATCATTGAGGAAAACCGGAGTCCGGGACATGTTTTTTAAGTCACTGCATATTTGGGGGAGATGTATTTCCTATGTTAGGCTCCGTTTGGATAGACACGAGAGAAAAAAAAAAAAAAGGAGAGGATAACATTAGTTATGTGAGAAAAGAAAGAAGAAGAGAGGATAGCAGCAAACTTTATTCATGTTTGGATAAATAGGAGAGAAAAGAAAAGAGAAGATAGTATTCTTGTTTGGATAAGATATGAGAGAGAAAGGATAATGACCAAATAACAATTTTTTCTTTCTAGTTGTTATGGGCAATTTTGGAACTATGAAATTACTACTTAAACACTATCATTTCCTTCCTAATCTTCCTATTTTTGAGAGAATAAGATATGGCCTTATCCTTTCTTTTCTTTCTTTTCTTTTAACGATGTCTATCCAAACACAACATAACATATCCTTTCTTTATTTTCTCTCCTTATCCTTCCAAATCCCTCAATCCAAGCGGAGCCTTAAAGATAATTTGTGAAGAACATACTAAGACGTACAAAATGAATGAGATATATTAGGAGTGGTAAATGAGAGTATATAGAAGAAAGGATATTTCCTAATGAGGAAGTCAATAGGAAGGAAAATAGATAAGAGTCCAGTATTGAGGGTATTCCAATGTCTGTCTCTTCTATAAGAGCAAATGTGCATAGGAAATAATTGGCTGAAGATCTTATAATCAATACTTGGTATTGGATTTTTTCTTTTCTCAAAATCTTATCTCTATGACGTGACCGTCTTTTAAGAAAAGGCCGTGCATTTGAATTAGCAAAATGTCATTAATATATCGAATTAATGGTGGAACCTTGTCTTGAAATCCATAGTGAATCAAGGTGTGATAATGACTGAAAGGACCCTCTTGAACACAAGGAGCAAATTTTGATATTTCACATGGGATTGGAAATGTTAGTGCTTATTTTATTTTCTTTTTCTTTTTCTTAGTCTTGTTTGCATAATATATAGACTTTCTATACACCTCTTAGGTAAATATTAGAGGTTTTAGAATCATAAGGATTAAAAATTAGTAGAGCTAAATTAGAGTACTTGGAGCCCCTATAGGACAAAGTGGGTGTGTGAGTTTCTCCTCGGAAGAAAAAAAAACAGAGTACATGGAATGTAAATTTGAGATGGTATTGAAAATGTAATGATCACACTTCCTAATCAAATGGTTATTCAAACTAATCACTGCTGATATTTATGATCGATAATACAAGAGGATGGAGAGATACATAGGGATATAACTAGTAAAATTGGATTAAGGTGGACTAAATGTAGACAAGCTAGTGGTATTTTATGCGATAAAATAATAACAAATAGGTTAAAGGGAAAATTCTGAGGGGGTCACCTTGCCATATACCCTTTCAACCTTTGAAAAACCCACATAATTTCCCATCTATGTTGATGGAGAATGAGGTGGTTGTGAACTTGTGATTCACTATTCTATCCACTTAAACAAAGGTAGGATGTAAAGCTTGAAGTGCTCCCAACAAAAAGTTCCAATTAATGGTATCGCAGGCCTTCATAGTGTCAACCTTAAGAGCATATATCTAGGAGGCCCAGAATTCTTGTGATAATTTCTGAAAATTTCCTGGGCTAATAAGAAGTCGTCAGTGATTTTCTTTTTTTTACTAAATCAGGATTTTATTAATCCAACAAAACATGGCAACAAGTTCCAGGCCAAAAACCACACAAGATTACATCGTCAGTGATTTTCCTTCCTGTAATGATGGCAGACTGAGATGAACTAATGCACTTGTCCACGACAAGTTTTAGTCTGTTGGCTAAAACTTTTGAGATACCCTTGTAAAGGATGTTGCAACAAGATATAGGTCTAAAATCATAAACAAGGAAGGGGTTCAGAACTTTTGGAATTAAAGAAACAGAAGTGTTATTTACCTCCTTTAACATACTTCTAGCTTCAAAGAAAGATTTGATATCTTGAATAACTTCTGGACCTAACCTATAATGTCCCAAGATTTTTTGAAGAACAAGTATTGACACCATCAAGGCTTGGAGCTTTGTCATCCCTCATAGAGAATAAGGCTTCATTTATCTCCTCGGTTGTGACTTCCTGGATAAGTTATTGGGCTGCATCAATAAGAATATGATGAGATATGTACTGCTTGAGATCTTCTCTTCAAGGCTGTGGTTTGATCTTCACTCCCCCATCAAGTTCGGAAAGTAATTAACTATATCATGCATGACTTCTTTGGGGTCAGAGATAACCTGCCCATTGTCATCAGTTATGGAGCAAATTCTGTAATACCCCACAAATTTGGACGGCAATTTTCTTAGAATTTAATTGCTCTATATTATTTTATTAAATCATGTGAAATGCCTTGCATTTTTATCATTTTATGAGAGTTGTTTTTCCTTTATATGCATTTTATCATTTCATGTGATTGTTGGGTCTTTATACATTTTATTATTTTATGTGAATTGTTTGTCTTTTTAAATTCTTATTATTTCATGTGAATTGCTTTTCTCCTATTTTTTTATTTATAAATTTATATGAATTGTTTATTGATTGTATATTATTTGATTTAAATCTTTTAAATGCTTTAGATTGGGCTAGGGAGGAATCTGGGCTGGAATGATTGGGCTAGAGATATGCTTAAGTTGATGGGCCAGAGTTATGGTTATATTATTATTATTTTTAGTTTATTTAGTTTTTAGAAAAATCAATAATAGAATAATAATAATTAAGACAAAAAGAAATAAGAGATTAGGGTTTTTGTCGTTTGCCTTATGCATAGAAATTAAGAGAGTAAACAAAAGAGAGAAGGGAGTGAAGGAACGATCAGGTGAACAAGTTGTTGAATCATCAAAGAGGCAAGTTTGATTCATCTCTTTTCCTTTGAATCCGAATGTATAGTCTAGGTTTAAGAATTTTTGTTTATATTAAAAATCTGTATATAATTGTATTTTTTTTTTTTTGTTGCTTCTTGTTGATAAATTTCGTGAAAATTTATTATGCCAAACTGTGTACAGGAGTATAGATATATATATGTAAGAATATATGCATATATATTTCATGTATGTGTAAATTGTATAGGAATTTGTTTATGTATGAATTTAGGCTAGGAAAAGATGTTAATTTGTAAACCTTCTGTGTTGTGATTGTCTAGTAAACGACCCTGGATCTTTAAGAAAATAGATCGTGAGGAATTTGAGTTTGAATTTTTGAATTTTGCGAAGAACCCTAGGACTTGTGAATTGGAAGTTTTTGATTCGGGCCATTTTTTATAGGGCTTTTTGCACCAAATGGTAGAGGGGATCAAGGGGAGAAGAATGGTACAAAAATTAGAACGAACGGAGGTCGGAGCAAGCCAAAAAACACGCCGAAAAAACCCCTAACACGCTGCCATAAGCGTCGGGGAAGAAGGCCCTAGCGGGCACGTAACCCCCACGAGCGCCGCAGTTGCACCGCAGTTGCAAGGGGGCGTGTGCGGCTGACGCTGGCCAATGGTCGGAAAAGAAGATTTGGGCCCCACTCGCGGGGGCCCACCTCTGGGTCCAATATGGGCCCATTTCAAATTGTTTTGATATTTTTTTTGAATTTTTGAAATTTTTGAAAAAACTTGAAAATTCATTTTTTAAAAATATTTATAAGCTTCCAAAAATTTTCAAATTTTTATTGTAACTTCCTGGATTTTGAAAAACATTGAGTTTAAATTTTCATGCCGAAAATGATCTTCCCTTGTAGTTCAATTGATTTTTAAAGTGTCCAAAAGTTGGATTTTTCAACTTCTATTATTTTAGAAAATACTTTTATAATTTCAAAAATTCTAAATATTTTATTTCAACTTCCTGGGAGTTTAAGGAGCTTGGGTTTTAAATTTCATGTCGAAATTATTTCCCCTTGTCTTTAAATTAATTTTTGAAGTACCTAAAAACTGGGTTTTTTATAAAATACTTAAAAAGTTTCAAAAATTCCCAAATTTTTTTGGTAACTTTCTGAGGTTAAATGAACTTGGGTTTAAATTTTTATCTCTAAATGAGCTTCCTTTGGTGTTCAATTCGTTTTTAAAGTGTCTAAAAGTTGGGTTTTCACCTTCTTCTATTTTTAAAAAATATTTTAAAATTCTAAAAAATTCTAGAAAACTTTTGGTAACTTTATAGGATTAAAATACACCTACGTTTTAAATTTTAGGTGAAGATGAGTCTCCCTTGTGATTGTGTTGGTTGTAAACATATGCCTCGAATTATGTTTTATTTTCTTTTTACTAGAAAAATATTTTTTAAATTCTCAAAAATTCTAGAAATTTTCAGAAGGACTTAATAGGGTTCTTAGAAGTAGAATAGACCCAGAAACTTGGATAAGAGTTAGGTTTAGATACCCTTATAGATTTCAGTGCATTGGAGGTTGGGTTAGGAAATTGTTTCTATAATGGTGTAATACCCCGCTCCAACACATGGTATGATATTGTCCGCTTTGGGCCATAGCCCGCACGGTTTTGCTATTGGGTTTACCCCAAAAGGCCTCATACCATTTGAAGAGAACATACTACATATAAGCACATCCCCTTTTTCACACCCAGGCGATGTAGGATTGCGCACCCTGTACCCTGTCAGTGTGGTAGCTCAGCCCAGTGTCTATCTTCGCACCCGCCCACTCACACCCGTCCACAAGGGTTACTACAATCCACCCCCCTACGAGGCCCGACGCCCTCGTCGGCACACTTACTTCCGGCTGGGTTCAGGCTCTGATACCAACTGTAATACCCCGCTCCAACACATGGTATGATATTGTCCGCTTTGGGCCTGAGCCCGCACGGTTTTGCTATTGGGTTTACCCCAAAAGGCCTCATACCATTTGAAGAGAACATACTACATATAAGCACATCCCCTTTTCCACACCCAGGCGATATGGGATTGCGCACCCTGTACCCTGTCAGTGTGGTAGCTCAGCCCAGTGTCTATCTTCGCACCCGCCCACTCACACCCGTCCACAAGGGTTACTACAAATGGATGTTTGGGTTATTCGATTTACTTGAATGTATTTTTCCTTTAAGGATATAAATGCCCATTAAATACTTGATTTTAGTACTTGTGAACGATTTGTCTTATGGTGATGATTTTATGTCGGATAATTTGAATTACTTTGTTTGTGCAAATTCAAATCATAATGCACCTCGTTTATTTTATGTTTCATATTGGGAATGTATCTATATATTTTATTTGGCATGTAAGGATTGCCCGACGTGTTAGGATCGCCAATACGTAATAAGGTATCTATACATTTTATTTGGCATGTAAAAATTGTCTGGCGTGTTAGGATCGCCCATACTTATTAAGGTATCTATATATTTTATTTGGCATGTAAGGATTGCCCGACGTGTCAGGATCACCCATACCTAATAAGGTATCTATACATTTTATTTGGCATGTAAGGATTTTCCGGCGTGTTAGAATCGCCCATACCTAAAAAGGTATCTATACTTTATATTTAGCATGTCATGTTTGCCTAGATTTAACCAAATGCATGCATATATTTCTTTATTTTGAAAACTTAGGAATGAGGGACAACTGATATTGGAATTTAGATCAAAAATAAATCCAAAGTCCAAATGGGTCAAAAGACTAAGTGGATAAGGATAACTGTAATACCCCGGAAATTTGGACAGCAATTATTTTAAAGAAATTTGAATTGCTTTATATTATTATTATTATTTTATTTTTATTATTATTAATTCATGTGAAATGCATTGTCTCTATATTTTATCGTTTTATGTGAGTTTATTTTTCTTTATATGCATTTTATCATTTCATGTGAATTGATAAGTTTGACTGTTATCATTTTATGTGGATTGTTATATTTTATAGATTCCAATCATTTCATATAAACTTCTCTGTTTATTTATTTATTTTATCATTTTATGTGAATTGTTATTTATTATGTGTTGTTTTATTTAAATCTTTTAAATGCTTTGGTTTGGGTTAGGGAGGAATTTGGGCTGGAATGGTTGGACTAAGGATATGTTTAAATTGTTGGGCCAGGATTATAATTATAATATCATTGTTATTATTATTATTCTATTTTATTTAGTTTTAGAAAAATCAATAATAGAATAATAATTAAGACAAAAAGGAAAAAGAAGAAATTAGGGTTTTTGCCGTTGCTTTATGCACAGAACTCAGAAAGTAAACGAAAGAGAGAAGGGAGTGACGATCGGGTGAATAAGTTGATTCGTCAAAAAGACAAGTTTGATTCTTCTCTTCCCCTTTGATCCTATATGCATAATCTAAATTTTTACATTTGTTTAATTGTGTTATGCAAGTATAGAACTGGGTATGTAAGCTGATGGTTTCCTGTTGAAAATCTATGTAATTCTATATAGTTGAATGCTTGGTACATGCGCATATACATGGTTGCACTGTTGGAGATTTATATATATGTATAGCTGAATATGTATAACTTATATGTGTAGTTGAATACTTGGTGGGTGATTTTGTTTAGTTTGTAGAGAAGCCTATATTGTGAGATTATAGGTGTAAATATGTATAGATATGCATGTATGTATAGGTTTACAAGAATATATATATATATATATATATATATATATATATATATGTATAAGTTTACATGAATGATAATTTTCGTATGAACAATTTATGTTGGATTGTTTGAATTTGATCCGAATAAAACATGCTCTTACCCTCTGTGAATAATCCTTTAGAGTTAGGATGTAAATTATGGAGGAATGTAGTTGAATTTAAAAGGGTTGACCGAAGAACCCTAGAACTTAAGATTTGGGGCTTTTTGATTTAGACCATAAATGAAGGAAATTCTTGTACCAAATGATAGCTTAGATAAAGGGGAGTAATTTGGTATATTTAAACATGGTTTTTAGTGGCCAGAGATGACTCAAAAGTGGCTGGGAAAAAGGCCATTCGCGGCTGGAAAAAACGCAGCCCAGCAAGGGCGCGTTTGGGGAAGATGGTCCAGCGGCAGCGCGTCTCCCACGCGCGCCTACGCCGGTCGATGGCCGAAAAAGGATTTTCGGGCCCCACTCACCGAGGCCCTCCTCTGGGTCCAATACGGGCCCATTCCGAATTGTTTTGATATTTATTTTGTATTTTTGAAATTTTTGGGAAAACTTGAAAATTTAAAAAAATTATTTTTTAAAAATACTTTTATAATTCTAAAAATTCCCAAAATTTTATGTCAACTTCCTGGGAGTTTAAGGAGCTTGGGGTTTAAATTTCATATCGAAATAATTTACCATTCTCTTTAAATTAATTTTTAACGTGTCTAAAAACTATTTTTTTTAGTCTCTTTAAATTTAAAAAATAGTTAGAAATTTCCAGAAATTTGAAATTTGTATTCTAACTCTCTGGAGGCTAAATACACTTGGGTTTAAATTTTCAGCTCAAAATAATCTGTCCTTGTTGTTCAATTGATTTTTAAAGTGTCTAAAAGTTGGATTTTCACCTTCTTTTATGTTTAGAAAATATTTTAAAATTTCAAAAAATTCTAGAAAAATTTAGGTAACTTTATAGGATTAAAATGCATCTGGGTTTTAAATTTCATGTGAAGATGAGTCTCCCTTGTGATTGTGTTGGTTGTGAAAGTATGACTCGAATTATGTTTTATTTTATTTTTTGCTAGAAAAATATTTTTTTTAAAATTCTCAAATTCTAAAAATTTTCTAGAATGATTTAATAGGGTTCTTAGCAGTAGAATACGCCCTAAAACCTAGATAAAAGTTAGGTTTAAACTCCTTCGTATATTTGAGTGCATTGGATGTTGAATTGGGAATTTCTTCTATAATGGATGTTTGAGTTATTTGATTTACTTGAATGTATTTTCTTTTAAGGATATAAATGTCCATCAAATACGTGATTATAGTTTACTTGAGAACGATTTGTCTTATGGTGATAATTTCATGTTGGATAATTTGAAATAATGGTTTGTGCAAATTTAAATCATAATGCACCTTGGTTATTTTATGTTTCATATTGGAATGCATCTATACGTTTTTAATTGGCATGTAAGGATTGCCCGGCATGTCAGGATCGCCCATACCTAATAAGGTATCTATGCATTTTATTTTGGCATGTAAGGATTGCCCGGCATGTCAGGATCGCCCATACCTAATAAGGTATCTATATATTTATATTTGGCATATAAGGATTGCCCGGCATGTCAGGATCGTCCATACCTAATAAGGTACTATATATTTCTATTTGACATGTAAGGATTGCCTGGCATGTCAGGATCGCCCATACCTAATAAGGTATCCATACATTATATTTGACATATTATGATTGCATAGATTAATAAGGTTTCTTGATTTCTTTAACTTAAAGAAAGTGTTCATTTTAAATAATAAGGGTTGTTGGGATAATGTATAAAATGAGTTTTACTTTGAAAACATGAACTGAATAAGGAATATTTTAAATGGTTGCACCTATATTTATCTCTTGTGTTCCTCACACTAAGGGTATGTGTATTGGTTCTATGATTGAGATGTAGTAGATAGAACTTGCTCGTGGGTTTAACCCACTTTGTTGATATTTCAGGTTTCAGACAGGTTCCATCGTGAGGATAGAGTTTTAGGGTTTGGTTGTAGTAGACGTCTCATCTCATCAGTTATAGGGTAGGAACTTGTCTTCTTTAAGAGTCATACTATAAACTTTTGAGACTTTGATTGTTGGTATTAATTTTAGAATTAAAAGTTTTTGTTTATTCTGGTTAAGGGGTCCTTGGGTTACAGGACTTTCAAATTGTATTACCGGACATATACTTGTTTAGTTAGCAGTTATTTTAATTCAGATGAACTTTCTTTTCTGCTTTTACAAAATTGTTCATTATATCTTTTGTATTCTATACTTGTTGCTACCAGTTGTATGTATTTTTCGAGTTTTGTGTATGAGACTGGCCACCTCATGCGCGAAATTTTCTGGGGGGTATTTCAATAACCACACTCATCATATGATATGTAGATACCAGAACCAAATTTAATCGATTTTTGAATTTTTTCATCATTTTTGCCGTAAATGCATTTTAAATGATGTTATGGATGTTTCGAGGATGGAAAATATGTTTGAAAAGTTATTTAAAGGTTTTTGGAATTTTTGGGAAGTTTGACTTTTCAGTCAACGGGACCCCGGGACGTGGTCTAGGTGGGCCCGGGAATTCGAAAAGTTTCTGAAAAAATATTATTTTTGGTTTTAAACCGAATGAAATATTTAAAGAGTTAAGGAAGTTATTTCAAAGCTATAGGCGCTTTCGAAATCGAAAACGGAGCTCGAGAGGATACGGTAAGTGACTTAAGGGCATTTTGGTCTTTTTATATCCCAAGATATTCTAAATATCTATAGGGCTGATATTTCAGCTATTTGAGAGATATTTTTACAGCAGCCATCTCTCTCTAACTCTCCCTCTTCTTCCCTATTCCTTCTCTTTTTATCTCGGAGGCCACGGGTTAGGATTCGGGAGTTACCGAAGAAGGACAACTCGTAGAGGGCGACAAGAGCTTCGGTTTGAACCAAACAAACTTGTGTTTTGACAAGGTGGAATCCGCTAGAAATTTTGGAAAATGCTTGGAGAGTCTTCAAAGTTGAGGTAAGTATGTCTTCTCCTTCCTTTCATCGATTCTCTAAGATCTCTTGTGATTTGTGGTAGTTTTAGCATGGTTTAGGAAGGTAGAAAGCTTTTTCTTGATTTTCTTTCATGTTTAAACATGCTAGGAATATTCTCCATGTGACATATGTGGTGTAGGTGAAGCATATTAGTTCTTTGCATGTTAAAAATTGAGTTTTGTGCATATATATGACTTTTGTGTATATATGTCATGCATAAAAAATTGTGAATTTAGCATGCTAGTTATAGCTTAATGATGTTTTACACATGCTTTAACCATTAGTTGAGAAGCATAAGGTTCATTAGGCTTACTTTGAACCACGACTTGTGTTGTATGAACTTGAATGCCATATATTGAAAATACATCAAAGGAGTAATTTTTTCATATTAATGCATTTAATATTAGTTATAAGTGGAAATGCATACAATGTTATATGTATGTTGTGCTTGCCTAGTGTAGGTTATTTTTGGTGGAAAGTGAGGTGAGGGTTGGAAGTGGAATGAGTGTTGAGGAAGTCAAACTATGAGAATGGATACTCACGGATGGTGGAATGAGATTATGGTTCCAATTGGTAGATTTCACTTGGTGGAAAAAAATGGACTCTTCTCTTTCAATTGCAGTTTTCAATTGATAAGGAACTATAGTGACAATCTTGAGGTTGACGGGTGTTAACATGTGATAATCTTGGTCATTGTGACAATTGATGGTTGTGACAATCTTGGGTTATGAGGTTGAAAGGTCCCGTTGTGACATTCCAAAAATTTGTCAAGTTAAGTGCTTAAGTTGGTGCATAAGTTTGGTTCTTCAACAGAGGATTCATGTGGAGGATTTTGGTTGTGAGTTTAAGGCGTATGTTATATGGTTTAATGGTTGTGTGTGGTTACTTGTACACTTGCTATTTTGTTGCATGATTCCCTTGTTGATAGCATGAGCATCTGTGTAATACCCCGTTCCAACACATGGTATGATATTGTCCGCTTTGGGCCTGAGCCCGCACGGTTTTATTCTTGGGTTTTATCCCAAAAGGCCTCATACCATTTAAAGAGAACATACTACATATAAACACATCCCTGTCTCCACACCCAGGCGATGTGGGATTAAACAATCCTGACATACCCCAGTAGCAATCCTGACATACTCCGGCAATCCACCCTGCGGATGATTACAATTTGAGCATGTCATGTAGTGTATCGATGACATAATGCATATCATGTAGGTCGGCGTTGAGTCGATACTTAGGCGGGTTTGATCATCTCTACTGGACATAGTTGTATGCTCTCCCCGCTCCCCCAAACCTTTTTCAGGTAAGGCACAGATGATAGAAAAGACTTGACTAGTCAAATGGAGCTTATAGGAGCACTTTTGGATATTTTGGGATACTTCGGTATTTTTACGTATGTTGTATGTATATAAATGTCCATATCGGTTTGTGGTATGTGCACTGTGATAAAAATGTTATATTTACATTTGAGTAATGTTAGTGTATATGATTTTCAAATATAATTTCCACATATGGCTTATGTATGACTTTTGAGGTATGAATGGAGAATATTGGTTTGAATCTCATTGCATAAGTTTATTGTAGTAACCCTTGTGGACGGATTTGAGTGGGCGGGTGCAAAGACAGACACTAGGCTGAGCTACCACACTGACAGGGTATAGGGTGCTCAATCCCATATCGCCTGGGTGTGAAAAAGGGGATGTGCTTATATATAGTATGTTCTCTTCAAATGGTATGAGGCCTTTTGGGGTAAAACCCGAGAGCAAAATCGTGCGAGCTCAGGCCCAAACCGAACAATATCATACCATGTGTTGGAGCGGAGTATTACAGTTGGTATCAAAGCCTGAACTCAGCCGGAAGTGTGCCGACGAGGACGTCGGGCCTCGTAGGGGGTGGATTGTAGTAAACCTTGTGCACGGGTGTGAGTGGCGGGTGCAAAGACAAACACTAGGCTAAGCTACCACACTGACAGGGTACAGGGTGCTCAATCCCACATCGCCTAGGTGTGAAAAAAGGGATGTGCTTATATGTAGTATGTTCTCTTCAAATGGTATGAGCCCTTTTTGGGGTAAAATCTAAAAGTAAAACCGTGCGTGCTCAAGCCCAAAGCAGACAATATCATACCATGTGTTGGAGCGAGGTATTACAGTTAGTATCAGAGCTAGGACCCAGCCGAAAGTGTGCCGACGAGGACGTCGGGCCTCGTAGGGGGGTGGATTGTAGTAACCCTTATGGATGAGTGTGAGTAGGCGGCTGCAAAGATAGACACTAGGCTGAGCTACCACACTGACAGGGTATAAGGTGCTCAATCCCACATCGCCTGGGTGTGGAAAAGGGGATGTGCTTATATGTAGTATATTCTTTTCAAATGGTATGAGGCCTTTTGGGGTAAAACACAAGAGCAAAATCATACGGGCTTAAGCCCAAAGCAGACAATATTATACCATGTGTTGGAGCGGGGTATTACAGTTGGTATCAGAGCCTGAACCCAGTCGAAAGTGTACCGACGAGGACGTCGGGCCTCGTAGGGGGTGGATTGTAGTAACCCTTGTGGACGGGTGTGAGTGGACGGCTGCAAAGATAGACACTGGACTGAACTACCACATTGACAGGGTATAGGGTGCTCAATCTCACATCGCTTGGGTGTGGAAAAGGGGATGCACTTATACATAGTATGTTCTCTTCAAATGGTATGAGGCCTTTTGGGGTAAAACCCAAGAGCAAAACCGTGCGGGCTCAGGCCTAAAGTGGACAATATCATACCATGTGTTGGAACGAGGTATTACAGTTGGTATCAAAGCCTGAACCCAGACGAAAGTGTGCCGACGAGGACATCGGGCCTCGTAGGGGGTGGATTGTAGTAAATCTTGTGGACGGGTGTGAGTGGGCGGGTGCAAAGACAGATACTAGGCTGAGCTACCACACTGACAGGGTACAGGGTGCTCAATCCCACATTGCCTGGGTGTGAAAAAGGGGATGTGTTTATATATAGTATGTTCTCTTCAAATGGTATGAGGCCTTTTGGGGTAAAACCCAAGAGCAAAATCGTACGAGCTCAGGCCCAAAGTGGACAATATCATACCATATGTTGGAGCGGGGTATTACAGTTAGTATCAAAGCCTGAACCCAACCGAAAGTGTGCCGACGAGGACATCGGGCCTCGTAAGGGGTGGATTGTAGTAACCCATGTGGCCGGGTGTGAGTGGGCGGGTGCAAAGACAGACACTGGACTGAGCTACCACACTGACAGGGTACAGGGTGCTCAATCCCATATCGCCTGGGTGTGAAAAAGGGGATGTGCTTATATGTAGTATGTTCTCTTCGAATGGTATGAGGCCTTTTGGGGTAAAACTCAAAAGCAAAACTGTGCGAGCTCAGGCCCAAAGTGGACAATATCATACCATGTGTTGGAGCGGGGTATTACAGTTGGTATCAGAGCTAGGACCCAGGCGGAATTGTGCCGACGAGGACGTCGGGCCTCGTAGGGGGGTGGATTGTAGTAACCCTTGTGGACGGGTGTGACTGGGCGGGTGCAAAGACAGACACTTGGCTGAGCTACCACACTGACAGGGTACAGGGTGCTCAATCCCACATTGACTGGGTGTGGAAAAGGGGATGTGCTTATATGTAGTATGTTCTCTTCAAATAGTGTAGATCTTTTGGGGTAAAACCTAAGAGCAAAACCGTATGGGTTTAGGCCTAAAGCGGACAATATCATACGGTGTGTTGGAGCGGGGTATTACAGTTGGTATTAGAACCTGAACTCAGCCAGAAGTGTGCCGACGAGGACGTCGGGCCTCATAGGGGGGTGGATTGTAGTAACCCTTGTGGGCGGTGCAAAGAGAAACACTGGGCTAAGCTACCACACTGACAGGGTACAGGGTGTTCAATCCCACATCGCCTAGGTGTGGAAAAGGAGATGTGCTTATATGTAGTATGTTCTCTTTAAATGATATGAGGCCTTTTGGGGTAAAACCCAAGAGCAAAACCGTGCGAGCTCAGGCCCAAAGCGGATAATATCATACCATGTGTTGGAGCGGGGTATTACATTTATGAATATGATCAAATGAGATTTTGTTTTTAATTAGGTTGAAATATCATTTGAACGATGATTGGAATGTGGTTGGATTAGTTTTGTATTTTGGAAGTGATTATGTATTAGTGTTAGTGATAATTTTGGACAAAAAGTGTTAAAAAGGGGTTTCCAAGTAGAAACAGTTGACTATCCCTTTTGATAAGATGACTGTTTTTGACAGAGCATTTTTGAGCTTTCTAGAGCGACAAAACAGTCGACTATTCACTGCTATAGATTTTCAAATATTTTGAAATAGGCATACTTTATCGTCTCAAACCCGAATCAAGTGATTCTTTTTTTAAAATTGATTATTTTTTAACCCTATTTCTAATGGTTTTATTTTTAACCATTGATAATAGATATACAAGGAGTTGTGTATCCACACTTGTGGGATGAAATTATTTGCAGGGTTGTATAGTTGAGGTGGGATGTGAGACATGTCAATGTTGAATTTCATTGTTCACCCCAATTCCCTCACTCTTAACTAGGTGCTAAAAATCAGAGCATAACAACTTAGTATCAGAGCATGATATCAAGAGTAATTATGATTAGGAGAACAGATGTGTATACGCATAAGTAATTATGGGCACAATGATAGCTTCTGCAATTGTGTAAAGTGTTAAGGTGAGATTAGGGATGTGTATGAGTAATGGTTTGGATGTAATTTCACCGCTCACCCCTTATTTCCCTCGCTCTTAATCGGGTATTGAAAATCGGGGTGTCACATGATAACTGATAACTCTCTAATTACGTGACGAAGAAGCTAAGGGAACTGGTTTTATAAATGAATACTACTACTGACACGCTCCTATAAAAAGGAGATCGAGTCGGGACACATCCAAAGGTAATGATAAAATCATAGACAAAATTACTTTTTGCTTTATATCGTCAAGCACTGACTTGATCGTCAGAGTGTACCCGATCGACATTCTGCCAATTTGATCCTAATAACTTCTCTTTTTTGCAAGCAATTGGTTCTAAATCGAATCGTGTGAATTTTTACTTCATTAATTTTTAATTATTAAATTTGAATAAACTTGTAATTCATTTACATCTCTTTTATAATAAATATTCCCATTGTTCTACCATTTTCTTACTCACTATTACTCTTTTTTTCTAGTAAACTTTTTTATTTATTATAGGTGTAATTGTTGTTAAAAATATTTCATCTTTCATTCTAGCGCAAAAGAAAATTTTGAAAAGAAGCAAAAGTACAAAATACCTCTGCACTTTCACTCCAATAGTCGTAGTCTCAAAAGCGTGTAACTTATTCCTAAGTTTAACCTCCTTGTGTCATGTCATTGTTTATGTCATCCAACATCTATTTTATAATCTTCATCACTAACACAATCCAAGAATAGGATGTACACTTATCTAAATCGATTTTGCATGCTTTTGGATGTGTACTGGAGTTGCTACCCAGTGATCAGTTGGTGCGGTTGTAAATGCAAATTTTAAGAGGTTGAGATACTGGAATTTCATTGATTTTACAGTGTGAATTTTTGTTCTGTGTTGGCAATTGGAGCTATACATATATGTCTCTATATTTTGTTTTTGTTCTGTGTTGGCAAATGGAGCTATACATAGAGGTCTCTATATTTTGTTTTTTTCCGTGTTGGCAAATGGAGCTATACATAGATGTCTCTACATTGTTACACCTTGGATTTACTATTGTCTAAGCATGGAAAATGTTTTTTGCAAGTACACGGTTGGTGAGACTCAATGCAACAAAGTTTGTTTCATGTCATTGTTTATGTCATCCAAAGTCTTTCATTGTAGATTAATATGGAGTCGCATCTCAAATATGTGTTATTTGGGATCGTTTGTTGGAGATGGTGCTCAATAATTATAATTATGTTAATAAATGATTTGAATGGCTCATTTGAATGAGAAATCTATACTAGTCTACATTCTAAACTAAATTCATAAATTCAAGGACTGGATTATGCATGAAAAATGGTTTTTTTTTTTTTAGATAAAGTATGCATGGGAAAATGTTAATTAAGAATTTGTAAACATCCATGAAAAAATGGTTACTCTAGACCGGTCTAAAGTAACCATTTTTAGTAGGAAATATTTTCTACAACAAAATTTGTAGAATTTGTTACAAAAAAATTTCGTGAATGTGTCAAATTTGAAGTCATGGACATAAATAGAAGTTCATGCATAAAATAGATGGTAAAACACAATTGAGAATCTGCAAACAAAAAGGCATAGAGAGGGACAATTTCTTCTGCCTTTTTTTCTTCTTTTTTTTAGGTAACCATTATTCTTTTGACACACTTCTTTGGAAAGTCCATTAAAATTTTGAAGGAAAAGAGAGAAACAAACTCTATACCTGACATTACCTCCCCACCCAAGAAGATAGGGTACTTTGATACAAGGAAACTTCTTTAAATCTCTGCCCCACCCTCTATCCCCAACACGATCCTTCCACAATTTGAATCAAAAGATGTAAGAAGATAGGGCAGGTGATACCCAATTGAAATCTTTCTAGGCACCAATTATACAACAACCCTAGTTTTTTTTAACTCTTTCCTTTAAGAACGTACCTGAAAGGAAAACCAATAAGACACACCAATACTTTACACTTTGCAGGTGACAAACAACTTCTTGCATAAGTTGATAGGTGGTACATGTACAGAGGCTATTATGACTGCCTTATTACCTTTCCAAAATTTCATCACTTCTATATCTTCTTTGCCAGAATCTTAATTTACAAAAATCAACTTCTCACACAGTTTAGAGTAACCACAACACAATAAACAAGATTATGAACAAGCAAGTTGCATTAGCAAAAACTCCTCTAGGATTTTAGTGAATTTATACGCAAATTTATTCATATCAAATTCATGAGTGCCACTAATCTCCTTGTCAACTTCTGATAGTCCAAATATCAATGCTTTTAATGTATAAATTTTAGCGCTTCATAATTTATGTTGCCATGTTGCATTCTTGGTACAAAATAATAATAATAACAATAATTATAAAATTATCTCGTATCCAAAAACCAAATAAAATATCAAAACAGAGAATGGAATAAAATTTGTCTCAAAAAATGCTTTTATTGTTTTAACTTGTTACAATATTTTCGGATGTAAAAGTAAGACTGCATACATCTAATCATTTCTGACTCAGACTCCGGTCCCAGTCCCGCAATGCTTGGAGCCTTGTGTACTAAGTTTGCCCTTTTCTTTTTGTTTTAACTTACTAAGTACTGATCCAAGAAATAATGTAGAGAAAGAAACCTGCAACAAATTGACATAATTAAGTAACTTCTCCAAACTAATTGCAGCAGAGAGTCAATAGGGCCTCTTGAAAGTAATGAAAACTAAGGCTCTATTCCAGTAGTATTTTCTAGTTTTTCAAAGTAGAAGGTGTAGTGTAATACCCCACTCCAACACATGGTATGATATTGTCCGCTTTGGGCCATAGCCCGCACGGTTTTGCTATTGGGTTTACCCCAAAAGGCCTCATACCATTTGAAGAGAACATACTACATATAAGCACATCCCCTTTTCCACACCCAGGCGATGTGGGATTGAGCACCTTGTACCCTGTCAGTGTGGTAGCTCAGCCCAGTGTCTGTCTATGCACCCGCCCACTCACACCCGTCCACAAGGGTTACTACAATCCACCCCCCTACGAGGCCCGACGCCCTCGTCGACACACTTACTTCCGGCTGGGTTCAGGCTCTGATACCAACTGTAATACCCCGCTCCAACACATGGTATGATATTGTCCGCTTTGGGCCATAGCCCGCACGGTTTTGCTATTAGGTTTACCCCAAAAGGCCTCATACCATTTGAAGAGAACATACTACATATAAGCACATCCCCTTTTCCACACCCAGGCGATGTGGGATTGAGCACCTTGTACCCTGTCAGTGTGGTAGCTCAGCCCAGTGTCTGTCTATGCACCCGCCCACTCACACCCGTCCACAAGGGTTACTACATGTAGAGCATAAGATTTATAAAATTTGGACTTAATATAAATTCAGTTAACATGAATTGAAGGGAGTTCTCTTACTTAGTTTGGACACCTATAAATATTTGTAAAAGTGTCCAATGAGAAACCACATTTTTTTTGGGATTAGGTAAAATAGTCTCACACACCCAAAAACTCGAAGCTCTCACATCTCCTTCGAGTGACTAGAGGTTATATCAGCTAGACGAATGCTTGACAGTTCAGAAAATTAACAAGTCTGGGAATATTTGTAAAGTAACATTGAAAAAGTGGGTTAACAATTCCAGATTTATGTACTTAATTACCTGGAGTAGCTAACAATTCCCTTGTGTTAATTGTTTAAGTGTACCAGTGGACCTTCGATTTTTATTTTTGTGCGTCCATGACTAGATGAATACCCCACTTTTTCACCTTCACTGATGGTCCAGTGGAGCCAAGTGGATTAATTGAAACCTCAATGCAACAACATTCATCAGGAATGCATATCCAATCTTTAATGGGTAACCGAGACAACATGAGGTGATCTGATCTGATGTTGTCCATCCAACTTGATATAGTTAAGCCAGTACTATGACGACGACCATTGATATGGAGATAAAGTGGAAACTGATCTCTCGATTGTGTCTTCGCATCATCAGAATCAATTCCGATAACAACACAAGAAGCAATTACTTTTATGTTACTGCAAGTATTTGGAATATCCACCCTCAATCGTACTGAACCGTCCTCACCACTCTCATATTTATGGCTGAACCAACTCGGAACCTCACTTCCAGGAAGCACCATTAATTCATGAAACTCCTGTTCCATATATAAAAAGCATAACAATGATGTACTTATTACTTTTGTGAGAAAGAGTATCTATATATATATATATATATATATATATATAGAGAGAGAGAGAGAGAGAGGGACAAGCATTACACACATATGTATACCTGAAGTTGACTCTCTGGATAGTATATATCTGGCTTGTTGTTCTCATGATTCTCAACCAATTTGTGGCTCTCAATGAAAAACCATTGTCGATAATTATATGAACTGCAATCATGTTTTGGAAAGGAACACCGTTCTAATGATACGCAACCTTGTGCATCAACTAAATACATAGACGAGGGAAGTGAGTCCAATGTTTGAAGCCTTAAGCATCCATTCAACATGAGCGATCCAAGCTGTGTGAGTTGAGTGAAGCTTGGTGGTAAACTAACAAAGTTGTTGCTACTTATATCTAAATACCTCAACCTGTGAGGAAGATTGAGAAAGGATTCGTCATCTAAATTGCAGTTATCCCAATATAATATTCCAAGTATAGTCAGTGTAATGGATGATGGTAACACTTTTATACCACTTCCTCCCAAATCCAGACGTTCTAAACTCTTCATTTCACCAATACTGTCGGGCAAATTTTCAAGCATTTTGCAATCCCTCAGAGTCATAACCCTAAGGTGCTTGAGATGTTTAACTGATGGGGGTAAATCTTTTATTGCAGATCCATTCAAGGAAAGTATTTTTAAACTCGTCATTCCACCAATATTGTTCGGCAAACTTCCAAGTATTTTGCATTCCATCAGACTTAAATATTGAAGGCCTTTGAGATGTTCGACTGATGGAGGTAAATCTTTTATTCTAGTTCCATTTAAGGAAAGATGCTCCAAACTCTTCATTTGGCCAACATTGCTTGGCAAATTTTCAAGCATATTGCAATCTATCAAATCTAAATTCTGAAGCTCTTTGAGATGTTCAATCGATGGAGGTAAATATTTTATGCCACTTCCTCTCAAAATAATCTCTTTTAAATTCTTCATTTCGCCAATATTGTTCGGCAAACTTTCAAGCACTTTGCACTGAATCAGATATATAGCACGAAGCCCTTTGAGATGTTTAACTATTGATGAAGGTAATTCTTTTATTGCAGTTCGCATCAAATAAAGCTCCTCTAAACATTCCATATCTCCTTGGATCTCTGGAAATGTCTCAAGTTTTGAGCATTCATTGAGTAAAAGGCTCTTGATAGATTTCAAATTAGTTCTTGTTGCGACACTCTTCAGATTTTCACAACCATTGAAATTCAACTCAACAAGCCTCTCGTGACATTCAATGGATGGATGAACCTCAACCAGATTTCTACAACCTTGAAGATGCAATACCTCTAGACATGGCAACCTCGACAAATTAGGGGTTTTCTTCAAATTTTCACAATCACCGAGTTTGACAACTTTTAACTTATCTAGAATCTGCAAAAATAAACAATTAAACTGTAACAACAAATGCCACAAAATCTAAAATACAATCAACAAAACAACAAAAAAATAAATCATGCAGCAGCAGCACAAAACATAAGAATTTATTTGGTTCAGCATATCTCCTACGTCCCGATGGTTCGCACTATGTAAAGAAAAGAAGAGATTACAAGTTTTCAAGCCCCCAAGTCTTTCTCTCTCTCTCTCAATCCTAGAACCCTTAATATACTAGGTTACAACATATACTAGAGCTGTGTCCACAGGTCAAAATGGCCTATCCATTTATGAAACACAAAATGTGGGTCAAATTTGAATTGCAACACAAGGATTGAAACAAAATTCAGACTACAACTTTACAGAAGTAATGAAAAAATCAACTTCAATCAACTCAAAAATTATTAAACAAAGGAATTGCATTTAAAGTAACAACCTCACTATTTACTTCTAATTTAATTAGATATGATACGGATATAAAACATACGAGAAGAGAGAGAGTTTCCATTTCCTTTTCCTTTTTTTCTCTTTAAACATTTTCATTTTTCTGTTTCCATTAATATCTCTCACAATCCGCAATCAGTGCCAATTGTTCAATCAGCTTATTTCAATTTGCATTCACTTGAAGGTTCCGCGGGGGTGGGCTAACAAATATCACCTCTGCGTCTAACAATTTGCATTCAGAAACCAGTTTTTTTAAATATAAAAAAAATCTCAATTGTAAGAATTTTGCTCTTTTTGATTCGATTTAGAAAGTAAAAGCAAAAAAAAACAAAGCCAAACCGATCTTAACTATCCCAAACCACCTAATGGAACCACTTACATTGATCACACAAGAACTGTTTGGATTGGTCGGTTTTACTAATTGAGCTTACGTAAAAATAATTTGATATGGATAATTTTTTTCTCTATTTTTCACTTGAGATTGCATTCCTAGTTTCTAATGTAACATAAACAATAACTTATTTTATTAATATGTTTATTTAAAGATGGTGAAGGTTAGGAAAGATACGGTGAAGGTTAGGAAAGATATATATATATATATATATATATATATAAACTTAATTCAGTGTGATGTACGCATATGATAACAAAAGTTGTCAACTAATCAAATAATTAAGATATATATCTGTTTGTGTGTGTGTGTAAGTAATACGGTTCAATTATGATTGGTTTATCTTCTTTTTTTCTTTTTTGACATCTAATTCGTGAGTGCTTTAACTTACAAGTTTGAATTAGAACTGAACTGCTTATCAATCAATCTGAGCAAAATAATGCAAAAAAAATTAATAAACGTTTTATAGTCTCTAGGGGCCGCTCAACATAATTTGAGGTCTTAGGCAAAAAAATATAACAGTGGTCATTTAACATATAATTTTTTAATATCAAATATTTGTTAATAATGTTTATACAAAAATTATTCTTAATAAAATTATTATATTTAATTAGACCATTTTCTACTAATACACCAACAACAACTAAGCCTTTTCCCAATTATTTGGAGTCGGTTACATGAATCCGATATTTCTATTCCGCCCTACTAATAAATTTCTTAATTTTTAACGATATTTTTTTGGTGTATAAATATTTGTGAGAATAGAATATGATTTTTGAATAAGATCTTTATTATTCTTTTATTTGGTTCACTTTCTTTCATTCTTTTTTCATATTATTTGCAAAGAATTTTATTATCACACATTTGATTATCATTATGAATCTAAGTGGCTAATATAATTATTTTTCATTATTGTATTATCTTCTAGTAATTCTTTTAGATGACTTGATTGTTCATTTATTGATTGTTCACATAAATTTCTTGTTATTTTATTATTAATTATAACAAAAAAAAAAAAAAAAAACTGTTCAAATGAGAGGAGAGAAAACGTGAGGAATAGGAGAAAAAGATAAAAGCCAATAGGAGAAGATAAAAAGTTTTATAATTCCAAATTTTTTACAATTATCCGTTAAGTATATATTCAATAATTCATAAAAAAAACAAACGTGAAATGAGGCATGACAGAGAGAAAAAAAAAAAAGAGAGATTTTGAGATAACGATAGAAATTAGTTTAGAATGAATTAAATTATTTGAGCTTATTATTAAATTCTTACCATTGGTTGAGGCTTATCACTACATGGAAACAAAAATTTTAGGAAGTCTAATAATATAAGAAAATAAAAATTTTAATAACTCTTATTAAGGAAATAAAATAATTTGAAAGTCTTCTATTAGCTGGGGCCTTAGGCAACACTCGATATGTACCATGAATTGGCATAATTTCTAACCTAAATCTATCATGATATTTTAATTAGTTAATTAATCTAGCTTTTATTTTTCATTCCAATAAACATTAAGACTTGGAAACGTTTACTTTCACGAACCTAGCTAAAGCATAATAATAATAACTATTATCATTATTATTAATTGCATGGACATTCTTCCAAAAGTGCCCATGAATTTAGAGGAGGTTGACATTTTTTTCTTGTTATGAAGTGTGAGAAATGAACATGACTTAACTAAAGTGTAGCCAAAGTAGGTTCATGGGCCTGCCAACATGAGAACTTGGACAAAGTAGGAGTTTTTCCAA
Organism: Cornus controversa; assembly: GCA_026545225.1. Classification (NCBI taxonomy): domain Eukaryota; kingdom Viridiplantae; phylum Streptophyta; class Magnoliopsida; order Cornales; family Cornaceae; genus Cornus; species Cornus controversa. The sequence continues at coordinate 35,597,913 of CM048845.1, read as the reverse complement.
ATTTTCCTAATATATGAGATCAATGACTTTTACCTAATCCATAAGTTTTTGGAACAAATAACTTTTGATATAAATTTTTTTCAATCAACTTAAACAAAATATATAATAACATTACCTTCGTGTCATCAAATTCAACCTCAACGAGACTTTTACAACCAGTAAGACACAATTCTTCCAGAAGTGGGAACCCTGAAAAATTAAGATTTTTTCCGAGCAGATTTTTGCAATAACTGAGATCAAGGACTTTTAATGTAGATAGAAACTGTTAAAAAAATAAAATAAAATAAATAAGTTAGCTTCAATCTATCAGAGAAAATTATTAACAACAGAAAGGAACATATATACCATGCGTGTGTAGAATAATAATCTTACTTTTGTATTCGTCCAAATTTCATTGATCAAGCTATGACGTAAATGGAGTCGAACAAGTTTTTTTGGATGAAAATTGGATGGAAAATATTCTCCAGGATAACCATTCCAATCAAGATACCTTAACTCATTTGAAAGATATGTAAGGCGTCCAAGAAGTTGCACGCCAGTGATTTTGAGCATTCTTAGCTTTCTCATTTTTGCAAAGGCATCAGCACTTACATGAAACTCTCCCAGCAAGAAGGTGGCATCACCTCCTAAATATAATTCTTTCTCACTTAGCATAATGGCTTCAATTTTTTCTGTCACCTATCAACCAATAGCAAGGAGTATGTGTACGTTTCCCACAAATAGAAAACCTCATTAAAATTATATTTAAAAATTTTAAAGCAGATCACATGGACAAGACATTTTTTTTTTTTTTTTGCACACTTAGGTGTGGAAACAAACTAATATGTATTTAATGCATACCGTATTTTCAGTGAATACTTTATGGATGTCTTCGTAAGACCACAACCTGCTTCGCCGTTCAGGATCTTCAGATTCTTGACGAACAATTTCTCGACCCATTTCTTGTATCAAATCATGCATCCAGAACTTGTCATCTGATATAGTAACGAGAGACCTCTCAATGAGAACTTTTATTCCGATGACCGAGTGAAATCCACAACCCTCAACAAAATCTGTTGCAAATTTCTTATCATATCCTTTGAAGAAACAAGCTATATCGAGAAATATAGCCTTCTCATTTTTATCGAGACCATCATAACTTATCTTGAGAATATCTTGAATTTCTTGGGGAGGGTTGCTCTTCAATTTATCCAATTCACTTTCCCATTCTGGTATGCTTCTTCCATATAAAAAAGATCCCAAAACTTTAAGAGCTAATGGAAGACCTTTGGCATAATCAATTATATGATGTGAGAGTGTCAAGTACTCTTCTATAGGATTGTCCTGCTTGAATGCATGACAACTGAAAAGTTCAAGTGCTTCATTGTTATTTAATAGCTCAGCATGATATATTTTGACATTGTATCTTGTCAACAACCGTTGTTGTCTGGTTGTTACGATGATTCTACTTCCTGAACCAAACCAATCTTGTCCTAATCCAACTAAGTCCGTTAATTGCTTCTCATGATCTACGTCATCAAGAACTATAAGAATATTTTTGTGTTGAAGCCTATCCTTTATTTCATTGATTCCCCTGTCAGAATTCGATATCCTCAAATTATTATCCATTAGGATCTCTCTGAGAAGTTCTTGTCGTATTTTAGCTAGACCACCATGCTTTGTTGACTTTTCTCTCACATTCTCAAGAAGACAACTTCTTTCAAATTTATTTGATATTTGGTTGAAAACCGCTTTAGCAACGGTTGTTTTTCCTATTCCACCCATCCCACAAATTCCGACAAAGAGTTTATCTTCTGACCTATCACTCAACAACATAATTACTTTGTTTGCTCGAGAATTAATACCCACTTCATACTCAGCAACTCTGAATGGTTTAGGTTGCAAATTTTTTGAAATCACTTGAACAATTTGTTGAATAAACTTATCTTCATACCTATATATAAAGTATAAAGCTCATTAAAATATACATCTAGCATGAAAATAAGAAAGAGAGAGAAATACATATTTATTCACTATAACTTATACACAGGCAAAAAACACTAAACAACCCATTTGTTAGATATAGAATGACAGTTGAAAATATTTGCATTGGTTTGACACTTGCAGACATAAATAGGAGTGAACAAACATGTTAGTAACAGAAGCCACAATTTATATATACTCTTTCTAGAAAACTTTACTTGGCTACTCAATGAAGTTTGTAACCAGAAAATGGGCAGTCTTAATTTAGATAGGAGACTATATTGTATTGGGATGTTAAAACTGATAGTTGTTGTTACTCTTGACCACAAACAATAAAATAAAATAACACATACATTGAACTAAGCTAGTAGTAACTGATAGAATTAGCAGAACATATTTACCCATTTGTTTCATCTTCCAAGTCCATTCCGCTTATATTTGCGGCTTCCTTTAAAGCGTCCCTCCATCTCTGCACCCTTTTTGTCTCCTCCTTGTGAATTTCTTCATGTTCTCTAAATGCTTCTGCAAAACTCCTCTTTTGTTTCCTAACATGACGTGGTTTCACTTGGTAGAAAATGGGCAAAACTATCTGTCCTTTTGTCCTCCTGCACTCAAGGATTTCCACAAGTTCATCCAAGCACCATGAGGACGAAGCGTAGTTTTTGGAGAAAACGATCACAGCAATTCCCGATTCATTAATATTCTTCACTAGTTCTAGAGATATGAATTTTCCTCTCTCAAGCTTTTCGTCATCCTTAAAGGTCTTGATTCCTCTCTGATCCAAAGCCCTGTAGAGATGGTCAACGAAACTTTTGCGAGTGTCTTCGCCTCTGAAACTCAAAAACACATCATATTCCCATCGATGCAACAAAGAAGAAGAAGAGGAAGAAGCCATAGGAAAATTGCTTATTTTTGTGCCAAATTACTCAGATCTATCTAGAGATCTGGAAAGAAATAAGTTTATGTGTATGTATAGAGAAACAATATGAAATAGTTACACTTGCATATATTATATATATTCTATTACTTCTAGTTGCTAGTAAAGCTAGATGCCTATTCAAAAGCTAAGCCATTTTCTCCGGGTTTTAAGGTATAATATAATTTGCTTGTGACATTCTACGAACCTTCCCATCACTTATCGCATTGGTTGTCGGTGACATTTATTATATTTTTAACAAGGCAACCATACAAAGTTATAAACACATTATGAAACAAAAGAGCCAGCTCTACTCTTCAAATCCTAATGGTGATGGAGAAGACTTGCAATTCCCATTACGTCAACAGCTTGAAAACTGTAGGCCCAAGACAATACGAGCGCTCTTGACACATTGAACTTGACTAATGAAATTTTCGTTGCTTTTTTATATTACTCTTTTCCATTATTTTTTATGTCATTTAATGTTATGCTCCTCTAAACCATTTCCTGCACTACTGGATTTTTATAGGAAAATGATACCTAGTTGACAGCAGACTAATCCGAAGATATACTATAAAAAAAATTTATATCATCCGCGGTTTAAATCGTCGAAAAATGCCTCCAAAATCGCCAAAAAAAATTTCACCGGCAGTTAAAAAATATCAAAAAATGTCCTGCCAGTAAAGAATTACCGGTGATTTTACTAAACTGCCGATAATTACCGGCTGTTCTTTTGCAGCAACCAAAATTATACCGGCAGTTTTATCTGCCGATAAATATCTTCAAAATGCCGATAATGATTAACTTTTACCGGCAGTTTGCTATAAATCACCGGTAAATCACTACTAATAATATTACTTTTTCCTGAGGTTAACAAAAAACCGTACATAAAAGTTGTTTTTTTCTTCTTTTTTCAAATTTAGAATCAGGTTGTGGTTCTGGTTCTGCTTGTGTCTTACTTGGAGTTTCAAGGCAACGGGTTGTTTTTTTTTCTTTTCTCCTTTTGAAAAGATAAGAAATTCGAAAACTTCATATTATAGAAGATGATAAAAATATACAAGGCCAAGCATCCAAGTGAAAAGCTCTGATAAAAATGTATCTATATATATGAAAAAATATATATATACATATGAAAATGTTTGTACATCCAGTAGTTGAAATTTAAAAATGTACATCCAGTAGTTGAAATTTAAAAATACATATTATAAACAAAGAAATCAAAGCAAATAAGTGACATTGCCGAAATTCAACCAGCTAGAATTCAAATTAGGCTACAAAAGTGAGCCAAGACATGTGGCTGGATGGATCATCACCACATCCAATTTATGCTTCTCTGCAAAGTCCCAAGCAGCTTTTTCCGCTAGAGTCTTTGACACTGGTACCATTTCTGCCAAGTTCAATAGAGTATTTTTAGAAACAAATACTACAGTTTCACATTGGATAAAAATACAAGTTCAATAGAGTCCTAATTCGGATTCAGCAAAGTCATTACTCTTCTCAAGGAAACTTCCCAAATTTTTATATCTGCAGCAAAATTATAATTTCAGCACTGCAGAATTCATTTGAAGTCATGATCTAAAGCAACCAAGAGAGAGAGAGAGAGAGTTACTCGCAAGATTCTTTGATTGACAAGATTGAAGATCCTTTTCTACCAATGACACAACCCATTTTTCCAGGAGGAACGTTGAGCACTGACAGGATCTCCTCTTCTGGAGCAGTGCCTTCCACAATGAGGTTGTCTGACAGGATAAATCAAATTTTATCTTTCGATGCATGATTTCACAAAAGCCCCAGAAGCAAAAACAAGATTCAACCAAATGCTCAACTCCATCTGGAATAATAGTAGTTTGTAGCATAATAAAACTATGGTCTACTTAAATCATAACATGTCCTACTTTTATAAAGAAAAAAACACATGTACATAAGTAATCTTGAGCCTACAAGATAAAGACTTTCAATGAATAGAATAGTTTTGGCTGCCCTATTTCTTGCAAACAGTCACCAATAAAAGTTGTGCTAAATGGACTCTACTATTCTCCTCATTGTACCAGTTTTGGTAGGTAAGTCATTTCTAAGAAGCAATTTGTTTTGGTAGGTATGTTACACACCCAACTCTTACACCCACTTTTGGGCATTCTAAGAAGCAATTTTGGGCTAAAAGAAAATGGTGCTTTACTTTGCCGGGAGGAGAATTGTGAAAATGGATGATAACATATTCTGTGCAGCCAAAGAACTCGTGCAGGAAGAAAGAAAAAGGGAAATACACAAACCATTACATGATTAATTCAAAGAGAGAGCACTTAAAAGTCGTCTTGATTATCATAAATGACTTATTATAGAGTCGTTGGCTACTTGTGGTGATTTATGTAGGGATGATATTTGTAAGGAAGGAACTGAAATATAAAATTTTAGAACTGGAATTTGCTGTCAGCCCAGCAACTAGGGAAAATAGGAGAGATTTTTCTGTTCTATAGGTTCTAGAAAGTTGCACTATTAAATTAACTTAAGTTCATAGCATTTGCTAGTTGGCGTGCATCACATTTTAGTATGATGAACCAAACTGCTTCCAATTAACAAAAAGTGTGTCATTTCAGAAGTATATTAGAATTATGTTAATGTTATTATTATTATTCAAGTGTATCATGATCCTTTTTTGTGGGCATAGGAAAAATACTGAAACCGGAGCAAGGGTATTAGCTAGCATTGCTGTGCCACAGTATACTTGAGAAATAATAATAAAAGTATGAGAAATAAAATAAGTAGCAAAATTAATATAATTATCTCAGCAGAGACTATGTCAAGAATGTAGAACCTCATATCAGTGATGAAGAACAGGTCAATCACTCGCCCATCAGCTGTGGTCGATACCTTTACTCTCTTTATAGTAAGCTCAAGCTCGCGAAGAACCTGTGTCACATCAGCCCAAAATTTCTTTAAAAGTTAAAACTCATAATCGTCCTAGAATTTAAATAATCAAGTAGCCAATACAACACAAAGGAACAAGTGTGAAATAGATGAATCCAAAACCAAAATAGCTATACAAGTGTGAAGATCATGCAATGTTAATAGACCTTTAATTACCGAGAGAACATGGAGAAATAAATGAGAACTCATAGCCTACAAAACAAATTGCTTCTAGCAACCAGAGAAAATACATAATATTCATCAAAGAAAAAGCAATATCATCAAAGAAAAAAAACTCACAATAAAAACCAATTCGGCGAAACATAAGACTATATGCAAAATTGATTCTCAAACATTGAAACCAAACAATTCAAATCAAACCACAGATGAACATTTAATTAAAACCAAACAATTCAAATCAAACAATACATCTAACAACAAGTTGTCGAATAGAAGTGTGAGAAATAAAGTATGAATATGATTATTAATTGAGCTAATTTTCTCACTATCGGAAACCAAAACAATATGAAACATATAATTGAGAAGTTTATTTTATTTTCTTCATTTCTTCCAATTCCTCATCAACCAAACAAATAGTTCAAAAATTAATCAAGTTTATACTTTTTCAAAAAATTGAGCCAATAGAAAATGGCCTAATTTCAAATAACGGATATCCTCAATAACAGTTTTTAAGTAAGGTTTAGATTTTCTCTCCCCACTAGCCTAATCGAACACAGAGTGCTTCGGAAACTCAATCAATCACCTAATCCAGAAGTCGATTGATGCCTTCTTAATCAATCACCTAATCCAGAAGTCGAATCGAGCTCCAACCTCAAGTGTTCGAGCTCGGCTTGGTCAGGTTCACGAGCTTTTTGAGCTCGGCTCGAAACTCGTATAGAGATATAGATATTACACATACATGCACAGATCTATCATATAGATATTACACACACATGCACAGATCTATCATACACATATTACACACGCATATGCAGAATGCACATATCTGTCTAAAACTAGATTTCTATCAAAATAAATTTCATACAAAATTATAAAAAAGTAGAAATACCTGGAAAATCATCGATCTCGTCAAAGCCACTGCTCCGATCTCACCAAAGCCATTGTCACCGTCCTCCCATGCCACAAGAGAGAGAGAGAGAGAGAGAGAGAGAGAGCGCAAACACAATACAGATCGGCAGTCGTGAGTTCGGACTTAGGATGCAGACAGAGGAGTGCGGGCCGTGTAGCTAGGGTTGAGAGTAATTGAGCGATTAAAGAATATATATATATAGATGGGCTTTCAAAACCTGGGCTTAGGTTTGAGCTATGTTAATTCTCTTCGGCTCGATCCATTTATATTAAAAAAGTTTGGTAATGATTTGGTTGGGCCAACTAAAGATATTAGTTTGGTAGTGGAGCATTTCTGCCGGTAATAAGTGATGATTTTTGGTGGTTTTGAAAAAACTGCCGCTAAGCCAAATATTTCTGGCGGTTTTCAAGAAAGCATCGGTAATGCATTTTATTTATTTGGTTGGGCTGGGCTAAATCTTTTCTTGGTTCTTAAAAATCGCCGCTAAACCAATTATTTCTGGCGGTTTCTATGAAAGTGCGGGTATATAGTGCTATTTCTGGTGGTTTTAAATAAACTGCCAAAATTCTTAATTATTACTGGCGATTTTTAAAAACTGTCGGTAATAACTTCAAATTTTCGACAGTTCAGTTACAGCTGATCAAAAACCGCCGAAAAAAGTAAATATGTTGTAGTGATATATGGTTGAAAGTAGGGGTATCCAAAACACTGACTGAATTGGAATTATAATTAATCGTATTTGAATCAAATTGAACTGTTCACAACAACTTTACAATTATAATTTCGGTTCCAAATATTAAAAATTGTTCACTACGGTTCCAATTTTAGGTCCATTAAAATCGAATCCAACTGGAACTGTTACTGTTACTATATATATATATATATATATATATATTGCCTATGTCTACGACACTATAACAAAAAATTATTGAACTAAAATAGAAGTTGATTTCATATAATTAATGTGTCAATAAACAAATATTTACAAAACACCATTTGCATGTTTGCATTAACTACTATGTACAAAAAATATATATATTTTAATGACCACTTGTCGTCACCTTTTCTTGTCGTTATCTTTCTCTTCTTTAAAGATGAAACATAAATTTTCTTCACTACCGAGAAGAATACCCTTGTGTCAACACGAATGTACTTCGCCTTCAGAAAATGACTATGCAATAATCTACAAAATATATAACATTATATGATAATATAATAATTCAGAAAATACTCATCTAATATTTTATTATTAACATTAGGTAAAATAATTTAGAGTAACCACTAATATAATAATAGATTATTATTACCTCATTATTTCCCCATTTTCGTAGTGAAGATGAGTTGATATATCGAAACTTTCTTATAGCAACATCTCAGTCCTACAAAGTTATATTGGATTACACACTTTGATTAAAACACTATAATAAAACTTTTGGGTAGATAATATTTGTCATAGAATGCAGCCCGTCGTCTGGAATATCAGTGTGTGCAAATCAACCCTAACAAATACTTGGTGAGCCCTAACCTATGAAGTGTTCTTTTAGTTAATAAAATTTATTTGGTGTGCATAAAAAGTGAAATGGTCTTGCAATAAATTTTTCTTTGACTGAGTTTTCCAAAAAATTTATTTATTACAGAAGGTCTTTCCTATCAAATAGTATGTGATGTCAAGGTGCTCAATGATAGATCTTGTTGACGTATTTGTAGGATTAAAGTTCATTAATGAAAAAAAAATGAAAAAATAAATAAATAAAGTTCATTAATGAAGGAAATTCATTTGTTAACTCAAAAAATATTTGGCAAGCTCCGACCTATGAAGTGTTCTTTTTAATTATAAAAAAAATTTGCGTGTGATAAAATGAAATGGGTCTAACTATAAATTTATTTTTTGATGAGTATTCCAAAAAAATATTCAATAATATGTATCATAAAGTTTTTTTTTCCTTTTTTTACCAAATATTATCTATCACAAAAGTCTTTGCGATAAAATAGTCTGTGACTTGCAGTGACGCCTTCCAACTCAAGGTCTACAATTATAGCACTTGTTGACGCACATGGTAAATCACTTTTGAAATGTCTAGTCAAATTACTTTAAGACATACATCACTTGGATGAAGAACCAACAACCGGACACCAAATCAATATCTGTTGTACACTTCAATAAAAGGATGCCTCCCTAATATAAATATGGTCAAATAATATGCACAGTTTCATACTCTCCTGAACAATATGATCCAATATGTGTATATGACATGTAGAGCAAAGTATTTCTTCCACACTTAAGGTCAAGCAAAAAGTGTCCAGCTTAGATGTAACCATTTGGACAAATTGATTGGGGGCTCGGGAGTTGCAACAGCAAAGGATCTCATGGTCGTAGCAATGACCTGAGGTGGTGTGTGCTGGAGAGAGCTCGCCGTGGATGGACTCGTGTCCTCAGTTTCCATGTTTGTGTGGGAGGGAAAAAAAAAAGAGAGGAAGAGAGTGAATATGGTGTGGATGGTGAATATGTATGTAATTATATCTAAAAAAAATAGGGAGGTAGTAGGTAAGGAATGTGGCGCCCATGTGACAATCCTTTTTATTTTTTCCTACATTTGCATCAAAAGTTTCAGCCCTTTATCTCAATTTATATTCCTGTATATGTTAATAAAAGTGGGTCAGCTAAAATTAATCAATAATGGTTGTTGTCACGCCCCGAAATCCGGACCGCTGGGACTTCCCCGGACCGACCCCGAATCCCTAGTGTGAACCCGTTCACTCAACCCCATGAACTATCTTAAACACACTCATGTGATAGTATCCCTTTCCGATGCCATGCCATAACGCCCTGATTTCCCCACTCTCGGAAGACCGGAGGTTAACTATCCATTTAAACCCAGTGAACCCTCATTTCACTCATTTACAGCGGAAGCTTAACTTAATTTTTGCACAAAAATTCACACAACACTACCTCAACCAATTCCCATGGGCCCTAGATCAAATCATACACCTTAGTGGCAATTTACTTGGCCACTCCTTTGAGAATCACTCACTTTCGAGCATTAAAACTTTCTATGTTTGGAATCTGAAACTGAGGCTTACACCATTGGATAGATAATCCAAACATACTCAAGTTCAAAAAAAACCACACTCAATTCCAATCTAGAACGAAGAAATTATGTCGAAACGAAGTTTTGGAAAAAGCTGTGAATAGTAATCTCGATCAATCGAGATTGGCATCTCGATCAATTGAGATTCATCTCGATTAATCGAGATTTTGACCCCATCAATCGAAAAAAACAGTCTCTCGATTGATCGAAATTACCCCATTTTGGACTTCAAAGACACTCAGATTTCGCAACCATTTCGATCAATCGAAATGGGAGACATTTTGATTGATTGAAATGCACTTCCCAGCAACTCCAAAACACCTATACAAGATCCATTTGAACTCAAATCTCAACCAAACCACCTTGGATCATTCATAAAACATATAAATCATCCCCCAATGATATAATATCATACTCACACATCAACCTACACATTTGAATCTCAAATCTTGTATAATCATAGAAAACTCATCCTAAATTCTCAATGCACATAAAATTCAAGTGCATAAACCATCCTCATTTTCCAAAGATCATATTCATCAACTCATACATACAACCTAACTCACACATCGAAATCCTATAATCGTGATTCCAATATAAATCTACTCTTCAAAACCTTCATATCCAAGAGTTCAAGATATAAAGAACAAAAGGGATACATACATCCATTTAAGCTCCACATCCATATAAAATCTATGAAACCATACACATAAGGATTCAAATAAATCTACAAGTTACATATACCGTGAATGTAACTATAAATCAACATAATCCACATGCCACATGCCGGCATGGATAGCCAAAAACATAATCCATACATATATCTCAAAAGATCCCCAAAATGCACCAAAATGCTCCAAGTAAGGAAGCAAGCTCTTTTCATCCATTCTCAGCTTCTCACCTGAAAAAAATGTTTGGGGGAGCGGGGTGAGCAACACTGCGGCTCAGTAGAGATGCCCCTCCCCTCCTAGGTGCCGACCCGACACCGACCTACATGTCCCTCACTACATAGCATGTAAAATGCTTTCATGCACACGATAACATACAATTCAAGTATGAATGCACTTATTCATATATCATGCTTTTCAATGCATATCATTGCTATAACAAGCCTAGCATGCATTCTAACATTCAAAACAACACATGGTCACATATATGTCATAAGGCATGCATATCACTCTCATATGCCTACAAACCACAACCTAGCATATTTTTGATCATGCTTCAACAATGCACGCTCTTGCTATAAAATAACCTAGCATGCATCCAACATTTATACACACACACAACCAACATATAATCATATGATTGCACCCCAAAATACACATAACCTACATATGCATATAATACACTATATAGCTAATCATGCTCTCATTTTTGCACACTTTGCACATATTCAACCCACACATCATATATTTATCAAGGTGGATCTATCTAGCATGCATAATCACAAGGGAAGAGGAAATATAAAAATTCAGCCCCTTGCCCATCTCTCTCACATACAAACTCAACCGAAAACCTCTCCTAACCACCCAAAACCCTAGAATCGACAACTAGAAGAGAAGAAACACCCCTACCTCAAGATTGAAGACCTTACAAGCACTTATCAAAATTTCCAGCAGGTTCTACCTTGCCAAAATACGAGTTTGTTCGGTTTAAACCGAAGCCCTAGCCGTCCCCTACACACTTTCCTTCTTCGGCAAATCACGAATCCAAGCCGAATGCACCCGAAATGTAGAGAGAATGTGGAGGGATGAAGAGGGAAATATTTAGAGAGAGAGGGAACTGTGAGAAATGAGATCTCAGATCTCCCTGGGATATTTATTCCAATCCTAGGGGCGCAAAATGACCAAAACGCCCCCAAGTCACTTAACGTACCTTCCCGGGCTCCTTTTTCGATTTCGAAAACTCCTACAGCCTCGAAATCGCTTCCTTAACTAATTAAACATTTCGTTACACTCAAAATCAAAAATAATTATTTTTCAGAAATTTTTCAGATTTCCGGGCCCACGTGAACCGCATCCCGGGCCCCTGTTTGACCAAAAAGTCAAACTTCACCAAATTTTCCGAAAACTTCCAAAAACCTCCTAACATGTTTCCAAACATGTTTTCCACTCTCGAAACATCCAAAACATCATTGGAAACGCATTTATAGCGAAAATGATAAAAATTTTTGAAAACCGGTCAAATTTGGTTCCGGTCTCTACAGTTGTCCATAGAGCTCAAAATAATCACAATTAAAACAGATAGAAAACTCCAAAAAATGAAAAATAAAAAAGGATAATAATTAGTGAAACTTTACTATTGCAGTGGGAGGAGCAATAGTAGTTGGGTCACCACCACCACCACCACCATAGCCCACTTGAGATGCCACCGCAGCAGTAGAAGCAATGGCCACCATTGACACAAGAACTCGATCACGTGCGTCACACTGCAAGAACGGGTTCCAGTTTAAACCAAAATAATAAAAACATATTAGATCTGATAACTACAATAAAAAACAAACACAATTATATTTTAAGTGTATAGTCAATGATGTTATTTTTATAATTCAAGTGGGATTCACAATCTCAGGTTGCTATTTGAATTAAGTGGGACGTGAAAATTAGCAGGAATTCATGATTTGAATTATAAAGGGCTCACTTGGAATTAAATAACCCCACTAGCACTACTTGTGCATAAACTATAGTAATAAAATGGTATAAATAATCCACAAACAAAAGTTTTTGCAGAACACCAATAATCACTCCAGATTGAGATTGCACTATTGCAACACCAAAATCGCGACGGAGCATTGGATAATTTTAGACAGACTGAAAATTGGAAAAGTATGAGAAGCCAGATTGAGATTGCACTCTGGCAACACCAAAATCAGCAACCAAACCACAACCTGTCAGACGGAGTTTTGGATAATTTTAAATAGACTAAAAATTGGAGTTTCTCGCCTCTGACCACGAGTGGTGGTTCCATGACCCGCTGTCCCACCAGTTTATAATGCACTTTGATAAGTGTTCAATTCTATGCATTTGAACCCTCTTTATTGCATATGTTAGTTCCATTTTTGCGTTTACCGAGATATGTTTACGGTATTTTTGTGTTTTTGATGTATTGCAGGTATTGGAGTAAATGGAGCAAAGTTGGAAGTTTTCTGCAGTCAAGAGATGAAATCAGAAACTGTTGCCAAGGCATTTCGATCAATCGAGATGTGGATTTCGATCAATCGAAATTTCGATTGATCGAAATCTCATTTCGATTGATCGAAATCTCGATCAATCGAAATGCAATTTCGATCAATCGAAATGCTGCAGAGCCCACTTGGCCACTTGCTCACCTGCTCTCCCACTTGCAACAAAATCCCCCTTTTTGCACGACTTAAGGGGATTGTCTGACTTGAACAAGACTTTTGGGGGCCTTCTTGATACAAGAGATATATATAATGATATATATATATATATGGTGGGCCCAAAGGAGCCAAAAAGCATACAAAAAGCACCAAAAGCCACATATCTCATATCTCTCAACATATACAAATCAGAAGAAGAAGAGAGAGACCTTCGGGAGAGGAAGAGGAAGGGCTGAACCAGACCAAGAAGCTTCATTCTCTTCATCAATGGAAGGGTGCAAGGCAACCATGAGCAACTAACTCTTCTACTAGGGTGTTGGTTTCAACCCCTAGCCATGTAAACTTGTTCATCTTTGTAGCTCTTGGGACTTGTAATTAAATGTTGATTATTTAGCCTAGTGATTATGTACACAAATACATTTCTTTTATATATTCATTTGATTTGGAATTTATTCTTGTCTTAGAGTAGGTTTTGTCACTTGAATGCACAACATTTGCATATTCCACAAGAAGTGCAAATGATGGCTAGATAATGGTGTTTAAATGAATGTGTGATGCTAGTTTGTATAGACCATGCCAAGACAAGGTAGTTTGGATGCATGTAGTGTTCACTTAGAGAGTAGAGTAAGTAGGTAGTTAGTTAGGTTGAAGAGCTATGCTTGTTGAAGATGGATTATGATAGGTTAGCACACACATTGATCTTTTGATATGTCATTGAGGTCACAAGCCTAATGTCATTGTTAGGCATTTAATTAATGAATCCCTTGCTTGCTACACTTATGAACATGTGAATGGCTAGGGGTGGAAACCAACCCTAGTTCTCTCTCCCAATTTTACTTTTTAATTTTATTGTCATTTCCTTTATGCAATAGTTTCTAAACACAAAACCAAAAATCTGTTTTGTTTGAATTAAAGTAGAATTAATCTTTCTCTATGACAATTAACGATTAGTCCTCGTGGGATCGATACCCTCTATATAGAACCTTATCTGCAAAGATTCGTGCTCTTGCGAGTGGTTAAATTATATTTTGATAAAAAGGGCAAAATTAAGCTTGCAATATAATTTAGTTCCGACCACATCAAAATTTTGGCGCCGTTGCCGGGGACTCTACGGTTTAATTGTCGCCATTGGAAGATTAAATCTGGTTTAATTCTTAGGCTAGAAATTCTTTCATTCTTTTTGTATATATTTCTTGTTCTTATATCTTAAACTTCTTGATTTTAGGTATACCACATTGCGGGCATCTAAAAGAATTCAAATTGGAACCCTTTGTGAGTATAACTTCAAAAACTGGTGGTTTGAGTTCATTCACATTCTTTTGTATATATTTTTGTTACTTTTGTGTATAGCGGTGTTGTTCAATTGATAATGCATGCTAGGTAGACGGTCATTGTCACTTCCTTTGCTTCCTTGTAATAGTGAACTTGAACGAACACTTAGACGACGTAGAGGAACCTCTAGGGACCCTATTTTGCCTAGGACTGAAAACATGGATCCAAATGAGAGACAACCTCCCGGTCTACCTCCTTTTAATCATGAACAACCGCCTCCACCACCACCTCCTCAAGGAGAGTTGCTTATGGACTTTTACCTTCCGACTACATTTGAAGTACCTTCGTGTATTCAATTTCCGGATGTAGCGGCAAATCAATTTGAAATAAAGTCCTCCACCCTCAACCTTCTTAACAGCTTTCACGGTCTTCCTAATGAGGATCCATACCGGCACTTAGATTACTTCTTTTCCGTGTGTTCCACCATTCGTGTACCACACTTTACGGAGGATGATCTAAAGCTACGTATGTTTCCATTTTCCCTAAAAGATAAGGCTAGAAGTTGGTTCAATTCCCTAGAACCCAACTCAATCCATTCTTGGGCGGAAATGCAAATAGAGTTCTTAAAAAAATACTTCCCAATGGGTAAGACAAGTGATATTCGGCGAGCAATCACCGGATTCACCCAAATTGACCAAGAACAATTCCATGAGACGTGGGAGAGGTTAAAAGATCTCTTAAAATCTTGTCCGCATCATGCTGTCCCAAAATGGCAGCTAGTGCAAAGTTTTTATGATGGGGTGAGTGAGCAACATAGACAAATGATAGACTCCGCGTGTGGGGGTGGGTACCTTTTGAAAAGCCCCGATGAGGCATGGAAACTTTTTCAAACCCTAAGCAACAATTCAGCTCAACGCTCCTCCACTAGGAAAGGGAAGGCCACCCAACCTTGTAGAGGAGTGCATGAGATTTCACGGGTAGATGAGGTAGCCATGCAAGTAGAAGCCTTGTCCCGAAAAATGGATTTAATCATGAAAAATGGGCTGCCTACTCCTAACCAATCTGTCCAAAATTAGGAGGGATGTTCGTTTTGCTATAGCACTTCGCATTTTGTGCGAGATTGCCCTATTGCCGGGCAATCTCCCGATTATGCTCAAGAGCAAGCGAATGCCTTGTACGCTAAACAAATGAATGATCCATATTCGAACACGTACAATCCTGGTTACAAGAATCATCCGGCTTTTTCATGGAAGAATCAAGAATCAAGTCCCCCTTTCCAAGGGCAAAATTCTTTTAATCCCCAATCTCAACAGCCGCATTATAGGCCAAACCCTCAACCTTACAATCAAAGATCTAATTACCAACAACCACCACCTCCTCCGAGAAGCCAAAGCTTTGAAGATCGAGTGATAAGCAATCTTGAGGCCAACACCCGCTTATTGCAAACTCATTCTCAATCAATCTCTAAGCTAGAAGCCAATGCTCAATCTATGGCTAGGTTAGAAGCTCAAATCGGGCAACTAGCTAATGCCTTAAATAGAAGGGAGGAAGGTAAGTTGCCAAGTCAACCGGTGGCGAATCCCAAGGGTGTGCATATGATTGAAGATCCATCATCTTCAACTTGTAATGCTCCTCCAGAGCAAGTTCAATCAATCACAACCTTGAGGAGTGGAAAAATCATTAACTCCAAGGTAGGGGAGGAAGAGATAAAAGAATTTCAAGAGCAACCTAAAAATCCAAAAGAATCCCAATTAAATCCAAAATTGTTGCCGTTAAATCCAAATTTGCAAAATACCCCTTCAAATCCAAAAGGAAAGGCAAGTGAAGTTATGTCACCATCGATTCCAAATCTTGACACCTCTTATGAACCTCCGGTTCCTTTTCCTCAACGATTGAAGGAACCTTCTCATTTCGGGAAGCAAGGAGAGAAAATCCAAGACATGATGGAGATCTTCAAACAAGTAAAGATCAATCTCCCTCTCCTTGATGCTATTCGACAAATTCCCTCTTATGCAAAATTCTTGAAGGACTTATGCACTCAAAAGCGCAAATCTAGGAATAATGTTCCTAAGAAAGTCCTCTTAACTGAGCACATAAGCTCCATTTTCCAACATCAAGCCCCTCCTAAATTCAAAGATCCGGGTGCTCCGACCATTTCGTGCACTATCGGAAATCAATCTTTTGAAAAAGCACTTCTTGACCTAGGGGCTAGTGTCAATTTGCTTCCATTCTCAGTTTACCAACAACTAGGTTTGGGGGAACTCAAGCATACCACGGTTGTGTTGCAACTTGCCGACCGTTCGGTGAAGCAACCACGTGGCATCATTGAGGATGTCATCATTCAAGTGGACAAATTCTATTTTCCGGTGGACTTCATAGTCCTTGACACGGAACCGGTTCAAAATCCGAATCATCATATTCCTATCATTCTAGGTCGTCCATTCTTGGCCACGGCAAACGCTTGCGTTAATTGCCGTACTGGAGTGATGGACATCTCTTTTGGGAATATGAAAGTCCGCTTGAACATCTTCAATGCTTCCCACCACACACCCGACGATGAAAGTGAGTGCTTTTGTGTCGATGTAGTGGACGACCTTGTTCAAGAAGCACTTCCTTCTATTCTTTCCACGGACCCCTTAGAGGCATGCCTAAATCATTTTAACCATGACGATTTTGACATTGAGCAATCCATATGTGAAGTCAATTCCATGCTCGATGTTAATACTGTCATGGATTTGCCTAAGTGGAGAGTTCCGAGAGAACCCTTGCCCCCTTTGTCCAAAACTCCCCAAACTCCTTCTTTAATTTCCCCACCACAACTTGAGCTCAAGCCTCTTCCAGCTACACTCAAGTATGTTTTCTTGGGCGCAAATGAGACCCTTCCAGTCATTATTGCTTCCAATCTCACAAATGCTCAAGAATTAAAACTCATAAAGGTGCTCAAAGAGCACAAAGAAGCAATAGGATGGAGTGTGATAGATCTTAAGGGAATAGACCCTTCTGTTTGTATGCATCGCATACACTTGGAAGAGGATGCAAAGACCTCAAGGGAGGCACAACGTCGATTAAATCCAAATATGAAGGACGTTGTCCTGAAGGAGGTGGTGAAGTTACTAGATGCGGGGATCATATACCCCATCTCTGATAGCAAGTGGGTTAGTCCCACTGTTCCAAAGAAGTCTGGTATTACGGTGCAACCTAATGATAAGGGTGAATTAGTTCCCCAACGCACCACCACAGGATGGAGAGTGTGCATTGATTATAGGAAATTAAATTCAGCCACTCGGAAAGATCACTTCCCCCTCCCATTCATTGATCAAATATTGGAGAGATTGGCCGGGCAAAGCTTTTATTGCTTTTTGGATGGATATTCCGGCTATAATCAGGTTGCTATAGACCCGAGGGACCAAGAGAAAACCACCTTTACATGTCCCTTCGGCACATTTGCTTATAGACGCATGCCCTTTGGGTTGTGCAATGCACCGGCAACTTTTCAACGGTGTATGATGTCTATCTTCTCGGACATGGTGGAAAAATTCTTAGAAGTGTTCATGGATGATTTTTCCGTTTTTGGACCTTCATATGAATCATGCCTCCAAAATCTAGCTTGTGTTCTCAAAAGATGTCAAGAAACCAACCTAATTCTTAGTTGGGAAAAGAGTCACTTTATGGTTCAAGAGGGTATTGTCCTAGGGCATATTGTGTCTAAGCGAGGAATAGAGGTTGATAAAGCCAAGGTTGAGCTCATTTCCAAACTTCCTCCACCATCCACGGTGAGAGAGATTCGTTCATTCCTTGGGCATGCGGGATTTTATCGCCGTTTCATCAAAGACTTTAGCAAGATTTCTCGGCCTTTGTGTCGCCTTCTTGAAAAAGAGTCTTGCTTTACCTTTGATGAAGCGTGCCTTGACGCTTTTGAAAAACTCCGCGCCATGCTTACAACCGCTCCAGTTCTAATCCCTCCAAACTGGACTCTCCCATTTGAGATTATGTGTGATGCATCCGACTATGCCATGGGTGCGGTCTTGGGGCAACGAGTAGACAAACTGCCACATGTCATCTATTACGCAAGTAAAACCCTTTCCGAAGCTCAAATCAATTATACCACAACGGAAAAGGAATTGCTTGCGGTAGTATTTGCATTAGACAAATTTCGAGCTTATTTATTAGGTTCAAAGATCATTGTCTATTCGGACCATGCTGCCCTCCGGCATCTTTTGACGAAAAAGGACACCAAGCCTAGGTTGATCCGCTGGATACTCTTGTTGCAAGAGTTCAATTTTGAGATTAGAGACAAAAAGGGAACTGAAAATGTGGTAGCTGACCACCTTTCTAGAATTCTTGTTGAATCCCTCCATAATTCCATTCCAGTTTGTGAATCCTTCCCGGATGAACAACTCTTTGTCATCTCTCAAGAAAGTATCCCTTGGTATGCGGATGTGGTTAATTATTTGGCAACCGGTAAAATACCATCTTCTTGGACCAAACAAGAGAAGGATCGTTTTCTCTCCCAATCACGATCATATTATTGGGACGATCCTCAATTGTTCAAATACTGCCCCGATCAAATAATTCGTAAGTGTGTACCCAACAGTGAATTCCAAAGCATTCTTAAATTTTGTCATACACTCGCTTGTGGGGGACACTTTAGTGCTAAGAAAACCGCAGCAAAAATTCTTCAATGCGGATTTTTCTGGCCGACACTTCATCGGGATGCATATTCATTCTGCCGCTCGTGTGAGCGATGTCAGCGCCTCGGCGCGATGTCTCGGAAGGACATGATGCCTCTTAACCCTATTCTTATCATTGAAATATTTGATGTGTGGGGCATTGACTTCATGGGACCATTTCCACCCTCTACTGGTCATGAGTACATACTTGTGGCGGTGGACTACGTATCTAAGTGGATAGAGGCCGTTGCTACCAAAACCAACGATCACGCAGTCGTGGTTAAATTCATACAAGCTAACATTTTTAGCCGGTTTGGTACGCCTCGGGCCATCATCAGTGACGGAGGTAAGCATTTCTGTAACCGGTTCCTTCGAACCTTGCTTCTCAAATACTCCGTCACACACAAAGTAGCCACCCCCTACCATCCTCAAACTAGTGGCCAAGTAGAAGTATCCAATAGGGAGATTAAGACCATTCTTCAGAAAACTGTTCGGCCTGACCGGAAGGATTGGTCATTGCGACTAAACGACGCATTATGGGCATACCGAACCGCATACAAAACTCCCATTGGAATGTCACCTTATCGGTTAGTTTATGGCAAGGCGTGCCATCTTCCGGTTGAATTGGAGCATAAAGCTATGTGGGCCACCAAGACCTTCAATTTTGACATGAAAAAGGCCAGCTCTAATCGAAAGCTTCAATTAAATGAATTGGAAGAATTGCGACATGACGCGTATGAGAACGCAAAAATCTATAAGGCAAGGTCCAAAGCCTTTCATGATCGTAATATTCGAGTCAAAACATTTTCGCCGGGCCAAAAAGTTTGGTTGTACAACTCGCGCCTCCATTTGTTTCCCGGAAAACTTCGCTCCCGTTGGGATGGACCATTTTTGGTTAATTCCGTCGCCCCCCACGGAGCGGTGGAATTGAAGGACTTGAAAGATGGCTCGATGTTCAAAGTAAACGGGCAGCGCTTAAAAGTGTGCGTGGATGACCAAGTCACCACCGAATACGTGGATGTCGTCACTTTGACGGATCCCGTGTATTTTGACTCGTGAGCCGATCCGGACGTCGCGCCATAGACGTGTAAGGTGGCGACGCCATGGTCGCTATCAAGCTTCCATGGTGTCCCTTTAATCCAAAGTAGGTTTGTATCTAAGCAATGTAGTATCTAATTCCCCAATATCCAAGTCTCTGAAGCATATTTTAAACTGACTGTTTTTGAGCATTTCGATTGATCGAAACCAAAATTTCGATCAATCGAAAATTTCGATTGATCGAAATTTTGGTTTCGATTGATCGAAAAATTGCAGAGATTTGCCAAGTCCAAAGTCCCGAGAGGTGATATTCTTCGATTGCACTTCGATAGGTCTTTGATCGATCGAAACTTTCGATTGATCGAAATTGGATTTCGATTGATCGAACTAAAAGTTCGATTGCATCAATTAAATGTTCGATTGATCGAAGTAAAAATGTGATTTAGGGAAGGAATGTTCGATTGATCGAAGAGACAATCTCAATCCATCGAAGTTAGTTTCGATTGATCGAAGCAAGATTTCGATCAATCGAAATGCACGCGGAGCCTGCACGTGAGCCGAAAATCTATTTAAACCGTTGGGCTTCCCTCCCATTTTAAAAGACCATCCGACTTCTTCTCTCCCTCTGTGCGATCCAAGCCCTATCCAAGCACTCCCGAGCACTCGATCTTCCATTCCCGATCATCCGCCGCCATCCGACGCAGTCCGATCCGCCGCAAGCATCTGCGCGATCTTCTCTTCGCGGCTGCGCATGGAGTTTTCTTCGGTTGAGCCGTTCATCTTCTTCCTCACGAGGTAAGTGATGCATGGCTACTTTTTGTTTATTCTCTCGCCATTTTTGATAGTTTTACAGCGGAATAAACATAGTTAGATCATGTTGGGGTGGATGGTTGCGAGTGCGATGTCCGAATCCAGTTTTTGTGGGTTTCGGGGGGGGGTAGGAATTCAAGCGGGAGTGGGATTTGGCATTTTCTTCATTTCAAACGCTTAGTGTTCGGTGTATAACCGTGGCACCTTCGTTTCGGTTGCGCCCGTTCACATTGCCTCTTCGAGTGCAACTTTTTGCATTTTTTGTCAGTACCTTGGACTAGGACTTCATTTTTTTTTTATTTTTTATTTTATTCTTTTAGTCTAGTAGTAGTTTCACTTTCTTCTTATTCATCTTTTATTTACGTACCTTTTGGAATCCAGTGCAGACTGTTCCGCGGCCATGGCAAGAGTGAAGAACGCCGCCGGTGCTGTTCGTGACGTGCCCGGGCGAGCCTTCCGGTCTCGGAAGTTCCACCCGGAGCAGGTTTTCGACTTAGCCGAGTTTGAGAGGCGTCCCGACACCGAGTGGACGGTTGCCGAGCTCAGGAGGCGTCGCCTCGACCGGCTATGCGTGCCTCCCACAGACGTGGCACACGAGCGCCTAGTGCAGGTCTTTTACGAGCATATGACCTACTCCTGCACAGCGCCAGATACACTCGAGACTACCGTGGCCACAGTCACGATCACGATTACGCCGAGCCGGATTGCTCATATGCTCGGCATTCCTCACCAGCAGCCGCCGGACATGGTTGGCCCGGACGGTCAGCCACTCTATAGTGCCGCGCTCCCAGCAGATACCACGCTCTTCTCGATAGTGATGGACATGTGTGGCGGGGCGTTTACCACGCCCAACCACAACTGCACGTCCAAGTCGATGTGCCCGAGCAGATATTGGTTCCTGGACACCGTTCTCCTCAAGAACGCGTGTCCGTTGCAGCACGTGGCCGAGCGCAGGGGTGACCTCCTCCGTTGCCTCTATGCTTTCCATACAGGCGCTTGGTTTTCTGTCCCATCGCTTATCTGGGGGCAGATGCACAAAGTTTGGGATGGCCTCGTCAACAAGAGGAAGAGGAGAACAGCGAGTTGGCGGCTTCCCTTTCCATTTCTGATCGCCGCTTTTCTCAGCAGTGCCAGTATACCAGTCAGTCGGACTGACATTCAGTTGGCACCGCCCACCCGCTTCACATCTACTCAGTGGGATCGGGTGAGGCGACACTTAGAGCGACAGGACCATCAGGGTGATCCACCAGACGATGTAGATATGGATGCCCCACTGGAGATGGATGAGGGAGAGCCAGCAGGGGCTGAGGCGGAGGACGAGGAGATGGAGGAGGAGGAGATGGATGTCGCTGCAGAGCGGCATGATATCTTAGCGACAGGCTATTCCTGCCTGGCGGCTGACGTAGAGCGGCTCCAGCAGGGTTTTGACGAGCACGTCCAGGTGACGCAGAGTCAGCTGGCGGGTATTCGGACGGACATTTCTTCTCTGGTGCAGGGCCAGAGAGCGATCTTAGATGAGTTCCGAGCCTTCCGGCAGGATCTGCAGTTCCTGTTCGCAGGTCGAGCCTCCACCTCCACTTCTGCTCCCACCGAACCACCACCACCACCACCCGCCCTCGAGTAGCTGCACTTTATTCACCTTTTATACTTTACTTTCTGTATTTTACTTTCTTTATTTTTGATAGGCCATGTTGGCCATGTTTAGTTTCTTTTTTGCGTATTCCGCCTACATGTACCCTTTGTACTGAAACGCATTTTCATCTTTATGGAATACATTTATATTTGCTTTTATGACATGTGTTATCTTTACTGCCTTTTCTTTTTGCTTTCCGTCAATTTATCTGTTCTCTAGACTTTGACTATGTATGTAGTACCACTTGTCTACTTGTTATATGCGATTCAGTTGATGATTTCCGTTTATTACCGCCTGGTTTTAATTCCCAATACTGTTGAGATTGCTTCAACACAGTATGGCGGTAATAAAGAAAGGCAGCCCCTTTGCGTGCTATACGTTAGCGCGCCTGGATAGTCAATATCTTGTCGCATAGACCTCTTAGACAATCGGGAAACACCAGTTCAGACCATTAGATTTACAGTGATATTGGCATTGTCTGTTTGTGCATAAGTATTTCATTATGTTCTATTTATCTACTTTTTGTTCCTCGTAACGCTCGTGGTATCCAGTTGGTATTCTGTGCAGATTTTTCTTATTTACAGGATGACCCCTGCTGTGGACTTCCATTTTTCTCGCATTCTGCCATCCCGGTAACTTCTTTCCTTGCTCTTCTTGTCCAAGCATTGAGGACAATGTTGCATATAAGTTTGGGGGTGCGGTATGCTATACCACTTGCATATGCATGCAATGTTCAGTCATTATATTGAGTGTCATTGTAGAGCAGTTTTTTTCTGTGATATTTTTGCATGCTTGCTATGATGTCTTGCTTTGTAAAGGAAGATCATTCGAATAAATGTCCGAGGTAAATGCAGCAGGTAGTTAAGAACTTTAACATTGTAAATACCCGCACTTTTGCAAGCTTTATAGTAGGCTAGAGCGGTCTACATTTTTGTCCAAACTCGAGCACGTACAATTCTTGCCCTAAATTTGTCCTTAACCGCACAAATTCGCACACATGCAGTTTAAATTGTGGGGTATAAGTCTGAGGGAGAATTTTTGAAAATTTCTGTTTTTATCTGAACATCTTAAAGAATAAGTTCTTCCGGTTGTTGTAAAAAAAAAAAAAAAAAAAAAAAAAGAAATAAAAAGAGAAAAATATGCAATAAGCCTTCTCACTAAATAAACCGGATTTCTATGCCTCAAAGCAGGAAATATTCGTGTAAAAGTGTGTAAGGTTGAGCAGTAATAAGCGGATGGCTTGCTTACGCTCATCGCCTTGTAAGCTCGGTTATTAAGTCCGAGGGGTGCTTCTTCGCCTAATGCCCTAAAACCAATTGGTTTGGGAGTCATTGGCCCAATGCCGCTACGTGGGCTTACAAGAAAGCAAAAAGAGCTAAGCATTGCACAGTCATCCGCACATGAGCAATCATGAATGTTTTGTGATAATGAAACAGCCGGGTTGAGCATTTTCAATGAGTTTTTCTCTTAAAAACAGATTTGTTCGTTTTCTTCTCCAAATATGACAAAAGCCGCACGTTAGAATGCATGTTCACTTTTCAAAGAGGATTTTGGGGTTGGAATTGTTATAGTTGTTCGGGCTGGCCAGCATGTGGGGACTGTCGTTCATTTATAGCTTGTGAAAGTCCATTTTTGCTAATGGCCGCATAGTTCTGTAATACTTGTTGCATTTGCCAATTGTGAAATGAATGGATGAGCGCCCTTTATCTAGTTGATGACTGAGCATGATTAAACTTTTGTATAAGATAGTTAATCTCATTTTTGTAATATTGTATTGCTAAGGGACTAGCAATATGTAAGTTTGGGGGTGTGATAAGTGTTCAATTCTATGCATTTGAACCCTCTTTATTGCATATGTTAGTTCCATTTTTGCGTTTACCGAGATATGTTTACGGTATTTTTGTGTTTTTGATGTATTGCAGGTATTGGAGTAAATGGAGCAAAGTTGGAAGTTTTCTGCAGTCAAGAGATGAAATCAGAAACTGTTGCCAAGGCATTTCGATCAATCGAGATGTGGATTTCGATCAATCGAAATTTGGATTGATCGAAATCTCATTTCGATTGATCGAAATCTCGATCAATCGAAATGCAATTTCGATCAATCGAAATGCTGCAGAGCCCACTTGGCCACTTGCTCACCTGCTCTCCCACTTGCAACAAAATCCCCCTTTTTGCACGACTTAAGGGGATTGTCTGACTTGAACAAGACTTTTGGGGGCCTTCTTGATACAAGAGATATATATAATGATATATATATATATATGGTGGGCCCAAAGGAGCCAAAAAGCATACAAAAAGCACCAAAAGCCACATATCTCATATCTCTCAACATATACAAATCAGAAGAAGAAGAGAGAGACCTTCGGGAGAGGAAGAGGAAGGGCTGAACCAGACCAAGAAGCTTCATTCTCTTCATCAATGGAAGGGTGCAAGGCAACCATGAGCAACTAACTCTTCTACTAGGGTGTTGGTTTCAACCCCTAGCCATGTAAACTTGTTCATCTTTGTAGCTCTTGGGACTTGTAATTAAATGTTGATTATTTAGCCTAGTGATTATGTACACAAATACATTTCTTTTATATATTCATTTGATTTGGAATTTATTCTTGTCTTAGAGTAGGTTTTGTCACTTGAATGCACAACATTTGCATATTCCACAAGAAGTGCAAATGATGGCTAGATAATGGTGTTTAAATGAATGTGTGATGCTAGTTTGTATAGACCATGCCAAGACAAGGTAGTTTGGATGCATGTAGTGTTCACTTAGAGAGTAGAGTAAGTAGGTAGTTAGTTAGGTTGAAGAGCTATGCTTGTTGAAGATGGATTATGATAGGTTAGCACACACATTGATCTTTTGATATGTCATTGAGGTCACAAGCCTAATGTCATTGTTAGGCATTTAATTAATGAATCCCTTGCTTGCTACACTTATGAACATGTGAATGGCTAGGGGTGGAAACCAACCCTAGTTCTCTCTCCCAATTTTACTTTTTAATTTTATTGTCATTTCCTTTATGCAATAGTTTCTAAACACAAAACCAAAAATCTGTTTTGTTTGAATTAAAGTAGAATTAATCTTTCTCTATGACAATTAACGATTAGTCCTCGTGGGATCGATACCCTCTATATAGAACCTTATCTGCAAAGATTCGTGCTCTTGCGAGTGGTTAAATTATATTTTGATAAAAAGGGCAAAATTAAGCTTGCAATATAATTTAGTTCCGACCACATCACACTTCCTCACCAGCACTACCTCCTCGCATGATTCTTCCCAATTCGAGCCCCAATCTGTCACCACTTTTGAATCAACCATCCTCTCACTTCATAAATTAACTTGATATCAATAATTTAACATTTGTCACTCTTTAAAACATACAAAATCACTCACAAATCACTTGAGCTCCACATATAACAATCCAGTACTAATAAATTAATCATTCCTAATAAACCACAAGTCCACAACAAAATGACTTCAAGAAATTACGTAACTAAAAAGAGTAAAATCAAGCACTTGAAAGGGGATCGATGTAAGCGATTCCTCACCGGTCTCGCCGTGCAACGGATCAAAATATCTCTCCTCATTGACTGATTCGAGCAACCTTGACCTAGGCCGCAAACCAAGTTCATCCTACATATCATCGATCAATCCAATAACTAAATAAGAGAGATAAAAAGATACATATATACACACATATGTAGAGAGAGACCTGAGAAAAAAGCATTGAACCAAAGAGGCCGACAAGGAAGAAAAAGGAGCATAAGAGGAAGATGGAAGGTAACCCTAGTTTGGTGCCAAAGCTCCATCAACCTCCTCCTCTTACTACCTTGCCTTTGCTCTTCATTTCTTTGATGAATTAAATGATGATAACTTAACTCTCTAATTCAATCAATTCAATTGAAAGACTTTGCATTTAAACTCTATTTTGGTTTTCTTTTTATCTCTCTCTCTCTCTCTCTCTCTCTCCGCTTGTGAGGGAGTACTTCAATACGTCCCTAACCGTCACCCACCTTGGGAACACAAATCAATCATCAACGTCTAATTTCTCATCTTCATCATCATCGATCAAAGCTCTCATCGCCGTAAAGATCATAGATCTGATGCTTTTGAGGGTCGTTGAGAACTTCGTAGGCCTGCTGCCACTCTTTAGGGTGCTGGTGGTGATAAGTGCCACCGCCGGTTCAGGCAGAGGAAGATGACGATGGCACCTAACTAAACTTAAGAGCCTCCTCGCCGTAAAGATAGTAGATCTGATGCTTCTGAGGGAACATCGTAGGCCCGTCATTGCTTAGGGTGCTGGTGGTGGCGGTGGTGATGAGTACGACAGTCGATTGGGGCGGAAGGAGATGGCGGTGGGACCTAACCGGAGATCTAACGCTTCTGCTTGAACTTGCCTTTGGCCTCTTGCTTGGTGGTGGCAGTGTTATTGTCTGGATGCCAAATTATAGAGAAAGAAAGTGTGTGATATAAAAAAGGAGAGAGAAAAGAAATAAAAAATAATAATGAGTGGGAAAGTGTGATATAGAATGTAGTGAGTGAATGATAACAGTTTGATTGTAGATTGGGAGAGTTATTTTAGACCGTAGATAGGAATAGATATTTTGAATCGTAAGATTAGTTTTTTAAGCATTTTTGACCGTTATATGATGATATTTTTTTCTTTTTTTTGGGGGGGGGGGGGGGCGGGAGAATTCAAACGCCAAGCTTAAATGTAATATAGATTATAACAGTTTTGTATACAACCCTAACCTAATAGGCATCTCTCATTCTCTCTCTCACAAATCCCACTCCCAATCCTAGTCACCTTATCCTCTCACTCACAGCTCACACTCCCAGCCCTAGTCACTATGAAACTCACCGTCCAGAACCGTCAGGCCAAGGTCTCTATCACCACTCTGGTCATCAAAGAATTAAAGGAACCTAAGCATATTAACAACATATTGTTGGGGCTTAGGGAGATATCAATCATTCTAATACCACCAATTGGTGGGAATAAAATAAGAACAATCAAGAAAGAGAAAATCAACCACCCAAGAAAACAACCACAAATAATAGTGGAAAAGGAACAAACACATACAAACACACAAGATTTACGTGATTCAGCACAACTAGACCTATATCCACGGAATTGCTTGAATTTTCCACTATAATGGAGCAACGACACAACTGGGCTTTACAATCACCAATCACACTCTCTCTATGTGTGTTTCTCTCACCCTCTCTAAAAGAGTTTCATTAAAGTATAAGGTTGTATGATAGTATTTACATTCCCAAAGCCCTATGGCAACAAACAAGTGGAGAAAATACCAAAATAGTCCATAAGAGATAGTTAAAATAAACTTCGATTGATAGCCTCCATAACTTTGATTGCTAAAAAAAAAAACCTATTTGATTGAAATTCTCGGTGAATCAAAAGCCTTCCAATTCTCGATCAATCGATACTTCGATCGATCATTTTTGAATCCCAAAAACAACTTTCAAGCTCTTTGTGAGTGAAAAACTTCTCATTCTCGATCGATCGATGTGTTTCTGATAGCCAAAAATTAGTATCTCATGTCTCCACATAACCCAATAATCTCTCACTTGGAGACTAATAATACCATCAACTACAAACACCCCATGTCTTCAAATTTAGTGGAAAAAAAAACTTCACTACAACTCAATCATCTTTGCTCAAGCTTGAACACCAACTGAAGCTGAATACAACTCTATTTTCTCTATAGTCATTGTCTTGGTTAACATGTTAGCTGGATTCTTACTATCAAGTATCTTCTTAAATGTCAACACTCTATCTTTCAAAAGTGATCTGACAGTGATAATGAAGTCCTATATATTTGGTCCTTGAGTGAAATGCTGAATTCTTTGCCAGATATATAGCATTCTAATTATCACTATACAAAACATTCTTCACTTGCCTAAAACCCAACTCTACTAACAAACCTATAACTAAATCATCTCCTTATTGGCCTCAATCACAATCACATACTCTGCCTTTGTAGTGGATAATGTTATTATTTTATATATCTACGAAACTCAACTAACTGCTATAACACCTACTATGAAAATATAACCAGTAGTTATCCTCATGTGATCTACCTCACTAATAAAGTCTGCATCTTAATAACCTTATAGTCTCAACTTAACCCATTGGAAACACAAGCATCTGCCAGTAGCACCCCATAAATACCTTAGTATCCACTTCAATGCCTCCCAGTGTTACTTTCTAAGATCTTTAATGAACTTGCTCACTCCATAGGTAATATCTAGTCTTGTGCACACGATGGCATACATTAAACTTACAATGGATGTGGCATAAGGAACTTTAGCCATAAAGTTTCTCTCCTCCTTTATCTCGAGACACTGATCCTTGGATAGCCTAAAATGACTAGCCAAGAGTGTGCTAACTGCCTTAGCACTACTTTTGTTGAACCTCTGTAGAACATGTTCAATGTAGTCAGCTTGAGACAGTTGCAAAGTACTCCTCTATTTGTCCCTACGAATCCTCATTCCAAGAATCTGTTTCACTACACTAAGATATTTCATATCAAACTTGCTGGACAATTATCTCTTTAACTTTCTAATTTCATCCATATTTGAGCCTCGTCACCAACATGTCATCAACACAAAGCAATAAAATAATATTGCGAGTTGCGCGATGTAAAGACCGAGTCCAGTTTTGATCGATTTTATTTTATTTTCATTTATTGTCATATAAATGATATGAAATGATGTTACATTCATTATAAAGATGAAATGCATATTTGAGGACTTTTTTGGAGGTCTAGGGATGTTTCTAGGCCATTTGGCTCATTTTGAAATTTTTGGGTCGGTGAGGCTCGAGACACGGGTCGTGTGGGTCCGAAAAACTGGATATTTTTTTGAGAAATCTTATTTTTGATTTTAGACTAAATGAAAATTTGAAAGAGTTAAAGAAGTGATTTTGGAACCATAGTCGCTTTCAGAATTGAAAATGAAGGTCGAGAGGGTACATTAAGTGGCCTAGGGCATTTTGGTCATTTCGCATCCCATTATATTATAAATATCTATATAGTTGAGATCTCAACCATTTAAAAATATAGAAACTGCAGCCATTACTTCCTTTCTCTCCCATTTCACCTCTTCTCAATCTCTCTTTATTTTGGAAGCTTTAAGATTCAATTTGCAGGTTGCCAAAGGAGGACTAATGTAGAAACCATGCCTAATTTTGGCCTATTTTTTAATTTTTTTTATCATTTATTACTTTAAGCATATTTTAAATGATGTTTAACATGTTTTGAAGGCGAAAAACATGTTTAGAAGGTTGGAATATGGTTTTGGAAAGTTTTGGAGACTTTTAAAAAAGTATGACTTTTTGGTCAACGGCGGGGGGGTCCCGGGATAAGGTTAAATGAGTCCGAAAATTTTGAAAAAAATTTAGAAATTTTTTTTTTTGACTATGGACTAAACAAAATGTTAATAATGTCATGGAAGTGATTTCGAGTCTAACGAATTTTTAGATAATTA
Source organism: Cornus controversa (assembly GCA_026545225.1). Classification (NCBI taxonomy): domain Eukaryota; kingdom Viridiplantae; phylum Streptophyta; class Magnoliopsida; order Cornales; family Cornaceae; genus Cornus; species Cornus controversa. Next base: position 35,567,685 of record CM048845.1, on the reverse strand, counting down.
ATTCGGAGGTCGGGAGGGTACATTAAGTGGCTGGGGGCAAAATGGTCTTTTGGCTCAATGGACCTTGTTGGGTTCCTTTTTGGACTTTGACCCTTTGGAGATGTAGATAGATGTCCATGCTGGTTTGTGGTTTGTGGACTATGTTATTGATGTTATATTTGTATTTAAATTATGTTGATGTACTCTAGTTTCAAATGTAATGATCGTGTGTGGACCATATGTGACTTGTGGGGTTTGAATGGAATAACGTTGGTTTCGAGTTTATTGTGTATAAATCTTGGATTTAAATGCTTAGTTATGTGAATTTACATTTGGATTATGGTTGTGAGGTTTCAAATGTTTAAATTAGAGTATGTGTACGATGGTGTATCATTTGTAGTTGATTTTTATGTTGAATGAGGGATCTATGGTTGTTTGGTTGAGATTTGGGTTCAAAATGGACTATATACAAGGTTGTTAGAGGGCCTGTGCAAGGCATTTCAATCATGCAAAATGGCCTTTTCGCACAATCGAAACCCATTTTTCGATGGAGCAAAGTAGTTGCAAAATATAGAGGTTTTTAGGGTCCAGACAAGGGCATTTTCGCACAATCGAAACCCCCATTTCGATCATGCGAAATATTGCCGGTCTAAGGTCCCGAATAGGTGATATTTTTGCACAATCAAACACTTTTTCACACAATCAAATTGCCAGTTTTGCACAATTGAAATCTTCATTTTGCACAATCGAAGTTACTATTCACAGCAAAGTAAAAAATGGATCCAAACTTCGTTTTGACGTAACTTCCTCATTTTAAATCGGAATTGAGTGTGGTTTATTTTGAATTTGAGTATTTTTGAATTCTCTATCTAATAGTATAGGTTTTAAAACCAAATTCCACTTAGGCAATGATTTGATTTCTAAAAATTAGTAGATTTTATGTGTGGAACCAAATGTGGTACCCATTGTGAGGGGTATTGATGAGTGTATGCCATTATAATGGTGTGCATATGGAAAGGTTTCACAATATAATAGTTTATGAAAAGATTGAGGTTTAAGGTGATGAGGTGAAAACACTGTTCACCCTCGGATTCTGGGGGCACCGAAAATCGAGGTGTGACAACTTGGTATCAGAGCGAGATTAATGAGGCAATTTGGTGAGTGACAATTTAATCACCCTTGGTTTTTGGAGAATTAAAACTAGGGTATGACAACTTGGTATCAGAACTCTAAATCAGAATACCTAGGGACGACGGGTGGTGGTCGGATCACATTTGGAATTGTAAAGAGTTTGACCGGGTTTGAACACCTAGGGACAATGGAAAATCGTTGGACCACATTTCAAAGTGAATGGACTTGATCATTTATAGGATCATAACTTTGAACTTAGGATCCTAGATTTAAGGTCTCTGAGTGTGAGTTAAGGCTAAGTGCATATTACATGGAACATTTTATGTGCTTACTTGTTTAATGTGACATACTACCTTGAAGTAAGTAAGCATTTTGAGTATGCTTGAAGTAAATTGGACATACCTTCATGCTTGAAGTTCTAAGTGTCTTCTTGTCATCTATATAGAAGGATGTCACCAAGAAGAGCTCGTGAAAGGACACCAAAAGTGGTTCTTATCGGAGGAGACCAATTTATGCACGACACGGTCACTACCATGCGGCAAATTACAAGGGAAATGCAACGGGAAACTCAAGAGGAGACACAAGCTCCACCTAGGGCAGCTCCTCCTAGTAGGATGATAACGGCTTTGGGACATGTCAAGAAACATAGCCACCATCATATTCTGGGAGATCCAATCCAATGGTAGCGAAAAGTTGGTTGGATGAGATGGCTACACTCCTTAATGTACTTGAAATAGAGGAAGACTTGAAAGTTAAGGTAGCCACTCACTATCTTAAAGATGATGCCAAACATTGGTAAAAATTCTTAGGAGACTACCATGATTTGGAGACAATGGAATAGGACATTCCAAGTGCTTTTCTTCGAGAAGTACTTTCCAGTGACAGTAAAGGACATTATGAGGAGAGAGTTCTTTAACCTTATTCAAGAGACGATGACAGTGATGGAGTATGAAACAAAGTTTACCTCCTTGGCTCGTTTTACAAAGGAGATGATTCCAACGGAAGAGCTTAAAATCAAGCAGTTTATAAGAGCTCTTCGAACCTACATTCGGGACAAGGTTGGGATTTTAGGTTTGACCAACTACGCAGCGGTAATGGAGAGAGCATTGATTTTTAAGGAGTTCAGCAATGATTACTAAAGGACAATAGAAGTACAAAACTAACGAAGAGCATGGGATCTCTTACGGAAAATCATGCCTGGAAGAAGCGGAAGAATGGTGGGTCATCCTCACAAGGGCAACAAACTCAATATGTGACTTCTGTGGCTATACTTTCTGGATCCTTCCGATCTAGAATAGTCTGTTTCAATTGCCAGAAGTCGGGACACAGAATGGCTGAGTGTACTCAAGGGCAAGTTCTGTCAGTGGCAGATAAAAAGTGCTACCATTGTCATCAAATGGGGCATAGTAGTTGGAATTGCCCACAGAAGAAGAGTGTGCAAGGTGATACTGGTTCTCACCAATGTCCTACACAGATTGCGACTTCACAGTCAGATTTTAGGGCATTGCCACCACCGCAGATAGTGCCTTCAATTCAAAGTTCACGGGCACCAGCTAGAGGGGTTACGTTTAGTACTCCCAATTAGTAGTCTGGATATCAGGGTATAGGACAGTAAGGCCAGAGAGCACAAGGCCGTGTCTTTACTCTTGTCCCAGCAGAGACCTCGGCAAGACCTTCAGTGGTTCGAGGTATATTTCTCGTATCTAGCTCATGGGCTAGGGTTTTAGTGGACCCGGGTGCATCATATTCATTCATTTTATATGCATTTACTTGTGCTTTGGGGTTGGAGGTGTCATATTTGGACTCAGTTTTATCCATTGATGCCGCAGTTGGTGGTAGAGTGACTTTAAGTAGAGTATGTCGATCTTGCGAGATCGAGATATTGGGACATCAATTGGCGTTTGATTTCATTATTCTCGATATGTCTAGCTTTGATATGATCTTGGGTATGGATTGGCTATCGACGTATAGAGCTAATATTGATTGTTATAAGTGAAGAGTGACCTTGCATACGTCAAAGAGGCATTAGCATTTGTTTTGTGGGAGAGCAGGATGACTTTTACTTGTCCTCTTTGTATGGTTCTAGTGATCAAAAAGGGCTGGGCACTTCCTAGTAAGCCTACTTGTTGATGGTGATGATGAGACACTTGGAGAGCTTCCTCGTATAGTGTGTGAGTTTATGGATGTATTTCTGGGGGACTTGACACAATTGCCTCCAAAATGAGAAGTGGAGTTTGTGATAGATCCTGCTCTAGGTACCGTACTCATTTCCATGGCACCGTACCGAATGGCACCAGCTAAGTTAAAAGAAATAAAGGACCAATTGCAAGAGCTACTCTCTTTGCTAAGAAGAAGTATGGATCTTTACGGCTTTGCATTGACTATTGGAAGTTGAATCAGGCAACAATCAAGAATAAGTATCATTTACCAAGGATAGATGACTTGTTCGACCAGCTTAAGGGTTCGAGATGTTTCTCAAAGATAGACCTGAGATCGGGCTATTATCAGTTGGGGATTAGAGAGGCGGACATTCCAAAAACTGCTTTTTGCATATGATATAGGCACTACAAGTTTTTGGTGATGCTATTTGGTTTAATGAATGCACCAGCAGCATTTATAGATCTAATGCATAAAGTGTTCAATGCCTACTTGGACAAGTTTGTGGTTGTATTTGTTAATGACATCCTATTGTACTCATCTTTAGAAGAGGAGCACGAAGGTCACTTGAGGATTGTATTGTAACTTCTAAGAGAACATCAATTATATGCCAAATATGAGAAATGTGAATTTTGGCTAGCAGAAGTGAAATTCCTTGGGCATGTTGTGTCCAAAGGGGGAGTCTCCGTAGATCTTTCCAAGATAGAAGCGGTGATGAGTTGGGAAAGACCTAAGAGCGTATTTGAGATACATAATTTTTTGGGATTGGCCGAGTATTATCGGAGGTTTGTGAAGGACTTTTCGAGGTTAGCAACACCAATGACAAAGCTTACCCGAAAAGGAGTGAAGTTTGTGTGCGATGATGCTTGTGACATTGCATTCATAGGTTAACTATGGTGCCAATTTTGATCATTCCAGAACGTGGGTTGGGGTACAAGATTTATTATGACACTTCATGACTCGATTTGGAATGTGTGCTAATACAAACTAAAAGAGTTGTGGTGTATGGTTCAAGGTAGTTGAAGACCCATGAATAGAATTATCTGACACATGACTTGGAATTGGCAGCTGTGATCTTTGCACTTAAGGTGTGGAGACATTACTTATATGCTAAGAAGTTTAAAGTATTATTGGATCATAAAAGTCTCAAATACCTTTTCTCACAAAAAGGATTTGAATATGAGGCAACGAAGATAGATGGAGTACATGAAAGATTATGACTTCGAATTGCAATATCATTTGGGGAAGGCCAACGTTGTAGCGGATGCATTGAGTAAGAAGTCACATGGCAGCTTAGCAAGCTTAACCATACGGGAGTGGAAGATGATGAAAGACATCTCAGAAATGGGATTACATATCAGTGAGGATGATAGACCGATGGTGTTATTTACTCTTATCGCCCAACGAACTCTTGTGAGTAGGGTGATTGAAGAGCAGAGGAATGATGGTGAGATTGAGGCTATTCGCACATGGATTACAGGTGGTACAGTGGTGGAAGGATGGATAGTTCATTCAGATGAGAGCATGAGATTCAAAGGGAAGATGTTTGTTGGACTGAGATTGGAGAGACAGTTTCTTTAGGACCAGATTTAGTTAAGGAAACTATAGAGAAGATTAAGATAATTCAGCAGAGATTGCTTACAGCTCAAAGTCATCAGAAAAGTTATGCCGATAGAAGACGACGACCATTAGCATTTGAGGTGGGAGATCATATTTTTCTGAAGGCTTCACCACAGAGAGGTTTAATGAGGTTCGATCGTAGTGGCAAGCTAGCGTCACGATTCATCAGACCATTCAAGATTTTGGATTGGGTAGGAGAGGTTGCTTATCGCTTGGCATTGCCATTGCAATTGTCAAGTGTGCACAACACTTTCCGTGTGTCTATGTTGAGGAAGCATGAGCCATACCCTTCACATGTACTCAATTGGGTAGACCTTGAGGTGGAGGAAGATGTGTCATACGAGGAGAGACCGATTCAGATTTTGGATACTAGAGAGCAAGTACTTCGGGGTAAAACCATTCCATTGGTTAAAGTGATTTGGAGGCATCATGGGGTGGAAGAAGCTACATGGGAGCGAGAACAAGAAGTCCACTCAAAGTATCCCAAGTTGTTCATCACTTGAAATACATTCAAATTTCGAGGACAAAATTTATATAAAGGTAGGAGGTTGTAGAGACCGTGCCCAATTTTGGTCGATTTTTAAAATTTTTTATCATTTATTACTTTAAGCATATTTTAAATGATGTTTAACATGCTTTGAAGGCGGGGAACATGTTTAGAAGGTTGGAATATGATTTTGGAAAGTTTTGGAGACTTTTGAAAAAGTTTGACTTTTTGGTCAACAGAGGTCCCGGGATGAGGTTAAATGAGTCCGAAAATTTTAGGAAATTTTCAAAAAATATTATTTTTGACTATGAACTAAACGAAAAGTTTAGAATATCATGAAAGTGATTTCAAGTCTAACGGAGTTTTCGAGAATTAATTCGGAAGTCGGGAGGATATGTTAAGTGGCCCGAGGCAAAATGGTCTTTTCGCGCCCCTAGGGGTGGAATAAATATCTGAGAAGTCAGAGATTTTCACTTTTATAAATTTCTCTCTCTCTCTCTCTAAAGCTTCCACTTCATCTCTCTCCCTTCTCTCTAGAGTTTGAGGGCCTTAAGGCGTGATTTGGACATTCCTGAAGAAGGGAATTGTGTAGGGGACATCAAAGGCATCAGTTTAAACCGATCAAAGTCTCTATTTTGTAAAATTGGGATGGCTGGGATTTTTAAAAGAGGAATTCAAAGCTTGAGAATTGAGGTAGGGGTGCTAGACTCATATTTACTTTGATCTTATAGGTCACTTTTATGTGACATGAAAGATAGATTCAATTTCTTGAGCCTAGGGTTATGTATATGTGTATATATGTATACTAATGTAATTATGCATGTATAAATTTTTAGCATGTTAGTTAGAACTTATATATGTTGTGTATGTGCAAATGAGACTATGAATATTTTTGATGAAAAATATGTTCATTTGGTGAAAACATGAAAAATGTGAGTTTTTATAGACTTGTGCATGAAAGATATGATTTTTCCTGTAAAATGCATAAGCATGATGATTTTCATTATATGAGTGTGATGGCATTGTGAGAATCTTGAGGTGAAAGGAAAATGCATTGATTTAACAAAAATGCATTCATTGTGTGGAATAAGTGCATTGATGTGATTATGTGCACTATATGAAAAGCAAATTTTTGGAGGCGTGACAACATTGAGAATTAAGATGAGGGAATAGTCCCTAGGGTGAAGGACTCAAAACTTGGCCAAGAGGAGGCGCTCCCTTCGGGTTAGCAACCCGATAAATGATTACATTTGGATTATGGTTATGAATGATTTAGGTTGTGTTTCTCTATCTGTTTAATCAAGTGTTCGAAGATTGCTTCAAAAATCTCTTCTTGATCAAGTTACTGGATTGGTTTCTTCTGCAACTGTTTGTTGCTGAGGAATGAGAAGAAGATCGCACTACGAAGGGGACAGAATGTTTGCTGAGTATTCATGTTCTTCCAATTACCCTTCTACAAAGATTTTGACGTTAGTCGGAAGTCTGCAGCAATTGGACAAGAGAGTCGCAATAGTAAAGCTGAGGAATTTTGCATTAAGTTCTGATCAGAGTGGAGTGGGTGTGAGTCTAGGATAGAGTCTGTTATACTTTGCTTCGATGATAATGGATTTGGTTCTTCGAGGATACGAAGCCTCTCCTCTAATTTTTTCCCGATCTGGGTTTTCCACATATATCTGGTGCATTCGTTAACTTTAATGCACTTTATTTTATTTACTTGCTTTATGGGATTGCTGAGATTTTAATTTGACTTAAAAATGGATAATCTGAAAGATTAAGCAAAAAATGAGTAAACCTAATCACCCCCTCTAGGTTTTAAATCTAACTTCCGTAGTTGCTTCTGTACCGCGCAACTTACAATTGGTATTAGAGCAGTGTTCTCTAATTTGTGAGTAGTTCCTTGCAAATTAATTTTCAAAATCAAAAAGTATTTTTATTTTCAAAAATTATCATGAAATCTAGTATGAAAGAGGGTGGATCGATTCAGCGAACTCTTTTGTTTGATGGTTCAAATTATACTTTTTGAAAGTCTTGCATGAAAGCCTTTCTTAAATCTCAAGGTGAGTGAGTTTGGAAGTCCGTTGAGAATGGATATACAATTCCTACCTCTACCACTACTACTGGTGATGCCATTGTGACTGTAGTAAAGAACAAAATAACATGGTCAAATGTTGAGCATGAAGAAGCTAATAATAACAAGAAAGGTTTATATGCTATATTTAATTCTGTTGTTCCATCTAAATTTACTATAATCTCTGCTTGTTCCACTTCAAAAGAAGCATGTGATATTTGACAGTTAACTCATGAATGTACTACCAAGGTAAGGAAGTCAAAGCTACAAATGCTAGCAACAAGGTTTGAAACAATTAGGATGGATGAAAATAAGATGTTTTCTGATTTTTATTCTAAGCTTAATGATATTATTCAAAGTTGTGCTAACCTTGGTGAAAGAATTATTATGTTTTCAGGTTGTCAGACAAATCACAAGGTCACTTCCTGATAGGTTCCAAGCAAAGTTGGAAGCATTAGATTAGAGCAGAGTTGATTCAATGGATGTGGCAAAATTAGTTGGATCAATTCAATTTTTTGAGATGAAATATCCAAACTTCATAAATAAACAAAATTTGACTTTAAAATTCTCAAAGACTTCTAAGTCTTCAAATTTGTCAAATATTTCAAATTCTTCAAATATTGAAGTTGAAAATTTTGAATATGATTCAGATAATGATGTTGTACTCTTACTTAGAAAATTTAGGAATATCTTTAAATATGAAAAGGATAGAAATCTTAGGAAAGGAAATCCTTCTAAATTTTGTAGTCAAGGCTCATCATCTAAAGGTAAAGATAGGAAAGAAAAAAAAGTTGATGACTCTAAAGATTTTGAAATCACTTGTTGGACGTGTGGTGGTAAAGGTCACACATCTACTTAATGTCTAAGTCCTAAGAAGAATAGCTTTAGGGTAAATAAAATTTCAAAAGATAAAAATAAAGTCATGAAAGCTATTATTTCTGAGTCTGAGTCTTTTAATTCTCATAGTAATTTTTCTATTGAGAATAATGTTCTTGCTTTTGTGGCTTTATTGAATGAAGATACTGTTAATGATTTTTCTTCTGATGTACATGAAACAGAGAAGTTTACAAATCTAAGTCAAGTTAAGTCTGATAATTCTGAAGATGAAGAAAGAGAAGAACCAACCAAGGAAGAATTGTCCAAAGCTTTTGAGGAGTTGTTTACTGAGATTGTCAAAATTAAAAGAACCTACAAAAAGCAAGCTAAGCAATTGGAGATGGTGTAAATTGAAAGATAATATCTTATAAAAGAAAGTAAAAAGATCCAGAAGAAAATTGAAGAAAACAAATTAGAAATTATGAATCTTTAAAGTAAAGTCAAGTTCCTTTAGAGCGAGTTAAGTCAAGCTATTTCTACTAGAGATACTCTTGTTGTAAGAACCGCGACCATTTTTGGCCAGTTTTCCTTTATTTTCATTTATTATCATATTAATGCTTTAAATAATTCTATGTGTGTTCTAAATGTAAAATACATGTTTTGAAAACTTATGTAAGGTTCAGGGAAGTTTTGGGAGCGTTTGGCAAAAGTTAATTTTTTTGGTCCGGTGGGCCCCAGTGCACGATCTCGTGGGCCTAGAAAATATGAAAATGTCAGAATGACACCAAATTCAGAGGATAACTTAAATAAAATATTTAACGCACTATGAAGTCAATTTTGTATCAATCAAAGTTATAGAAATTAAAAATCGAGCTCGAGAAGGTTTTAGGAAAAGCTAGTGGCATTTTGTTTCTGGAGGTGGAGTTTCGGTTGATCCATTTAAAATTGAAGCCATGATGAGTTAGGAGAGTTCGAAGATTGTCTTCAATATTTGGAGTTTTCTTGGTTTGGTGGGCTATTACAGGAGATTTGTGAAAGACTTCTCTAGTATTGCAGCCCCTATGACACGACTTACTCTAAGGGTGTGAAGTTTGTGTGGAATGAAGCATGTGAGTTAGCCTTTTATGAACTGAAGAAGCGGTTAATTATAGCTCCTATTTTGGTGATACCCGAGCATGGCTTGGGTATGTGATTTATTGTGATCCTTCAGGGAGCGGGCTAGGTTGTGTATTGATGCAATGTGACAGAGTAATTGCTTATGGGTCTAGACAATTAAAAACTCATGAACATAACTATCCTACGCACGACTTGGAACTAACAGTGATGATCTTTGCTTTGAAAGGGTGGAGACATTATTTGTATGGTGACAGATTCGAGGTGTATTCGGATCATAAAAGTCTCAAGTACATTTTCTCCCAAAAGGACTTGAACATGAAACAGAGGTGATGGGTTGAATATATGGAGGATTATAATTTTGATTGCAATACCACGTTGAAAAAGTAAATGTAGAAGCGGATGCATTGAGCAAAAAATCTCATGGAACTCTAGCTAGCATAGCTATATGGAAATGGAAAATGATGGAAGATTTCTCATAATTAAGATTGTATTTCAGTGATGACAGTAAGCCAGCTACGATGTTTAGCTTGGTAGCTCAACCTATGCTTATGATCAATGTGATTGAGGCACAGAGACGAGACAGTGAGTTAGAGGTCATTCACTCACAGATTGTTAGTGGTATAACGGTAGAGGGTTGGACCTTGCATTCCGATGGGGGTCTAAGGTTCAGAGGGTTGATGGTGGTTCATTCTGATTATTGTGATGATGTATTGCGGGAATTCCATCATTCTCGTTTTGCAATTCATCCTGGTGGAACCACAATGTACCATAATATGAGACGCCAATATTGGTGGTGAGGTATGAAGAAGGATGTATCACAGTTTGTGGTAAGATGTCTTACTTGTCAACAAATAAAGGAGGAACATCAAAAGCCAATTGGGTTGTTACAACCATTACCAATGGCGGAGTGAAAAAGAGAACATATTACCATAGATTTTGTCTAAGAGCCTCAAATAGGTGGGATTGGTTTGTCTAAAAGAATTGGAAACCAATGGATGTGTGGAGAGGATGAGGAAGTTGTGCTTATCATGTTGCATTTACACGTTGCCTATGATATGGTTGTGATATATGGATCTTCATCTAACATTATCAAATATAAATGTATATTTATGTGGTATTCATGAAACTTGTGAAATTGTATTTTAGACATTCCTAATGAGCGTTTGGTTGCTCATTCCATGAGGATTAACTCTTTTTAGGAAATAGAAAGGAGGTAGTGGAGTCTCCCCAATAGCATATTAGCATGGAGCGAAAAAGTGAATTTCATTTAAAGACTTAATTTACTTTATTTGAATGCATGTCCGGATTGTGGACTATATGCATGTGACGAACATGTAAAGATAGTTTAATTTCGAGAACATGTATTATTTATGCTTTATGTTTCATACATTTGTAAGCATGATATTGAACATGGTAGTATGTTAGACATTTTAAAATGATGACCCTTCATTTATGTTCACTTCTACACGTATAAACATGTGGGAATGGTTGCGTTGCCGTATTGGTAAAATGAGGAGTATGTATGATAGATAATGAGAATGATGGTTTGTATTTCCATTAAATGCCCAATTATATATGTATATGAATGTTGGCATGATTGAGTTGAGAAGAAACACCAAATGAACTATGTGTTGTATGTTAAGTGATGATTGGTCGCAAGATAATGATGCATCACCATACTACGATGTATCGAAATGTGTATTACGATGTATCATAAAACTAGGAGGTTAAAAATAGTGGTTTTCGTAACTTGTTTTGCAACATGGGTGATGCAACGCAGCATCTCGATGCATCGTAACCCATGTTATGATGTATCGTTATAGGCAGAAGCTGAATGAGCTGAGTTGATTTGTGTTGAGTGATTAGGCGTACATGGTATACATGTGAGATCCTATGGTGAGTATAACCATTGTATCTAATGGTATTGATGTATAAATAAGGCTTAGCTAATTATAAAATGATAATTTAGAATGTTAACCATTGTGACATGTACGATGAGGCATTGCTGCATTGATAATTAAAGGCTTCAGTGATAAGTTATTACCCGAGAGTCGAGGTATGACAGCTTGGTATCAATAGGAATATCAGAGGGTGATAAATGATGGTAACTTGTCATGGTTGCTTGGGTCATGGAGTGATGATCAGGTGATTATGACACCTCACTACTTGGAGTTCGGGCTTATATCAGGGGATTTTCGGTCGTCCGAATTTCAGGATGTGACACTTGTTGCTAGAATTTATTTTCTTAAGCCTAAATTGAAAAAATCAGAAGAGAAATTGATTGCATTTACTTCTGAGCAAATTAAGCTTGGTAGAATGATTAGTGTTGGTAAGTCTGTAGGAGATAAGACTGGACTAGATTTTGTTGGGTCATCATCTAAGGGTAAAACTATTTTTGTTAAACCCAATAACTTGAATTTGTCTATACCCAAACCTAAACTTCAAGTTGACTCTTTGCATGCTAATGTTGTATCCAATGTGTTTTATTGTACTTTTTGTGATAAGAATGGATATAGTCAACACTATTGCTATCTATAGGAAGAGAAAACATTATAATTCTGATTTTCATGTGCATAATTCTTTTGCTAAGAATAGGGTTTATGCTAGAAAGTTATATAATTGGAATAAACCCAAAAATTCTCAAGGTATAAATAATTCAAATAAGAAAAAGAATATTTCTGTTTCTCCACAATATTTTCCTGATAGATTGCATGTTAAACTAACTTGGATGAAAAATGAAGATTGGAGAAGTTGGTGTCTATTGATACTATGAGATTTTTTCCTAATAGGTTTTTGGGTGCAAAACCCCCTAACTGATATGATTAGGACTTTTATGGTCATGGATTGAAACTATGTTTATTATCTATTTTTCATTAGACCATATCTTTTAGATTAAGTTAGGGTTTTTTTATATGATAATCATGTGAATGTGAAAATCATATTTTTCTGTAAAATAATGTGAATTCTTTATATTTATGTTTAATCAATGGATGAAGTACTTGAGGTAATGATCTAAGTATTGATGACTAATGTGCTATGTTTATTTCTATTTAGAGGTGAATCTTTCGAGTCCATACAATTTGTGTACTAGAAAAGATTCTATTTTTATTTAGCAGAAAAGAAATGAAAAGAATTGCTGATAATCTAAAACAAAAAGAAAAATGTTACCTTTGGGATTTGTTCGAAACTACCACTATGACATAAATCTCTAAATAGATATCTTTTAAAGAAGTTGTTTTGAAGAAATAGCTGGCTCCTCATAAGAGTGAAAGTCATCATCTTAGAAATCCATCTAACAAATTCATGTGTGT